>CM039679.1:146196064-146398310 GCA_022537955.1 Schmidtea mediterranea | reverse complement strand
AGAAAATTTTATTTAGATCAATTTACTGATAAAATCAACATAAAGGTTTCTAGAAATATCCACTTATGTAAACATAAAAAACATTTAAGGAAATCTTATAGTGTCATTACTGGGAGGAAAAATGACGTTTATTTATTTGTCAAACATTTTATTGGTATTTTCTGAATAAATTACCGTTTAATTATTTATAGAAATATTAACTTTACGTTAAAATTTAATGTTAATAATTTCCCATTTATAATTCTCTTTAAATATCAGAAAAATTGTATAATAATAATAATAATAATAATAATAATAATAATAATAATAATAATAATAATAATAATAATAATAATAATAATAATAATAATATTAATAATTAAACAACACCAATCCAAAATGTATATTCAGCTACAATATATTTCGACTAAATAACAGTCTTTGTCAAGTAGTCTTGAACTTTAAACTATTTAGAGTTAATCCTTATTATTTAAACAAATTTCTGCGTTTATATTCTAAAAACATTTTATCAAAAATTAAAAATTTTGGTTTTTTTGAAATCACAAATTCTACAAAATGTTAATAAAAATTAATTTTTAAAAATTTTACAAAACCGAGTTTTAACAAAATTTAAATAAAATTGTCAGCAAAATTATTTAAAAGTTCTTACCAAAACTATTTTACATTTTGTTTCATCCTGCATCAAAACATTGCGCATACTAATATCAACCAATTCCATCAGTCCACTGTGATCGAAACCTTGAGAGGGGAAATGACGGGCAGTCATTCCAATGTATGTGGTATTAAACCCAAGTTGATGTTGTTATTCTTTTATTTTGTTCATTGCCAATTTTATGTGATTCTGTTTTAATAGTAGTAATAATAATAATAATAATAATAATAATAATAATAATAATAATAATAATAATAATAATATTAATAATAATAATAACAAATAAGTAAATAAATTTGGCACCTTTTGCACCAACGATGGCATCAATAGTTTGTCTGATTTTACAATTTTGTTGAGAAGATTTAATAATTATTGGGAACGCGTGATATGTGAAACATTGCTGTGACTACGAATGTTTTGAATGTTTTTAAATAGTTTAAATATGTTAAATCATGTTTATTGTTAAATCATATTTATTGTTTTTTGAAAAAAACTTTTTTTTAATATTATTAAAATAATTGAATTTTAAATTACATTATTTTTTAAAAAATTATAATATAAATAAAAATTATAATATTTATATAAATAAAATTTTAAATTAGTTACAAGTTTTTTCAATATATTTTTTAAATGTTTATTTATTACAAAATTAAATTAATAAAAAATAATTTGTTTAAATTAGATGTTAATTCATAATATTTTTAGTTGGTTTTTTGTACCTGAAGATGACAGTTATGCTGTCGAAATATATCGTACGAAACGTTTTTATTGGCTTTATCTTTTAATAATAATAATAATTAAAACCTTTTGTATTTTGGTATTTCTAAGAATAGTTAAAGAATATTTTATTCTTTAAAGAATTTTACATAATCTTAAATGGAAATCACATTCATTTCAGTGAGTTCTCATTTCCGGTTTATTGTCAATATTTACCTATAGTTGATATTCGTTGAAAGATCTGTATTAAAAGAAATTTATTATTTTCATTACAAATTTAAAAAATAAACTTGAATTATTTAAATATTTATGATATAAATTTTACTTTAGATTGACTGCAATAAAAGTCCCCAGCAAATTTCACAGCCAAAGGATGACAAATCAAATTATGTAATTGTGCGTAGAAGGACCCAATTAAATATTCTCAAAAAGCGGCGATTTACAAACACAAAAAGTTAGAATTTATAAACATTATTTTAGTAATTTTGACATTGTTACAATAATTTTTTTAATTTTCTTTTAACATCCTTTAAATGTATTTAATTATGCAAAATTTAGCTCGTTTAAAGATATAATGGAGATAAATTTGAGCTTCCTTTCATCTAATACTAAACAGGATGCTTGTTATCAGAAAGAAAATTTTTATTTAAAATTTTATTGTATATATTTGTCGTTAGTTAATCAAATAATAGATAAGGAATTATTTTCAAACATTCATGTGAGAAATATGAAATATGTTTACTCTGTAAAATTTATTTTAAAACAAATAAAACTTAAAAATATATGTTTTCTTGAAATCTAAAATCATAATTCACTCTTAACTTTTTTTATAGTTATTATTTACTAAAATAAATAAATATTATTTCATTTGAATTTTGTTTATTTATTTATAACAAAATGATGAAAATAAAAAAAATTATACAACTTTATGAAGTTAAAGTGATAACATTTTATTTAAAATAAAATAGGTTTGGAAATTGTTTTAATTTAATAAATTAAAACAATCTACGAATTTTACCAAATGTTAAATATTTGAAATAGAGATAAATAAAAATAGCCGTTACTATTTAATGAGTTTTTTATTTATTATATTTATTTAGGAAATTTATTAAAAAATTATTGTAATAAAAATATAGCTACAATAAAACTTCCAATAAAACCTTACATATTACTCGTGTTAACAATCAACGAATAACAAAACGAATATTCAATAAGCTTAATGTATACATTTGTCGAGCCTAATAAGTATGTTTGAGTTATATATGATACAAAATATGATAAAAACTAACATTTTTTATAATCAACTCAAAATTACCGACACATATTTTACTCAACTTTTTTGAATATATCCAAACTAAATTGCAATCTACAAATAATATATAAGTAATAATAAATAAAAACAATTATAAAATTTAAATTTTGCAACTTTTCATCGTAACATTGCAATTTGTATATAATAACTGTTTAAAATAATATTAATTATTAACTTGCAAAAAAATAAATCATATCAAATATTTTATTTTGACGCATTTTCTTTCTGAGTCAAACCGTTCATGTTTATTCAATTTATCAATTTCATAAATTTTGAAAATAAACAAGCCATTGTGTTTTTTAACACATCAGTAAAGTAAACTTCCGCAATGACACAACAGCACAGTTTTATCGTTTCTCTTTTTTTCATGTGTTTAAAATCAAAATTGAAATAATATTGAAAATTTCTATTAAAAAACATTTCCAGTGAGGAAAAAGAAAGCTGATTAATTATTAACTGCAGGCTTCTGCTTAATGAAAAATTTCAAAACTATTAAATGGTTATTGTAATTTTTGTATTTTTATTAATATTAATTTCAAATAGAAAAACAAAATAATTATAATCATATACCACATTTTCCATTTGTGTGTAGATTGTCATGACTTGTCAAAGTGGCTTTGAAATCATCGAAATGTTTTTAGACATGTAAAAGGCACAACAGTAAATATACATTTTTATCTATGAAATTTAAAACTTTTGGAACAGAAACAAATATCTTTTTTATTATAACTTTGTAATACAGATTTATAATTCAGTCAAACCTTAAAAAAACAGATAAATAATTTAAAATCGTGTTTTTTTGTTTTATTTAAAATATAAATAAAACCAAAACCCTAATAATACCTAACAAGCTGCTGTCCAATCTTTGTCTTTTAACAGACATTTCTAAATTTCTAAATTATTCTCACGGTTTGGAAGACAGATTTGAATGCAAATTATCCAACTGTTTCTTCAATTGACTTTTTTGAATGATTCTGAAGTCAGTACTTTCAAACATATAACACGCTGTTGTTTCATTGTACCAATGTCATATATTTTTGTATAACCATAATTAAGGAATTCTTTTTGATATGTTCTTTTCCTAATTTTATTTGCTTCCTTTTGAAGGGTGAAAGAACAAGAAAATTGAAAAATAAATCAATTTAAATTTTCATATTAAGGCTCACCTTGAAATATAAAATAAAATAAATATCTATTTAAAAATTAAATTTAAATTATTTATATTTTAAATAATAAAAATAGGATATATCAAATAAATATAAATTAAAATAAATACAATAGAAAAGTGAAAAATTCAAGCTTCATTTTTTAAAATGTATTATTAAAAAATATTAAATCGATTTTAAGTCAATCCTAATATATATACTTGTTTTTTTATTTTTTATTATAATTATTTTATTGTACTTTTTTATTTTTTGTACATATTACCGCCAATAATTTCATTTTTACCCCATTTGGAGTATTTTACTCCGGTTCCCCGACCAATGATTTAAATTAATAATTAATTTAAAATTAAAGTAAAAAAGGCCAGTAAAATGTTGAGAAGTTCTTGAAGTGATCGGCTATCAAGGAGTTTTTGAAACCCCTACTTTAATTTTATCAAATTAAGAATGATATTAATTAGGATATTAATTTATACATAAAATGGACATTTTTTTCATGGATGTTAATAGCTTTTTTAATTTTTATTTTTTTATAAATGATGTTTCATTTTTGATCACCAGATACTCCGGCAATACTCTTTTATGCTCTAAATCAGTGCTTCTCAACCTCTTTTGGTCCATGTCTCTCCAAAGTGATTCTAAATATCTAATGCCCCACCAGATACTCAGTACGCTATAATAAAAACAGATTGAAAATAAAAAAAGGAAAAAATGACACAAGAGGAACGGTAAAGGTATACAAAAAGGTGGGGATTCACTTTTTTGAGGGAACAATAGTTGGATAAAATAATCGCTACAATATATTGAAACTGATTGAAAACCTCAAAAATAGTAAGAAAGCAATATAAGAAGAAAATGATGGGAAGAAGGATGCATGCAATAATAAAACTATCTAAAAAGGAATAGCATAAATAGAAGCAAAATTTTAAAAAAGTTTTGGCCAGCTGAAAATTAATCATTGCCAATTCAACAGCATGAAATTTGTGAATTGCAATATGATTAAAGATTCACTGATGCCTTAACTGTAAATGAAATTAGAGTCAGAAATATTTCTAAAAATTAAGAATGCAGGATGTCTATAAAATGACAATATATCATGAAATAAATAGGTTTTTTGCAACTACATTTAAAAATAATAATTGTTTTAACTGTTACGGAATATTTGGTATTAAATTATTTAAATTATTTGGTATTAAATAATTGGTATTTAAATCATTTAATAATTATTATTTATTTATATTAAATTATTTTACCAAAAATAAATTCATTTTCCGGATAAATACTTTCATTCTGGAAATATAAAAATCTAAATATTCGTAATTTTTTTTTGTTTTTTTTCAAAATTAAATATTGTCAATGAGCATTTATTGTGAAATAAACTGAAACTAAATTGTCAAAAATAATCTCCAGATTAATTTGTTTTGAATTAATGAGTGAATAAAATAAAAAAGGCTTATCATAATTTCTCAATATATTTTCTTAAATTATCAGTTTATTTTTTTTTGAACTTTCAATTTATTTTTGTATTTGAAATTGCAATTATTAAATATTACTTTTAAGTTCTTTCATACAACAAATTCTTAGAAATTTTCAATAATTCTTAGTAAATAAGAAAAAAATATATAATTAATATAAGCATTGAAAATAATTTCAATAAAAAGATTCCAACTAAATAATGTATATTTTTTCTTTTTTTTCTGTCATAGGTCGATAATTTACATAAATGAGCTGCAGTCACGAAATTTGCTTTAAACCTGTCACGTTCTATTTAATAAATTTTAAAAATTCTTCAGAATTTCAATTAATTTTAATAAAAATTTTTTAATTTAGTAAGACTTTATTTCAAGTTTGCAATGCAAACAATGCCGAATTTATATTAACTTATTTTGTTAAATTTGTTTTATTAGGTTGAATAGTTTTTATAATTAATTACATAGTTTAGTTAATTTTTTTATTATTTGTATATTTGACACATAGACAAGATGAATTATAATAGTAATTTATATATATTTACGAGCTGGCACTAAACAACATTTCCCGGTTATAATGTATAAATTGTTTTACTAAAGTACATTTATAGATTAATAATTAAATAAATTTGGCAACGATTTAATTAAAAGATTATGCCAATAAAAAATTGAGCCTAAATTTTGTTAGTATTGCCGTACTCTAAAGGTTTTACAAATTATAAAAGGAAGTTAAGTAAACAGATGGGAAATTTAGAGTATAAGATCGTCTCTAATTCGTGTAAGGTACGCAATATGTTTTTTAATAAATCAAAAACTCCGGTTGGATTGTGTTCTGATCTTGTTTATCAATTTACATGTAATGGGTGTAATGCCACATACATTGGAGAGACTTCCCGTCATCTCTGTACTCGAGTTCTACAGCATTGTCGATTGAAGGGTTTGACTAATATTAGTTAGCACAATAGAGGCTGTTAAAGTGAAATAGGAATGTCTGATTTTAGAATTTTGTTGAAAGGTTTTAATAATTATTGGGAACGCGTGATATGTGAAGCATTGCTGATAAGATCATTGGATCCAAAAATTAATGTGCAAAGTGCTGTGACTACAAATGTTTTGAATGTTTTTAAATAGTTTAAGTATGTTAAATCATGTTTTTTAAAAAAAACTTTTTTTTAATATTATTAAAATAATTGAATTTGTAAATTACATTATTTTTTAAAAAATTATAATATTTATATTAATAAAATTTTAAATTAGTTAAAAGTTATTTGAATATATTTTTTAAATATTTATTTATTACAAAAATAAATTAATAAAAAATAATTTGTTTAAATTAAATGTTAATTCATAATATTTTTAGTTGGTTTTTTGTACCTGAAAATGACAGTTATGCTGTCGAAATATATCGTACGAAAAGTTTTTTATTGGTGTTATCTTTTATAGTACATTGATTGCCTCTTTGGATTGTCTCTTCTAGCTGGCAGTGTGAAAAACATGGACTTTCCAGATTGATTAACTTTGAGATTTAATTATGAACTTGCACAAGTCAGTCGAACTAAAAATTGCAGTCTCACCTTGTCGGAATAAATGAAATTTTATCTTCAAATGAACGCATCTTCGTTTTTGTACACTAAACTAGAATTGTTGTGTCTATGAGGTTCCGGTATATGTTCTTTACGCAGATTTTTGTTCCGTTGCATAACTTTAAAGAATCCACAAATCGAAGTCGCATTGTTGTAACAACAATTTTGAGTATCAAATAAGGAGCTAGGGTTCTAGTAGACTTCAATGAATAGTGTTTTCAATTTCAAGCTGAAGAACTTTGCATGTTGATTTTAGTAAAGAATCCAATATCTCCAGAGTTTCTTCTTCTATATAGTGGATACCCACTTTTATTATTCTGAAATTTTTGAAGTAAATTTCATTAAGCATTGTTCGTTCAACATGTGAAGAGATTTCTTGATGAGAATACCACATAAACTTTGAATCATATTATTATAGTGATATCAAATAGCAGTGGATCTTGTGTAGTGCTAGGAAACTCTGCAATGTTTGCTAATTTGATTTTTGTTAAGCTAAATTAAAATACATGGATGGGAAGTCCTTATTTTTGCAATTCAATAGAATACATAAAGTATTGCGTCTCCTAAAAATATAAATGATTTCGTCATCATTTTGGTAAGCTTTTACTTAAAAACCCGAACAATGATGTCATGATGGTTTTGATAACCGCAACATTGCAGGTTGCTAAATTTTTTCTTGATTATTTTTATTAATTATTGTTATTATGAAATTTTCACCTTTTTAAACACGGTGAATGTGACAAATAGATTTACCTTTTCCATATTTGCTGATATGGCATTGCATCATAAGTGTACATCATAAGTGTATAAAGGATTTCTTTTTAGTAATAAAAGCAATGCCATAATTTTCGAAAGCATCCTGAGATTGATGTTTTATTCACTTATTAGTCTTGTTTGATTCAAGAGAATGCACAGTAAGAGCTTACTCTCAATTTGTGCATATAAGTTCACAACAAATTTATGAAATCTTATAATGTAGATACTTACAAACTCACTTTGATGTTGTTCTTCTGAAGTGTAATTAGATACACTCTATACCAAGACAAGTTAGAATAAATCATCTATAATATAAAACAAAAATAACGTATATACACACCAACTCATCTTGAAGTTGTTTGTAACGTGCGTTTAAATAAAGTTTACTCTATAGAAAATCAAAAGTTGATAAAAAAATAAAATAATGCACATGTAAGCTTTCAACGTGTAGGCAACCAGCGTTGAGGCAAACCCCTATAAAAAGTTAATTTTATAGAGATTTTTGAGACATTTCTAGAGAAAATAAATTGAAGAAAAAATTTTTAATTTAAATTCTGAAGTTTCTGCGCCAAAATTTCTTGTAAATGAGGATGTATCTTCGTAATTAATTTAATATTTCATAAGTTTTCAGACATTTCTATCAAAAAATACAAAACCTGATATCCGATGAAAAAGCATAAATTGTAGATTTTATTTATAAGTTCTAAAAAATAATCATGAACTTAGTTATTTTGTCTACATATTTGAAGATTTTTTCCAAGGTGTATAAAAAAATAAAAGTTTATGGCAATTAATATTGATTTCTTTACTTTGTGAAATCATAATTCAACTGTTAAAGATTTAATACTCTAAGCTTATATCTTTAAAAAATCACATACTTTGCAGTCATGTCAAAAATTGATAAAATCTATTGATTTTTCACTATAAACAAATACCAATAAGTTAATTTATGTATCAACTTGTATTATAGCGGAATTTATCTGAAAGTGGCTTGGTGTACACTACGGAAGGTGGAAAGTATTAGAAAAATTAAAAAATGCATCCAAAAAACACATAATAAAAATGCATGCAGACTTTTAATATAACGTAAAGCTGCGTTGAGATACACTTCTCTAATATTTTTATTATAGACATTTTTAGAGAAAAAAATGACAGAAAAACTTTCCCAAGTTCTTGAATCAAATAATATGAGTGAACACAATTGTTGTCTGTAATTTGTGTTTATTGGTGGATTTTAAGTCCTACTTAGATTGCGTTCGGAACTTGGTTATAAATATAAATGTCATGGACGCAATGCCACATACATTGGAATGACTGTCCATAAGTTCTTGATCAAGTTCTTGATCACAGTCGTCTTATGGAATTTATTGATATTTATAAACGCAATTTTGTGCCGTAGGTTTGAAAATAAATGTAAAATGTTTTTGCTTAAAAGTTTAAAAATATTTTATTAACAGTTAATTAAAATTTTGTTAAATTTCAATTTTATAAAATTTATTAAACTAAATTTTTATATAATTGAAATTTTTAAAACAGAATTTGAGATTTTTAGTATAATTAATTTTGTAAATTTAAATGAAGAAATAGAAATAAAGCTATTTATAGTTTAAAGTTCGAATCTACCTGACAATGACAGTGAGTCAAATGAAATATATTGTAGTATAATATATATTATGGATTGGCGCTTATAAAAAATTATAAAAGTGTATTTCAATATTTTCAATTAATAGCAAAAATTTAAAAGGTTTTCAGAAATAAAGAATCGAAAATTGGAAAACGACATCAATTAATAAATTATTTGTTTCAAAAAATTGGAAAAGAAGAATTGTAAATAATTTCAACATATTAATTTATTATTTTTTATAATTCTCAAATTTTATAAATAGCCTAAGTGAATTGGCCAGGTAAATAGGACATGTTAACTTAGATTAAAAAAGCTTAAATTCATATAAATTTTATATAAACCGTCTTTTCCTCAACAAATAATGGCAGTCTATTAAGCTTAGGCTTAAATTAAACGAAAATTATAAGAAAAAGAAAGACAAAATTATTTAAAACTTTGTAATACATTTTGATCATAAGTTATGTTTGTAAAATATTTTAAGTTTTATTATCTCTTTTGTTACTAATAATGTATATGATGTTAGTTATAGATTGTTTTTAGCTCAAATGCTTTTGAGAGTTTTTTTTCAAACCTTGAAAGATTACAAAATAAATAATTAATATTATGCTGACCAAAATACATAAATATTTATTATTTCGATTAAAATTTCTATTTTTCAGTATACATATAATAATAAAGAATTGAATACAAATTTAAAGTTATTTTATTTGTTTTAGTTTATACTTAAAAAATAAATTTAGAATCAAACTAATTTCAATAAAAAGTTCTGAAAATAATTTAAATATTTTTCATTGTTCGATGATTATTATAATTTATATTATTATTATCTTTATTATTATTATTATTATTATTATTATTATTATTATTATTATTATTATTATTATTATTATTATTATTATTATTATTATTATTATTATTATTATTATTATTATTATTATTATTATTATATTATTATTATTATTATTATTATTATTATTATTATTATATTTAGAACAAAACAAAGTAACTTTTGGAAAATGTACTTATGCAGTTTGTCTGACTGCGTTACAAACTTCTGTCATGGCGGCTCTTCTTGTTACTCTAATCATACTAATTATCTTCATAATTTTGGTAATTTATCGCAAAAACCGACTTTATCAAGAACAAAACAAAATGGCTCATCACTGTCTCAATGAACACAATCAGTCATTTTATTCTAGACATCAACATTCTGAGACCAAAACTCATCCAGTTAGACATAGATGTATTTCATTAGCCATGAGATCTATTGATGACATAAATGAAAACAGTTTGAGAACTATTCCTCAATCAGACTTTCTGCCAACCCCTATTCATAGGTTTCAACTTGTCAATGATTATGAAATGGAAAACTCATCAGCAATCAATCAAAATAATCCTTCTTTTATACCTTTGACTTCAACAGTTCAAAGAACACCAAATGTAAAAGTTGCCCATCAGAGCCAATCACAAGCAGAAACCGTCACAAGAGTGTAGATTTCCATTTAAGACCAGTATTGAATGAAAGAAATTTTAAATATATATATTTATTTTATTAATATAAGATTTTATATTTTATTCATTTTTTATTTTACTATGAAATAATTAATGAAATTTATTTACTTTTGATGAATTTGAAGCATTATGTAAAAATAATACTCACTTGAAAAGGCTGTGCCGAAAATTCGTGAATATCAAAAAACATCGATATCTCTACTGAATCATGGTTAAATATTTTTTTGTAAAAATGTAGAACCCATATACGGAACCGTAAAATTATGTAATTTAATTAAATGTTAAAGAATAAAATAAAATACATAAAAACAGAGTAAATTAGAAATTATAACTTTTTAAAACAATTTTTACTGAATTAAAAGAATTCAATTCAAAGGTTTATTTTTTAAGGTCTGTTTTTACAGTCTTTTTAATTGATTGATTACCACTTTATTCAATTTTAATGTTGTGGATGGATCGTCCCGCAAAACGTGAGCGCTATTACTAATGCTATGATTGACAGAACGATCCATGAGTCCAACGAGAAGGCATGTGCTCGATTTTGATGTTAAGGTTCCATTATTCTCTTATCTCCTTCAAGTGTTAATCTATACAGTTACATCATTTATCATTATGACCATTCCCATAGTCATTTTTGTCTCTGTTTGTATTATTGATTTTACTATGGCCTGTACACCCTTGGTGATGTTAAATATCCTCATAGTATCTGGCTTACCCTTATCCCTATTATAACTACTGTGCTCCCTATTATTGTTACTTGTATTATCATCGTTACTATTATATGTGTTGTTCTTATCAATTGTTACTGCTATTACTATTATTATTATTATTATTATTATTATTATTATTATTAGTATTATTATTCAAATTTTATTAAATATAACTAGTCTTTTACATTGATATGAAAATGCTTTACATGAAGCATGCAATCCATACGGCAATCACAATAAAGATAGACGAAATCAAATGTAATAATGAATGATAAAAAATAATATTTCCGATTTCAATGGCAATACGACTTCTAATATTTATTTTATTATATTTACATTGAATTATTTTAATTAATTGCAGAAGTCTGATAGAATGTCATGCACGTGGTAGCACCATATTTTGTCAGAGTGCATGAGATTGCTCATAGCACATTCTTTCAGCAGACCTTCTGTTTTAATTACATCGATTCCAAGTTTATGTATCAGATCATATGTTGATGTAAGAACTGATCCTAAAGATCCGATTATGCAGGTAAAACTTTCTACTTTATATTCTGGTTTAGAACTCTGTATTTCTCTCAAAATTGAGCTAAATTTTCAATATTTCCTTTATCAGTCAACTCAAAGTATGATCAAGAATCAATTTCAGTGTCAGTAATGATGAGGTCGACGCGCTCTTTGGAAGTACGAACAAGAGAACAAGAATGATCAATCACGACACTAAAACTTGGGTTCTTTAAATAGCTGGTTATTATTTTAACGCAATCATTGTGTCTTTTTAAAGTTAGTGTTTGATGAGACATAGTTTCTTCTTCTTTACAAAATCGCCTGCAAAGATAGCCTCTCCTTTTCTATAAGGAGTTGCATTGATGCTAAGAGTATTTGTTCGCGCTCGGTGGATAAAATGCCATGCAAATTCAGAAATACTGCTTTTGAAAATTGCTTTATTGATTTTAGGCAATTTAATAGTCGCTGCAATCATGTCACTCTTATTACTTTATCTCCATTTCTGCACATATGAATCATGCAATGCAGAGTGTAAAATATTTAAGATTGCTTGACAAAATTTAATTATTATTATATATGTTCCTTGAGACTTTGTTGTAAGATATAATACAGCATCTCCTTTAACGATTCTGTCAGATAATTTGGCCGTGCTTGTGTGGTATAAGTTCTCTTGTTTTTCTCTTTGAGTTCGTCTTGAGGCGGATTGTAAGTGCTTCTTGCATCTGTACGGACAAGGTTGTCTCTTCAATCGTTTCCTCGGTTACCATGCATATTACATCACATTTTTCTGGTGGCGGCATCTCTGACTTCTTTTAAATCTCAACTGTGAGGTAGTTAGACGTGCATAGCCCATTTTCATAGAATGTTTTACTCTCTGACAGTTTGACATTGTCGAAATATAATTCTACCTCCTCCTTGAGGTCACTCTGTATGATGATTATCACTTCACTCACTTTCATGTTTGGCTTCAGGTGAATGCAATGCTGGATTTTTGATTAGAGAAATTGAATGCTTTCTATCGTCCTTTATTTGTGCCGCCTGGCCAATTTGCTGGATCGTTGGTATGACTTTCTCAGTTGGCTCCTTATAGTGATATGCACGCTGCAATATCTATGTTGCACATTCTCTCAGAGCTTGTAATGATTCTTGAGATAACCTCTCTTCGGTTACAGCTTCTCTAATTTCTGCCCAAGTACGTTGGGTATATAGTTGGCATACTGCTCAGCAATGCAGTGCCCAGAGTACCATTCGTCGGTGAACCATTCTTGGTCGGAATCTGAGTCTTCAGTGTCAGTGGTGGTGCTCGAGGTGCTTCCTTGTGAGTCATTCTCGACTATTTCATTTGAAATACTTCTGCTGTCTGAGCTATCATCTTGGAGCTCGACTAGTGACTCAATTACTGTTTGCATATAGGTCGATTCTAGCGTTTGCAACCGAGGTTTTGTCTCGGGTTGATACCAATATACTCAGTGGTGACTTCTTGTGCACGTCGTGATGCTTCTCGGCTTAATCGAGCTTCCTCGTCTTTGAGTGCTAATCTCAGCCGGTTAAAATACATCGTGTCCTCCGAATCCTCTGTCACTAGCATTGTAGTCTTCGGTGCCTCTGCACCATTTGATTTTGGCTTAGCGTTATACCTTTGCAACGTCGGTCAAGATCTCTGCACGTGTCCAAATTTTCCGCATTTGTAACACTTAATCTTCCCGGATGAGTTTACTTCATTCCGCTTTATTTTGCGGCTTTTTCTTGCACTCCTTGCGCTGCAGACTGCTACGACGTGTCCATCACGGTTGCAGTTATGGTAGTGCAGGTCGTTTACATTACACTGTTCGGCATGGTGCATTTTTATGCTATATCTAGATCAGGTTTCGGATTTTTTGGCTATATTTCGTTTACGTGTGCGGTACTCTTGTATCGAATGCCCTTTGCGCTGGGCATAGCAACATTCCTCTACTTTTCTCTCAAATTTGGTTTATGGTGAATGTACTGCCTCCTTTATTGATGCTTGATTCAATGAGTGCGGCTTATCGGACTAATACATAATACAGGTCCGCTACGTGTAGACTCAAAGCAAAGTTTAATCTCGGGATATATTCCCACTAATAACTGATCTTTCACAATAGTGGCTACGTTTTGCCTGGATTGCATAACCGTATTATACACATCTCGGGCTCTTCCTTTTAGGTAAATTGGGAGAGCGCCGTATTATCATTGCTTTATTGATGTCGTATGCTAGACGCAATTGATAGTACTCTGCCATAAAGTATGGAAACTCGACTGAGCTACCAGAATATAGATTAATGTCAAACTTTGGAACTCCTGCCATTATAGGTGCTGGGATGATCGATTTCTCAATTTCCAGATTAATTATTCTACCGTTTTACAACTGCACTGTGGCTAGATACTCTGATTGTCTTTGTAACACTGGGTAATTTTCGAATCACGTCGGGCTCACCAAAATTGGTGACTCCTCTGGCTGGGTGGAAAATCTACAACCCTATCTGTGGATTGCGCGTTCAATTAATCGATATAATTACTATAGAATAAATCACTGAGAGAACGATGTCCGTTTAAAATATTTATTAAACTGAATAACAATTACAGTTTATACAATAAATACAATGGGACAAAAATAATATATTGCCCTAAGGTTAACAAGTCGATTGGATCTACATTTCTTGATCAACTGAGAAAATAGAGAAGAGAAGAGTGCTAATTTAATTAATTTCCTTATCTCACTATAACTCACAAAATGATGAGCTAGTCTACATCAAGTTTGATAAGACAAACTAATGTCAAAAATAATGAATTTCAACGCTGCTTAAATACCAAATTTCTAAATCTATAGAACAATCAAAATTAATAGATTTTTGGTTTTGAAAATTGAAAATTTAATTTCTATTTCTAGTCAATAAAATTTAAGTAATTACGTCATTTTTGGAAAAACCAAATTATTTATAATCATTATATATTAATTATTAATTATATCACTCCCAAATGTATTAATGACTATTTATATATATTCACGCCATATATCTACTTGACGTTTACCATTTTCTATTTTTCGAATTACTTTCAATTTTATATCCATAGATAAATTTCTTCTCGAATTTTTTGTTAAATCTTTTACACTTTCTTTCAGTCCCGACATTATTGATAAGAAATTATTTAGTTATTTACAAAAATAAATAGGAACATTTCAACAAGAAACACTGATTAATTGTTTAGTTTTTGTTTCTAAAAAATTCAAATGAAAAAAAAGAAATATGAGAGAAAATAATAGAAAATGCATTTAGTGTGATTATAAAAACATTTATCACTAAATTTAATTAATTTTAAGGTATTAGTTATTAATACAATTATTTTATACTTAGTTTCATGTATGTAGTGCAAATTTAACAAAAAGGTTGGAATTCATTTATAAAAAGATTTTCATTGAAAATAACCTTTAATATTTGTTCATGGTTGAATGCAAATAAAATTAATAAAAAACACTTGGAAATGTTTCAAAGTATTTAACAAAACTATTAGGGTTTTACAAAATAATTTCAATAAATCAAAAACAAGACTAATTCATTAAATTTTTATTCAGAGAAAATATAATAATGAAAAAAAGACTTCATTGAATTTGATTAATACTCAATTGTTAGCTACCAAGTACCTACGTAACTAAATGATTTATCAATTTGTTGACATTAATGACGTATTACAGAAAGAGAGTGAAGAAGATTTTGATTAGTAAAAATTGTATTTATACTTATTTATGTATTTATTTTGTTTGCTCAACTTTGTATGTATTTTTATGTTAAATTGGTGGGTCAGTAACAATTTATTGTTATTTGTTTGTTTAGTAACTAGTTATTAGTAACATTTTGTGTGTATAGTTAGTAAATAGATGTTGACAACTTGTTCTCGGTCGCATAGTAAGTGTTTATATAGTCAGTAACCAAGTATTGGTACATAGTTATTTTTACTAAGTTACTCAATGTGAAGTGTATATATAGTGAACTGTACAGCACCTGGTTAATGTTGTACAGTACTCAGTTATTGGCATATAGTACTCAACCAGTGTGATACAGAACTTATTTATTTGCATTCAGTGTTTAGTTGTTGGTATACAGTACCTAGTTAGTGGTTTAAATTACCTAGTCAGTGGTAATTAGCACTTAGTGATTGTTGTTCGGTGCTTATTTATTTGAATACAGTTTCTGATTATTAGTGTACAGTGCATAGTCAGTTTCACATTGTCAGCCAAGCCATTTGGAATACCCGAGAAAAAATTTGATCAATTCTTTCATAAAATCAATAAACGGGAATTAATTTTCGAGGTTACTGAAGAGGCGAGAAATCGCATTCCAACACTTTTTTTAACTGAGCTCCAGTTTTTGTATCCAAGTATTTCTGTTTTAGTTTACTATGTTTGTTTCAGATGTTTAACAGATCAGATCATTTTTGCTCACAATCTTACTCTCAATTAATAAGAATCTGATCATAATGTTATTAATATAAAATTATTAATTTCATTTGAATTAATTTCAGCTAACATCGTGTTAATTAATTAAATGAAAATTATTTTATAATATTTTCATATTTCCCTGACTTTTTTTGAAAAATATAATTTTTTATATTTTTTCAAATTTGTATAATGTTGAAGAATTTAAGAATATAACTTCTTTATGAATACTTTTATTTTAAATGGATTAAATTTTTTTTTTATTTTTCTTTTCAATCTGAAATTTCCAAGTTTATTTGCATAATCGAAAGCAACATGTTTTTTAATCAGAATATTTCTGGTGACAAAATAGTTTTAAGATAACCAAAATTCTAAATCATTTTTGGCTCCAATTTCACTATTATAACATTTAAAATGGAAAACCAAAATTTCATATATATTGTTTGTATTGGTATAAAATATATTATTATTTTATTGGATAAATTAAACATTATACTTGAAAATCTATAAAATTTATTTTGTTTCCCTGTGCAGTTTCTTGTTACTAGAAATTGATGAAGACTTCTAATATTAAAAGTGTTTTTGCAATGAAAATAAAAATAAAATTTCATTGTTTTTAAATTTTGATATTTTTCTATTTGAAAAACCTTTGGCGCCTTTAAAAGTTGTTCAGTACTAGTTTATTTTAATCATTCATTCTTATGTTTTTAAACTCTTACAAATATATTATTTTGCAATTATCTAAATGGTTTTTAAATTTCTATTTGCAACTAGTGTTATGCAATTAAATTTAGTAGCATATAAAATAAATATTAACTTAAAAATTTATTAAAAATTTGTTTATAAACTTATGTTGTTGTTTATCTTTAATAAAAAATATTTTTAAAATAATCTTTTTGATTTCGAGTTATTTTTAGTTGTTAAAATATTAGTAATATATTTTAATTTGAAATTAATTTAAAATAGCAAGTTTTGTGTGCTCTTTAATTATTTTAATATTTTTATAACTTTTTAAAAAATTAAAATATTATTAAATTAAAATATGATTTTTCCATTTTTAGTAAAAACACGGAAACACAAATTAATGAAAATTAAGAAAATTATCCTTATCCACGGTCTGCTACTTCAATCTGTATCAAATACTGAAACAATAATGATTTAATCAGTTTATTTAATAATCTCAATAAATTAGTTGCTGTTTCAATGTTAATTGTAAGGAGTGTGTGAATTTGAGATCTTTGATTGAAGCTGAGCAGTTTAGATTGACAGTATATCGCAACTTTTCACTTAATTTATCATTGATATAAAAGCAATGGATCTGATTCATGTTTCTCAACACTTCAACTTGGATAGAAAGGTTTTCATAATGATTTGTTTTTTGACTTTTATTTCTGGGATACTGCGATAATAATATATTTATATTTATTTATAAAAGTCAGTATGTGATCTAAAGAATAGAATTTTATCGCTGTGATAATTGAAAAATGCCCAATCAGCTATTGCCATATTTTCATACGATGATTTACCGGAAAACATTAAAACAATGCTTTGTTCATCAACATTAAATTTATCAATTGATATGATATTGTTTTGGTTGCAATAATCATCGAAATAATCAATTACAAATAAAACATCGTCCGAATAATCTATTACATATAAAAATTCTTCCAATTCATCCTCTTGAAGGACAATAATGTTTAGAACCATTAGAATGAATAGGATTTCCTTATATCCGTTTAAAATTCAACTTTAACAGATTCTTTATTTAAAAAATTTCTTTAATAATTTATTTTTCATTTACAAAATTTTTTAAATTACCTTCCATTTTACTCTACAATTTTTATATTTTAAAAAACAAAATCTAAAAGGTCAATTACATTTTTTTTCTATTTTACCTATTTTAAATTTTAATTTCTGCTATCTTAACAATTTATTTTTTCAATTCTATCTTAAATTTGAATAAGATAAAGTAGACACAACAGGATAATAAGAAATGGTTGGGCTGATTATGATTTAAACTTTTTATTCTTTTTATTAATCGAAAACCATATTAGTTATGATTATGAGTCTTCTTGTGTCCATCCCTAATAACTAATCAATTATTTTAATTTAATAAAAACGGTCTCAGAACAGTATGATTTGAGGGAATAAATACATTTTTCTCAATCACTGCAATTACTTCCACATTTTTGTCTTGAAGCAACCATAGTAAGAAGATGTTGTGAATTTCAGCAATTACGTTTGAATGTGTCACCGAGGTTGCTGAAGCAGGTGGGTTTAATTCACAGACCATTTTCAGAGAAATAATTACAGATATGTCTCTTTGATTTCAACATCAATGATACCGATCTCATGTTCCTTGAACTCGTTTTTATAGAGAATTCTCTTTGCTGGACAGACACTTTGTCTCAAGAACATTCAGGGATAAAGGGTTTCATCAACAGTAATAACATTTTCTTAAAAGATGAGAAGGTTTATCTAGAATTATTCCCTTTGATTTTCATATTTCTCAGCGGACGGAAAATATTGAACGAACTTAAATGCCAATTTTCTAACGCTGGATTCATCCAAGATGACATGCACATCTTCGGTACTCACAATAAATCGATGTGAATCATCTTTGACACTGATTAACCTTTCAGTTCTGCATTTGCATACACTTAATTTGAGGATAGAGAGAATTTACTACTTTAAGATAAATAATATAAAGATGCTCTTAAATATTTTCTTATATTTATGTGTGAATGCCTTGGTTGGCAGTCTTGTTTAGATTGGTAAGCCATTCATTTTATCATAATCACCTTACCAAGCTAACGAATGTTTGAATTATCACTATTGTGCCTCGGTGTAAAGTGATTAACTACTTGGGGTCAAGGTTTAAGAATTGTCGAAGAAACCTTAATTCCGATATGTTGAATGGCTGAACATTTTTATTTGCGAGCCCACTTCATTATTCAAAAGGAAATTCATTTGTTCGAGGATAGATTGTAGAGCCCAATGTATCTCACGTTTAAAGTATACTACATAAAACGTGTTTTATTTGGTTAAGCCTAATATTTTTGCTATGCCTTAAAACATTGGTTATCCAACTTTTTGAAGTCGGGGAACACTAAACTCTGATATATTTTTAAGAACCACAATTTCGGAACATACTTTGAACACCAAGGCCTTATTAATTTATTTAACTTTAAGTTTTGGCATTATATGATTCGTTATTCTGATCTCACGCTATGATCTGGAGTCGTTACAGATTGCGTTGGAGTGTCTGGATGAAGCCTTATTGTCATTAGAACTATCATTAAGGTTGATTTGTTTTTAAATTAATTAAATATTTTAATTAATAATTTTATTATTATTGCAATGACGTAAAGAATTTTTTATTGCTCGACTATGAATCAGTAATGATATAATTAAAATATAGATAAAATTACTGATTCATAGTCAAACAATAAACAATTCTTTATGTCATTGCGAAATGAAAGCAATCAAAGTCAAAAACAAGAAAAGTTCTTTTTAATCTTATTACTTTACGTTTACTCATTACGTTCAGTCGTTTATATTCACCTTATTTTAATCATTCTAAATGATAAATTAGCTCTGGTAATGAATAACAACCAAAGAATCATTGGGAAGACAACAGTAATTCAAATGACAGACGTTAGGAACTCTATTGTGTCACAAGCAAAGATAAAATCCTAAATTTTATTGTACGGCTAATATTGAATAATTCTCTATAATTTTTATTTTACTATTCATATATATTGGTGCTGAATACAAAATTATTTAAAAAATAATTATTTGTTCAAAATATTTCCTTTCATAATAAATACACAAGTTTTGATGATATTTATAATTACTACTTATCATGTTTTATTCCAAGAAATGTTATCCTAATCTTTGTAATTACGACACTGCAGACTTTTTTCTGTAAAAAAATGCACATTTGAAAAAATTCAATCTGCACATATATATATATATAAATATGTGTGTGTAATAAATAAGTGAGTAAATGTATCCTATCTAGCATGATTTCAGAGGTTTTGTCAATTGGAATATGGTGAACCTGTGATATGAGATGAAATCCTTGAATCCAATCACCAACCAATAAATTAATATGTTTCGGTATGAGACTGATATTATTAAGGAAGCTATTCAAGTGTTCCATATTTTTGTTTTAATAAAGTGAAATATGAATACCGATATGAGAATTCCAATTTTGATTGAGTGAGCGATTTTGTAATAATTTCTTAAGAGTTCTGAAATTCTGTCTAGAATTATGAATTTATCTATAAAATTTAATTTAATTCTTTAATTTATAAAAGAAATTTAATGTACATCTTTAAATTATGATATAAATAATATATCATTTAGGTTTGGTCTACATAAATTTCTAAGATTACTTCGTACCTAAAGATTTTCACAAGACTTTTTCTTCTAATTCATAGTCAAGTATTCGATGTTTTCTATTTATTTTTCTTTGATCTGTTATTTTACGTTTTGAAACTATATGGTCAGTTGGAAACCATGGCATTCGAGTAAGCATTCAAGTAAGCATTTGGTGGAAATATATCTAGAAATTTATGCTTTAGGAAAGTCAAGTAAGTAACATAAAATAGTACTGTGGATTCAGAGACGTAGCCAGGATTTCAGCTTGGGGAGCAAAATTATTAATTATTGCCATTCATCGACCAATGTTAAAATGTGACACGGTAAAAAGAAAAAAATATTTTAAGATAATTAACAAATTTATTATTAACTAATAAAAATGTATATTACATCGAATATACCACAATATAATATTTATTAGTCTTTGTTATTTCATTAATTCAGAAAGTATTTCATCCGAACTTATTTTAATTTCTTGATGAATATATAACAAAGCCAAACCGCTTAAACTTTTTTCATTTATGGTATTTCTTAAATATAATAGTAGTAAGTGTAGTGGAAAATATTCAAATGATTATTAAATGCTATATTATATATAAAATTAAAAAAAACTATTGCACTGGAAAACTATTAACTCGAAACTAACACAAGTAAATGTGTTAAAGACAAGAGCATCCTTAATAGTTGGGGTGGTTTTAGCGCGTAGCTGAGCACAACGGTACATGTAACGGGCAATCATCTATGTACTTTGTTGTGTCGAAAAGACCAACAAGCTATGCCTCGTAATTACTAGCACGAGCATAGTTATACTGTCTTGGATTTGAAAGACTTAACAAAAAATATACATTTTTTTTATTCTCATAGAATTCTCATAACAAAACCAAAATAAAGGTTTTATTAAAATATTTCATCCCTAATCTATATTTGGTAATCTATAATTTATTTGCGGAGGGGGTGGCAAATGTCCCTACGTGGATCAATAAGTCATAGGTTCATCATTCTTGGCACATATCACGGAGTTAATATGACCAAGTTTTAATTAATTATTTATTTTTATTTTCTATTACATTTTGTAAAATAATATAAACAAAAACAACACAGCAAAGTGAAACTAAAAGCTCATATTTCAAAAATAATTGTACGTTTCTTAATTTTGACTTTCTATTCTTAAATTTTAATGCATTTAGAAAAATTTATTTGTTTTAATTTAATGTAATATTTATTTTTTTTGATTATTCTTGATATTTCTGAGCAAAAATAATAGGGTAATAGAAATTTTGCAAAGTGATTATTAAAACAACAAAACCTTATTGTAGTTTGATCGGATGATTGATTGTATTATTCTATTTATTTTTAAAAATTTAATTACCTAGGCATAATTAAAAATTAAATGATGAAAATTTTTTCGTTAATTACTGTCGAATCCAAATTTAATAATTAAATACAAAATTTGTTGAAAAGATTTTAAATTTTAATTTTCGATTATATTTAATTAGTTTTTTGTTCACTTAAGAAATTAATTACTTATTATAAAATGCAATTAATACACATTTAATTAAAATTTTCGTCTATGTGAGATTTAAAATTTAATTAAATATAATGATGATTCTTTGAGCTATTTTCGGGTTTCATTTTTTATTAATTGAATATTTAAAATAATAAAAAATTATTTAATAATAATTATTTAAACAAATTTAAATGATTTTGTAAAACCTGATATCAGAATAAAATCTAAGATTCGTTAATATTAATTTCAGGCAAATATTAAATGAATTTAAGGTCCGCCAGTACAGTTGAAATGAAGCTCAACCAAACATACAAAGTTATTTCCTCAAAAAGATATGTATTTAATTGAGAACTTTTAAATGGTTGATCACAAATGTTTCTTCGCTTTCCATAATATAAGTCCAAAGATTCCAATTATTCCAACATCAATAGTTTAGAAAATAAATTGATTTGAAACCTTTCCATAAGTCTTAATATCGTCTTATGACCAGAAAATTTAATGAAAACCTTTCATCTTCTCTAATTCCGTTGGCATAGTAGAATGCCTGTAAAAAAAGTATCAGTAAGCAAAACCCTAATCAAAATTCTGAATATTGTACCAATGAAAACAAGAGAAGTAAAATAAAAGTAAAATCCGCTCAAAAAATTGAAACTATTCACCAGAACTAAATATCACCAGAAAAAATACCATTAAAAAGAAGACATAGAAAAGCTCATTTTTCCATCAAAGAAGAGAACATTTCAGATCATCAAACAGCATTTAGTTAAATGGAAAATCAAAACGGCTAAAAAAAAATTCGAATTTAAATTTTATTAAAAGAAACGAAAATATTTGTAAAAAAGAAAACAATTACATTTAAAAATTCCGCTCTTTATCTATTATCTCAACTTTGATCCATATATCGTGTATACAGTTTCATCGACACTCGGCATCTCTAAGGTCTATACTACCTAATATTCTTTTTCTAATTTGTATATGGAGTTTTATAGTAAATAGAGTTGTGGTTTTGCCAATTATTCAGAACAAAATATTAAAAATCAATTATATTTTAGAAGAAGTCTTTAGCAACTCTAATGTGATTGACATTGGTCGGACCGCGTCATGAAAAATTTCGTTTATAATGTATTTGTGTCACCATTTTAATATGCTTCTCGTGAAAATACCCGCAAAACATAGGCGTTTCTGATTTTATCATCAACTTTGAGAAAATATTTAAATTAAAAGATGCATTTAAACAAAATAATTAAAAGGTAGTGTTAATATATATGTATATATATATTAATAAACCAGATTCCTTTTAAAAAACACGACAAAACTTTAATTAAACGAAAACGAGCTAAATCATTTAAATACATTTTAAACTTCATTTATAAAAAATATATTCATATTAAAACAGCAGTTTCCTTCCATAATAACTCACGCCCAGACAGGACATAATATCCAACTTTTAATTAATAAAATTATTTAAAATTATAATGTCCATATTTTTTTCTGTAGTTGAAAATTAATTTTGTTATATTTAATTAACATATTTATAATCTTTTTAATCTTCACAAACCTAAGCAGGTGCATTTGTACCCCTAATCTTTTATTTGTTAAAACATTTGTAATATAATAATGATGTGTATCTGATATTTTTTGTTATCTACAAAGATAACCAAATGAATAGAATGCTATATATATATTAAAATATAATATATATATATATTAAAATATAAAATATTTTTACCCTGTCCGTTACTTGATCCTATTCTTGAGATATCGGTACTCGAAGGTTTTATGCAATAAACTTTAGAACGCACAATGTTTAGTTTTTAAAAAAAAATTTCAGTTTTTAGAGTTTTCAGAAATTAGAAAATTTGATGAAAATATTGGTTTTAGGCTTTGAATTTTAAAAATTAATTAAAAATGAATTATTCTTTTTCCCGATGACTGTAAATATCTTATAAATAGCATTTAAAACCTATACAATTATTTTAAAGTTTATTTCAAAAGAAAAAAAGTATCACACTACAATTTTCAATAGAATTAAGTTACACATCAAAACCATGCAAATTTTGTTTTTAATAAAACTTGGAACAATTAATTATTATATATTTTAATAATTATTATATATTTAATTGATTCTGCTAAAAGTAAACTGCCATCTCTTAATAATATATTAATATAATAATAATAATAATAATAATAATAAATAATAATAATAATAATAATAATAATAAAAAAAAAAAAAAAAAAAAAAAAAAAAAAATAATAAAATAATAATAATAATAATAATAATAATAATAATAATAATAATAATAATAATAATAATAATAATAATAATAATAATAATAATAATAATAATAATAATAATAATAATAATAATAATAATAATAATAATAATAATAATAATAATAATAAAAAAAAAAAAAAAAAATAATAATATAATAATAATAATAATAATAATAATTATAATAATAATAATAATAGTAATAGTAATAATATTAATAATAATAATACTTGTTTGTGAAATTAGAAAATATTAATAAAATCTAATTTAAAATAAATGTCACAAGAATAAAAATTTCATGTTAATTTGAAAATTCTAATCTATCTTTACTTTTAGCCATTTGAGAAACAGTAATTTTAATTTAGAAATTTATATTTTGAAGAAATAAATTAATTTTTCAAATTTGTCAAATGATTTCCATTCGAAATACACTGAAAAACTTTTAAAAATTTTAACAAGAATTATTTTTCATTTTATATATTAATTAAGTTTTTTGTAACAAAAATGGAAAATTTCCATTTGTATTATCTTTATTATTTAAAAAATGTATTTTCATAATCTGAATTTTTTGAATAGAATTTTAAAATGTTTTCCCACAATCACCTACATTCATTTTCAAATAGACATCAAGATATCAAATTATACAAATTAATATTTGTTTCTAGATTTTGAAGATATTACACTACTTGTTTATGCGTATTTATAACAAGCCCAATGAAAATTTATTAGAAACAATTTGGCAGAATAAATTTTATTTCAAATGATAAAACAGTGTTAAATTTTTCAAATTTTTGATTTCAAATTAACTTTATATTTTAAATAAATTAAATACAATTTTGTTTTAATGTGATGTAAGTTATAAATATTTTTTTAAACTAAAATGCAAATTTTCTGTTAATATTTTTCACTATTTTAATTTAAAATATTTAAAAAAAATTCAAATTATTGCATCACTTTCAATTTAATAATTATCAAAATATTTAATGTCTTTGATGCAAAAAATTGTAATAAATTTTCAACTTACTTTTTTGATAAAAATGACTTTATTGCAAGAAAGAAAATGTGTAATTGGTTTATTTTTCAGATTTACATGGTTTTCAAATTTCCAAATATAATTAATCAAATTGACTAAGACTGGTTTTGTTTATTCCATCAAATTTCTTTTGAATTCTTGAATTGGAAAAGAATTGAGTTTGTTTTATGATGAGATTTTCAAATAAAAATCTTTTCTGGAAAATTTTTAAAGATATTTTACGAACATAGTTATAAATTTCAATTAAATTTATTCAATAGAAAAGTTTTTAATAATAAAGCTTTTTTTATTTTCAATTTTATTTATAAATTCTAAGATTTATAATTTTCAAAGTATTTACAATATTGTATTTTAATATTTTATATTTCTTTTATTAAAATTATCTTATAGTTTGAGATTTTATAAAAATTGAATCTGATAAAACAAAATAAAAAACAATTTTCTAATAATTATTATTTACATCTTTGTTATAAATAAGAACATATAAATAAATATATAAATTTATTGCATTTTTATATTTCCTATACATATATATTTTATTAAGCTTATTTTATTCAGCATGTTTGTGCTGAAAGTTTACAATGCTAGACTGATGTTTACCGGAAGTATAGTGATAAGGGAGGAAGAGAATTCGTCTACTGATGTATTTTTTTAAAATATTATTACTATTAAAAATGCTGAAAATATATTTGTAATGTGATTTGTTTAGTATGTTTAAGTAATATAATTATTATAATTATTATAATATATATATATTAAATAAGTTATTTGAAATAGTATAAAAAATGAATCAGTGAGGCATGAAGAATTTATCTGTGAAGTGTATTTATTACAAAATAATAATTTGTTAATTAAATTGATATTCCCTGAAATGGAATAATAACTTCGGTTAAATTATTTTTCCGTGTGACATTTCTCATTGAAATTACCGTTAGTAATCTTTGGAGAAACGAAATCGTATTTGGAGAATTTTTCTCTAAATAAAATAAATTCCAAAAATAATAGAAAAGATTCTATGAATAGAAATCAATAAAATCTAAACTAAAATTCAATCGAAATGATGAGAATTAATGAGTTTTATATGGGTGAAAAATCAGTCCATATCGGCCGAGAGTACTGCTAAATATTCCACTCGCGGCTTTCGGATGTCAGAATACAATTTTATTGGTTCTTCATTCAATTATGCAAGTATTAGAAAACTAATTTATGTTAATGGATTCATTAAATTCTGGCGAAATTAACAATAAATTAACCAAGTTTCCCGAGAGAGTTCTCTGAAAAAATGTGAACTCACTTTTGAGAAAGGGAAAATAATATAGATAACTCGGAAATTTTGTTTTATGAGTAGTTAATATTTCACGATGATATCTTTTGACTTTTTTTTATGTTTGACATTTCTTTTGCTTATGATAGGAGACATTTTTCAACTGTCATTGAATTCAATTAATAATAAGATTTACTAATTAATTTCATTGGTGGATTCGGAATTTAATTTTTAAACTTTATTGAAAATAATTAAAATAAAATTGATGAGAACTTTAGTCAGTCAGTCGATTTTATTTTCATTAAAAAATACAAAATTATAAAAGTTAAATTTGGTATTTTAATGTTTATTTTATTTTTTCCAAATCATTCAGAAAATTTTTTTATTTATTATTTATTATTTTATGAATTTTTCCAAATATTTTTAACTACTTTCTGATTTTGATGAGACTCATACATCAGAAATTTTGTATTTTAAATAGAAATATAACTTCAAAAAGACATTACAAATTCTACAGATTTAGTTGTTTTTTTACCATTGGTTTTATACCAGTTTTGACTTTATAGCAACTCTTATAATACAAGGGATCATGTCCATTATCGGATACCTACAATATACATAGGTATGATCTGCCACCTAAATAATAATAAATACGAATTCTATTGGTTTTATTCAATTATAAAATAATAAATAAACTAATTCATGATTTATTAAGATTTCATCACACAAAAAAGATACATTAAAATATTTGATTGTGTATTACTTTTCCACACAAACCCTTTTATGGCTTTTATCTTTAATTTCAGTTGCGTCCATAAGGATTCTTTATTTCGGGTATGCACACCCGAATCAGGATCAACAAAATTCAAAAAATGATTAACTGTTCCGTGCACAAAATCTAAACATTGATTTATTCTCTTGTTTTCGGGCGGCATACTCTAGAAATAATTGGCAAGAGAGTATTCGCAGATCTGTAAGGCACCACTTCCACATAATATTTCGCTGGAGTTGTGCTTGTATCGGCTATTCCAAACACACAGCTTTGAGTCTCAGCTGTCCTTCCCTATTATGCTTTTGTTTGTGGCAAAGAGGCTTTCATCAATCTGGCAGACAATACCAGACCCACCAAGTCTTATAGGATCTGCAAGAAAATATTCCGATGCAAGCCCTCGAAGCTTTGCATATACTGCGCTCACAGACTTCCTGCTTATTTAATACCTGTGGACGGCATCAAAAACTTAACCAGACTCAGTCTACATTAGCACCAAAGTCCATATATCAGCTAGTGATAAACGAAAATCATAGAAAAAAGAGCCACCTCTTATTCTTATTGTGGTCTTCTTTTTAGGGCATTCTTTGCTGTAGGAAACCAAAGAACATTTCATTGCTCTTTTCAGTGATTCTTTGGCACGAAGAATGGCAATAACCTGAGTTACTGTCATATTTCTCACAGAAAGCAACATCTCTATTCTGGAAGTTCGATTTGTCATGGGCTAAAAAGCTTTCATAGCTTTTATGTATTAAATTAAGCAGTAGATAGATCTATAAATAAATAATTTTAAATTCAATGTTATGGGTATTAAATTCCTCTAATGCATAATATTAAAATTATTGACCATAATAACTTTAAACTCAAAGTTATGGGTATTATCTGCCACCTAGGTGGCAGATAATGGACATGATTCAATACAAGTTAGTGCGTAATTTTAATTTGCTTAGAACTAGAAAAACTAAAAATAAGGAAAATCTACTGAAATTTAGGTATTATAATATGTCACATTTCTATTTAATAAATCTCAATCAAAACATATTATTTTACAGCTCTTTAATTGATTAATCTAAATTTGAGATTTTAAAATATAAACATTATTTGTTTAACTGTAATAAATATATGAAATTAATCACTCTCGTGCATACCTTAATATATCAATGGCAATGTGTACTGGTTAGATAAATTATTTGAGAATCGAGAATAAACAGGTAAGATAGCTATGATCCTTGATAAATATATAAATTATTTAAAACAATTAGATTATTGATCCAATAGAACTAGTAAACTAAGCCCATCCATGACGGTCATTTAAGACTCATAAAATTATAAATATAGTTTTTTCATGATTTATTAACAACCTTTTTCATATGACGTTTCTACGAAATTATTTGATTGAATAATATGAAATATAATTTCAGGCATAAAAAATACACTTGACTCGAATAAGGATAGTCACTGATAAATGTCAAGTGTGTTGAATCTATAAATGCAATATAGTTGTTTAATTCTCGTCGATTTGGTTTAAACTGTTCGGGGTGTAGCTGTATAGCCGTAACCTGGTTCTGTTAGGATTTTTATAATCTGTCAATTCATTTTCAGCCAAATTCATTCTGCAAATTGCATGAGACAGAGCATTACATATTAGATAATCCATCTCAAGACTCCAAAATGATAGCCACAAACATAGCTGGTGAATTCGTTGTATCATACATAATTTAAATGGTCATTTATGCTACCAAAACGGCTGTTTTTTGGTGTTACTTTGAACTTATTGTACGTTGAGTTATATTTTCCATTAATCACACTTGGTTTCATAACCGTGTTGAACTAGATAATTCAAATCCTAACTTTTATTCCATGTTTTTGTAAACTAAATGAAAATAAATGTTTGTGTGTCAAATAGACATTTATATTATAACTTTCATTTATAAAAATATTAGCAGAGTCGATGGAGTAGAAATATATTAAAAAATAATAAATATTTTAATAAAATAAGTTGAAAAATATATTTGTAGAAAAATCAAAGCATGAAAACTAAAAATTTTATTAAATGAAATATGATTTTTACAATTACCCAAATAATAACAACCAAAACCACTCAAGTGAGATTGAATTTTATTTAATTACTATAAAAAATTAAGTTTTTTATTAAAATAAGCAGTTCAGTGTTTGTCATTTATGAAATTTCTTTTTCAATAATAATGAACTAAAATGCTTACGATATGTTAGCGGACTTATTTCATTTCTATAACATAAAATTATGTTAAATAATAATAATAATAATAATAATAATAATAATAATAATAATAATAATAATAATAATAATAATAATAATAATAATAATAATAATAATAATAATAATAATAATAATAATAATAATAATAATAATAATAATAATAATAATAATAATAATAATAATAATAATAATAATAATAATAATAATAATAATAATAATAATAATAATAATATAAAATAAAGCGCCAATCAAACAAACCCTTTTACGATATATTTCGACAGATTTACTGTTATCATCAGGTAAAAACCAATCAAAATAATATGGTTTTAATTTATATATTTTGAAAAAATGATTACTTTCTTAATATTTATTTATATTATTGGTTTTAAATCAACTTTGAAATTTATATTTCACTCAAAAATAAATTTAATAATACGGAAATTCTTAATTAATGTTTTAAAATTAAAGTTTTTTAATCATTCAAACATTTCATGTTATATTTTAATTAAAATAAATTATATATTATAAAAATAATTTTAAAATTTAAACTTTTAAATACAAATATAATGAATTAGAAACATTTTTGTTTGAATAATTCAAAAGAATCAAAATGGTGACAGAAGATACAACGTTCAAAATTAATGAATCAATTGTATCAATATTGTTGCCAGATACAACGACAAATTAGGTTTAATAGATTCAACAGATTATTATCATGTTTTACTCCATATCTGTTACTGGAGTTATCAAATGCAATTGAGGAATGAGACCCAGGATGTTTATGTGAAACTTAAAAAACCAGTCATTTGAAAATATTCAGTAAATTTTGTTACAATATTTAATCGACAGTTTCAAAATCAGATCATTAAAACTCAAATTCCTTCTCAGTTTCTGAAACAGTAAATTCCATATTGGGAATCGATGCAACATGGGATTGCAAAATATGCGACCGGAATTATTAAGAAGATATTTTTGGATAGCATCTCCAAATTTATACAATGGATTTTATCTGCATCAACAACAGATGATGTAGAAAAACTCGCAATTTTAGCAGACAGAATTCATTCTATCTCGTCTGGACAAAAGGATAGCATAGACAATCAGACACAGATAGTAATCCACAGCCAAAGTCCAAGATTTGCAAAAAAAAATAGTTGCTCTACATAAACAATCCCTGAACAATATCAACAGGAACATTAATCAAAAGAGCAGTCACCTTCGTTTTGGTACGAATGCTCAGAAATGCCGTTCTTTTTACCAATTCCAAAATGAGTCAGGTCTTATCATGCTGGACATTTGTATATTTCATGATAGAAAAAATTCCGATTCAAACTTTGTGTAACAAATTGTAGATATTTTAACATTGATCAACAATCGTTTTCAAAAAACCTTTAGAATCAACTGCCAAATAGTCAAACTAGGTGGTTGCTCAGGCTTACTTTAGATCAATTCACTTAATGTGACTTAGGTATCATCTCAAAATCAGAGTAGGTCATCTTCTATCGATTTTAAAATTAAAAAATGAAATTTACGATGCATTCAAAATGGTGAACAAAAATGACCGGGCCTATAATTTAAAATTTAAATTACCGTTGATAAAGGGTTTCAATTTGTAGCAATTTTATATAGTATTCGCAGGCTGGCACTGATAATAGCGTTTGTTGTTACATTTTGCTTATGAAATATGTTTTGTTGTGTTGTAAGATTGGCCTTTAGCAATTGTAACTTAACCTTTCGTTAGCCAACATAAATGTCTTCTATTTCACCATGTTTCTGTTCATAATGTCTTTTAATGTTGTGTAATTTGAAAGTTGAAATAGAATCACGACAAATTTTTATTTGGATGAAAAATTACAAATCTTCCCATTCACTCTGAAATGTTCTGTTCTCATCTTCAATCCTTCTTTTCTTCGTTACAATTCCTCTTCTAGATACGATAAATCTGTTTTTTTAATTATAAGTGATATGATTAAATAAATGTAAAGTTGCACTATCTTACTTCATTTAATAAACAAGCGCCTATAAATATCACAAACAAGTTACAACTCGCCAGACTGTACTAAATGTGACTTATTCTAGTAAATAATATGCATAAATATTTGAAGTCAAATTCACAGGAAATTAGCCGCATCCCGTTCTTTCGCGCGAGTGAGTTAGATTGAGGTTTTTACACTAGTCACTGGAAAGGTGTGCGAGTGCACCACTCGAGCGTGAATTATTTTTACTTGTTTTGTTTGATTTATGAATAACAAAATATGTTAATAGTAAGTTGCGAACTCCAATAGGGCCGGAGAAAATCTTAAACTGGGCCGCATGCTACCCGCGGGCCGCGTGTTGGACAGGGCTGATTTAAATGTTAAAAATGACAATACAGTGGTATCCAGAAATCGTAGAAGACTCAGGGTTGATCATAACAACATTGCCATCAACCCAAGTATCCATAGATCGCTTATTTTACGCTCTTAAAATCCTCAATTCTGATTTGAGAGCTTCTACAAATATAAATTTAATAAAAGCAATGTGGTTTTTAAGAACAAATTCAAATAAATAATTTATAAAGATTTAATCTTGTTTTATTAATATGCCTATAACATGAAAATTTTAGCTATTTGAAAAGGTAGAAAAACTACCTAAATATTTTTAAGTTTATATAAATCAGCCCCACACAGAAATATTTTCAAAAATTCAAATTTAGCAAATCTTAAAAGTTTGATTTACAAATATTTAAAAGTGTATTTAATTGTGTTAAAAAGTATTTTATTCGGATTTATTCATATTTGGTTATTGGCAAATTAAAATTTTAATTATTAAAACAAACTGTTTTAATCTTGTCATTTATTGAAAACAGTAGTGGGAAGGAAAGGTTAAGCAGATAAGAACCAGAATGTGAAAGACTTGTTGAATATGAATGATCCCGCATTGGCAAATAATACTTTTAAGTATAAATAATAATAATCATAGTAATTAACTAAAATTGAAATATAAAATTGTAAAATCGTTGACACCTTAAAAATTAACTTTAATTTTTATAATTTATATTTCAAACATAATTAAAATGAATTATTATTTCTTTGACTTGAGAGAATAAACGAAATATTTACTCATGTCTGTCTCATAACATTTATTAAATTATTTTTGTTTTATTCAAAAGAAAATTTCTTTTAATCGATCGTTTAATTTGAATATTAACAATTCCTATCAATTATTTGTTTATATATATATATATATATATATATATATATATATATATATATATATAAACTATTAAATAATTAAATATTACTTTATTATTTGAAATACTCTGATTAATATTTGTGAAAAACTCTTAAAAAATTTTAATTATATTATTTTATGATGTTATTTACAATTTCAATATTGTTTTAGTCAAAGATGTAATTATTAGTAATTTAAATAAATATATGTTAATACACAAACAAACACACACATATATATAAATATAAACCAAATAAAGGAATTTAATATTTTATTTCCATAAACGAGTTAATGATTCAAGATAAAAAATAAATTTTTATTTATATTAACAATAAATCAAAATTCTTTATCAGGTCCAGAATATTTTGGCAAAGCCTTTATGTATTATGTATGTGATAATATATCGTTTTGATACATAGTTCCGCAAATATTAATTTGAAAATTATTGAATTAAATAAAAAATCATATGTGAAATCAAAAGTTAATGAAAATAAATACTCTAAATCATATTAAGCAATTTTAAAATTTGTTATAGAAAAGTTGATTTTAAAATTGTAATGGACGACCTAGGGAGCTTCCTTTGAATGTTGTCAGTTACTAATAGGGTTATTAGATAGAAACTATAAACATGAACACAAAAATCAAAAAACATGTGGGTAACTTATTCTAAAATTAAGATATTTTAAAAGGAAATAAAACTTTAAAAATATAAATTTTTTTGAAAAAAAAGTATGCAAGTCCAAATGTTTTATAATACTTTTCAGAACTGTCATTTTTATGACTATAAAAATTACATTATTTCTTTCAATGACTGCAAAGTGTTCTTATTTTCCACGAGCATTTAAACAAATTAACCAAAAGGTGCACATTTGACAATCGATTAAGTAGCGATATATTATTAATACTTTGACTACCCTTTACCCTCCCCAAAAATAGTAAAATATATTTATGTAAAAAAAGAAAAAATCACTGTTCACTTAATAAAAATAAAAATATGCACTTATAAGAATAAAATAAGTTTTATTTTTTTATCGGATAATTATAATAATGAGACTCAAAACAATTAGACGTACATAATTGCTAAGGAAATTAATTTTATTTATTTTACTCTCACATTGACAACATAATCTTCAGCATAAGTTCTTTCATTGATAAATTTAACTTTACTATTTATCTATAAAACGGATTTATTTGCATTTCTGCATGAAAAATAATTTAAATTATATATGTTGAAATTTCAAAATTATAATTATTTTAAAAACTACTGATTGAATTAAAGCATCGAAATCTAGATTTACAGAAAATCAATAAATCATTAATTATCAGAATAAAAATCTGAACAATTGGTCAGGCATAGAAACATAATTTGACTTTCAGCAAGGTAAGAATGAAATTATAGAAAAATGTATGAAAGAAGGTTCAATATGTTAAAACAAAAAACATAAATTAAATTTAAAAAATATGGTTTTTGAGAGACATTATTATGACATCATGATAAATTGGAATTGGGGAAGAAGTTGAAGTAAATTATGCAAAGCAGAATATAAAAATAAACATCATTCTAAATCATCCAAAAAATAGATTATTAGATCCATCGAAACAAAAACAAACCTTTAAAATAATACTTTGTTTTAATTAATAATTATAAAAAAAGGAAATATTTGAATGTAAAATAAAACGAATTTTACATCAAACAATGTTTATTTTATTATAAAAAAAATAATCGTTATTAATTTTAAATTCATGTATATACTCATATTACTTTAATGATATACGAGCTCGTGTATAATTATTCAATTTTTAATCCTTCTTGAATGAGTAGTAAAAATGATTAGAATTTTAAAATTTTCTATAATCAGATATTATTAATGAATTTAGACATTTGATATAAAAAAATCAACTTTTCTAATCTGTAAAATAATATATAGCGCTTTCATCTATTAATATGACCTTGATATTTACAAGTGCAAATTTCCAATATAAAATATTAATTTTAAACGAATTATGTTACATTAATTTTGAATATTTTGTTCAACAAATTTCATTACCAATTAACTGAGATTTTAACAAGTTTTATAATTATTATAATAATTTTATAATAATTTATTATAATTAGCATAATAATATTAAAATAAAATTCTATTTAAAGGAAATTTAATTAAAATATCAGTTGAATTCCAACTGCCAATGAGAAATCCTTTACATTATCTAATCTGAATTTATTATTATTATATGATGGTTTATTTAAACCTTTATGTTTTCTTACTTGCCGTCCTTTTTGACATAATTTTGTGCAACTTGAGCTATTAAATTTCTTTGGTATTCGGCTTTGATGAAACCAAAATAACTTCTGAAAAACCTTGAAGATTTGTTAATGTATAATTCCTTTGAAAGGCGATCTACGGTGGGTTAACTTTTGTTTACAAGCACCATGCAGGATACTCCAACACAACTGAATAAATAAAAATAATAAAATAATAAATCAACATTCTCGCAATTATTATTTTTTGGAAATTTGAGAATCAATTTCTTACATATTAAATATTGTTTGGATATACCCAGTTACATTGATAAATCTGTTCTCAGCTTATCAAAAAATAGGATGTACGAATTACAATACTTTGAATTGCAGAAATATAGAGACAAATTCAACTACAACATTAATAATACAGTAAAAGAATCAGACTCTCTCTTTTATGAGATAACTAGTTGTAAACTTGATACACTTTTAACAGATATGATAAGCGACAAATTACTTTACACTTTTGATTATGACACAAAATATTTCTTGTATTTGAAGACCTTTGATTCTGTCATTGCCAAGTTCAAAGAATATAATAAAGAGCTTTAATTCAAAAGTGTTATGTAGTTTTAAGGAATGAAAAAACTGATATAGCTAAAGCTGATATAGCTAACATTGAAGGGACATCAGTAGGATCTGTATTTTTCTATATAAACGAATGTATCTTTTTCACTAGGTAAAATATCTAGAAAAAATCACCAACTTTTACAATTAAAACAGTAGATCGTCATTAGTCGATAAAAGAAATAGCGGACGGGTAAATAAGAGTTTGGCTTATGGAGACATAATAGGGGAAATAAAATGGTTATGTTCAAACAGAAAATTTGTTTGAATGACATGACGCTTTTTTGTAAATCAAATTTACCGTGTTTATTTAATTTTTTATATAACAAATAATTATTAAAAGTTTTTTTATAATTATTTAAATCGAAATATTTTTTGCCATTTCCTTGTTTGTTTTTGATCGGTTAATATCTATACTCAACCTTCCAGCTTTTATTTTATGAACATTTTCTTTTAACTAATCTTTATTTAACTCGTCCAAGTTCCATAACAATGAAATTCCTTCCTAGGAATTGTCTCCTATCTTATATTTCAGCTATATTTGATCTACCTTCCCTGAATGGAAGTAATAAATTATTTCATATTGGGATACCTACAGAAATATGCTTTTTGTAAGAACTTTTTATTTTCTTTACTAAAATATTTATTTTGTTTAAGTTATCTAATTAATTAATGATAAAGCATTAAAACAAATGTTAAATTTGTAATCTGGTAAAATAATATTATTCAAATTTGTCTATGAATTCCAAAGTAAAATAGACTTAAAAAGCAAAGTGCGTCTGTCTTAGAGAGCAATTTCAGGAGCATTAAATATAAATATGTAAGAATAAAAAAGTATCTTTTTTGAAAAATATGCATCTGAGACTAAAGATTTTTGTGAAATGACAAAATATGAACCATTTTATTGAAGCACTGAACTATAGCGGTTTCTTGATAAAGTGCTGGAAAGGTTGTGTATTGATGTGGCACATCGTTTGACTATAATTGAATAGGCAACAATAAAATGATAAATATTTTAGTAAAAATGATCAGTATTTTTTAATGTTTTTGATCAGTATTTTAAGTAAAAAATGATCAGTAAAAAATGTTTTTTTATCAATATTTAATGTCATTTAATCAGTTAAAAATTAATAAATGATTAGTATTAAAATGGATTCTAATAAATTACTGATCATTAGAATAAAATACTGATCAAAAACATTGAACTAATTTCTGATCAAGTGATACTGATCATTTATTAAAAAACCGATCAAATTAATAAAATACTGATCATAATAAAAAAACACTGATAATTTGTATTAAAATATTGATAATTAAGACCTAAGCCTAATGAATAACTGTCCTGATTCCGGTTGAAAAGTACATTTTTAATCAAAGTTCACTATCAGAAAAAAGTCTATTATCAAAGATATGTGCTCCTAAAACTAAAATTTTCAGTTTTTCGGAAATAATAAAAAAGAATTTGTTGAATTAAAGTAAATAATTTACAATTTATTGAAATGATTTTAGAAATTAAGAAAAAAAATTTATTTCAAAGTTTTCAATACAAGCGGAAATTGCAACAGATGCGCAAATTTGTTTTTTCGACAAATATTATTAAATATTTGTATTTCATTTGTTAAAATTTTATTTTGTACACACACACACATACACACACACATATATATATATATATATATATATATATATATTCAGTAAATTCATAAAATAGAATTAGATTACGTATTAGCTTTTATTTTCCAATGCTTTGTTATTACCTACCTAAAAGTTCCAATTATTTTTAATTTTTGTTTGTGTTATGTTTTCAAACTTAATTTATTTTTTCTGTTATTATTTTATTCTTGTCTTCATCTTTTATAATGATATACTTCTTGGATTTGTCAATAATTTTTCATCTTTATGTGAAATTATATTTGAAAAATTAAAAATTTTCTAAAGATTTCTTTATTTATTTAATAAACTATATTGTGTGTGTATTATATATTATTATTAAATTAAATTAAGTGTGTGCGTATTTGACCTAGTTATTCATTATTTAAACTTATTAATGAAATTATATAGTTGTAACTTACTTTTTAATTTAACTATATCAGTGTGATTTACTTATTTATTTATTACAATAATTTGAAAATCAGTCAAATATATAAAACTATATAACATGTTTCTGTGTGTGTATATGACGTACTTGTTTAATATAATAGTCAGGTATTACAATGTTTTGAATGCAATTCATATATATGTGAAATTCTCATGACCTACATAAGCTTTTGGTGAAATACATAATAGTTTCCATGAAAAAATGAAAATATATGCTTAATATATGTTAAGTCTGGTTAAATATTTTTAAACATATGATTTGCTTCGTTGGCTCATGGGATAATTTATCTGAATAACTTTAATTTTTTTATTTGCTATCTGGGGTCTCTGTACAGCTCAGGTTTTTATAAGCTTCGGATTTGCTCATCGTGCGAGTTTCCCATTGGTTTGGACTTACCATTATCCCGGGTTCTCTATTAAGGGATTTATTGATTTTAATTTGTTTGTTTTTTGTCTATAACGTCAGTTGGGAACCCCTGATTAAATAAACGTTTTTATATTTGAGTTTGTCTTTCGATTTGGCGTCCAATTATACCAGTTTTCCTTGATCAATATTAATTTTAAAATTTTATAAATTTTATAAATTTTATAAAAATAATTAATCTCAAAAACCTCAAAAAAGCATAATAAAATTAAATACTTTAAAAATATTGCCAAAAATTATATATAATTAATATATTATAAAGTTATAAAATGTGTAAAAATCATATTTGCATTAGTGTAATTCATTTTTTTGTTTTATGAATAAATTTCGCTAATCTTTTAATTTTCATAATCATCTTATCATTACTAATATAGCAAAAACAAATTCTCAAAAATATTTTTCATTAGTAAAATCAATATATATAATTATATGAAATGTATATATTATTTAAATTACTTTATTCTAAAAATTATTCTAGAAAATTTAATATTGATTAATTATTTTTAAATCTATATTCTTCTCTTTAAAATTGATCGCAATCATCAAATAAAATAGACATATTAATTTAGATAAAAATAAGAAAACTGCATTTTATTGTTTTTATTTGATTTGTAAAATTTCCATTGAAAATTGCATAAAAAGAAAAAAAATTTATTAATTTTTTAGAAAGACAAATATAAGTGAAAAGAATTTATTATTGAAAAATCAACCGTATTTAATTGTTAAAATAACATAAGTTTTCTTTTTCACTTTTCATTTCACATATTTATTTATACAATAATAATTAGATATTTATACAATAATAAATAATTAAAACTAATGTGGTTTATAAATCAATTTTTATTTGATCTCACCTTCTAGAAAAGAAATTATAACTTCTCTGAAATGCATAAGAAAGGCTATTATTTAATTTGACTAAAAAATATTTTTTAACTAAAAAATAAAATATATTTAAAAAAAATTTTAAAAATTAAATTAAATGAAATATATAAATTTTAAATTATATACTTCTTATAACATTTGGAATAATTTATAGCAGATGCTGTACAACAAATTTCAATTAGATAGGTTGTCTACAAAATTGATATCCTTAAATTATAGATATATACAAACTTACTTTGACGTTATTCCTTTCTATTTTGGAGAAATAGAATTTTATTTTTGAAAATATAAGAGTGATAAAAAAAATAATGCAGCATACAATATAACTTTTGATATATACAAATGTTTTGGTCTATTGCGCTAACATATTGTATGTCGGCAACACTATACGCATAGAATAATTTTATTTTGTTTTACTAACATTAATGTCATTCTAAATTCTTATTTATTTTAAAATAACGTTGTTGCATAAGTTGTAATGTTGTAATTTTTAACATTTAAATTATATTTATAATATTATATAATACTAGATTTTTATTTGAATCAAGCAAGTAAATTAATATTTGAAAATTAAAAGGATTTTTATTATTTAAAAATAACATTAAATTCAAATATTTTAACACATTGGCGTCAAATAAAAACTTTATTACAGTTTCTGTCCATGTGCAAGTTACGTCTGATGACATAGTGTCTATTGGCTTACCTATATTATAAAAATTATTAATTTTTTTAAATTATAGAAAATATTTTCTAGTTAAACCAATGAATTCAGATAAATTCCAAGAACTCGAAATATTAAGAAAATTTTTATTTATTTTATAATTAATTTCACATAGCCATAATATTTTTAATTATAGAAGCACTTCTAATATGTCAAATAGTTAATAAAAGTCAAAATATCTTTAGATAAAACTTTTTAAAATATTATATTTTATGAGAATTTTAGGTTATAAAATTAAATTATTAAATGCTATGGTGTTTTTGAAGATTTCTTAGAATACCAATAAATTCCGTTGTCCATAATTTATAATTTGGACAGTTGTAACAAGACAGGAAAGGTAGAAGAATAAAATGATTTATTGAAGAAAGAAATAAGTTATAAGACTTGTTTAGAAAAATATAAATATTTGGCTTATGATATGTTACGTAATAATATATAATTTAAATAAATACAACTCACTTTATATCGAAATAATTTCAAAAATAAAATTCATAATTTTCTGAAAATTCAGAAAAGTTTAATAATAAAATAAAATGAAGGTGAAAAATTAAGTTAATTTTTGAGAACTTGAATAATAATTTCATATCATTATAAAATAAAAACACAAATTATTACTTTTAAAAATAAATTCTTTAGGGTTGTCCTTTGTAATTTAAAATTCCATTATTCCAATTTCATAAATCCAAACTAAATAACTTTTATTCAACATCTTTTTAAGTCTTTTTCAATTCAGTCTGCTCACTTAGTAAAATGGTTTGATCTATTTATTTCGCTCAATTAACTGGAAACTACTCCCCGATTCTCTCCGGATAGTCTCTCCGAGTTGTTGTATGTATACAGATTTCTTTTCATATATTCCTTAAGGGATTTTTCATCTCACTCATCAAGATGACCACATCATATTAGGGTTTACTGATCAATATTTGGTTTATTGAAACATTCGTTTGTTGTTTCATAATAATCTCGTATGATTTAAAGGTTTTTCTTGAATAATTAATGAGATTAATTGATTTAGACATTTATGTATATATTATTAGTTTTTAATTTGTAACAATTTTCATTATTTTATATACTTTTAACATAATTTTTAATAAGTTTTACAAATGACTAAATATTAGGTTAATACAAAATTCAGTTTTAAATTTTAAAATTTATCACCCAATTGAAATTCAATAGCTGAAATTAAGAGTTAAATGTGAACAAATTAGTACATTTGACATTTTTAAACAAGAAATTACGATTTAATCACAATTATTCTAGACATAAACAATATATTTTTGATTCAATGATCCGTATTTTAGAATAATTAATAACTTATTCTATTTTTGGTTGTGTAAAATCTCGAATTTTATTATTGTATATATTTTTGTATAATTTTATTCTTTTAATTATTTTAAATAATTTATTTTTAAATGAAAACTTGAAAATACTGTTAAATAATATATTTTTAAAATTTAATTTTTTGTTTTAAAATTAAATACTTATTAAATATTTATATTTTTTGTAGAGTGCAGACATTTTATCTCTAAATATTATATTTTTAAATATTAAATCTTAAAATAGAATTTTACCATGTTGTTCTGTGATTCACAATTCCTCACAATATAAAGAACTTTGAAGGAGCCATAGACTATCACTAATTCATTTTTTCACGGTGAAGATGCATGTATAAGAATTCCTATTCTCATAAATATACATTTTTTAATTAATTTATAATAATGTTAAATTTTTTTTTATTATTATTATGCTTTATTATTATTAAGATATTTTAATTATTGAAAAGATTTATCTGATCTATAATTTAAATGTTCTATTCGTAAATTTACGGAAACTGAAGAATTAAAAATTCTTTCCTAGATTGCAAAGAATGCCTATGAAATAATACTACTTATCAATAAATTATGAAAAATAGTAATTAATTATTAATGCTAAGTTCTAATATTTATTTCATTGAAAATCTTTATGATTCAAAAATTTATTTTAATTGTCGAATTGATTAAAAAAGACCATTTATTTTAATTTCAAATTAATTCTGAAATGAATTTGGAATTTAAAGGCAACCATGTCTCCAGAGATCATTTTTAAATATTTGTTGAAATTATGAATTATTGATTATTATTATTATTATTTTATTTTTGAGACACAATTAAATATAAATATTTAATAACTAAAATTTATTAAGTTACACTTATATAGACGGTATTCACATTGCCATTTATTCCTTTTCATTTTCATTGAAATTGGAAACTTCTAAATTGAAATTTATTAATTTATTTGTTTGAGCTTTTAAGCCATATTTATTATAAACTAAAATAGGAAGTTTTTTTATTTTTATTTTTTATTATTATTATTATTTTCGTACCTATTTCTACTGAAACCCGTCACATTGATGAGTACATTGAATACATCTTTAGGACAATTTTTTTGTGGAAAAAGACTTAAATGTTTATTAAATGGAATTTATTCAATACATTCAATTATATTTAATTGCTTCTAGCGCCATCTACGATTGGCTAGTTGTTTTTTCCAGCGATTGCAAGTACTCATTAAGCATTTAGAAAGCTATATTACTAATTGTTATTAATATTTCTTTTTTACTTCTAATAAATATTTTATTTTATTTTAAAACGATTTCTTGGGCGTTCATGGGTTAAGCCATTAAAATAATGTTCAATTTCTGTGTTAACATACTTTTATCATTACATGATTAAAATCAAAAAATCTACAAATATCAGAGTTTACTATATATATAAATTTACTCTTATCACTGACTGACTGACTAACTCGGGAACGATATATACTTTTGGGTTTATCTTCCAGACCATTTGAGATAGCCTTTTGAAATTGTGCATATGGGTTTAGTACTAAAATTGGAAGCCTGTATGCATATTTTTGTGACAAAATTTTGTGCTTTAAATAAGTTATAGGCGTATTTTAGACTTCAACAACTAATTTAATTTAGTTAGTTCATCAATATAACTGATATAAAGCATCATCATTATTGTTATGTCCATGTTAATTTATTCTGCTTTTTTAAATTTTGACGATCTCTTAACTGTTTTAATTTTTAATTTATATGTTAGCATTAAGGTAGCATTTAGTCTGAAATGAATGTTTTTTAGAAAAGATGAAATAATAATATTAAAATCATTTTATCGTTTTATATTTAGAATATATATAAACCAGACGTTTACCCATCCATAATTCTATCCGTCCTAGGACAGGCAATCTCTTGTTTCATATAATTACATAATTATAAATATCGTTAATATTTAAATAAAAAAAATAAATTTTATGGTTTTAATCTATGTTTCAGACACGCAACAGTGAATATACAATATCAATATTTTTTTTACTTTAAATGGTTTACGTTTCCGGATATGCAAATTTTTCTCCAAAAAATTTAACTATTTTTCACAGCTTTGCCTTATTTGTGAATTGAGAAACTAATTATAGTTTTCTTAAATTTCATTTTTTCTTTACGAATTAAATTTGGTAATTCAAAAAAATTACCATTTTTATTTTGATGCATAATATATATGTATATATATTTATTATATATATATATATATATATATATATATATATATATATATATATATATATTTATTTGTTTATTTATTCATTTATATATATATATATAAATGGATGAATTTATTTTAGGATTTTGTAATTTTACAAATGTTGGGCCAGAACACAAACGGCCTTGAGAATTTTTTAAATGAATCGGTAATACACACGCAAATATAACATGCAGATTTAAAATCGAACCTATAAAACATCAACTAACCCTGCTAAAATATGAGAAAGAAAATAATTAAATATAAAATCATAAAACACAAAAATAAAATAAAATAATAACAAAATGCAACAAGATCCTTACGAAATAAACATAAAAATAACACGAAAACCTAACAATTTGACCGAAATTTGACAATTTAACAAAATAATGCGAAAATCCATGAAAATGGAATAAAAATCAAATAATTTGAATTGGAAACAATTCAATTAAAAAATTCAAAAGAAAAATTGTAGAAAATTAAGAATAGAATATACTAGAAAATCACAAGGTCAAATTTTGTTTTAATAAATCAAATTTAACACGCAAGGTTAGGGTCGTACAATAGGTATATATACCGATTCATTTTCACATAATTTTAATCGGTTTTTAACCAAGGTGTCGGCGTGGAGGAAAGTTCGAATGTTATGCCAATTATGATGTTATGCCAAATATGATGTTATGCCAATTATATTTTAAAGAGATGTTAAACCAAATTTTACTTTGTGTCAAAATTTTTCCTGCCCACAGCCGAAACAACATTACAATCAATTAAAATCTTACATATTATCGAATTGTTTAAGTGCGTGTATAATCGCCAAAGATTCGTGCCCGTGAAGGCTCCGACGTGAGAACGCAGGAGCTGAAACGTCAATATCATTCCGTATAAGGGAAAAAGGGTGAAGGGGAAATAGTATTTTGGCTGTTTCGTCGTCACTCATTTCCCATAAACTCGACCTAAAATTAGTTACAACAAACGGCTCAAAATTACCACACCGAGTAGTCCAGTGGGCACTCATAAACTATTAATATCGACACAAATTACCTTAGGATCAATTAAGGGAAGGAAACGGGGAACTTAATGCTGTCAAATCGTTGCTGTGATCTCTAAATTAATTAAAATTCTATTGATTACTAATGTATTTCAAGTTGTTTTAATAGCTAAAAATCGATCAAAATTTAATCTAGCTTTTAAAGATCAATGATAATTCACTAACAATGTATACTTATTTCATTTATAAAAGAAAAATTCAAAACTCATAAATCTCAATAAAAATTCGGTGGACCAAAATACTTCCACAGGACGCCGACGACCTTCGTAAAATTGACAAGAATCTATAATTAAGAAAGAAATAATTCGAGAACCATTTAAAAATCAAAAAGTCCCGCCATAAGGTAAAATCTCCCGTGATTACTCCAAAAAACTCATAAAATACTCCGAAAAATAGATTTATACCATAGCCGCTCTAACATCAATAAATCAAATAATGGTATATACTAAGTTCCATCATTCACAACACACATTTGAAATAAAAAAATAACAACAATTTAACAGATGCAAATCACTAATTTATTAGAAAAACCCCACACGAGAAAACCGAGCCACCAAACCATTAATTCCAATTTCAAAATCATAATAGGTACGGTTAAGAATCGCCAATAGTTATTGAGAATCCCACAGACGAATTAAAGCCTTTTACGTAAAACGCAAAATCGCCAATCATTGTACCCAGCCAGCAAATCGCATTTTGAACAATTCCTCAGCACCCATTGACTCATCTGACGGTTAAGCAACACAATCTCCGTGAACATCTATCATAGAAACAATCCCACGTAGGCCCTAATGACGAATAGACATTAAATAGATATAAAAAAGAAAAAATGTAATTTTACCAGTTAATAGCACCATTGGTGAATCTGGTCGTTCCAAATTTCACGTTTAAGTCATCATTGAATAACAGCCTCGCTCCATTTGCTAAAAAGATTCAACCAAGGAACGTCTATATAAGAATTTCCTACTTCAAATTCGAGTCTCTGATTTAATTAGCAACTGTGAGATTGGAATTCGTCGTAGTTAGGCTGAAATAAAAAATATCGAGGTAAATTTAATTTAACCAATTCCAAAGACAATGAAAAGCAACTTTCATATTACTATTTACTATCAGAATCTAATCAGAATAGGTGAGTAGGATACAAGTTAGAGTACTACAGGGTTTTCATTCCTTGGTCCGTTCGACCTGTTAATATTGATGATACCTGTGTATTTATGAACTTAACTTAATTTATAAATAAATAATTAAATAAATTTGGCAACGATTTAATTAAACGATAACGCCAATAAAAAACCTTTCGTACGATATATTTCGATAGCACAGCTATCATCTTCAGGTACTCAAAACCAACTAAAAATATTATGAATTAACATTTAATTTAAACAAATTATTTTTTATTAATTTAATATTTTAATAAATAAATATTTTTAAAAATATATTTTAAATTAATTTTAAATTTTAAATTTTTTACTTATATTCTAATTTTTAAAAATTAATTTAATTTAAAATTTTCAATTATTTTAATAATATTAAAAAAACAAACATGATTTAACATACGTAAACTATTTAAAAACATTCAAAACATTCGTAGTCACAGCACTCTGCACATTAATCTTTGGATCCAATGACCTTATCAGCAATGCTTCACATATCACTCGTTCCCAATAACTATTAAAACTTCTCAACAAAATTCTAAAATCAGACATTCCTATATCACTTTTACAGCCTCTATTGTGTTCACTAATATTGGTCAAACCCTTCAATCGACAATGCTCTAGAACTCGAGTACAGAGATGACGGGAAGTCTCTCCAATGTATGTGGCATTACACCCATTACATGTAAATTGATAAACGAGATCAGAACACAATTATTCATATCAAGGCTACAGGCGATAGTATAAAATCAAAATGTGCCAATGACTATAGTCAGAAATTACACGTTACGCACATTTTCCCATTAAAAATAAATATGACACATTTCTAATATCCAACCAATATCTTGCAAACTTCCTGACTTGGACGGTTTTGCGAATTATTTCTTTATCTTTCAAAATCCTGGAGATTGTGGAATGTTATAATTTCAGACTGTGCTAAATCCATCACTTTTATACCGTTATTATTTTGTTTTCTCTTCTAGTTTCATTTGTCAATTGTATTTTTCTTTTTTATATCACGACTCCTTTTACCAGATTATTATGGGAACATATTATGAAGAATCTTATTATAGAAATTCGAGCATGAATACGCGGGATTGAAAAAATTACGAATAAATAATTGAAAACACAACGAATCCCTATATAGCTAATATATAATATAACCAATCTCTTCCGGAAATCGGTTATGAGTATAACTAGAACTTTTGCGACGTTTCATAGCCGTAGGTGACTGCAGCTTGTGATTTATTAAGACATTTTTGAAAAATAATTAATTTCATAAAGAATTTTTTTTTGTTCGGTCATAAGTCGCAGACTACTTATAGATTATTTGTCAACATTTTCGGGAAATAATTTTGTTGAAACTAAAATAGAAACTTGAAAAAGATTAAACTGATATGAAAATATTGTCATTTATATATAAACAATACCTTTTAATGCACTGTCTGCATTTTTTAAATTAAGTCCTAAAAATAAAATAAAATTTTGGAATACGATTTTACCTTTTGTATTATTCAATAAAAAAAATATAATTTTAATCATCTTAAATTACTGGTTTAAATTTAAACAAAAGTTATTGCTGCTAAAGTATTTGTTTAAAAAATAATTCTGTTATTAAATTGAATCATTAATGATAAAATATTAATTTTATTTTTGAATCAATTTTTATCAGTAAACTGATTTGGGTAAAGAATTTTACAACATTAAAGTAAAACAAATTCAAAAATAAAATCATGTGAATCACTTTGTCGTTCATTCACAGTATAAAACAACACAAATCGAACACTTTTATGATACATTGAGAGATAAAATTTGTACATCAAAGTAATGAAACATGAATACATGTTTTAGTCTAATTCACTATATCGAGGTTTTAAATAATGTGGTATGATAAGTAAAGGTACAGTTATCTCAACAAATTCTAAAATAAACGAAAGTAAAATATAAAATAGATGATAAAAATAATAAAAAAGATTAGTATTTCTCTTTTCAATAAAAACTTCAACATTAATTGGAGTAATGAAGTTTTTCAATTTCAAAGAATAATACAAAAAGTCATGTAATGTATGTTATAAGCTATTTTGAACACATATATTTAGATGTTTATCTTTTGGATAACATTTCTGTTCTTGACATTAACAATATCCATAATTGTGAATTCTCAATCGTCAAGTCTTGATATTGAACACTGTTTAGCAGTTTATATGAAACCTGAAAGGATTTGTGTGTTTGATCCAATGGGTTACTACTATCCACTTTTTAGTTTTAAAATTATCGAAATTATCAAAACCTTTTTTCTACAATATAATTAGATATAAAGAACTATTAACATGTGAACAATATTTTATTCATTGATTATGTTTTATTCTTAATAAATGTCAGTTTATATGGTTGAGTATTATTTTACAAAATATCTAAAATGATACATTTTCTTTACAAATTTATTATATAATATTTACAATCTTTATTTAGTAATAAATATTCTTAAAGTTTATTCTTAACTATCTTGCTTTCTTTATTTCTTACTATACAAAGGATGATTTGATTGTGTTTGTAATTTGATGTATTCAAGAAATTATTTGGGATCATTACATTTAATAAAGCTTTCAATATGATGTTTCTACATTTTCAAAAGAATTAATTTGGTATCACTGACAAAAAATATTCATTTGACAATTGAATATATTGAAATTAAAGTAATAATTGTAATATATATTTTAAATTACCATTTCTTTCCTTCGTATCTGTAATGATTGCGACATTTAATTTTTAATTAAATTACAAATGCATTATTTAAAATAACAAATATTTATTATTGTTTGAATATTATAACATTTAACATGATCGACACATTTTTCATTTTTAAAATATACCCACAAGTCTTTAATATCATCAATCATTCATCGACAATGCTTCATATCAAAATTCAATCGTGGAAATTTCTACTTTGTTTCTTACTAGTTTCAGGATATTCAAATTCAACACATTTAAATTTAAGATTTCAATATCTAAGAAGCTTCTAAAGATGGATCGATTCAGATGAAATATTACTAGGCTTGTCAACATGTCTCTTTTAAAGAGAACATGTTCTCTTTTTTAGCACATTTTATTTGTCCTCTATCTTTTTCTATAAATATTCAAATTGTTCTCTTTTTTCAATTTCGCTGATTTTTAATTAATTCAAGTTGAAATTTAAAAAGAAACTCGGTATAAAAATTCAAAAATTTGAAAAAAAGCAGGCTATGCTATTGCTGTCCTGTCAATATTTATTGAATTTAAAATTAAAGATGAAATAATTTGTGTGTATTAACGATTTTGATAAGAAATCATTATTATTATAATTTGTTGTGTTAAATAAATAAAATAAGCAAGTGAAAAGTAATTATTAATAATATATTTTTTTGTGTTAAATAAACAAGTAAGTATGTAATTTATTATTGTTAATTAGAGTCTTATATTTTATATTCTTGGATTTTTCTATTTTAGCTCCAAATATGAGTAAACGAAAATGTTTATTTACTGAAGAACTGCAAGCTAAATTTGTATGTTTTAAATCAACACCAAATTCAAAATCCGAGGCAATATGCACTGTTTGTAATACTATAATTTTATAAAGAAATAAAAGAAAATGAAATTTTTTTGAACAAAGTTAGTAATGTAGATAAATACATTGAAAAAAGTGATCAAAATGATGATGAAGATGATTAAATTTAATTTAATTTATATTTTTAAAGTACAAATTTGAATTATAAGTGCAATTTCATGTTCCTTAATATCTTTATGTATAAAATTTGATTTTAATAATTTTTTCTTTAAAATGTTCTCTTTTTTTGTGTTGACCACTTGACAACCCTAAATATTACTTAGGCTGACCAATCTCAGAAACTGACACAATTCAAGTATCAATAAATGATGAATCAGTATTTCGGCGCTATCAATGTCATGATACAGCTCATAAACCAGTCAATACATTTATCGTAGCAATCAACATTATTGTTCAATACACTTGATCCTCTTATTCCATCAAAATTACTTCTTATCCTCAAAAGTTCCGAGTGAAAGAGAAATTCTCAACATTATGTCAAGTCAATCATGAATTCAATCAACTTAAAGCTGTTTGGTTTGGTTTTGAATATATTTTGGATTTTATTGTTGTATTTCTACAGTATCAGTTTAATCTATAATATAATAAGTTAATATGCATATAAAAGAAAATAATATCTTACGTTGCAGAATATAAAATTTACGTTGAGTTTTATATATAAATTTGAATTTATGATGATTTTAAACAAATAGCCGTTGTTACTAAAAAAATTTCGTTAGTATTTAACTAAGGATATATACATAATGGTCAACTAGGATATTATTTAATATGTATTTATTTCATTTTAATATGTAACTAAACAATTTTATTAATTGGTACTTCTATTCATTGATAACTTTTTAAGACATACTTTGAAATCACAATTTAACAATGTAAAATTTGTTTTTTCCTCAAAATTGTACTCCAACGCTTCAACCAATGGATCAAGGCATAATTGCAAATTTCAAACTTAAATATAGATCTGCGATGGTTAGAAGAATTATTGAGAATTCTCATGGTGAAGTTGATCATGAAAATATTGAAGAAATAAATGTCAAACAAGCAATTGAATTTATCGTATCAGTCTGGAAGCTTATGAATTATTCAATCATACAAAATTGCTTCAAAAAATGTGGATTTGATATCGAAATAGCGTCAAATAATGATGATAACGATATAGAACCCATTAAGTCTGCAATTGTTCAGCTTCAATCAAACAATATAATATCAGAGAACTTCAACTTTGAAGATTATGTTAATTGTGATGAAGAACTTGAGGTATCAGCTATCATTGATGAACAAGAAATCATTGAAACCATCTTTGAAAAAGATAAAGAAATTGCAGACAAAACTGATGAGGAAATTGAGGAAGATAATGATAAAAACAAGCATTAGACGCAATCAACACATTAAGATTATTTTTAACTTGAAATTATTACCAATTTAGAGAAGATAAGTTTTCCAAATAAAAAACATACAAAAATATCTGATTTTTTAAAGGTTAAACACATATGTATTTGTCTTTGCTTTTATTTTTGTATTTGGTTTTTATAATAATTAATTAAATAAATTTTTTTCTTAAGTTTTCTGTAAACTCTTTTAATTGAACGTTCTGATAAATGAACATGATTTTCGTGCACCCTTGAAAGTTCATTTAAACAATTTTTACTGTATTACATTCATTTCATTAGTTGGTACGTAATGCAAGCAAACCAAATGAGAAAGGTATATATGTATTAAATAGTGTATGTATACTGATAAATTTGTGTCAATATTTAAAAGGATAGTATTCAAAACAGTATGAAGGAGCAGACTTTGTTAAAACCAATTTATGCTTTCCATCATTACGAAATGCATTTTCTGAAAAAACCCAAGAGGATATAATGGTGAAGACCAACTATAGTTATTGGATAGAGTAATTTGCTGAAGATGATTGAAATTTTATTGGTAAGTTATTCGACTGTATCATAAAGAACCTTGTGATTTGTGAAAACGAATCATCTATAGGCGGACCACTAAGTAGAATTTATGAAGAAAATAATAAAACACCATCTAAACAAGATGTTAAATGTTTCAAAATAGATTAAAGTATAGTAATATTACCAGCATTGAAAATTATAAGTGGAAATGATGAAAATTTTATTTAATAAAAGATTTGTACTAACTTTAGTTTAAATAATAAAAATATTGAAATATTAATTCAAATTATTTAATAAATATAATACCAAGAGCTATATATTTTAACCAATAGTTTCATCAATATTGAGAATTCTATTAATGAAGATTATACAATAATATTTATTAAGGCAAGGGAATGTCGAATAATCGGTTGCAAAAATCTTTTAAAAACATATATTATGATATTAACGATGTTGAACTTCAGTCATGTACAATCACTATAATTATCAATCAAAGAATAAACCGATAATATCTGTCAAAAAATACTAAATGTGTATATTAACTAGACATACTTGTAGGATTGAGTCTTGAGTCTTATAACTGTTGGGCCAGAACACAAACGGCCTTGTAAATGTTTAAGTGAATCGGTAACACACATGCAAATATGACATGCAGATTTAAATTCAAACCTATTAAAACACCAATTAAACCCTATCAAAATATGAGAAAGAAAACAATTACATATAAAAAATGAACATAAAAAATAAATTAAAATAATAACAAAAAAGCAACAAGATCCGCACTATATAAATGTTGGCGAATAGGGTGGATTTTTATTTATTAACGCCAGCAAGATTATTATTCTATCCCTCCTATGTACCCATGGTGATTGCCATGTTGGTAATGTACATAAGGGTTGAAAATTCATGAGCAGGTGAGCTCCATTTCTAGAACTACTCCTCATGATATTTTCACTTTCGGGTTCTGGACTGCCGATGGAAGGTCTTACGTCTTTCTCTTTCTATATCCTGGTCCTTACTCGTCTATTCCTACAATTTCCATACTTATTTGTCATCTTTACGCGTTATTTATAAATCTATCCTTCAAAAATTTGGGCAGCGTTCCTCCCTTATTTTTTGGTAAATTTCCTATTTCACTTATTTAATCCCGGTATCGACTACATTTACCCTTTATGTTTACCTATATTAAGATTTGATTAACAATTCCTTAATTCCCGGTACGTTTCCTATGATTTTAAATATTTAAAACCCTCTGCGATCACTTCAATAAACATTTCTCTCTTCTGTCAGATTAGATCATTCAACTTTTGGAAAACTACTTTCAAATTTACATTCCTACCCTATCCTATCCTTTCCTACTTGATTTTCTGATTTATTTTCTGACAAAGTTTTAAATTTTCCCTACAAAACTTTATTCCCGCTTAACTAAAGTCGCACTTCCGTGAGTTTATTTTCTACTCGCCCCGGCCACTTTTCAGTAGCCGCTACGAGTTATACAACGATGCCTTGCGTGGAGGTCCTGTGCAATTGCCAGACCCTACTACGTACTACCGAGGTTTCAATGAGGCATGACCCACGAGCACAACTAGGGAACTTAATCCCCCAGCCGGCCCTAGATCTGTCCCATCGATAGCTATTGAAATACGTATTTTAAATAAGATTTTAGGGGGATTTGTCAGTGGCACTAAAAGATTCCACAACCATCCAGAATAAAATCAAAGTAATAAGACTTCGAAATATATATTTATACAAGAAAACAATACTTACAATCCACAGTCATGCAACCTAATTGGCAACATTGGCATAAATTGGCATAAACACTTTGTCTAAAAATGACTCACGGTTCGTCTAAGAAAGTCTAAAAATTTTTCTAGTAGTCACCTGACTGAAAAAATGTCTGAAAATTATAAAAATGACTGCAGTATATATAGTGTTTTTGTGTCTGTGTGCGACCAATGGGCGATTTTTCGCCATTTTTAGGGTTTTTTAATTATTTTATTAATTTCTAAATATTTTTCTAATTTTTTATATATTTTTCTTTATTTTTTGATATATTAATATTTTATTGTTGGATTTTATTTTCATTATTATTAACAATATTATTTTTAAACCCCAATATTTTGTTTGCTGGTCGTCTCTTCTGCCTGTGTTTTTTCTAAACCTTATTTTGCAAGGTTTTGGCAGTTTATTTTATTTTTCGTATGTTTCTTTCTGCATCTGTAGGCTTTTTAATTATTTTAATTAATTATTTGTTTGATTTAATGTTGTTATATTTTTATTTTGTTTTAATTAATATGTTTTATTTTATTTTTGATCTCTTCTTGCGGTGCGTGCTTATGTTACAGCAGCCATATTGACAATTTCCAAACGACATTAATTATTTTGTTTTAACTTATACAATTTTCACCTTTTTGTTTAAATTGGTTTTGTAAATTTGTTTTAATTTTGGCTCTAAGACCAACAAACCACTCCCGGGGCCGTTTAAATTGCGCCCCGCAATTTCTAATCAATACATTCTCATTCCATTAACAATACTTTTATACAACACAAGAAAAAGGTTATACAGATGAAATGTCAATTTACAAGATATAAGCAGACATCACTTAAGGTGATGGGATGTGTATACATAAAATTTAGTTCGGTAAGTTTTTATTTACATACATAAGATGAAGTTCGTTAGAATCAGTCGAATCATGTTATGATTAGTGTCTGTGACTTGGGCCTGGGACGTTGTCTTGGTTGATTGGTTTAGGTTGAGATTCGATGAGCTGGAGTTGGTTGATTATTGTAGAGCTATTTTGGTATTGAGGATTTGGGTTGGTAGGCTTTACGAAACGAATTGTTCGATTGTTTTGATCTCTTCTTCTCTGGTGTTGATTGCGCTGGGATCTTCTGTAAGATTTCACGATCTGGGTGGTTTTGTAGACTACTGCAATGATGAGGACAACGATTTGGACGATTCCCAAACAGAGCATGGTAATTTCGAATTTATTTGGTTTCGAATTTTCAGGAGTTTGGTGAGATGACGGTATTGATATTTGCGAGAGGGTGTTTTCGAGAAGATAGAGTTGGTTTATTTTCTGCAATAGGTGCGGATTGAGGTTTTTGCATAAGAATTTTCGGAGAGGATATTCTTGGATTCGGATGAGTTCTGACTTGATTAATTGGATTGAATCGAGGGCTTCTTGGATTTTCTGAAGGTTCAGGTTTGATTTGTACACGAGGGCGAAGAGTAGGAGTATGGTTTATTTTCTGCGATAGGTGTGGATTGAGGTTTTTGCATAAGGATTTTCGGAGAAGATATTCTTGGATTGTGATGAGTTCTGACTTGATTATTTGGATTGAATCGAGGGCTTCTTGGATTTTCTGAAGGTTCAGGTTTGATTTGTACACGAGGGTGAAGAGTAGGTGTAAGGTGATTTTTGACCACAGGTTCCTTTTCCTCTATTTACAGATGTTCCTTTTGTTTTTGTCCACTTTTATATACAGTATCGTTTTGCGCTTATTCTACTCTGGGTTGGTCTCACTTTGATCATTTAGTGTTGGATTATTCATCAGCATCAACTCCGTTCCTATTAACCGACTTCTTATTTCAAGTATCGTGGTAATATACTTTCCTTTTCTTCCAATATCATTCTCAACTCTCTATTATTCTAGGTTAACACTCGTGCTTGTTCATTTAATTTTTGCATCTTGTTATTTTGCCTTAATGCATATTTTTCGAGTTCTTGATAAGCCCGGTTCAATTTTTTTGTTTTTCTTTCTCTGATACTTTCTTTGAATTCGATTAGTTTCTGTTCTTCCAGTACATATCTTGCCCATTTAGCTACTAATTCGTCGTTTTTTAATTCGTCCACTTTTTCTTCCAATCCTTTACTCACTTCCATTTGTTTTTCTGAACAATTCGTTTTCCTCTTCTACATTTTTTTTCGTTTATTCAGAATGTGACATTCCTCTTTTAACGTTTTAATCAATTTTCTAGACTGAACCACTGCTTCGCAATACTGTCTATTTCTCGGGGTTGGTGTTCCATTGATATTCTCATCTTTTTTATCATCTCCTCTTGTTCGTTATTTTTTTTGTTTCCGCTGATTCCTCGATTTTACATTCCACAGGTATTGAAAATTCGTTCTCCACTTCAATTTTGATGAGTTTGATATTTACACTTTCGTTGATAAAGGTCTCGCCGGACTCTACTTCTATGGTTGTTGGTTCTATCTGACTATTCATATTTCTAACATTTTAATGTTCATGATTTTTGTTATTTTTATTATCGTTTTGATTTTCTGGTTTTTATGAATTTTATCTTTTTTATATATTTTCTGATTATATATATATATATATATATTTATTTTCGTTTTCATTTTTCTCGCAATTCTTGTGTGGTAGCCATTTCTCCATTTCTCCATCCAACATATAAGATAGTTAGTTTACTTCTTCTATGAGATCATCTACTTCCTTTTCTAGCATAGTAGTATTTTCAAGGGCCTTGAGCTTTTCGACATCACTTTCCAAGTTTCTCACTTTCGTCTCAAGTGCCTCCTTCTTATTTTCTCATTGTGCATTTTGCCTTTTTCTCACTTTCTCAATTTGTCTCTTTTCTCACACATGTCCTTATATCCTACCACATCTCGTTCATCATGTTCTGAGCGTGACTGCTCTTTTTCCACTCACAGTTGATTTTGTTCCTTTAATCTTGATAGTTTTCTAAATTTTCTTTGCGCCACTGTTATCTCGTTTTCTCGAATCGCTAAGATCAATTTTGAATCCTCTTCTCTCTCTTCAGCTTTTTTTAATTGCTTTTGCATTTTGTTAATAATCTTCCTCTGGTCTTTGAGTTGTTCCCACATTTTCCAATCATCCAGAGGTGTCCACTGTTGCGGCAATTACTTCAACTCTCTTGCGGTTTCCTGGTATTTTCTCTTCCAGGTTCTTGCTTGTTTCCTTAGCCCTTTTATGGCTCTTCCACTTTGTCCCATTACTTTGGATCATTGAGTTATTTGTTCGATTAGCTCTCTTTTTGTGTTTACTAGTTCTTCTCTCAGTCTTATTTGTACGTTTCTCACTTGCTCCACTTGGGTTTCGAGTTTCTCTCTCTTCTTATTTGCTTGTTTCTCTCGGTATTCGTAGTATGCAGCTTCCGCTACTTGTCCAAGGTGTTTGATTCTCATCGTTCCTAATTCGTCTATCTTTTTTATCAATCTTTCGCTTTACTCATATACTTCGTTTTCTAACTGCCCGTTGTTTCGGTTTTGCAATTCTGACATTACCTTATTATACTTTAATTTCATTTCTTGATCTTTATTGCACTCTTTTATTTTGTTCAACTGTTTTACTTGTTCGTTCTTTTCTTTGGTTTTCTTTTCTCACCACTCGGCTTGCCATTTATAGTTTTCCGTTTCCGCTTTTTGTACTGTTGACGTTTGTTGCAAAATGTATCTCTTCTTTGCTGCGCCGACATCGTTTTCCGTTTTACTTTTTATCATTTCCTTCATTTCCGTCATGTTTTCTCGTATACTTTTTGCAATTCGCTCTATTGTGAAGTTCAATTGTTTGATGGTTGTATATGTTCTTGGTTCGTTCTCTCAACTGTTTCATCATCTTTTATGTTTTCCCATCTCTGTTTCCATTTGATTTATTTATTTTTTATTTTATTTTATTTATTTATTTATTTATTTATTTATTTATTTATTTTCGGTGGTATCGTCTTTAATCAATATTGCTCTATTTACCTCGTTGTTCATTAGTTTCATCATCATTACCGTTGGAATATCAACTCGCACTTCAATTATCATTTGTTCAGTATTCATTTTCTATAATCAGTTTATTTTTCTTTTGCGGTGTTCATCGTTTTAATTTTACGCATTACAGATTTTATAATATTTATGGGTCATACTTTTACGATATATACATATATGTATTTATAATCAATTTACATTCTCAACGTACTCAATCTGATATCCCCCGGCTCCCATCTTTCCCACCGATACTTTTACTAACAACGCATTGTCTTTCACATAATTCCACATGGTTTCCTGCTTCATCATTTTGGAAGCTTCGGTGGGTATTGTAACAGTTCTTCTTTCAAAACTTTTGTTTTACATCTCATTTTTACCATTGGGCATTCTGTTCTCTTTCGGCTGCATCTTCCCCAATGCTATTTTAACTCTACTTCTTCTATTACCTACATTGACTTGGACATGTTCGCCTGAATTTGCCACCGACCTTTTCCTACTCTATATTCACATGTTTTTGTTGTATTTGTTTCCACATTTCGGTCATGTTTAAGTGTTCACATTTTATTCTCCATTCTTCACAGACACTTTTCTCACCTTTTGTTACTGGTTGTTGACATCTTTCACATGGTTTTCTTTTATAATTACATTTGTCCATATGGTCATTTGTGTCTTTGATTGTCCCTTTTCACTTGCACGGTTCGTTTTGGCATTTTATTCTCATGGGTAATATTTCTTTGGTGGTTGCTCGGTCTTCTTGAGTTTCTTTAAAGGATTCTATTTTAGTACCTCCATAGTCAGGACATCTCTTTGAACGGTTTGATGTTCGGTTTATTATGCACTCGGTGCACAATCTCTATCCGCATTCCGTTTGTCACGGCTCTTTTAGTAACTCCGTACATAATCCGCATCAAAATCTTGGTTCTAGTTTTATTTGTGGTTGTTTCCTGGTTATTTTGATAATTTTGTTGATTTCCGTCATGCCTTTTGTTGAATTCATCTTCTACCATATTTTTTCTTTGTATTTTCTACTTTTATCCATTTATTCTTTTACGTAATTTTGATTTCTTTTTGTTTTTATATATCGAATTTTACATATTTTGAATTTTGAATTTTCTTTCTACATTTCTACAGTTAATCTTTCTACACAAGTACATTTCCTGTCATTTTTTTTCGCTACTAGACGAATCCGGTTCTTGTGTTTCTTCTACTTGATTCACTTGATTCACTTTCTCATCTAATTTTAAACGTTAATAAAAATTTTTGGAGGGGTTATATACTATACATAACGCTTTATAATACTTTTATACATATATTTTATACATTATATACACTCATATTCCCTTTATCTATGTTCGTTATAATTTAGATGAGGTTCTGACTTTCTGAACCGCCTCATTACACCGCTTTTGTTTTCTCAGTTCATTTTCCTGTTTGATCGTTTCCATTTTTTTTGTTGATTCGTCTGTTTCACTTTTTGCCGTTGAGTTCGAAGTTCGTGATATATATGCATATACATACACATACATATATACATACACATATACACACATATACACACACATATATATATATATATATATATATATTTGGTTATTTCGTTGTTTTCTACGATTGGTTATGTTGTTATTTCCTTTATATCATCCTCCGTTTCGTTACCTACGGAATATTTTGTTTTTGAAGTTAGGTTATTTGTTTTATTTCGATGAATCTTTTTGAGTTCGCAGAAATGATATTGTAATACTTTGTTTTTGATGACATTTCTCTCATACATAGTCGCTTCCATATTACGATAGGTTATTTATCTAGTATTCGTTTCTCTCTTATTGATTGTTACTCGCTGTTGAGCTAAGGTTAATCTCCAAGTTGTTGGTATCATTGGTAACGTCGTAATATTATTTTTCAAATTTATTTCTATTTACGGTAGGCATACAGTGCGTTTTCCATATTTCGTCTTTTTGTTTTCGTTTTTGTTGTTTCTATTGTTTTTATTGTTGTTACACCCGTTAGCTTTCTTTTCCTTGTCATTTCCTTTCTTTTCGTTGTTTCCTTTTCGTCGTTGTTTTATTGTTGATTGTCATTGTCTTCATCGTTAGGCGTATCTTCCTCGGTCTTCGCAAAAATGTCGTCCTCGACGTTGATTTTTCTTATCAAATTTTTATGTGTTTTTAACATTCTATCTCTGGTTAAAACTGCTTCGTCACTTTTTTTTTAACTACATATTTATTGATACTTAGTAATATTTACATTAATGTCTAAATATACACCTATTTTTGTTTTGCTACTTTTATTTTATCCACTTATACATCAAATTCTACATATACATCGATACTACTTTTAATTATATACATATCTTTTTTGACTTTTTCATCTACACTTCGCTGTTTATCTCCATTTTATTCTCTATATTACTTTTAATCTTCCTCAGCTCTACCAATTCTGTACATCTAATCGATATCTCATGTTTATCTTGCTCTTCTTTCATTTCGTTTATTTTTAATTCTGTTAACATTACCTCTTCTTTTAGTCTGAGTACTGTTGTCATTAGTGTTTCACTCTCTCTTGATTTCTTTTCTGCTACTTGCTTCCACATTATAATTTTTTCATCCTGTTTAGTTACTTTTACAATCAATTCGATTATTATCCTAATTTGTTCGATACATTGTCTTTTCAATACTGGGTATGAGTTAATATCTAGTTGTTTGTTTGGTTCGTTCTTTTTCTCTTCTTTATTTGTATATTGTTGCCTTGTTGTTACCGTTGGTTGGTACTTCCTTATCTCTGACTGATACATTTTTCTCTTTATTTACATTTGATTGCTCTGTTCTCCATTATTTCTCTGGAGTTGATTTCCCAATTTATCTTTCATATTTGGGCAGCTGTTTGCTAAATGCCCTACTTCACTGCATTCATAACATAACTTTGCGCGATAGTGTTGATTTTTCGTGTATCGATTTCTTTGATAAGTCAGACTTATGATCTTTCTATAACATTCGCTTCCATTGTGACCTTGTCGTCGGCATTTATTACAGTATCTGATAGCGTTATCATAAGTTTTATATCCTTGTTTGAATTTTCCTTCACTCCTTCTGTCTTTCCTGGTTTGGTTTATTCTTCTGATTTCAGTAGTTTCGTTTATTTGTTTTGTATAATCTTCATTGGTGTTCGCTTTCTTTTCATTTTCCTCGTTTATTAGTGATTTACAGTTCTTTTGAAACATTGTATTTCCGAATTGATTTCTTGTTTCGATATTTCTATTTACATTACTTTCCATTGCCGTTTCGTTGTGATCTCTATTCTTCAAATTCACGTTTTCCATTCTTTCTATTATCTCGCTTTCAATCCTTATTTGTGGAATTCTTTGTACGCTTGGTTCCTTATTTGTAATTGCTCGCATCATATTGTTTCTTAGTACCCCATTTATTCGTTTTTCCCACATTTCGTTAATCTTTTTTACTTGGCTATCATTGGTCGTTAATTTTATTATGTCAGCTTTCAATAACTCCTCTTTCTTTCTTCTCCAGCTTTCCTCTTCTATACGCGCTTGAAGTGTTCCCATCTCACTATACCGTTTTCCTGCTTCTAATGCTTCGGTAATCTTCAACATATTCCAGTGTTGCTGATGTTTTATTGGATCACATTTTATTTGTTGTTTTCTTGATATACCTTGTAGTACATTTATTTCTGATTGTTGATTGATTTCCGTGTGGGGTTGGTTATCGGCCAAATAGCTACACATTCTTGTAGGCATGTCTGTCTCATTTTGCATCTCAGTTAACTTGCTTTCTGGCGTTTTAGTGTTGTTATTTTGATCATGATTTCTTCTTGTTTGATATGCAGCTGGAAGGTGATTCTCTTGTCCACATTGGAAACTTATTTTGGGTATTCTACATCTTGTTGCGGTATGTCCTAATTTTCCACAATTCCAACATTCTATTTGCGCATGATATTTACTAGGTCTGTGGCCTGGTCTTTGGTAGTAATCACAATATTTCTCAGAATTCTCGTTATTCATCGTCGTTTACGAATCTCGTCTTGCTGCTTTATTTCGTGATTGGCTTGGCTGTTGTTGCTACTGGATTATTGACTTGCTTGTTATCGATACTGGATTGTTGGCTTGGTTGTTGTCGATACGGGGTTATTCTCTTGGTTACTATTGATACTGAATTGTTGTCTTGTTTGATTGATTTACCTGAATAGAAAAATATCACCTCTCCACTGTTTAATAAACATTTATGAATCGTACATTACAATGATTACATAGCATAGCATTTTGCTGTTCGTTTTTTTGCGTTATTAATTTTAATTCCAACCAACGGTTTTTATTTTATAATTGCGTTTAACCATCTTTTATTTCATCTAGATTTTCTTTACTCATTTGTCTTTTTATCAATGTTAATTTATACTCGTTTCTCAGGGTTCCCATATTGTCTGTTTCGCCCAATTATCTCGGTTATATAACTCGTACTTATAATAATTCATATTCTCCAGGCTTCGTCACATTTTTCATTATAATTCTCGTCAATATTCTTTATCTCTTTGATTTTGTTTTGCTTCGATTTTTAATTATCTATGTGGTGTAGTAACAATTATCTATATAGTCGTAATAATTATTTATTTGTAACAATTTGTTCGACCACGCCGTTTCCCAAATTCTATCACTCCACATATTTTATTTTTATTCGTAATACGCTTCCAATTTCACTTTTATTTTCCCCTTCTTTTCTTTATCTTTTATCATTTCATCTATTTCACTTTTGGTTTTAATTTCATCTGATTTTCTCCACTCTCTTCTTTTTGTCTTATCATTTCGTTTTATTATTTTATGTTTTCCGTTTCCCGTTATCTCGTGTCAATAATTATCATCGGTTACATCGTCTTCCGTTTTTCTTAAGCTTTTATTTTTAATATCGTTGTCTGTTACAGTTTTTGTACAATGCATTCAATTCCTCGTGTACGGATATTTACTTATTCTTTTTGGACGTATAGGAATTTCCAGCGTACTATATCACTCATCCTACTGGTGTAACTTCCTCGTTTAACTACTAGGGATATCTTCCTGATACGTCGCACGATTTTAATAACCATTGCGTACCCATGACCGAAATCATGTTGGTACTGTACGCAATAGCCGAATGCCATTCGAGCAGGTGAGCGTCATTGCTAAGACTACTCCTCGAAGGACCTTCGCTTTCTCGGATTATCTCCTGCCAATGAAAGGACTTACGCTTTTACTTCTTAACCTCTTTCTAGCCCCTATTTGCATATTAACTACGTCGAGAAAATCGTGGAAAACATTTGTGTCCCGTCATCCATTTACAATGCTTATCTACGAAGTCCATTATTATCGGTACTTCTCCTCTCCTAATCCCAAAATAATTACTTTAGACTCAAGGCAAAAGCAAACAAACAAAAGAAAAATACAAGTAAGATATATTAAGTGATGCACATTGATGCCATATTTACAGAGGCAGATAGTCCATGCAAGTGAATTCCCGGGCTGAGTGAACGTAGCCCGTTTTCACTTTAATCCTCCTCGGCGTCGATGTCGGTGGGTAGGCACCTTCGCTTGGCAGGTCGATAAGGCGGGGGATTCGTTCGGTAGTTGCCCTCAAATCGAGAGGAGGGTCCCGCGATTTCAGACTGAGGAGTACTACTAGAAACATCGCCTGTGAGGACGGCGATGTCTTCGAGGTCCAGCCCCAGATGGTCGAGAGCTTGGGCGACTCGGGGAGGATCAGGATCCTCATCCACGAGATTTATGTGGATGGATCGAGAGGGCGATGTGAAGATGATGTTGGGAGCGTAGAGGATGTCCGAATCTAGCCCCGGAATCTCGAATTCCTGGTATGTGGGTGGTAGATCGTCGATCCGGCACGGGCCTTCGAGCGACTCCGTTTCTCTCAGCGACTCCACTTCTCTGCGACGACGGTCTCGACGTCGTCGATTTCGGTTTGGCCGTCGATGGGCGGGATTCGCAGGCGGTGCTACCACCGGGATGCGGGGCGACTCGGTTGGTGGGGGAGCTGAGGTGGTTGAAATTGAGGAAAATCCGGCTAGCGGCATATGGTGCTCCGGAATTACATTTAGTTGGCGAGCCCGGACGCTCCCAGGGACGAGAGTTTGGAGTTCTACGTCCGTGAAGGCCTGACGAAGGGCCGTGGCCTGCTCTTTGATCAGCAGCCGTTGGCTGCGTGACTCTGCAATCAAATCTTCCCTGGTGCGGGTTAGCCTCTCGATTTTCCGGTGTAAGCCTTGGGTGGCTTCTGGGGAGGACCAAGTACCTTTGGTCCTTTCGTATTTGATTCTCAAGGAGTTGTACTTCGTCTCCAGGTCCTCGAGCCTTTGGCGAAGTGCAATGACCGACGGAGAAAGTCGGGGAATCCTTGATAGACTATTTACCTCCGAGTTGACGTTATTATTCATTCTGAAGAAAAGGGAAAAAAATTTAGAAACGAAGGTTACTGAAAGGTGGGGGTAGATGGACGGAACAGTAGCAGGAGGAGGTTCGAATGTTCATTTAATGAGTTAGTCCATGAATTTATTATTTTCCCGTCATGCTAACCAAATTTGATATATATCCCTCATGGTATTGCTACGTTTATATTCCATAATAAGTTCTATTACCGTCGCTATTACAAATGACTTCCCGCTACACTAGGAATTAATATACGTCACCATGAAAAGATTACTGTCGTTATGGTTTATATTAAAATAAGTAATATTAATATTTTTATTGATTAATAAATTTTTTAGAATTGGAATTAGTAAATATTTGCAGTATACTCATTACGAAGTCCTTACATTATTTATTCTTAAAATTTTCATTAAGAACTACCGTATTAACGATTACTACTTTCAGTTCTAATTTATTAAATTTGTTAAGATAATATCTAGCATAAGCTAGTGTTACCAATTTAAATTTACTAAATTTATTAAAATAGCATTTTCACGATTAAAAATTTTTCTCGATTTTCATTTACTAAATTGATTAAAGTAATATCTATGTTATTAATGACTTTTATTAATTTAATTTATTATATTGATTAAAACCATATTTACACTATTAACGATCTTTATCCATTTTAATTTATTGAATCGATTAAAATAATGGCTACTTTATTAAACCCTATCGTCCGTAAGTTCGATTAATTATTATTAATTCTGGTAGTACCATCAATCCGGTTAAAAATGGAACCTCGAGAGATTCATAAAAGAAAATTATTCAAGGTAATATTTATACGGTAAGAAATTTAGTTAAAAATTTATATTAATATTAACAATTACACTTACAGGGGTTGAATTCTGGCGTAGATAAAAATCCTAATATTCCGCAGTGGTTTTAATCTCAAAATAATAAACTCCACGATACCGACTAATGCACAACTTAAATTGCAGAGATTGTTATCGATTCCTATCTACTGTTGATGTCAGTTGTAGTGAGCTGAAGATTGTCAGTTGAAGTTTGCAAGCGTATGTGAGTGTATAATTATTGATTATGTTCACTCTTATGTTATACTGTTTAGTCGACCGTGTCGTTCATGGAAATTTTCAACTTATGGATCGATCAGTCGAACAGATTCTTCCCTATATGGATATCATATTTGAAGAAAAACTTCATTTGCCCTCTGGCTACACTGGTCTATATGCAACTTCCCGATCTGCTAGTCATCAACAATTGTGATGGACAAATATAACGCGTGCTACCTACTGTTCCTTACAATGCCTAGCAATTTCTCGTGGACTTCAAACACATTGAGTAAATATGCAGCGTAGACTCGTCGTCTTTCTGGAATATTTTTATGGAATTGGGTGTCAGAAAAACATGGATCTTTACTCCTCATTTGCCATATTAATATATTTATGGTTTTTATGCAACTTCTTTGCAGCGGAATTTCCTAATGGAGGGAGAGATGATTTTTCGCGTTGATCAGTAGCGTAGTGTTTATTCTGTTCATTGTAATAACATTTATAGAACAAATAAAAGTCATGCGATTTTAGTTTTTAATCTTTATTAATTTTATCTTCGAGTGATAATTCTAATAGTTAGTTGTCAGCATCTATGCTTATCCCTGCTACCCGTTCTCTGTTTATTAATTCGTTCAAGACTTCTAAAATTTTCTTAGATCAACCTGTGATCGTACCTAATATCCCCTTAACTGAAATTGCGCTCTTCCCTTGATTTTATTTCTACTCGCTCCGGCCACTTTTCAGCAGCCGCTTCGAGTTGTACAACGGCGCCCTGCGTAGCGGTCCTGTGCATATTGTCAGACCCGACTGCGGACTGCCGAGGCGTCCACGAGGCATGACCCGCGAGCTCAACTAGAGGTTTTCACCCACCAACCGGCATGAGATCCGTCCCATGGACTTCTATTTCGATACGTACTATAATATTTACGGGACTCGAACATATATAAAGCATATGAATGATAGTTATTTAATAAAAGCATAGGACATTACGAGCATTTAATTAAGTACAAATTTTCAAATAAAAGTTAAAATTTTACAAATTAAAATCAATACAAGTCCTTACTCTTGATATTGTTGTAATATTTTGGTTTTCAAAAACTTTGCATAAGTTAAAAATATTGAATTTCATCACTGTATATATACTATTTTTATGCGTGTGTGCGACCAATGGGCGATTTTTCGCGATTTTTCGGGCTTTTTAATTATTTTAATAATTTTAAATTGTTTTTATTATTTTTTATGTATTTTTCTTTATTTTTTGATATACTATTTATATTATATTTGGATTTTATTTTTAGTACTATTTTCTTATAATATTATTTTTAGCCCTTTTTATTTGTTTTCTGGTCGCCACTTCTGCCTATGTTTTTTCTAAACCTTATTTTGCAAGGTTTTGGCAGTTTACTTTACATTTTCATATGTTTCTTTCATCAGCTGTATGCTTCTTTTTTAATGATTTTAATTAATTATTTGTTTTATTTAATTTTGTTGTATTTTTATTTTGTTTTAATTAATATGTTTTTCATTAATTTTTGGTATCTTCTTGCGGTGCGTGCTTATTTTCAGTGACTCGTTCCATTATTTTTACTTTAGTTTTTAACTTTTATTTTTATTTTTTGTTTAAATTGTGGCTCTGAGTCCAACATTCTTTATTTCAATAATTTCTTCGATTTCTTCAACTGATTTTATTTTGGTCATTTTCCTTTATTTAAGAACTACGCTCTTTAACCTACTCAAAGCTATGCTGATACCTATGCTCTTTTAGTATGATTTGAGACTCTGCTCATTTACATGATCGGAATATGTCCTATTATTACGAATCGAGACTGTGCTAACTCAATACGACGGAACTATGTTCTATTAATACGAAGTGAGACTATGCTCAAGTAGTGCGAATGAACTATGTTTCATTAATACGAAGTGAGACTATACTCAAGTAATACGAGTGAACTAAGTTCCGTAATGCGAAGTCAGTCTATGCTGAAGTAATGCGAATGAACTAAGTTCTGTAATACGAAGTCAGTCTCAGCTGAAGTAATGCGAGTGAACTAGGTTCTGTAATACGAAGTCAGTCTCAGCTGAAGTAATGCGAATGAACTAAGTTCTGTAATGCAAAGTCAGTCTGAGCTGAAGTAATGCGAATGAACTAAATTCTGGTGTTAGCACACGTCTCGTTGTTCCGAGCTGAGATCAGGTTCCGTTAATACCTGTCCCCGAGTTGAGACTGTGTTCCGTTAATACACATCTCATTATTCCGAATGGGAATCATGTTCCGTTAATACGTGTCCCTTATATCCAATTGGCCATTATTACGTTTGAGATTCAACTCCTCCACTTGAATCGAGAATCATCGGTTCTTTATTGGTTTTTCTACCGGCTTCGTGATCGTTTTGTTTTTCAGGTTTTATCTATTTTCCGTTCGAACTCGTTAATCATTTCTTCGTTGTTGTCCTTTCTTATTTTATTTGTTTATTCTTTTGGTTATTCTTTACTCGCGCGCTTTTCATTCTGCCTCCTCGAGAATTCTTCACCTACCCCCCAAATTTGAAATACAAAAACGGCTTTATTGATCCACTACTGCAACGGTAAGGTGATCAGCCTTACCACAGTAGCTTCTCAACTTGGCAAACCTCTCCGGAAGGTCGTCCTATACTTCTCCTCTGGGTGATCGGTTATCCCATCCCGATTTGGCTTCAGACGGAAACCCGGAGGTAGCTCAAAAGTATTTTACCCTTCTTTTGAACTTTATTCTGGATGATCGGGGCACTTTCATTTTTTAACTTTCTCTGTTCGTCACTTTTCCATTTTTACATATAAATATTCATATTTTATATATAGAGATATTTGCGCAGGAAGGGTCAACTGCTAGACTTTTATTAATTCAACTTCATTTAATCATAATACTCGACTACTTTTCGTTAATGTTATTTTTACAAAGTACACAAGTTTTCATTGTCTACGCACATTGTCGACAGTACTGAAGTGACCACAGGGGAGCATAAACACTTATATTCTCACTTTATTTGACTAATGCAACATTCGTGTAAGTATTCTACTTCTTTATGAATCTCATCTTTAACCGCGTCTGATATTTGTTTGACTTATAGTTCTATCACGTGATATTGCATATTTAGGTCGGCTTTATTTACTATTTCTCTGTACCCTTGATATTTGGTCTACGTTCTCACTGATTGTCTTTTCACATACCTCCTCTTTTCAATATTTTCCGATTTCAATTTATGATTTTTTGATATTATTAATTATCCGTTATTATTATAACATTCAAATATGTTATTCCCTTTCAATTTCTCAAACTTGTTATTAATTATGGTTAGTATTCTTATTTCGCCCTTTTCGATATTAATTAATTAATTCACTTATTAATTTATTAATTGTTGGTCTATTACTGGTATTGCTTTTTAGCCTCTGCATTGGTCAACCTCCTTCGACACTTTCTTACCATTTTGGTGTTATTCATTATCTTATTAGTTTCATTTTAATGCTCCCTCCTTGATGTATATCTATTTTATTTTGTAATTTTGTTGTTCTCTACTGTCACTGAATGTTAATTTATTTTACTGTTATTCAAATTTTGCCGAGTATTTTCAAAGTCAATGATTGATATTTTTCGCTATTTTCCAGCATCAGTTTTCTTTTTACATTTGCCAGTATTAGTTGTTATCCTATTTACTTTCACGATATTTATTATTTTGTATATTATTCAATGATTTTTATTCATTCTCTTTTTATTTTCGTTTGTCGATATTCCAGTTCCTTCTGATTCAATCTCATTATATAAATGTGTTGACATTCTTTATTTCCTATATCCATTTGTTATGTTATTCACTGTTCTCGTTCCTCAATTGTTCAATGTTATTTGTATTTATTGTTTAAACACTTCGACTTTCGGTATTTTGTCGAAATTCACTGCCATTACCCTTCATTTTATTGTTTTTGTTTTATTATCTTTATATTCCCTCATTGACACTTCTATTGTCTTGTATTTTATTTTACCATTTTACTTTGAAGATTAACTATTGTAATTTACTTTTGACTTTTATGCTGTTCGTTATATATTTTAACAATATCAGTTTGAATACCGACCATTATCATCCTTTTTGTGCGTTGTCTAGATTCCATTTTTCGACTATTTTCTGTTATTCCCACGTTATAATTTATCCATGATGTTTTTAATTGTTTTCTATGGCTTTGATTTTCCATTTGCCAGTTCCTCGTAACTTTCAATTTATGGACACTGTCTCTGCATTCATTCAATTGTTTTGCGCTCTTCAATCTTTTTTTTTCTTTACTGTGTTTGATTTTATTCGCTTTAATTTTTATTTGTTCTTCATTCATGATTTATTCCTTTTTACTCATATATAAGTCATTCATAATGAGATTAATTGATCTTTTGGGTCGTAGTTTACTATTGTATGTCTTAAATGACGTTAATTTTCTCATTCAACTGTTATTCGTTGTCTCTGTATTTTTTCTTTTGTTATAATTAGTGGTTTTACCCCTTTTATTTTTCGACTTTTTGTTTCCTATTATCGTCATTTATTTATCGATGATATTATTCATTGTTTCGATATTTATTCATTTTGTATTTTTTGTTATTCAACTTTCGGGATATAAAGTTATTCGTTGCATCTTATTTTTCACATATCATCATTGACTTTATTTATTCTCTTTCATTTCATTTTGATATTTCTAATTTTACTGTTGTTGTTGAAATTCATTTTTCTGTGGTATTTTTCGCGGTCTTTCCATTCCGTCATCAGTTTACTCCTAATACTATTTTCCTCTATTTATCGTTTTTATTGCTATTATTTTCACGTCAGTTTAATTCTTATTGTTATAGTTGTCTTTTTTTATATATTTTTTGTCTGTTATTTTAATTTTTGTTTAAACCCAATCATTCTACATATTTTTACTTTATCAAGCTCCGTACTATTCAATCATCCTATTTTATATACATTCATCATACCATGCTTCTAACTCATCATTCCTAATTTTCAACAATCATTCAGTTAACCTATCCATGCTTTTACACTTTATAAATATTTGCGTGCAATGTAATAATTTTATCATACAACAAAAGCTCAAAAATAATTTTTAATACAGTTATTATTACCATTATTACTATCCCTATTATTATGATTATTATCACTATTATTACCATAGTTATTATTATTATTATTATTATTGTTATTATTATTATTAATATTATTATTATTATTATTATTATTATTATTAATAAATATAATTAATTAATAAATATTAGTATTATTTTAAACTAAATTCCTTCTAAATTATTATTAAAATCAAACAAACTAGGTTTGTGAGCATTCTGTCATAATGTAAATTATAGATGACAATTTAAAAATCAGCACACGAAATTACAGAATATTGATTATTATTACAGACACATTCCTGTTACCCTCCATACACAAATAGTACGCCCACTCACTGAGAAGAGGAACGCACAAAACCCCAGAGAAAATAGCGGGTAGATCAACCAGAACACCGGTTGACGTACACACCTATAGACGACCCAGGAGTGTGTGCGGGTAATAAAATCACTCACCAGCAGACACACTCAATAACGATAAATCCACAGACAAATTAAAATATTCATTAATTCACCGACATTTAAAAATAAATCTCCAACCTGATAGATTGAACAGCAGCGCTCCAGTGATGACCCCAGTTGGAACTATGCTTCGGGAATCTCGACCCACCATCATAGGTAAATTCATTTTTTATATCCACGACTCTGTCTAATCATCTAAGTCTTAGGCGGGAACTCAATATCCACCACATGAATCCGATTTAGACTACCATTAGTATTAGAAATAAAAGAAACTTGTTTTGTTATGCATCTTACATTAATTTTTAGGAAGTAAATCAGCGTGGTTAAGTTAAAGTTCTAGGGGTCACCCAAAAATTGTGAACGAATTTTCACCAAACGGTTCCAGGAAGAATTAACCCGAATGATGGATTCCCTGGCATTAAAACGAACAAATAAATGAATCAAGTTTAAATCACTATCAATTCCCTTAGTAGTAATATAGACAACTAGGTAGTCATTCCTTTAAAGATCTTTCAGTAAAATTAACTTTGGTAAGCAAATTCGGGGAACAACTTCCCGTGGTAAATCAAACGATGAATTAGATCAAAATCTCATCATACCGTCAATCGTTACTGTTTGGATAATACCAAAAAATTTTGTAATAAATGAAAGGGAAAAATAATGTAACGATTGAGGGATTTTTATCTACATGACAATCGAGATAGATAGGTGTAGTAAGCCAAGACCATGATTGGGTAAATTGACATATAATGGAACGGGTTGGACCCTTAGGTGCATCCACCCTATAGTAAATTCACTAAGCATACACGTCTATTAGTTAGTAACATATACGCATATATTTTTAATAATAAGGATTTTTAGTAATGTGAATTACGAATTAGTTCATATCTTTTTCCCCATGCTAAGAAAAAAATAACATTTTCTTTTGAACATTTTATACTAAAGGTGAAATAGTCATTAAAGCTTCCGCTTATTTTCAATATATAGATTTTAATAAGGATTTTTAGAAGAGGTGAGAATAAATTGAAATTCAGTTGATATCTTCTTTTCTATGTTGAAAAATAAATTTTCCGTTTTGAAAATATTATGGATGTCTGATAATAAAGGTGAAATGCTCATTAAACTTTGGGGTTATCTCAAAATTAGAGTTTTATTCCCACGTTACCGGTTAGTTAAATTCTCGTTAGATATAGTTGATAATCATGTTAAATAAAATAATAGGAAAATACCAACAATATTTATAATTGCGATGTAAATTAACAAAATTTCCCAAGGGCAGTTTATTGTTAATATTCTCAGACCTTATTGAGGACTACGTTTACGATGACATCTGCGTACATTTATTATAGAACGTATTTAGGACGCTAGTATAGTAGATGTTGGAATCCGCAAATAGTAATCTCGATCAGGAGAGCGGCGCGAATTGAGGTACTCTACTGATAATCTCTGATAGGCAACAATGAGACCCTCCGTGTAGTGAACCCCGCGACTGACTAGTTGAGTTTTTGCCTTGATTATCATTATGCAATAGATAATTTTGTGAGGAGAACCTGGTTGATTATGTATTACAAATTTTAGAAAGATCAGACCCTTTCGTGTTCATACCTCCACACGTTGCTGATGAGTGGCGAAAAGCCTGGCAGCAAGCCTGGCGAGCGAGAGGTGACAAGGAGCCCCAACCCAGAGGGCCTCGTCAGACCATCCAGCAATTGTTAGGAATGGACGAAAAACCACGTATACCGAACGGTCAAAATGTCGATCAGTATCCGGCCCAAGAGATTCGGGATTATGCCCGTTATCTTCTTACACCAGGGATGGGCAGAAGAAAAGCAACTGACCCAGAGCTTAAGGACCAAAATAAAGGGGCTTGAAGTTGCGCTGTCGGCCTGTCAAGAAGGGGCAGCTGTAACTTATCCCCTCGTCTTTGCTCCCGCTCAATTAGCCTACCGCGAGGCGAGAGCAACCCCACCAACAATCCCAACCGCAACATCAACAACTACACCAACACCGAATAGTTACCGACCCGGACGAAAGGAGCGAGAGAAACGCCGAGCCGCTCGATTATTAAATACAAACCTGACGAAATTATAAAATATGTTTATGGTGTAAATTAAATATGTATATTTTTGCAAATTATATCTTCTTTGTGAGTTAAAATGGGGTCTACGCATATTTGACAAGAATCTAAAATCTGCAACCTACGCGCTAGAAGACACCATTCGACATGTAGCCACCGGTGTAGGGTTTAAAACATCACTGCCAAATTCCCTCTTAGATTACGACGGACTCTAACGGATAAAATCTACGCCATACAGGGGACCCAATAATTTAAAGCGAGCATAAATCTTCTAGCGACAGCTCGTTGGACCCAGAGGTCGTTCGAGCAATTACAGCATTAGTAATAACGCTCACTTTTTGCGGACGATCTACTCACTCGAACACAGTTCCAACGTTGCTTAGCAACGGGTGCCGAGTGGTAGTAATAAATATTTATATGTTGTTACCTGGGTAACCACAGTAAGATTTAAACAAACAATAGTGCCCAGTAACCCACCATAACTCTTTATGTGTAAATTTATTTTCCAGTCGCAAAATAGTTATACTTAGAATAAAAAAAAACAAAATTTGTTTAAAGAACTACAATTTGCATAATTTTTAATAATTTTAAAGATAATCCTAACTAACGATGACAGTAAAATCTATCGTTAAACCTGTATTTGAATATTTATTTCTTGTTATGTTATTTTGTTAAAACTTTAAAGAAAAAAATTATTATTAATGGAAAAACGCTTCATTTATTTACCAGTTTAATATTCTTTTTATTTCTATTTATTTAAACATTTATAACTAATGATTAAAAAATTTACTTTATATATTTTTAATTCCACTTTCAAAAAATTTCTTTTATTTTAACATCTAGAAATCTTATTAATCATATTTTTTTATTTACATATTTCTCTTTAAGAGATGTAATTTTTTTAAATTGTAATTATTTTGTTACTGACTCGATTTGTTTTAATTTTATATATTTGAATATTTTGGAAAATATATTTCAATAAATTATAATGCATATCATATTTGCATGTTGTTAAAATTGTTTCGGTAGGGAAATTGCCTAGCGATAACCTATAAAAATCTGACCTGGCATAATAGTCTTATCAATAATATTTTTCTCCGTAAGTTCTCAAGCAATATCACACAATTTTCTTTGACTATAAAAATATATCGTCTATGATCTCTTCATACACAGATTTCTTCTAAATATTTAATAAAATTTATAATTATATCAAAAATATTATTTCTTGTGAGCTCAGATATATTTTTGTCCCTAAGTTTGCTATTTTTCTTTCAAAGTTCCCTAAAGATTTCTGGTCTAAATAACAATGAAGCTAAATCAAAAACTGTTTTTGTTTTACTGAAATAGAAAATAAATTAATAGCTAATTGATAAAATATTTCAAATGATAAATAATTATTAATATTTTAATTGATTTTATATAAAAATTTGGAAAAAAAATTCAATTTAAATTAAATCTATTTTAAATCCTTTGCTTTTGTTTAATTTCTAAAATATAAATAATTGTTGCTTGGTCTATTCTAAAATTCACTTTTTTTTATTTCAGTTTTTATAATTTCTTTTTTGAAACATTCAACTTTTTAGTAAATTATTTTATGTTTTCTGAATTTTGTTTAACACATTGTGATCGGGCAGTTTTTGGCCGCGTACTAGTGCTGGTAACGGGTGATTTTTATATATACGTAATAAATATATATATATATAATATCTATGTACTCGATATTTAGCTTTTAATGAAGTGAATAAATTGAACTAGCGGTGTTGTGATTGGAGTTGTGATGTAACATGGTCATGCGGGCTGAGCAGATAAGTATTTTTGAGTCTGTCTGTATTTCAGTTGGTAAATCGTGCTACAATAAACAAGCGATGTAAGAAGTTCGAATATAAGCTCATTTCTCTATTAACTGTGATAAAATCCATCTATATACATAATATTTAGTTGGTGAAAGATTCCTTTGAGCACTAATATCATACAATAGTATATTCTTATTGACCACCAATAATACTCACTTCAATGTTATTCATTGATGTGATTTATATATTATATATAGTCATTCTTGGAAGTGACACTAGTTTTAATTTTTACAAATTGATTAAAAATTCCGAGGAACCATGTTTGAGAAGATCTGAGTGTAATTTGACAAATGAATGTGAATTGAATGTCGATATAAATAATTGTAGAAATGTATGTAATGCGCCTACATTTGTTTTATTATTGTCGTATTTGGAAGGTTTTACTAATTAAAAAAGGAAATTAAATAAACAGATGGGAAATTTAGATTATAAGATAGTTTCTAATTCGTGTAAGATACGCAATATGTTTATTAATAAATCAAAAACGCCGGTTGGGTTGTGTTCCTATCTCGTTTATCAATTTACATGTAATTGGTGTAATGACACAATCATCGGAGAGACTTCCCGTCATCTATATACTCGAGTTCTAGAGCATTGTCGATTGAAAGAATCAACCAATATTAGTGAGCATGATATCGGCTGTAAGATTAAAATAGGTATTTCTGATTTTGGAATTTTATTCAAAGGTGTTAATGATTATTGGGAACGTGTTTTGTGTGAGTCATTGTTGATAAGAGCATTGGATCATGAGATTAATGTGCAACGTGCTATGACTACGTATGTTTGGAATATTTTTAAATAGTTTTATTTTGTAAAATTCTTATAAATTGATGTTGTTTTGTTTTTAAAACATTATTAACCTTGAATATTATTTCTATTATAAAATAACTTACATAACATATGTGTTCATGACATTCATATAATTTGGAGTCAACCTACTTGTTTTCTGACAAAATGGTGAAAAAGGGGGATATAATTTTATTTTTGCTAACACTCAGAAACGAAAGAATATAGCAACATTTTTCTACGATTTGTGTCACCTAAAATGACAATACATGTTCAACTCTTGGAATCCAGAAAAAGAAGATCATTTAAAGTGTTTTTCAAAAGAATGTCGAGTAAACTTTTTAATAAAAAATCTGAAAATTACTGCTCTGATAAATGGAATTTAACAGATGTTGGTAAGTTATTATACAAGCATGGAGTTGTCAATGTCACAAATAGGAATTGTTTTCGCAAAACAGATATTATGGATGAATATAGAAGTAGAAGAGAAATTAGAACCTATGGTTGCACCTCAAAGTATTTTTAACACACAATGTGTGCTAGAGAAAGACGATGAATATAATGATACTGATTTGACGGCAGTAACAAGTGATATTTTGTGAAGAAATAATATATATGCTGCTGAATAAGATTGAAGATTGTTACTGGGAAGGCGAAAAAAAAGATCTTGAAAACACTAAAAATTATAATATACAAAATTGAGAATGCATTTGGATAAGTGTGTAAAGAGAATATGATTTGGCTCTTAAAGAACTAACCAACTTTCTGGATAAATATGAAAAATATATTATGAAAATGAAGAATTTGCACAAAAATCAATAAAAAATCAGTAAAATCTTTAAATTCGATAATCCGCACGCCAGTCGTACTGAGATTTTGTGCGCGGTTCTGATCGTTCCGGATAAACGGGGGTTCACTGTTATTATTTTTGCTTCATTAATAACAACATTTGCAAAACTTTTACGCTAATAATTATCTCAATTGGATTCTTGCTTCTATTACATGTCTACTTTATATGCCATGTAAAAGTTATATATGAAATACATGCCAAGTGTATTCATTTCCTCTACTTAGGAGCAGTAAGCCGTAATGACCTGAATGTGTTGTAAAATGTTTTTCTTATACTTTTAATCCGGGTCAAGAAAAGAGAACCTTGTCAAAACTGTTGTCACACAGCTCATGAATTTTCAATATTTTAAATTTATTTTTAGATTCATAAAAATTTCTATAAAAAGTTTTATCGAGTACATTAGATTTCTGGAAAAAATTTGGCGTCTTGTTTTATTTCTATCATTTTATTTACCTAGCAAACGGTTCCCAATGGGAAAACAGAAGTTCAGGCATTTGTTAGTGACAATTCATTAATGAAAAATGAATTCAATATTTTCATATATTTAATGAGAAATTAACATTATTTATTAATCATATGTAAATTTGGAGCAATAATAATAATAATAATAATAATAATAATAATAATAATAATAATAATAATAATAATAATAATAATAATAATAATAATAATAATAATAATAATAATAATAATAATAATTGTTATGCACTTTATTAAGGGATGACGTATGGAGATTTTATAGATATATCATTTATTGCTTTATTGTTCGAAATGATATTTGTAGGATTTGTAAGTATCCAGCCGAGTCTCCGGTAAAAAAAAATTTCGGGACTGTCTTGGGTGAATGTTATATATGTGAGTAAATTCCAATAATATAATCAAATACAAAAATAAACACTCTAATAAATTCAATTAAAACACAAACTATTAATTACAAACGCACCTGTCCAATTTTAATGCGATGGAGAATTGGATCTTAGGAAATCTCGTGGTTTTCTTTTGATTTTTTTTATTAGTTGATAGTAGATCTGAGTAATGAAAGAATTTCTATTTTGATAGTTTCTTTATTGACAGGTGCTAACTTGTAGCAATAAATGAATCCTGATTTTGATATTTTCCATTATTAGTTAGGGATAGTTCGACGTTAGTAAAGGAGTCTTAATCAATTTCTTATTTTAGTAATGGATTTTATTAATTTTGGTCTCTTCTATATTATCTGGATTATTGCAGGAAAAATTCCTTGAATTTCTGATTTTTCTTCTAGTTTTTAATGTTGTTTTATTTTCAATTTAATATTTCCAATTAATCAGTTTTTTGTTTTTTTCCAAATGTAAGTAATTTGGATACTTACTATGGGAAATTGATTAATTATTGTTTTGACTAAAAAGTATAATTAAAGATACAGGGAACGAAAACAAAAGTAGATGGAGAATCACATTATAGTCCATAACAAGAATAATAAAAATTATTATATTCGAGGATAATATATTATTAATATTATTATTATTATTGTATGTTCGTTAAAAATATATCAAAATGGTTGTAATAATGTGTTATAGAAAATGTAATAACCCAGCCAAGTCACCAGTAAAAATTGTTTCGCGACGGCTGGGGTGTCTGTATTATATTGAACAATATTATGACCCAAAAATATATTAATAATAAATAAAATATATTTTAAGAAACACAGAAGATAGGTATAATTAAACCAATCTCACCCGTTAGATTTTCCGTATTCTTTTGTTTTCAATAAATTTGATTATTTGTCTTTCAAGGATTTTGACTTAATTTTGCTGATATTAATTTTTCAATTATTTTTTATTTGCAAATTTGTTTATTCATGTTAAATTTCTAATTTATTATCAATTACTAAACCACCCTTCAAAGGGTTAAAGCTTGAAGTCTGAGTTTGGCAATAATAATGGTTAATATAATTTTTAAACGCACCAATATAAGTTATTAATTTATTCTACCTTATCACCACTTGAAAGGTTATTTTGATGCCTGTCAAGCTCGAGAGTTTTTTTTGCCAACTGATATAATTAAAGACCTTATTATAATTGCTCTGTACTAATAAAAATAATTTACATTTTTCCTTTTCAAACATAACTCTAAGTGCTAATTCATTTAACAAAATAAATTTTAACCGACTAGATATAGGCCAAATTCCCCTCTCTTTAAAAATAAGTAGACTAAATTAATTTTTAAGTAGGTCAGTTTAAGGTCAACTTAAGGTCAGAAAAGTATTTCAAGGTCGTTTTAAGGCCAAATAAAGTATATTACATATTAATTTTTTAATTTTAAATTAAGTAAGTTACTCCTATTTTAAACTATTATTATTATTATTATTATTACTTATTTCCTAATTAATTATTATTAGTTATTTTTATTAATTATTAATATTAGTTAATTTTTAAAGTTTTCTAATGACATTATATTTGTTTTACTGTAAGATAGTGATGTTTTTTTGATATTCACGAATTTTCGCACTATGACTAAATTAAATTAATTATTTTTCTTCAACTAAAATAAATATTCACAGGAGCTTCTGACTACCTAGGATACAACTTATAGCATGCAAATTAATATTTACATTTTATTCATTTGAATCAATTTTTCATTGTTTATTTCTTTTATCACATAGTGACTGTTAGCTTCATTTAGCAAACATTGAGTCCATATTTTGTGTATTCGTAAATGCTTATTGATTTTATAAAAATTACTCAATTTATTTGTATTAAAAGAAATTATCTTCATTAAAATATCATCATTCAAATCATAATTATTAAACAAACAATCACATTCATTCTCATTTATATAATCTTTGCTACAACAGTATGTGCTTTTGAGTTCACCTCTATTAGATAAGCTTTGCATTTAGGTCGGTTTCTGATTATCATAATCTGGATCTCCTATCATCAATCTCGGACACATGATTTTTGAATCGTTTTATGCTCACATAATAATGTCTTTGACAATGTGCAAATCGAGCATTCATACATTCACTATTCATTTAGAATTTATTTTATATTTTATTTCATCAAACGTTTTTAAAATACGTTTAGTATTTCCATTGATCAAAAAAAAATTTTTTTTAAAAAGCCAAAATAAAAATTATGCAATTCCGATCACTATAAATAACCTTTTTAGCTCACGCTAAAAAGGTTTCGCGTTGAATCATTTTCTTTGTTATTTCTTCTGGAAGACTGAATGAATATCTCATTGAATCATACCAAACTATCCGAGAACTCCTGACACTCGAATGAGATATCATTTTGAGGATAAAATAATTTATTCAGCCAATCAAGAGGATCTCTGACTGATGGCTAACATTTCCTACTGTTGAGGATACCTAAATAATAAAATCAAATAATTATTAAAGTGAAAAAAATGAATTTGGGAAAACAATATAAAATAAAGGGTATGTTCTTTCCAAAGGTTTGAAAAGTAAGAACAAGAGTATGAAATGAAAAAAAGAAATCGGCAGAAAATGATAAAATCAAACAATTAAATACGACAAGGTGTTAAAATTAATAAGTACAAATTATAAAGAAAAAACAGACAACAAACAACAAAATAGAAATACTTTATCTTGATAGCTTGGTTAATATAATGTATAAAATACCAGATAAAAAGGAAAAATAAAAAGGAACAAAAGAAAACAGAATTGAGTGTGTAGATTGTAAGAAAACAAAATTGGAGTTATTTCAAGTTCTTACAAATGCAATATAAAAAAAAGAATACAAATGGAGAGATCAGAATAAAATTGAGAAGAAATACAGAAAATAACTTGTATGATACATTAGAAAAATCTAGGTTATTTGCAGAAAACAATAGCAGTTTTACAGGAATAGGAAAGCTAACAAAGATTAAAGGAACCCGTTGAGTGATACGAATATATTGAGATGGTTCAAATATAGGGGCAGTATGGCCATTATTAACTGACTATTATCCACTGTGTGTAGTAATAAGTTCAGAATTTAGAGTCTTTAGTGATGAATCTTTATGTAACAGTATTAGCAGAAATCAAATCAATTGTAATTGTGATAGACATTAAATATTAATAATACTGAGAATTTGTCATTAAATATTAATAATACTGAGAACTTCTCATTGTTGTTGATATTTCAATACAAGTAATATTTAATTCCGCTAAGAATCACAAGACTACTAAAGATTTATCTTATTTTCTTTGTTTAAAATTTAATTTATGCTACTACATAGATATTTTCATTTTCGTATATATTTTATTATTGCTAAATTATCATTTCACATCTAACATTAAATTATTATTAAATTCAATTCAATTAAACACAAGACTCATAAGTAATTTATTAATTGAAATACTAAAACTAAAACATAACATTAAATCAGCAATTATAAATTTCTTTCTTATAATTATCCGAAAGTTAATTGCAGTGCCGAAAGAAATTCCCAACTATCAGAAACATTACTATTACTAATTTATTGTTTTATTACATTAATTATTTAAATTTGATTTCTTTCTTGTAATAATTGTCTTGTTAAAACAATTTATTACAATCCACAGATTTTAATTGTCTATTCCAATCTTTATAGTTGATTTCTAAACTATTTCGGGTTTGAAAATTGTCGTACAAAGAATTTTATTCTAATAATTTGCATGAGAAATCTTTTATGAATTGATTAAATTAAATTGATTTTTTAGAATTTTATCAACTATTTTTGTTTAAATTAGGAAATTTGTTTTTAAATTACTCGAAAGAGAAAATTATTGTAAAAAAAATAAAATAATAAAAAAAATAAACAAATATTATAAATATTAGTTTCAAAATCAATTTTAAATTTAATGCGATTGTTGGAATTTTATTCAATAAAAATCGGTTATTTTATGTCTCACTCGATTTGATATGAATTAAAACAAAATAAATAAGTTACCAAACAATTTGTACAGTCAAAACTTTGTACAATTTTCTGTAGGATATCACAATTCTTTATGCAATAGTAAATATATTTAATTTTTTAAATGTTTTTAAATCTGTTTTAATTTATCTTAAATCTTATTCAATTTATCTTTTAATTCTCCTTGGTCATTATTTAGGATTTCCCAAATTTATTATCAGTTTTCTTTCAAGTTTTTATTTGAAGTTAATGCGAAAATTGTGATTTTGAATTATTTTAATAGTCCAATAATCGTCGTAATTAATTGCTTGAAACTCGATTTGGCCGATTTTCACGATTCATCTCCTCGTTTTGCAACCTAAAAAAAGAATATAAATTAACTTTTAAACATTTAAATTAAAGTTATAAAATTAAAATTTTAAAGTTTTTTTCATGCGCTATTAAGTTCATGTTTGAAAACAATGATTTGCATAAATATGTCGAACCGAAAAATGATTCAATTTTATATACCGCTTTTTCAAATATGGGAACTGTTCTCTGTCCACTTTATTCCAAAAGTCCTCTGAAATTAAGGATTTTAGCTAAATATCATTCTTAAGATCCAAAATTTCTAACTCTAGTTCTTCTGTCTTACCTTGAACAAAATCTGCAATGCAAAATTTTTGCAGTTTACACATATCGAGCCAATTGTTTCCTTTCGTATCAATCCTTTTACTTTGCAAATAAATGTAAACTGTTTTTTAAACACTTGAAGATGCTTAATAAATTATGACCTGTTTAATTCATTGCTATCTATCATTTTTTTATATGTTGGAAATGCACGAGAAAATTGATCTGCAGATGTGATTTCAACCACTCTAATTTAGCTTTAAATTACTTTACAGAGCTAATGATTTGAGCTATGTTTTTGTCTTTTTCCTGCAATTCCAAATTTAAAGAATTAAATTTTTCTATGATGTCTGTGAGAAATCTCAAATCAATCAACCAGCGAGAATCAGCTAGTTCATCATAATTTTCCTTTTTATTGGTTATAAATGTTTTTGATTTCTTCAATTAAACTTACTAATCTTGTAAGAACTTTTTCTTTACTGAGCCAAGGTACTTCAGTATGCAAAATAAGATCATGTTCATCATATTCAGTATCTTCTAACAGGTCCTAGAAAAGTTGGTGTTGCAAAGAAGTTGCTCGAATAGAATTGATTATTTTGTAACTATTTTCATAACGTGTTCAAATGCCAATATTTTACAACACAGAGCTTCCTGGTGGATAATACAATGGTAGGACATAAAGTTTCAAAATTATTCATCCTTCTTGCAGAGGACAATAAATCCTTTGTTTTTACCTACCATTGCCGATGCCCCATTGGTGGTACAAAGGCATATTTATTGAATTGGCGTATGTTCTGAATGTATTATAAATATTCTCACCCTTTGTCTGTCCTTTCATAGGTAATATTTGCAACACATCCTCTTTTACTGTGAAGTTACTAAATATCATTCTCACCATAACTGCTAACTGTGCTGTGTTTGATGTATCTGCTGATTCGTTAAATTGAGGCGAGAATCAGTCACATATTTGAAAGTCAGTCTTTAACTAAGTTTGTATGTCTATTGAAATAGCATGTATTCTTCTTGTTACGGTGTTATTTGACAACTGTAAGTCTTGTATTGCTGAGAAAATCTCAAGTTTGTTAGAAAATCCATCAAACAAACAATCAGCACCAATCAAAAATAGTTCTTTAAACGACTCACTTATGAAAAACAACTCAAGGAAAGGCTTATTCTTTTTTGCGAGCATTTGAGAAATTTTGAAAGAAGCAATGGTGACCTTTTTAGAATTTTCCACGTGTCTAGTGAAAACAGTCTGTTGAGCAGTTAGACTTGATTTTAGTTGACAAATCTTTTTCTTTCGTACTTCAGATTTAAGTGTATAATTCACATCAAAAGTGGCATGAATTGTCTGAAAGTGACGTTCAACATTATGCTTTTTCGGCACTTCAATACTACTACCACACAAAAAAACAAACGCATTTATTTTTTAAATTAACGAAACAATATAATTTCTCTCGGTCAGTGTTGAAATTATAGGTTCGTTGTCTCATTTTAGGACTAAAATTATAAAAAATCAATAGTAATTGAACTACAATATAATATCAATGTTATAGCGCACGTCTGTTCTACATTATATTCATAAATGTATTAAAACAGGGACTATAACTATCCCAAAAATCATAATAAATTATCGATTATTAATATAATAGATTATGTACCTCTCTTTTAGCCCGTGAAAAATTTTCAGAAAGAATATCAGACGAAGATGTCTTCTAGCTAACTGTCGCGTCCCGATCGGGGCAGCAATCGTAATCACAGTGACAACAACGCGGTTCCAGACTAACCTGAAAAGGGCACTCTGGCTCGCCACTATACAAGTTGCGGCAAGTATTGTCAGCAAAGGAACCACTCATACATCCAATATTGCAAACATACGAACGTATTTAATAAACCTAGACACTCAAAAAAATTAAAACTCTAACAAATAAATAAAAATAATTCACATTTTTAATGTTTATGAAAAATTTCTGTCTCTATCGAATAGTGGTGGGCACATACGAATCGTTCCGCGGGCGCTATGGTGCTCGAGGGCACGGGGTTGGGAACCTCTGCTCTAGATGATTAATTTAATTCTCATGGTAATTTTACGGAATCAACACCAATGGAATGTGCAAAAAAACTAAATATCAAATCTTATGAAAATCAAATACTAAAGCATTTATCACGTAGTCAAAATAATGGGATATATAATTCAAATGTGATTTTCCGATTTGTTTGTTCACAATAATTAAATTAATTATAAAATTTCCTGTGTGTTGCATATTTTTGTGTTTTTTTAAATTACTCTGTTTTCAGCAAACCAATTTTTTTCATTTCTTCTAATCTTCGAATATTATATTTATTTATTAATTAATTTTACTTCTTTATATTTTGGTTCTTTCCTCTTTTCTTATACTGTTTTTGGCAAATCAATGCGCTTTTTATTGTTCTTTAATATCAATTTTTACTTTTGCTATTTTTAAATTAAAATTTAATGTTCTATTTTCAAATATTTCTTCTATATATAAATGACTCCATAAAATTTATAAAAAATTAATCATCATTATCATGTTTATATATTTGTAAACCAAATTAGATATGTTGAAAATTTTGTTTCAATTGAAAGGAAATGAATTTAGTCATGTACATTGAAAGTTAAAAATGTATTACTAGAAATATTTAAAAATATAAAAAGGAAATATTCATTTTATCCTTATTGTTATTTTCAATAATAAAACAAGAAAGTTTTATACATTATGTTTTTAAATTTGTTTTATTGTTTGATATTTTATAATTTAATACTAATGCAGATGTGAATTAAGGTTTTTTAAAATTAATTTATTTTACAATATATTATATTTTTGCTATATTATTGTACGTTGTTGTGACTTGGACGGCTAGGTGAGAAGTTAGTCACAAAATAACATCAACATATTATTGTATGCATTTCAATAGTATGTTTCTATTTTTATATTTCATTATTAATTTTTAAACAATTAAATCCAAACGAGGACCTAAAGCTAATTGTTCGGTTTATATTTAAATTAATAATAAAAGTATTTTTTTGAATTTGTTTTTGACATTAAAAGTGTTTTTGCGTATCAAACCAACGAACTCACCACAAAAAATAGATTGATTGTTACCAAATTTACAACATTAAATATTACAAGGAACCCCACAATCGCAATGTCGTACAATAGCTACCGAATTCAACAGTGAAATAATTTCTAACGGCTTTTAATCAATTTTTTCGTTATCACTTTATCCTCTAAAATTTTAAACTATTTTCTGGCAAATAATCTTTGTTTTGGTCTCTTTCATACTCGCTTATTTTAACTGATCTCAATTTAATTTAACAATAAATTTCTTCATGCCATCCATGGCTTTGGCATGAGGCAAATGAATGTGATGCACTCAGAAGTAATTTTGAAGTAAGTTTTACATTTATTTTTATTCGCTATTTTTATTTAATTTGAGAACTACTTTTAAGTACTATTTTGATTAATTTATTTTGATTTTTAATACATGCTTTCTCTTACTTTATGTTTTCAGAGTCCTCAAGTGGTCATTTTTATTGTTAAATATAATTTTCAGAATCCAAAAATATTTTAGTCTATTTTCAAAATGACCTTAAAAACGATTAAAATAGTTATATTTGTTAAAAATTGTTAACTAGTACAATTTATTTTTAATTTATTTATTAATTTGCTCTTTGTTAAGTAGTTTAATGTGTGTAAATGGGGCTTAAATGTATTTTTTTTTTCATCCATTGTGAATCCTTTGGTTTTCTAAAAATTAATATTAATCTAAATACTTATTTTTTTTAATTAATTAATATTTTTATGCTCATTAATTATTTATTATTTTATATTTTATTATTCTAACTTGTGTTTTTTATTTCATTGAATATATTATTAAATTGTTTTATATTCTAAATTTTAAATTTATTTTTATTACGATTAGAAATTAAATATTAGTGTTAAATAGGAAAATAACAATTTTTGATTTATAGTTTTAATGAAAATAAATTCAATTAAACTGTTGTCAATTAAAATAATTAAAATGTTAACAAAAAATAAATGATTTTGCTATATTTTAGTCTAATAATTAATTTGAAAATTTAAACAGTTATAAGGTATATAAAATTTTATAACTCTATTTTTAAGTTTTTAAATTTTTGTATACAATAATATTTGTATTTTTTAGGAAAAACTAATTTTATTAAATTGAAAATTGTTGGTTTTCTTTGAAAAAGCATGCTGTTGTTTAATATAACGTATTTAATTATGGATGAAATAGGGTGAATGGCTTCTTTGATACACAATATTAGATTTGAGAAAATTCAAAGGAAAGGATAATAAAGCAAAGATCCAAAATTGAAAGTCATGGATAAATTAATTTATTATAGTAAAGAAAAAGTATAAGGAATCATACATATTTTAAAAGCAGTCTTCATTTTATGTTTTCTTACATTATTTTTAACAAACTGTTGGTTTATTAAATTGTTTCGGCAGATAAAATTATTTCTTACCAAATGTTTCGTTTATTAAAACAATTACAATCAATGCAGTCAGTAAATAATAAAGGAATCCGCCTCAATCAGCATTTATAATGAAGATTTTGCTAATATTATTAATAATAATTTAGACGATTTAATTCTCTTTAAATAATGCTCGCTTGATTGTTTCTGAAATTGTTCCGACAATTGGCCAAATACTCTTGATCTTTACCAACAAACTTCTCTTCAATAATTTTCATATTTTGATTATTAATCCACTAAAAATTGTGAAAAAATAAAATTGTTATATTTATTTTTTTTCTTCAAACAGTTTACCACTGTAATGTCAAACTCAGTAATTTTGTTTGCCAATTGAATTGATTATTATATTTGAATTAATTATTATATTTCAAGCAATTATTCAGAACTCGACATCAATTTTCTTTTCATTTCCTATCTGCTCATATCTTTACTCCAAAGAAATATTGATTTTTCGATTTTCCATATTTATAATTAATTTTAGTTTTTCAATTTAAATTTTGAATTTTAATTGTTTTACAAATTTATACAACTTCATAATTATGAATTTTTCTAAGCGACTTATTTAATCTGCAATAAATGTAAAATACAGATACAATTTTAAATAATTTATTTAAATGCTTATTAAATAAAATTATTAAATATTGATTTTTTAATCTTTATTTTCTTTTCACTAAAAACAATATTTTATAGGTTATACAATGGTTTTTCAGCATCAGATTTTACAAAAGAACCGTGCTAAAAATTTTTGGTAAGTAATAATAAATATAAATGATAAATATAAATGATAAGAATAATCATCGATAAAAGGTTTTCTGATATAAATTTAATAAATATTTAAAATTATAAAAATCCATTTATTTTATAAAAATATATTGAATTAATTAATTAAAATTTATATATATTTTATATTTTAAATTGAAATTTTAATTTAATATTTTTAGGGGAAAGATTTCCTATTGTTTATCTTACAATTTAACTGAAAGATCAAATATTTATTTCAAAACAAAAATAAAGATTTTCAGATAGAAAATTTTAAATCGTTTTTTGCAATATTTAAGTAACGTTTATTTTGAATTATATTTATAATAGCCAGCTTTAAAAATAATCAGTTTTATCAGCGGATCCATTTAAATTTGAGGAAATATTTATAATTAAACTAATATTTGAAAAATAACAGCTGAAAATTGTCAGATAGATTTTCATCAGACTTTCAAAATTAATTAAATATAAGTTTAAATTTTCTGACAAAAATGTTGAAAATATAATTAGCTGAAATATATATAAAAAGGGAAAATGAAAAATATAATTAAAAAAAGAATGTAAGATTTTTATCAAGAATGGAATCAATGTCAATAAACAACATGGTGCTCATGAATTTGCAGAAAGTTCACAAGAAACAGCAGATTAATTATTTAAATGAATTTTATAAAATAAAACTGAAAATATCCGACTTTTACGTTTAGGGACTTTTGATTTGGTTACCTTTGACTCTTGTAATACCTTCAAATGTATTTTCCACTATGTTTGCCATGATGGTGCTGAACTTTAAAATTAAGTCAAACTTAATAACCCTTTGAAGGTTTTGACCGACAATAGTCAAAACCCTCTAAGGTCTAAGTACTATCATATTGTTGAGAACATAAGACTCTAAAACGTTGAGAACTATTTGATTTTGCAAAAAAATTATATAAATACCATATAGAATGCATGTGTGTGAGTGTTTGACCTACTTGTAGTTAGCGGGGAAATTGTTTTTTAAGTTAATATTATATAGAGATGCTATTTAATTTCTTATTTTAAAATTCCGTAAATTAATTTTAATCCTCCATTTTATTTAATTTTTGAAAGGTCAATTTCGTAAATTTATTTTAATCCCCCATATAATAAATATTTTTTAATTAATTTTCAAAATAGGTTGAAACCTTTCATTTTGGCGAATTATTAAATTAGTTTTACAAATTTTCAGTTTTAATACTCGATAAATATTTCTATATTTTGAATATTATAATATTTTGTACTTAAACTGTAAGAGTTTTTCTTAAATATTATTAACTATTTATATTTATTTGTATTTTCGATATATTTCAACAGATTCACTATCATAATTAAATAAAAAAAATAACAAACCGAAATCATATGGATTTTAGTTTATATATTTAAACTAATTATTAATTTTTTAGTGTTTTATTTTAAAACATTTCCAACTCATATTAATTAACTTTTTTTAAAATAAATTTTATTATAAAATTTTATGAATTAAGATTAAAAATTTAAATTTTTAACACAAACAACGTTTTTACTTATCCTAATTTTAACAATAAATCTTTTAAAAACATAACATTTTACATATGAAACTTTTGATCCAATTATTTTATCAACAATGTTCCACATATTTTTCAACAATCTGTTTTATCATCATTAAATAATGATTTATCAACAACTTAATCAATTTATCAACACTTTTTACTGAATTTTCAAAAGTAGAATATAAAGACTATGAATTATAGATAAACCTTTTCGCCATTATTTTTTTATACATATATTTACAATAACATTCAGGAGAAGCATACAGACGGGTATGAGTTGGTTTTCTATAAATCTTTATCTGTGTTTTTTGAGCTGGATTAATAAAGTCAGGAACTTAATCAATGACTTTCTTTTCGTTTCACGTGTGAAAACTGTTTGGGTAATACGAAAAGCACAGTAAAATCAATAAAACACCAAAATGATAAAAGTGCAATATTAATTAAAAAAATTTAAAAATTCGGAAGTATTATTGATCGGGGGAAATTAGTATGGTTGAACGTCAAATTGAGAAACGAGTCCAGAAATAATAATAAAATATTAGTGAGGGGTCCTTAGAAAATAATATAAGACAAAAAAAGAAATTAATTTTTAAAAATTAATTACTAATGGGAAGCCCGAGGCAATGGGAAACTCGAGAGATGTGGAAAATCCGAGAGATGAGGAAAATCCGAGAGATGAAGAAAATCCGAGAGATGAGGAAAACCCGGCGTGTAGACGGAATAATATAACAGGGTAAATTGGCCTAAACAATATTAAATGGGTGCCACTGAGCTACGGAGAGGTAATTATTTCGTAATTTGTAATTTAGTAATGGAGCAAACGTTGTTGACAAATGTCGCCTAAGGTGGTCTGTGGAAAGAAATTATTGTTAATAATTTAATAATGTAGCAAATATTGTTGACAATCGTCGGAAAACAGTCTGAGCAGGAGTATAAAAGGAAAAGGGAAAAAAACGAAATGACCAGTGGATCGACGTAAACGAGTAGTGTAACTAGGTCAGTAGAGGAATCTAAACCCAAGTAAAGTCAAAGTTATCTATCAGAAAGGGTGGTTCTCCATTGGACAACCTACCCTAAGATAATCAAATTTATACGATGGTTAAAAGGTGCAAATAAATTAGTGAAATTGTGATTACAAAACATTGGAATAAATCGGATTGAGTTGTAACTGTGATAAAGTGCAAATAAAATTATTCTGTGTTGGGTTTGCTTATTTGATTAGAAAAGGACACGAGGAGTCAGGGGGAACCGACTTTCAATAATAATAACCCAACAAAACCATATTTTTATGTAAACGGTTCATGTAAATGATTAATAATGATAAAAATTACTTTGACAAAATAATTAAGAATCCTTAGAATTTGTGTTTGAAAATGTCTATAAATAAATTGACAAGTTTGTGCAAATCGAATATGGAAGTAAATAATATCAATAGTACACGTAAAAATGGTGAACCTAAATTTGTGTTGGTATTGCTTCACTCTGAAGATCTTACACATTATAAAAAGATTTTTAGAGAATATTTAGATTATAAGATCATTTTAATTAGTGTAAGGGTTGGTTGGATTTTAATATCGTTCATTAATTTATATGCAATGGGTTTAATGTCACATATATTGTATAGATGTCCCCTTATTTCATTACTTGAGTTCTCCAACATGGACGACTGAAGGGATTTACATTATTAGTTGTTATGTGTTTTGATCTTGATGCTTGACCTTGACGTATCTGTAACCCAGAGATACAATGTCAGCTCTTCGTAAATAATTTGATATTTAATTTAAAATAACCTGAAATAAATGATTGCTGCACATAACTTGTGTCTAAATGTTTAATTTTTATTATAAGGTTGTTGTATAGTGTTTGTTTCTATTTATTTTTGTGGTCTTCAATAGCAAATTCACTTAATTTCAGATGACAATAATTTTTCTAGTCTTTTTAAAGTGACATTTGAAATGTTTGTTTATATTTGACAATCATTTTAAATTATTTATTTTAATAAATACACTTTTTGAATGCATAAATTTTTCCTGTATGCATCTATTTATTAAATGTAATCTTATTATATATAATATCAAATGAACTATAAAATTCTATTTGATTTGATTAATTTTATCCAATTGTAATCGGGACAATATATTATGATTGAAAGTTGATATTTTCTAATTATAATTCGTCAGATCAAAAAATTTTAACTCGAAAGAAAACTATATTCAAAAATAAATAATTTTTGAAACAAATTACAATTTGAATATTAAAAATCAAATAATTTTAAATAAAAATTAAAAAACCATTTTAAAAATTTTAAAAACAATTTTACGTAAAAATCTCAGCTTTCCATAATGCTTTTTGCAGTTGTTTTAAAAATCCAAAACGCAATAAGTAAATATTTTCGTTTTCTACACTTATCGTCTGTGGGAAATAGTTTACAGAGTTTTTCAAATTGAAACAAATTTCATGGAACGAATTTAAATATCGAAAAAATTCATGCAAATTAGATTTATAAAACTCATTTATTTTACGACAATATCCCACTCTGAAATTATTCACTTCATAGCAATTGACTGTTTGATCTGTTAAGTGAATTGTCGCATTTAAATTAACTGTTAATTCTGACTTCAATGAAAACGTGAATTCTTCTATGATTTGCCTAAAACGTAACGGGGGGCAGTAAAGAAAATAGTAATTCTTATAGCATGCTTCAATTGAAAGATTTCCCACTGAATCAAATGGAGGATTTTCGACAAAATCAACATGAAATAATTCCATCGTTACAAAATGAATTTCTCCTAATTTATAACTCGAAACGTTTTGATTTTCCACCTTGAAATTTTGTTCGAAATTCGTCTCGGTTGAATGGTTTTCTATTTGATGGATTGTATGATATTTACCGATTTCTCTTTTGAAAAATCTACAATTCTCATTTGACAGACATCTCTCGAAATGATTCTCGTTAAGATTTTCTTTTGGTTTTTGTTTTAATTTAGTCTGTATTTTTTGTTAAAATTTCATTAGTCAATGCACAAAATGAGTAATTCAAAATGATAATAATATTTTCGCTAAGTACTTGATTAATAGACAAAATAAGATTGATCTTAAAAAGATATATTTCTAGGACTTTTTTTTATTAATAATTTGTTTGACATTTGGTTAATAGAAAGTTTCATTAAATAATTTATATCACCGTTATGCACTTGGAAAAGTCCGGATTTATAACTTTTGTCATCAGTTGAATTCGAACTGATCTTGTTCTGAGTGATTTTTACTAATTCCATTAAAACAAACATTTTGTGGTAATAGTATTGAATGTAATTATTTACTTGATGAGATATCAAATTTTCGGAAATAATTGACAAAAATGACATTTTGTATAAGTTATATATTTAAAATAATTAATGCATAATGAATTTGATTTAATTGATTTTTTAATTAAAATTAATGAAATTTTAAAATATCATTTTTTATTATTTCTGTATTATAGCCAGTCTATAATGATTGCCCCCCCGTTTTTGTGCACCAGTGTATACATTTAGAAAGATAGATTTGAATTTCCAGTTCTCAGTTTGATGCTATTAAAAGTGATTACATAATATTGTTTTTTATTTTAAATTTACAAAATCTTTTTTTTATTTAGGCAGAAATATAAAAAAAAAATTTTAAAATTAAATATAAACAGAAATTTAGATATTATAAAGCGTTATACAAAAATTGATGTGATAAAGTTGTATTGTTAACAAGATAAATCTTATAATAATGAACCAAGATGTTGTAAATTTTATAGTAATAATTGTTGGTGGTAACCCGACAAAAGCGCACAAACACTTGAGTATCAATTTATCAAGTTTCTCATGATAAAAAGAAGTTATCAGAAAAACATATAAATCGAACTTTATGTTTAAAAAATGTTACTTATAACATGCTACAAACCTATTGTTGGGCTTGTTACAATAGTATATCTTAGCACGCTTTTGTTACGGTGCCATTGTTGGCATCTAAGTCTTTTTGATGGAAAACTTTACTGGTCTAGGGGTTCTATTGCCTACATGACCAGCAGGAATATCTGTTTCAATCGTCATACCCATGAGTGTGAATTGTTTAGAATCCATAGATGGTACTGAATGACGTTGGCGGATGTATTTGAGGAAGTAATCTCACAAAGTGATTATCCCGGAAGCACACCCTTTTTTCTAAATAGCTGTCGATTAAAGGAATTACGCTTTGCACTCTTAACAATATCTCAACCAGTTGGACATCAGCGTTCATGACAATAACAGAACCCATTGAACTTTTAGTCAACCTCAAAATGTACAACTATTTCGATGCCGGTATACGAAGTGGTTTAACTTTTGCGAATAAAAATCATACAATATCATCAGGTGATATTGAGTTGTTGTATATAGATATCAATAACTTATACTGCTGGACACCAAATGAAATGGAATTATGAGGAACGTTTATTAGAAAATATTTTGATTGAATGTGTCAGTGGAAATCTAGAACCAATATCATAATCATACAGTGTATTCAATACACTGTGCTAGTAGATTTAGTGATCCCATCAGAGTTGCATGATTATTTGGGGAATCTTTCAGTAACAGCAGAAATTATATGTGCCCAAATTCAAAGGGTTGAAAAGTTAATTTTGAGACATTAATCTATGGATATTGTTCTTTGCCGACAAGTGGAGAAGATTCATTGATCCATTTGAAAATTAGATTGACACCAATACTAGTTTGCGGGTGAACTCAATAAATGCATCAGACAAAGATTTTTAAAAAATTACTTAACAACATTTTATATGAAAAATGTGTCGTAAATTTAAAGAGGTTGAATTAAAGGCTTTGCAATTCAGTGATAAAATTGTTAATATGTGTCTTTATGCACATATTGAGTAGATCAGTCAAGATAGTAGACGATTTAGTTGCAGATATTTTAAAAAAGGACTTAATATGTCTTAATAGAGCAAGCTAATCGGACAAACTGTGCTTGACCTATCAAAACTCAAGATTTAAAAACTTCAATTTATTTAATTGGCTAAATATCGTCAGTAGTTCAATTACAGCATCAGAATTTTAGCTGAGAACACAGATTCCTATTTCTTGTAGTGTTACAATGTAAAATTTAATATCTTAATAGATCCTAATAAAAATTATTTATACAGATCTAGAAAAATATATTTTAAATATTTTAAAATCCAATTTGCATATTATAAAAATTGTTAAAATAATAATAATAATAATAATGACATTAAAAATTAAAAAAAATATATATATACATATATATGGAAACTTCTATTTTAAAAAAGATCATGTTGTTTGTTAAATGGATATAGCCGAATTATAGAAAATAATTTGTTTTTAAGGGGGTTCTTATTAAAAAGAATTTAAAAACGTCTTAAAGTTAAAAAACGCTTAGAAACATTTTTGAAAAAGTATAGTTCATGCTAGAACAAAGACATAGATGGTCTTTTTTCTGATTAATAAAAATTTGGAAAAATTAATTCAATATAAAATGATGACACATCAATATTTTTGACATGGCCATTTTTGTACAATGTTGAACAAATACCATGAGTCATAACAAGGAATATAACGCATAATTGTGTATCCTGACTCATCGCTTCTGGGATGAGCAATTCTTCTATAATCTAAATATCACTATTTATGATTGAACAACTTTGTATTCCTGCAAAGATGGCATACAATATTCCTAAACTTAATTATCCCTTAACATCACCGACTTAAATGCTTGTGGATTATGGGTGTGATTACCTTGAAAGCAATATGGACTTCCATAGCCCGTGTATACAGCGATGATTTATCTCAATTGTCACATTCCTGAGTCAATATTTTCTAAAAGTGAACGCTGTTATCAGAACTGTTGAATATTCGTTGGATTTGTGTATATTCACCGAATTAGTATACGCGCGCGCGTTTATTGTTTTTAATAAGTATTCCTCCGCCCATAAGTGTCCATCAAAATATATATATATATATATATATATATATATATATATATATCCCTATTTAAATATAATTAACCGACAAAATCTACTCAATTTTTAATAATTTTTAATTGAATATAATACTAATTCATCCACTCTTAAATTACAATTCATTTTCAGTGAATATTTTCATCTTTTAAGTATATTTGTTGATCAGTGAATAATTCAGACTCCGTTTAAAGTATTTCCCAATATTTAATTGATATTTTATCTCATCATTGAGAAATTTATTATAAGCAATTCTAGATTCACTGAATATTTGTTAGCTTCAATTCATATTTTCTCACTTTAATGATTGCTTTCCTCTTTAATGAATATTTTCTCTCTTCAATAAATGCTTTCCTTATTCAATGAATGTTTTTTCTCTTCAACGAATATTTTTCTCTTCAATGAATATTTTCCTCTTCGATGTATATTTTCTCCATTCAAAGTATATTATCCTTGTAAGTGTTTAATATATCAATTGATATTTCATCTATTTAGTAGATATCTTTTTAAGGGGGTTGAGTTGGTTGAATATCTGTGTTCAAAGGGTAAATATTGTCTAATGGGGAATATAGAGGAGGAATTTATAATATTTTTAGGGGGATTTGTTCAGATAAATATTTATATGTGTGTAAATCTTTTGAGAGAGTGGAAATATTGTCATTTAAAGAGAAATCATTGGTTAAGAAGATAATTTATGATCTTTTAAGGGGAAAGGATTGGTCACGAGATGAATTTTTTTTTAATGGGATTTTAAGAAATTTATTCGGTTGAAAATAATGCATCTAGCTGGGATTAATGTCATTTAAAAAGAAATGATTGGTTGAGAGTAAATTTTATTTTATTTTAGGGGGAAATGATTGGTTAAGAAGAGAATTTATGATCTTTTAAGGGGAAATTATCAAATAAGAACAGGTTTGTTGATATTTTTAAGAGGTTGTGTCAGTTGAATTTTGTTATTTTAAAGGGACATGATTGGTCAAGAGATGAATTTTATTTTAAGGGAATTTCAAGAAATTTATTCGGTTGAATATCGATATAAATCGGTGTTTTAATGAAAATAATGAATATAGCTGAGTGTGGAAATATTGTCATTAAAAGAGAAATGATTGGTTGAGAGTAAATTTTATTATATTTTAAAGGGAACTGATTGGTCGAGAGATGAATTTTATTTTAAGGGAATTTCTAGAAATTTATTCGGTTCAATAACGAAATAAGTCGGTGATTTTTATCAAAAATAATGAATATAGTTTGGAATATTGTCATTAAAGAGAAATGATTGGTTGAGAGTAAATTTGATTTAATTTTAAGGGGAAACGATAGGTCAAGAGGGGGAATTTATTTTAAGAGGATTTATTCGGTTGGATATCGATGTCAAAAGATGGATACTTAGTGAAATCGATACATTTTCATTGACTTAAAGGTTATCAAAATATAACAATAAGATTTTAGTTAATTTTAATGATATTATTGGAATCTGAACAAAATATACAATACTGTTCAGTACTAAGAAATTGTTCGATTTATGTATTCAAGTATTTATTTGATTTTATTATTATATTTGTAATTTAATTAAAAACTAAAATTGATTAGTATTTAAAAAATTTATGTTACCCATTACTTATGTTGTTATTGAAAATTTTCTGAATAATTTAAATATTTACGATTATTTCCAGGAATGAAGAGAAATTGTACGATTAAATACTATGAGCAGTCGATAACATACATTAATTTTTCTTAAATATTGTCCATAGTTTTTATTTTATCAGTAAACCAAACACACATATTTCAATAAAACCCCCATTTGATATTATGTATAATTTCTTAAAAATTGTCTATAACATTTCTTATATCGGTAAAACAAACACATATATTTCAATCAAAAACACGTGTGTATCATAAATTATATACATTTTCTTAACCATCTCAAACTTGACATAAATATTGAACTATTTTTTTGATTTAACACATACACATTATTAGCCATAAAATAAATATTTCATAAATTTTGAAAGATAACACATATTTACATTAAAGTTTTTTTTTCCATAAACACTGTAACATATCGATGGTTTAACACACACATTTGAGACATAATTAGTTTTGATATTTATTTGCACATATTTTCTTAAAAATATAGAAATTTTCTTTAACTTTTTACAAACATTTACAATTGTTCTATCCCTGTCTACTATGGACCACAATCGCAAACCTTCGAAAAATCCTTTGAAAACCCTTTAAACTGATACCTCACATGCTAGAAAAATCTTTACTTAAGTTTTATACACACACATATTTCAACCATGAAACACATGTGTATCATAAATAACACATATTGTCATTAAATCTTTTCTATGTTCCGTATCGTTGATTTTACACACACGTATTTAAGCCATAAACATGAATATCATATTTATTCAAATATATTGTCTTAAAAATATCGATTGTATCTTTACATTTGTTCATTGCACATGCCAACTTTTTCTATTCATTACATACTATGGATAATCTTATTAAACCTTCGAAAAACTATTGAAAACATTGTACAAGCCTCATATGAACAAAATAATTTTGATTAAATTATATACATACACATATATTCATTTTTTCTATTCAATATTGAAATAATTTTTATAACATCTGCATCCCATACTTTATTGAAAATTTATTTTATATAATAATAAATATTATAATAAAAAAAACTTGTAATAATATTCATAATTTTAGTAATAATAATAGTAAAAATAATAATAATAACAATAAAATAATAAAATTTAAAAACTACTTATAAAAATAAGTAGTAAATTTAAATTTAAAAATGTTTAAAAATACTATGACCTTGAAAAAAATATGATGACTCATCCAATGACCTTGACAATAATAATAATAAAAATAATAATAATATTAAAAAAATAAATAAATGAAAATAAAATAATAAATAATTATTTAATTCACTTCATTAAAACAAACAATTTGTTTTATTAATAATATAATTTAAAAAAATAAATAAATAAAATAACTGACTTGATTTACAAAAACAATTAAATTTAATAATAATATAATTAAAAAATAAATAAATAATATTATTGACTTGATTAAAACAAATAATTAAAGTATATAAAATAAAAATAAATAAATAAAATATATATATATATATATATTATGAATCATGGTCTTTGTTTAAAGGACTTTGAAAAAATATGATGAGTCATCCAATGACCTTAACAATAATAATAATAAAAATAATATTATATATTAATAATAATAATGAAAATAATAATAATATAAAATAATAATAATAATAATAATAATAATAATAATAATAATAATAATGATAATAAATAATATTAATAATAGCAATAATAATCTTAAAATATAATAATAATAATAATAATAATAATAATATTAAAAATAATAATAATAATAATAAATAAAACTTGTAATAAAAACTTTTAATAAAAAAATTTTTTAAAAGTAATAATAATAATAATAATAATAAATAAAACTTGAAATAAAAACTTTTAATAGAAAATTTTTTTAACAATAATAATAATAATAATAATAATAATAATAATAATAATAATAATAATAATATTAATAATAATAATAATAATATTAATAATAATAATAATTATAATTAAAAAATATTAATAGTTAAAACATTACTTATAAAAATAAGTAATAGAATAAAAATTAAAAATATTAATAATTAAAACACTACTTATTTTTATAAGTAGTAATTTTAAATTTTAAAAAAGTAATAAACGACCTTGAGAAATTTTAAATGACCTTGAAAAAATCTTATGAGTCATCTAATGACCTTGAACTACTTTTGAATGACCTTGAAAAATTATTGTCTTTGTTTAAATGACCATGAGAAACTATGATGGGTCAAACATTGATCTAGAATGAATCATTGTCTTTGTTTCAATGACCTTGAAAAAATATGTCGAGTCATCTAATGACCTTGAATGAGTCATTGTCTTTGTCTCAGAAAAAATTTGTACTTTTGAAATTAGAAAATTTTTCTCTCAGCAGGGGGGATGGGGTGTGCTTGTTGTGACACATCCCACTACTTTTAGCATCTCTCCACGACAAGTAATTGTCATCAGCTCTCACTGTCTTTTGGCAGCAACTTGGATTGGCCGAATTCTCTACAATTGAGGATAATATGGTAATTGTTTCGGCCAATGATTGTGTTGTCGCTGCTGTTGAACATGCTTCTTCAACATGATTATGGAAACAACATAGATGTGACAGATTTTGAATATTCGTTCAAACAACGACAACTGAATGAAAGGACAATATAAATTATATAACAGAATTTCGAATGTCTATAACGATCGAGGTAGTTCCTTATCAACTTTCAAAGACTGATTGAAGAAAATTTACGGAAATCCATGCAAGTCTGTCTGAGATTGATCTGGTGCTTTCAGGCCTTCTCTAATTTTGGCAGGCACAAATGAGTCTGCAGACGAACACTTTACCTTGAAAGTATATTTAAAATGAATATGGACTTGAAACTTGAAAATTTTTACATCATAGAAAAATTTTAGAGATCACTGCATTTAATCATAAAAAGTTTCAATAGTGTTAATAATATGAAAGTGTGTGATGATTGTATAGAGCATGGATTTCCAACCTTTGGTACGCGTACCAGTACCGGTACGTGGGCTAGCAACTATCGGTACGCGAATTACTTTACTATATAAAACAAAAATCTATTAAAAATCTGTTTTGAGTAAAAAAAGGATTTTCTGCAATAACTGCGATGAAAACCAAGTATAGAACTTTGCTGGACATTGAATCGGATCTTCGCCCTAAACTGACAAGCATTTAGCCCGATATTTCTTCCTTAATTAATAATGTTGGTGTTGTCGGTGAATTCAAATAGGATTTATTGTCAATCTGACTCCAAGCGTGCTTTTAAACAACAGTAATGAACTCAAAACGATATAAACATTATTGATTATTACACTTTATCTCCACTTTAAAATGACACAACGAATTATCTGTCAATCACAATTTGGTGCTTGTTACGACCCTTTGGGAAGAATAGCACTTTTCGGATCAGTTGGATTTCACAATCACTTTACTACTGTGACGGGTTTCTGAGATCTCTAACTGATTTAGTTGCTTTTTTTTGACTTCGCTTAATTTCTGTTTCAAATTTCTTTTTTCTTTGATTTCAATTTTAAGTTTTCTCCAAATTTCTCTTTAATACTTTCTTCAATAATTTTCTTTAATTTTCTCCTTTCCAATTATTCGTCGAATTCTGTCCAATTTTTCTCTAATCTCTTTTTGTCTCAGTCCAATTTCTCTCTAATAATCTCTTTTTCTCCCTTTGATTCCAATTGCGCTTCCTTTTTATACTCCGTCATCCAATAATACTTACTGATATCCAATAGAATTTCTGATATCTTTTACCAATAATTCCATTTGAGCCTCTATAATCACTGACAGCTGTCCAGATAAATAATTTTTTAGAGATGCCCTTCCCCGGATTCTCAAACAACATTCCTTCCATTATCTTGAAAGATCTTTCGATATAACGTGCAAATTTTCCCTTTGTTTTTGTTTTCCTAAATTTGCACTTGTTAATTATAAATGACCTTTTATTTAATTGTCTGTTTTTATTGATTTTCTCTTTTCCCTTCTCTTTATTCGACATTTCTTTTTCATTCCCTTTTTATTAAGCTCCAGAACCACATCTTAATCACTTATCCTTGTTTCCTCCAATCATTTTACATGTTTATTAATTAATTGACTCTATTATTTAGGTATCCCCAACAATAATAAACATGCCCAACCTTCTCATTAACTATTTTTTAAGTCATAATTATATTTTATTTATATATTACAAATCTCCATTGCATTTTATACCCCATTAAAAAAATTAGGTTTACCAGTACGCCATCAAATTGTTTACAACGTACAGGTACGGTACTATGAAAAGGTCGGGAACCCCTGGTATAGAGCCATCTTAGAAGATTATAGTATAGTATTGTCAACTTTGTTTACTGGTTTCGCCCAAGCTACACAATACTTATGTCCCTTATGACAAGTACAGATTGGCTAAGCTATGTATAAATTGGAGACTGACTATCATGATTGATCCGTGGTAATGATCTCGGCCGTAAAACGCATTAGTAATCACAATGATAAAAAGTAGAGCATTAGTCACAACTGCACAATTACTATATTAATAGATAAATAGGCTCATACATTTTCTTTCTAGAAACATTTATTTATAAACATTTACATTTCATTTTTTCATTTACCTTAGTTTTTTCGTAACTCAATAATTAATTTCATTTTATTTATCGTTTGCAAAATTTCATTTCTAAATTGCAATATTTAATCAATATTTTGTTTAAATTATTATACATTAATGTAATTAATAAAAATTTTCTTTTAAATGCAAAACAATCAAATCGCGAATGACAATAATTCCAAATTGAATCTATTGTCATATAATTTAGAAAGTTTCCATGAAATCTGTGATGACGTTTTAGAGTCTATGAAAAAATGCTGCATTCTTTCTGATGCTAGAAATACTTGGAGACCTCTGTTTTTGTTGCAGCAAATTTCCATTTCAATAGCACAGATTCAAAATAAAGAACATCATACAATATCTGACAAAGTTTGTAAAAAATTATCTTTTCTATTAAAACCCGTCCCGTTACTGATGGATATGATTATCAGTGTGAACAGAAATAGCGTCAAAGTTCTTGATGTATGTCGCGCTACGTTGGTTTTATTATTGAAAATATCAGAATCGCCAGTATGCGATACGCGCGAAAGACGAATTGCATTGCGACTGATGTTGAATTTTTTGACGAAATTCTGTGAAATTTTAAAATGTCATGTCAAAGAAATTTTAAGTTTAACAAATGATTTCTATGAGAAAAATGTCCATGACTCCCGACAAATTTCTGAAAATATTCACGGCGTGAATTCAAATAATCACATTTTCTCCGCAAATAACAGAGAAATGGATTCGTTATATTCACTGAATTATTTTGATTTTCTTATTTTTCAAAATTTTAAAAAGACTTTTAGCGTCTTCTTAAAACGATTATTTTAAAGAGAATTTTGATTTATTATTTATAAAATAAGACACGAGAATTTCAATGATATTTTTAAATAAAATTTTAAGTTTTAAATATTTAATTGTCCTATTTTTGTATCAAAGTAAAATTCATTGCAAAGCCAATTATCCGAGATTCTAAATAATAATCCAATACTGAGAAGCTAAAGACAGTAGTATACATTTGCTAACAGTTTTTGTTAAATTGGCAACACACAAGTAGTTATGTTTGCAAGCTTTGTAGATCTTCTGTTGTCCTAAGCTACGATGTGGTGATGTGATTTCCAGTTTACCAAGAAAAGTATGCTGTTGGGCTTAGAGCCAAAATTAAAACAAAATATATCAAAGGATTAAAACAAAAAGAAAAATATGGAAATGGTCACTGCACATACGCATGCACCGCAAGAAGATACCAAAAATAAATTAAAACATATTAATTAAAACAAATTAAAAATATATCAAAATTAAATAAAAATCATAAAAAGCCTACAGCAGCAGACAGAAACATATGAGAAAAGAAATAAACTGCCGAAACCTTGCAAAATAAGGTTTAGAAAAAACACAGACAGAAGAGACGACCAGAAAACAAAATATGGGGGCTAAAAAATAATATTATAAGAAAGTAATAATAAAAATAAAATCCAACAATAAAATATTCATATATCAAAAAATAGAGAAAAATGTATAAAAATAATTTGAAATTAATAAAATGATTAAAAAACCCCAAAAATCGCGAAAATCGCTCATTGGTAGAACAAAGACACAAAAAATAGTGGTGGGCCACTGGGTTTCATTGTTTGTTTGAATTAGCCTGTGGTTGCCCCAGTAACGCCATACAAAGTATTTCTAGCTACCACTCGGCACCCGTTGCTAGGCAACGTTTGGAAATGTGTTCGAGTGGGTGGATTGTCCGCAAAAAGTGAGCATCATTACTAATACTGTAATTGCTCGGACAACCCTCGGGTTCACGAGCTGTCGATAGAAGACCTATGCTCGCTTTGCTCTGTCCCTTGTGTAAGGAGTTCAAGATCAGATTTATGTTGACTGTTGGAGATGGAACGATGGTTTGACAGCGTGATATGAGTATTCATGATGATGATTGGATGCACAGTGTATCTTGGAGATAAATTAACAACGAATGTGACTTATTTATTTCAAATCAACAAGGAAAAAACATGTGTTGTTTGTGATCTTAGTGTGATGAGCTTGGTGGTCGTGCTGCTCGACGTCGGGCACGCTCCTTGTGCCCTGGTCGACGAGTACTTGATGGAAGGGCGGATTGGTTCGTAGGTTGAGTCATGATACTGTTGGAATCTCTACATGGTATCTGTGACGGGGCGAAGACGAGCGGGTACGTTACCGCTTCCCCTTCACGACAAATGGCTATGGCGACTTCTAATCCCCTGATCTGAGTGCGCAGGCTCTGATTGAGCTGTCGCTCCTCCGCCCAACCTTTTTGAGCTGCTGTTAGCCTGAGATAAAGAGCTTTTACCTTCTTCGGGTCTGACCAAGTTGCTTTGATTTGTTGCACTTCTCGCGTCATCTGGATTATTTGGTTAAGGAGATTTGCATTTGCGCTCCTTGCGAGCTCCAATTCAGTTCGTAGAAATTGGGTAGTTGCCATCGCTATAAAAAACAAAGATCTTTAAATTTCTCTACGGATTTACATTAGGAATTATGATTACTGCAAACATAGTTATCAAAATGAATCTATTCATGTAAAGGATTCAAAACGAACGACAATTAGCGAAAATTTCTTTTAACTTAATCACATTAACACACAGCTTATTGTTCATGCCCTTAGGAAATCAGGGTTCTTCGATAAATGGTCTCTTCAGGTCCTTCCTCCGAGGTGCAACTGGGAATGGCCGTCGGGTATCGCGGACCGGGCGAGGTTGATGGGCCTCTGCAATACGCCCGACGCGGATGTCCTCTTCCACGTTTGCGAGATACATCCTCGCCTTGACCACGTTCAGGTCCACTTGCTCCTGCACCCTTTCCCATTGAGTGAGGAGGTTCTGCGCGTGTTCGACGGTTTCTTCGGCGGGTATCGCTGTCCGTTGGGCCAACAAGGGTCCCTTTCGAAGCCCAACAGCCGCCAAGTGGTGGGGTATGGCCACCTTGATTGAGGCTCCTTGATAATTTCTGTTGTTGGCTGTGCTCTCTTCTGACAATGTTCGTCGGTTGCCTGAGTAGAGGTCCAATCGAGCGGCATGTCTTTTTCTGAAATATCATCATGGTCAGATAGTTGCGTATAAGGAGTGAAAGTTAATTTATCCAAATCGTCCGCTTGATTTTAATGATCGATTAAATAATAAATGTGATATTGCAATTTGAATTATCCGAACATAAACCTTATCAAATTCCGTTAAAACTTTAATTATTACTGTGTTTCCCAAATGAAATAAATACGACTGTTCAATTATAAGTTTATGATATGATATATTTAATTAAATACCCTAGCTCATGACTCTCCTATATTTCCTTGTTATAATGGGTATAATAATTTTTAAAATAAAACGACACTCCGTCACTACACTAATTGGGTTATGGACATTTAGGGTTTTAACAGAAGTTTATTCATAATCGAACGGCTTGACGTGTAGCATGGTAAGATACAATTATTAATTAATTAATTTTTCTTTAAGGATGACGACTATAATGGTCATTATTAAGTCTCTAACGTTATTAAATTAGTCAAGGGAAGTTACGAAATGTTACCTTACGAGTTCGGATCTTTGGGTAAACCATTTACGGCCGACAAATCTATGTTATGAGAAAATTTGGTAATCGATAATGCCGTGGTAGGATGTTGATTCGTGTATGTCTGTTGTAATGGCGTATAGATTTATTTATTTTATATTAATTCGATATGTTTGGAACGATCTTGGATTGTCGATTTCCGGTTGATTTGTTGATCTTAGTTGTTGGTTAATTTGTCTATTTGATAAGATTCTCGGTATTGATAAATGAACGGCGATAATTAAATTCGGATAGGTTTATATCTTATGTTTACCTTACTTGTACTTTATTTACCGAAATTCGCGATTTATCATAGGTAAATCCACCGAAGTTTAGTTTCACTGCTACGTCGAATCGATTTTGTAAGTTAATATTTTAGCTAATTTGAATACCTTTTATCAACGTTTTTAGAGAAAATACTTGAATCTACTGCAGATTTCGGAGTGGACTCTTTCTCGGCACCTTTGTGCAATCGAATGCGTTTGGAATTTTATTGTTTCTATATTATTGGAATTTTCTATTCATCGTTTTCTCAAGGATATTTGAACTATACTATTAGAGTTATCGAAATTCGATGTCGGCGGTAAGCCTTTCTGGTGGTTTAACATTAATGTAGTTTCATGATCATTTCCTTTTATGTAATATTAATATAATTTCGTAATTGTTTCTTTCTACGCTAATTGATTTATCATAAGTTTTTATGGTCGTTCTTAGATTTGTTGCGTCGATCTTGTAGAGTACTAGTTGTATTAATTCTCGGTTTTTTGGGTGAATGTCTGGGTTTTTATCAGTGGTTTAAGCTTTAGGGATTCTTAATTAGTCAAATTAGATTCATTAAATGGACGTATGCCATAAGTGTTAAGTTATTTCAATTCAGTTACAATAACGAGTTCAAGTCAATTTATTCCAAAATATTAATTCAATCTAGTTATATCAACGACTTTAAGTTAATTTACTCCAAAATATTAATTCAATCTATTCATATCAACGATTTTAAGTTAATTTACTCCAAAATATTAATTCAATCTAGTTATATCAACGATTTCATGTTAACATCGATTTCATTTTTTCTTTTTTAACAATGATATTAATTTTCTTTACAACAATGATTTTAATCTTTATAGCAATGATCTCGTATTAATTCATTTTTAGTGAATTGTTAATTTATTTTTAAGTGACGGATTTGTACTTACTTTCCATTAACAGATTAATTTATTTATTTTTACCTTTAATCAACCAATTAATGTAATTTTTTAATCAATGAATTACTTTATTTTTAATCAATGAATTACTTTAATTTTTAATCAATGAATTACTTTATTTTTAATCAATTTTATTCAATGAATTACTTTATTTTTAATCAATGAATTTCTTTATTTTTAATCAATGAATTACTTTATTTTTAATCAATGAATTACTTTATTTTTAATCAATGAATTACTTTATTTTTAATCAAGGAATTACTTTATTTTTAATCAATGAATTTCTTTATTTTTAATCAAGGAATTACTTTATTTTTAATCAATGAATTACTTTATTTTTAATCAATGAATTATTTTATTTTTAATCAAGGAATTTATATTAATTTATTCCCCGTACCCTTACCCTTTAATAAGCCTTAGGCGCATATTGTGTTTACATTATATTTAATGAGTGCCCACTGGACTACTCGGTGTGATGATTTTGAGCCGTGTGTAATATAATTTAGGTCGATTTTACAGAAATGAGAAACGAGGAAGCAGCCAAAGGACTTCTTCCTTATTTCTCATTTCTTCTATATGGAGCAATATTGACGTTACGACCCCTGCGTTCCGCACAAGTTTTAAACATCATAAATATGTATTAATATATATTAAAAACAAAATACAGAATTACTTGATCCATTCAATCAAAAATTTCATAAAAATACATCTCCCCACACGCCGACATCCAAGCAGAGCTCTACCGAGGTTGCGAGGATGTGACGTGGAGAGAGAGTTCCAAATAAAACTAATTCTCACCTAAAATTGTCGTAATAGATTTTTAATCAATAATTCGAAAATCAAATTTTGATTCAAAATGGTTTGTTTCGAAAAACGGTTAAATTTAATGTGAAAATGAATCGGTATTTATACCTATTTTCTGTCCCTAACCTCGCGTGTTAAATTTGATGTAGTAAAACAAAACTTGACCTTGTTATTTTCTAGTGTATTCTAATCTTTAATTTTATTATTTTTCAATTTATTTTAATAATTTTTCATTTAGAATTTTTATTGAATTATTACTAATTCAAATTTTTTGATTTAAGTTTCATTTTTATGAACTTTTATTAATTTATCAAATTTTGTCGAATTTGTTGGGTTTTCTTGTTATATTTGTGTTTGTATCGTGCGAATCTTGTTGCATTTTGTTATTATTTTAATTTATTTTTATGTTTATTATTTTATATTTAATTCTCTTTTTCCTCATATTTGGTAGGGTTTAATTGATGTTTCAATAGGTTTATTTAAATTTTGCATGTTATGTTTGCATGTATGTTACCGATCTATTTAAACATTTTCCAAGGCCATATGTGTTCTGGCCCAACAATAGTATATAAGCAGTGAACAATTTCATTATTTCAACTTTAAAAAGACTCTTACAATTTTAACTTTGACTATTCGAATTTTTGCAATTTCAACTCTTCCTGAAAATTTTATTGAAAGTAAGGAGTTTTTCTGTATTTTGTTTTTTTTTATTTTACGTTAATGTAACTTTATATGCTTATAACAATACTAATGTTTATAATGTCGTTGCTTACTTTTAAATGAATTTATATGCATATGAATTATTTATATTCGAGGTCCCCCTAAAATCTTATATATTTGAAGTATTGTAATAGTCCTCGATTAGGCAGATCCCGGTCTGGCTGGTAGATTAAGTTCCCTAGTTGCGATTGTGGGTTGCGCCTTTTCGAAACCTCGGTCTGTCCCCGACGGGGCCTGGCAAAATGGCACAGGACCCTCCCCGTAGGGCATCGTTGAACGACTCGCAACGGCTGATGGAAACATCAGTCGAGGCGAGCAGAAGACTTAAATTAAAGGGAAGAGCGTCATTAGTTAAGCGGAACAGGAAAGTTCGTACGCGATCAATTAGAAACAAATTTTTGTAAAGACCTCGAAAAGAAACGAGTAAATTTCGGCAGACGGATAAGGATTGACGAAGATGAATTTGTTTTTCAAAAGGAAATTAAACGGCGCCGAAAGTGTCAGACACCTTTACAAATAAAAATGTTAAGTCCATAAATAACAAAACGCGATTACCCGAATCGATTATAATTTACAATACATTCATATGATACACAATAAGAATCCGATAGAACGTAACTAATCCAAACCAGAGGATAGGTTTAACGTATTAACGCGTCCAAAACTCTATTTTCTCTGGCTAGAGTGCATGCACGAGATGTCAATCTACCATTAGCAAGTCGCTGGCGATAAAATTGGTAGATCCACCCATAGGAGATAGGTAACTTATATATAATCGATCAATTTGGTTCGTGAAATCCATCTAGGCTATTCGGAAATATATCTTCCAGTAAACACTATTGATTTTGTCGTATGGAATGTTTTTTGACATAAATTCATCTCGTTGAATCCTCATCACTGACGAGGAGAAAATAGAATTACGCACCATTTCGTCATAAATTGCCATGTCAACGAGTACTACTACTTTCTCACACATCTACGAGGCACTAGATATCCAGCTGTAAGCGATGTCACTAGTTCAGTTTCTACTCGTTTCCTAGGCCAGCTGAGCCGGAGCGAATACTAAAGGGTATGTGAAGGCTTGGCCTTCTTGACAGGCTGCAAGCGCCACCTCTAGCCCGCGAATTTGCGTTTTCAGGGCTTGTGTTAACCTTTTCTCCTCAGCTCATCCACGGTGGGCGGCTGTCACTCGCTGGTACAGAACCTTTACTTTGGCCGGTTCTACCCACGTCGACTTGATTTGATGGATTTCTCGGGACAGCTCCAACATCTGACGATGAAGGTCCTTGTTTTCTTGGCGTGCGTCTTTCAGCGCATTATCTAGGATTGTACTAGGGTTCATCTCTGCAAACAAAAAATAAATAAATCACAAATGCTTTAATTCATATAATGAACATAATTATAATTAAAAGTTTCGAAGTGTATTAACCTATTGTCTTTAAAGGAACTCGTATTAAGACACAATTTTATAATGGGTACAGATATACGAAGCCAAATAAACTAAGACTAATATATTTAGATTTAACCACAAAGTGAATTAAGATAGTTTCTCCTCAGATGTGATGTGATGTAGAACGCCGATCTTTGGGGTCCTGACGTGATGACCATGGTGAATAAACATGGCTCCACTCCGGTCTGTGGGCTCCATTTCTCGTCCATTCTTCTTCAGAAAGAATTTTCTTTGACACTGTCATCGGCAGGATTGGTTGATTCACGTGTGGATCATAGAGCTCGAATGAGATGCCATATGCCGGGGCATACCTATCCGTGCTCGGGATCCGGCCTGTCACGATGTCTCTGCTTACTCGCTTGAGGTGTTGACGAGCTCTGTGCACTTCTCGGTTGGTTTGTCGTTGGTGAGCCTCGAGTCGGGCTAGGATGTCCTCGGCCTGCCCTCGAAGCTCACGAGCAGGGTTTCGCCTGGGCTCCTGTTTGATAGCAATATATGGCCGATCGGCGTCCTCCATGTCGGATTGTCTTTCGGATATGGCTTCTCGTATCGGGGAGATAGAATACCCCTCATCCCACATCGCCTGTCAATATTTTGCGGCGGAGTGGGATGGGAATCGCATTGTTATGCGCGATTCGTCCATCCAAAAACCTATAAATACAATTTTATCAACTAGCTTAATAACTAAATGGTTCCTAGGGTTTAACAAGTAAACCGATACTTCATTAGTAGTAATTATACTCATTATCATGGCAAATTAATTAGATTATTGGATGGAATCGTTTGTAAAATGGCGGGTCATACATCAACTTGTAATTGGGTCACGTCTTCGTAATGGGACTTATCAGTTCAGTAGTCAAGGAGGTAGTTATGACGGATAACTGGCATGCATGCTATTTCGTGAACTCTGCGTAGCACCATATTATAATAAGATTACAATAATTATATTCTGTTGATATTGGTCATAAGTAGATAATATTGGTTTGACTATGTAGAACAATTTCACAATGAAGTTTGCTGCATTTTCATTTATCTATCAACGATCCTAATTTGGTAGTGTTCATTGGATTATATAGGACGTTATCGCGATACAGTTTGTGGCGTTTCATTTGTTTAATGATAACTATAATCTACTGACTTTCATTTGATTCAATAGAACGATGTCGCAATAGAGTTTGAAGTAGAATAATTCATGTACTGCATAAAACACTGATGCATTAAAGTCAACTTTCGTATAACTGTATTGATCACCGTTGCCATTAAGTTTGAATTATAATAGTTCCTATAACTATATCGCACATAAAGTTTGCCAACGGCATAATTCGTATAACTACATTAAACATCGTCTTAACAGAGTTCGGAGTATCTCGTTTATTTAAATAATAATAATTTGACAATTTTCAGATAACAACACGGGCATTGTTGTAGAGTTCAAAGCATTTCGCTTGCCTAAACTCATCATAGATCAGAATATTTTGTTCGAATGCGTAGGACTCGTCTGTTTAAATGGTAATCATAAGATGATATATTTGTAGTAGTTACATTTAAAACATTTCATTGGTTTCAGTAATAAACATGATGTAGGTAGTATTTATATGACTCTTTCAAGGCATTTCGTTCGTTTAGGAAATGATCCCAATTAGCTAAGTTAACATAAGAAAGCGTAGAATATTGTAGTGATAACATTTGGAGTACCAATAATCATAAAACGATAGTCTCGTTGGCGTAATAAGTTTGAAGTAGTTTGATTTATTAAACAAGAATCATGTACAGGGGCTTCTCATCTGGATGGGTGGAATCTTTTCACAATAAGTTGAACATATTTCATTCATTAGAAGATAGTCGTAATGAACAATAGCTTAGATGATTTCGGTTGCCTAGAGTATTGACTGGCTTAATTGACGTTTTTTTCGTGTTGGTAGGTTCGATACATAAATATTTTATACACTTAAATTGGTTAAACGAAAAGAAAAAAAATCTCACTTCCTTGAGCGTTCGTTCGTCGCTCTAACCGGATCTCATCTGCATCTTGGTAACGTGCGTGAGGATCTCTGCCTCTTGAGTTATTGGGTCGATTGCTATTCATAATTGTGATGAAATGGTACATGAATCGTCCGAACGCTTCTTTTATAGTCAGACCTTCCAAGTGTGCGTATTCGTTGGTTGTTTCTACCCACTATTTGTCGGTGTGTCTCCCTTTTTCACTGATCATACACTCGCCTGTGGTATGTGTCGAAAGCTGTCGACTGCCACGTCGTTGTTTTCTCTTCCGTCAACTAGCAACGAGCTGTGCTGTCTATCCCCTCTTCTCCATCACCTGGTTGTATTGACACTAGGTATTGGTAGCCTTTGCATGCTACTGCGACACACGATTCGTGCCATGTGTCCCTTACCACGTGGACATTCTCGGCTACTCTTGGTGGAAATTCGGTGTCTTGGTATATCGATTGGGTGATTACGATATTTTATTGATTAATTTTAACTTACCGAACGATCTATCCGTTTGCTGTCACTGTTTCCAAATTAGTTTCTCTCATGTCAATATTCTGGTTAGATATCATCTTATATTTTTTTATTATACTGATGAAAAAATTTTAGAGATCGATAACATGGCGAATATTCCCGACAATTTGGTGGATCGTTACAGTTACCTTAGTTGGTCAAATTCTATTCTTGCTTATCATTCATTTAAAACATTTAACAGGTCAATGTATAGGGTTACGATATGTACTATTCGAAAACGAACTATTCACGGATTTTGTTACGATTCACGGAAGGATGTGTAACTATAAATTACTTGTATACTCTTCAATGTCTATTCTATTTCATCGCTCCACAATTTTTGATTAATTTTTTGTTGGATTTTTCTTAATGTACTCAGATTTGGGTCATAATGATTCGCTAAAAATTGTGTATATATTTATTATTTAGATTTTTGTCGCGAAAGTTTACTTAGAACATTTTATCGAGACTTCTCTTATTATTTTAGCAAAAACAAAAATTTATATTAAAAATTATGGGAATATATCTACTTTTAGTGATCCTATGAAACTTCGAGCGGATAGAATTAGGTGCCATAAAAGTGATTTTAATTAGGACAAGACAATTGCAAGTAATACTATTTAAAGATTTTTAGTAACTAGTTCCTGGCGGTTATGGATTCTTATTATTTTGTTAGGTTGAGTCAACAAAGGTTAACGGTCATAATATCGTATCTGCCCTTTCAATGACTTTAATAATCGTTGGGTAACTAACTTGAGATGGGACGTGAATTTAAAAGATCAAAAATTTAATCGCAATTAACATAATATTCTGGGTACTGTCTTTTGGCGAGTTGCTTACTTTATATTATGATATTAAGAGTGCTCACCGAGCTAATCGATGTTCATGATTTTTGCCGATGTATAAGAATCAATTTTAGGTCGAAATTACAGGAAAATTGGTGGTGGAGGAGTAGCCAAAAGACTACTTCCCCTCCTCCCAATTTCCCCTATAACGGTTATGATTTGACGTTTGGGCCCTGCGTTATTCACGCCGGAACCTTCACGGGCACAGGCTATTGACAGATAAACTGCTCCTACACAGCCTGAATTGTGTGTATATTTTATTAACTTGCGGTGCGGAGTGGCTGTGGGCCGAAAAAAAATTTTAGCATGGACGGAAATATTTTGTTTTATATTTTATATTTGCCATATAACACATTGCATAAATTTCCGAGCATAACTTAATAATCATATAACAACATTGCATAAACTTTCTGAGCATAACTTCATAATCATATAACAATATTCTCTCCCCACGCCGACATCCAAGCAGAACTCCATTGAGGTTGCGAGGATGAGACGTGGAGAGAGTTTCTAGCAATTCTCTCACTCACATCATTAGTATTGTTCCACAAAATTAGTCTGTAAAAAACTGAATAGATGATTTGGTTAAACGACTTCAAGTTTATGAAAAACGGATTAAAATTGCTTAAAATGAATCAGTTTATATACCTATTGCACGACCCTAACCTTGCGTGTTATTTTTTGATCTAGTAAAACAAAATTTGGCCTTGATATTTTCTGGAATATTCTATTCTTAATTTTATTATTTTTGTAATTTAATTTGACAATTTTCTCTTTAATTTTTAAATTGAATTATTTCTAATTTAAATTCTTTGATTTTTATTCCATTTTCATGGATTTTTGCTTTTTTGAAAAATTATCAAATTTTCGGCCAAATTTAATGTTCTCGTGTTATGTTTATTTCGTGCGGATCTTGTTGCACTTTGTTATTATTTTAATTTACTTTTATGTTTTATAATTTTATATTTAATTGTTCTCTTTCTCGTATTTTTGCAGGATTAGTTGGTGTTTTAATAGGTTCTATTTTAAAACTGCATGTTGTATTTGCGTGTGTATTACTGATTCATTTAAACATTTCCAAGGCCGTTCGTGTTCTGGCCTAACACAAGTGTCAATTGAAATAACCTATAGAGGAAATGGGAAGATCGCGAACCAGTCTTTTTAGCTTATTCTTTTTCACTCATCGCCCGAAACATCGACCTAAAATCACATTTAACATATCGGCTAAAATCTTCTACACCGAGTAGTCCAGTGGGCACTCATAAAATCTTAACATACACATAATCTTCCATAGGATCAAATTACAAAAGGGAGCGAGTGTGGAAATTTTGCGAAATCTTTGCAACGGTCAGGCGTAAAATGAGTTAAACTGATTAAGTGAAATTATACAGTATAAAAATCAAGTGTAAAAATTCTGTATGAAAGAGTTCGAAATTATACAGTGTAGCATCAAATGCATAAATCATGTAAGAAAGGTTTCAAAATTAAATAACGTAGGTTCAAATATAAAAATATAAAATAATACTCAACTTCAAGCATAAAAGTTTAAATTAACTAGTTTGAAATTAGAAATCCAACTTGTTTTTTCAGAATGGTTTCAATGGGCGGTTTATAAATCACGAAAGTCCAAATGGTAGGTTGGCGGCCGAAAACAGAAACGTTTAAATAAAGCTAACAATTTAGGTTATAGAGTTTAAATAAAATTAGAGGGCAGCTCGAAAATTTTAGGAATTCAGAATGAACATAATCCGAATAATTTATAATCGATTACTAAAATAATCTCCGTTAACCACATGTTTTAGTAGAAAACTCCGCAGCAACTTTTAAGTACCTATCCAGATAACTTGATCAATTTTAGGATTATATTCAGGAAACCTGGGAGCCTTATTTATCATACTTATTTGAAATTTCAATTGTATGAGATAAATTTCTCCTGAAATACTTTTCTAAATTCTAAATTATGCTCTACAGTGCTACAAACAACTGATTACAAGCTCCTGATTACGAGTATCATTTTAGCTCAATGACACAATGCTGGCAGACATTGAGGCCTCGACGAGTGTGGTCCTGCCCAGGCGGATCATACATTCATCGGCACTTCAGCGGAGCGAAGTGCGGCATAGCAGGGCACGCATTCATACACTCGACAGTAATCACGTGAAGATGAAGCCTACTATCACCAGGAAAGACGAAAGAATATGAGACGAAACTAATGCTTGAAAAAGAATGACCAAAAAATTTTTTTGTTATGAAATAAATAACTTTTCAGTTATGATTGTGTTTTCTGGTATCTCAAGATAAATCAAACGACTTAATTCATTTTGTAATTGAGAAGAAAACAGAAGTGAAGCTAATCTGCCAATGAATAACTAAATATTAAAATCATGAGATACCGTCGAGTGCAAGAGTCAACCGGGAATGTGTTAATGAACTCGTGAACAGGTGAACAACACCGATAAGAGTTCTTTTTTAAATAGAATGGATAAATTAATAAACTAAATTTCTCGGCTGCCAACCTACCTAGGGACGCCAATCAATTTATGTCTGGGGAGGCAAAGCGAGTTCTTCTGAGATATCAGGCTAATACTATCTGCATAATGGTTGAAGGGTCGCAAAATAAAACTTGGTCTATACAAGTGATACACTTCATCGAAAGGGAATAACTAAAGTGGGAAACTGTAGTGAAAATAATGTCAAATAGCCACTAATCATAACCCGAACATATCCGTACTAAATGTTAAATTGAACCCATGCCAAAATATTGAAAATGTAAATAAAATTTGTTTTGTTGTAGGCAGGAGCTTGATTCGCTCTGTGGGGAAAGAACTGGCCAAGCTGCGACAAGAAAATGGAAATCTCCACGGCCAGTTACTACAGATGAGCCGCGAATTCCAAGACGTAAAATTGACATGAATCGAACCGGCTTGTGTCAAAAAACTATACCAGAAATTTAACGCTGCTCAAAAGGGCTGGTAAAACAAAAACAGTTGGCGCTGGCCCAGCGTACCCAAATAAAGATTGATATAGGAATACTGATAGAAAACGACGTGAAGTATATCATGGCGTCGAAAAAACTGTATCGAAAACAAACAAAAAAGGTTACTTCTTTTCTTTTAAATGAAAATTCATTTTTTTGCTACATCTGTGGATAAAAAATTGAGTATGCAACTAAAATTGAGTTACTCAATTAAAGTTGTCTTCAAGATCAATTCCTGTTATCAAAACTAATTTTCAACGCGAAGGAAATTTTCGATAAATAAAACAGAGTGCAAAGTGTTAAGCAATCTGATGTTAACTGATTCCAACACCTCATCGTATTGACCGTGAACGCAAAGAGAAAAAGAAAGTAGGAATAAAATGTTTTGAAATGTAGTGATCGGTTGGAAAACATAACGTCCACATAAGCAGCAACTAAACGTGGCAGGATATAGGTAAATTTCCATAATATTTTCTTAGTTACAAAGCTTTCCATGGGTCATAGTTTGGAATTTCTGGCCTACACCTCTTGACCAGACGCTACATGTTGAAACTGGATTTAGTAACCCAAAATTCTACAGGCAGGCGAGCCTTTACCTTAGCACTACCTCTATGCAACTTTCGCTTACTTCATCGATTCCGTTTCAATACCTCATTACAATCTTATCTCGATATTCAATTCTACATATATCAGTTTTATGTATGTGAGCGACCAATGATAATTTTTTAAGGTTGATGATAACGAAAATAGACAAAAATTGAAATCAATAATTACGAAAAATATATGACCAAAGATAAACTGATGTGATCCTAATCATATAACCCAAAGGTAGTACAAATAATAATAATAAATGGCATAATAAATAGCATAAACAGAAATTATATTAGAAAAATCTTACAACTTTGTGGATCAAAGTGTTATTCATAATGAGAGGAATTGAAATGATCATTCTTATGCGACCAATTAGATACAAAATAATCACATCTAAAATAATCCGATGCATGATGATTATGGATGTTAATGGCAGATGAAAGGAAATTTATGATTGGATCGATTCTAGAGAGTGCAAAGCGACAGATGTGACTTATAAAACTTGAGATATGAACGATAAATATATCCTGAATCAAACTAATTACCTTATTTACTTCTCGGGTCTCTACACGTCTCGGGTTTTCCTTTGGCTCGAGATTTCTATTAGCTTAGGTTTCCATTAGAAGATTAATTTTAATTTTCTTATAACTTTCCCTGTGAACCGCTCACTAAATTTTATTTATTATATTTGGGTTCTACAGAAAAGATATCGGTTATTTCAAAAGGTCCTCGTGTATTTCTAAGTGGTAATAGCTGGATTCTAATTTATTTAGATATTCGCTCAAAGGTGGATGCCAAAAATACTCGTGATCGATTGCAGCCAAGATACGACTACAACGTTTCTAACTTTCTACTTTGGGATTTAATGAATTATGTAGATAATGCAACCTCAATAAAATTGATATTTCAAATAAAACTAGAACTCTATCAGTAAAATTATGTTGAACGAAAACAGTTTTCAATCCTTCTACTTAATTCCACGCAGACTTTAGATATGACTGCATTCAAAATATTCGACTAAGAGGTCAAATCTATCGATAATGTACGTTCAAATTCTTGGATGGGTGGGTGATTGACGTTGGTAAGAAAATTAGTACATTTTATTATTTTACAGCCGAATATGCAGTGGGAGATTTAGAAAAGTAAAACTAAATTTATATATTTTTTTAAGAATAAACTAATTATCGAATCTATAACAATTAAATAACATCATTAAATTTCTATTACAACTAGGTACTGACAGTGAATGTCGTTATGCGTAGGAAAAAAATCAATACATGCGCACATGCATCCCAGCATACATGCTACGAGTAATAAAAAATAATATTCCCTATCGATTACCAAATTACAATAGCGCAAATAATTCGATACCACAACTAATGTGTTACGTGCTTATTACAACCATTAGGGAAGAATATCACTTCCAATACGCTTTGAAATTCACAAACACGACTGCTACCGTTTTCAACAATCAGTAAATTTGATTTAGTGCTGCTTTTTCATTGACTTGAAATAACTTTAAATGCTCAATAAAGATTTTAACAAATTCAAATGTTTCTTTATTCTGATCTCTTTCCAAAATAATATTTGATTTTTATTTCATTCATTTCCATTTTGTTATTTGTTTTCATTTACGATTTGCACTTGTTAATTAATAACTACATTGGCGTATTTCATTTTTTTATTGATTTTCGTTATTCCCTTTTTATTTTAATTTTCAATTTATTTTTTATTTTTGTTTTTCGGAATCTAGAACAGGATTCCATTTATTCTATAACTATTCCCTCTTTTAATTCCACTCACTTTAATAATTATTTAATTTTATTATTCATTTATCCTCAACAAATGAAATTTATGTCACAAATAGACCTCGTTCGAATTAATATCACAAATTTTTTGTCCTAACTATAAATTTCATCGATATTTATATTAAAATATTAACTTGAAAAATAATAATAAATTACTATTTTTAGAATATTTATTCATATATTTAAAATTTTATACCATAATTATTATTAACATTACCATTTATAAATATGTACTAAATATAGTATTATTTTATTACTAATTTTAGAATTCTACTTGAAATAATATTTTATTACTTTATAATGCATCTTATCCCTAACAGACAAGCTAGAAACAATAACAATCACAACAGTACGGTAAACTGCCCGCGAAGAGTAAAACCGCCGCTAATAGGTAAAAATCGGTAATATCAGCAATGAGTCCATCAAAAAATTTTTAGTCATATCAGTGTGTAAAGTGATCATACACCGGGAAAATGCATTATATTAACATTTAGTGCGGCTGTAACGATCAGGTCGTATTGCGGAGAAAGATAATGAATTCATACTACTGATTGTATATTAGACCAAAGTCTAGTGAAGATTAGTCTAGCTGATAAATTACAAGAGAACTGCTGGCTGATAATTTAAAAAGCTGGTAGGTAGATGTGAGCCCCGGTGCCACCATCAGTTACCACGCACTGGTTAGCAACAAACCCCCAGCGAAAACTCATAACAGAGATTACCGAGTTTCCTGATTATTGATTTTAATTTTCGATCATTGGTTTAAAATTTTTATATTGATTTTAAAGTGAAATTTTACTTTTTGTTTAATCGAATCATAATGCGGGGGTTAGAGATTTTCAAAACATAATGTCACAGAACTTCCACGCATTTCAGATCCAAAGGTTTCTAAAAAAATCTTTTATCTTAATTAAAATATGGATTTCCACGTTTATTCAAATGCTAACCAAATATTATAAAAATAAAGTGGACGAAAATAAAATCTATTACAAAATGAAATTTCAATAAAATGACATTGACCAATAATAGAATAATCATTACTAAAGATGCATAAAAAATTACAAATAAATATCTGCGCAATGTTTTCAATAATTTTTACAATGAAAATGATTTGGGACTCCATCAAAATTTTTGACTGCGATTGCACTTTCAGAAATATATTGTTATTTACAAATGTTGTAAAATGTGAAAATTATGGGATTTTATAAAACCTTTAATTGAATATCAATTAAACATCTTTTGTAGTTTTGGGCAAATATTATGAGATTTTAATTGCTTCTTTGAGATACATAAATAAGCAAAAATAAAATGACAAGAAATAATCAAGATCAAAAAGATAAATGTACTTTTAGTATCTAGATGGTGATTAACTATTCGGCATTGTCGATTGAATAATTTTCTTCAAGATTTAGTGATCTATCTGATCATATGCTGAAAAATAATTGTTGTCAAGACTTTATAAATAATAAGTTGACAGAGTATGAATACGAAATTTGTAAAAACAATCGATAAAATGAATACAGGTGTTTAATAGTAAAGACTCACTCGATAAATATAGATAAAATAATAATAATAATAATGATAATTAAAATAAAGAGCCAGTCCAATATATATATATATATATAATACAATATATTTCAACAGATCTCTCGTTTATTAGCTTATATTTTATGAAAGAACATAAATTAGAATATAACAAAATAAACGATGACAGATGTATCAACCACTCAAATATCGGGCCAATTCAACGGCACCCTAACCGTAGCCAACAACGACTATCATGCAAAGTTTCAAATTATTTCCGAATTAGTACACCCAGAAGCCTGACATAGAGGCCTGACACTCAATCTGGATGGAACACGTAAGCCACTTGTTCTTAGCCTGACAATGAGTACCACAGAATCCGACGTACTGCCTGGAGTAAATATAAGAAAACCTCAAACCAATTAATGCTGTCAACGGTTACCCGGTTTACCTGGTAACCGACCGTCGGATCTTACACGGATATCTAAATCATCAATTGACTACTCATTCGTTCCGTTTCTTATTCAGTTCGTCTATTTATCGTGACTTATGAGACGACAATCTACATGATTTTCGACCAACCAACAGCCTTTGATGACTGCGAAAACAGCCAAAAGTTTGCTATAATTCAAAGAAAGAAAGTTTATAAGAATCGTGCATCAGTTATTGACTACTATTGTCCTGCACCATGCACACTGATCGCTTGCTGTAATCTATGTTTTCCTGTAATAACAAAGTACACATTGTTACAGGTTAGTGCAATTTATTAGAAAAATATGCCGTGAACGAGTACCCGGTTACCCGTCCGCTCGACGGACGGGTAATCGGGGCACGTTTTCTAACTTTTTGACAGCCTTAAAACCAATAGCAACGAAATCTCATAGATTCAGTTGCCACTCGAAACTAATCAAAACAGAAATTAAAAGACTACTAAAGGAAGATATTATTCAACCGAGCCAAAGTTCTTGGAGAGCCCAAGCATTCCTCATTATCAAAGACTCTAAGCCAAGATCAGTAATCAATTACTCCAGAACTATCAACAAATACGCAACCATAGATACATATCCAATGACTCGAATCGATGGCCTACTTTACAAGATTGCTAAAGGAAAGTTTTTTTCAAAATTGATTTCAAAAGCGTGTATCACCAGATACGAATAAAACAAGCAGGTTATCACCTAACCGTATTTGAAGCACTTGACAAACTTCCATGCGGCTGCACAAATGCAGAACCAATCTTTCAAAGAACAATCGAAAGCCTAATATGCGAAAAGAATTTAAAACTCCTTAGCGTATATGGATGTTATCATTATATTTGGAACCAAGGAAGAACACGACGATAACCTGAAAAAGTTTCAGCAAACAGTCGAGGATTCAAAGTTACAAATCAATAAAAAAATGCCTTTACTCAGTGTCAGAAATATCATTTTTAGGACACATTATCAGTCATTGTAGTATTAGACCAGATTCATCAAGATTCAAATCACTACTTGAATTCTATATACCAACTACTCTCAAACAACTACACAGGCTAATTGGATTTTTTGCCTACTATGCCAAATGGATACCTCAATGTTCCCAAAAGACGGTTATTCTCGCAGAGGATAAAAATAAATTAAAACAGCGGCCAAAATATGAGTATAGGCGCAATAAAAATAATAAATCAGCTAAAAAACGAATTACAAAACGCTTCTATATATACGCATAATCCGGAACTGCTTCTTTTACTAGAAACAGATGCCTTAAGTACCACACTAGGGGGTACTCTATCCCAGCATTTTATTGGAATTTTATTGAAGAGTAAAATCAATCGATAATAGAAAAAGAAGCATGCCCAATCTATGAATACTGCCAAAGATGGAGACACTTTTTATTTTCCGTACCCTATTCTAACATATCTACAGACCAGAGATCGGTAGCTTTTACCTTCGATTATAAAAGGTAATCAAAAATAAATAACGAGAAAATCGCGAGGTGGTGTATCGAACTGTCAGAATTTAGCTATAATATCAGGTACCGTCCCGGAAAAGAAAATCTTCCAGCTGATACAATGTCCAGATGAGCTGCGATGCATAATTTAGAGCCACTTAAAAAGCTGCATGATCTACTTTGTCACCCTAGTATCTCTAGACTAAATCATTATTGTAAAAACAGAAATTTAAACTTCAGATTAGAAGAAATCAGAACCGGCACTAACAATTGCCAAATATGTTTAGAGCTGAAACCTAAATTTTATAAACCAGATCCTTCCACTCTAATAACATCAACTCGCCCCTGGGAAAGAGTATCAATGGATTTTGGATGTCCTCTACCAAGCACATCACGTAACAAATATATACTCGTACTAATCGATGAATTTTCTAGATTTATATTTGTCTATCCTTGTGAAAGCATAAGCACTGATACAGTCATTGGCCATCTCGCTCGTCATTTCACTCAGATAGATAAGCTCAGTTCGAATGACAAAAGTTGAATAACTTTCTTGTACGTAATGGAGTTGTCAAAATCAGAATGAAACAATATCACCATTAGGGAAATGAACGGTGCGAAAGAGCTAACGGAATTCTGATTAAAACCATCAACCTAGCCCTAAAGGAGAGTAACCTAGACAAATCGGAATTGGAAATCGTTTTAGATAAGGTATTATCATCTCAAAGAACATTATTATCAACCACAACGAATGAAACACCTCATAACAGATTTTTAAACTTTCCTCGGTCATCCTATACTGGAACCAATATACCAGTATTTATTCAATCTACAGGATCAGATATCTTACTCAAAAGACAAATATGACAAAAAAACAATCCGCTAGTGGACAGGATTTAACTGATAGAAACAATCTCATCTAACTTTGCCAGGATTCAGTTCGAGGATAGGTCAACGGACACTGATTCAACTCGCTGTCTAGCCCCTTCTAATAATTTAGATCTAATTTCTAAAACACAAGATGAAATAGCAATTCAGAAACCGCAAGTAACAAATGAGTCAAATATCGAAGAGGCAAATTCTAAAGAAACAGAATCTAGCAAAACCAAAGACATAATTACAACGAGTCGGACTTCTAATAACGAAATCTAGGCGGTATAAAACGTAGGAGAAGAATGTTATGAATTATTATAATTGTTATCTAAAGAATAATTTATTTGTTTAAATCTTAAAGATTAAACATTACAGAATTATTTAAACTAGCAATTATAGTAGATTCATTTATACTAAATTATATGAATTTATATATTTCTATTTAGTAGAATAAAAATTCTGAAACAAGCTTCGTCTTTTACCACAATAATAATAATAAAGCTTTAGTAATGAATTACCAAAAAAGGATTTATATATGCTTTCAGTTTTCAGAGAATGAGATAACTTCGCAATTTTATAAACCATTTAAAATTATAATGACTGACCATGTTATATTACAAAATTAATAATTTTACGTGTTATTTTTTGTTCTTTGAGTAGCCTCAATAACACACACTATCAAGAATTAAACGACATTTAATGTTTTATTTTAACAGTATTCTTAAATAAACAAATTCCTGTAAATAGTTTGCGTATTCGACATGAAATTTTATTGCATTTAATTTATTTTGTTTAATTTTCCCATGGTTTATTAAAAAAAATGTTACATCTTTATTCATAACTTATTATTAATTTCATTTAAATAAGAATAAAGGCACAAAACTTTAATAATAATTGATCATAATCAAATAAATCAAAAAACCTTGTCATCTAATAATGTTGATAATGAAATATTTGTAATATCAGTGAGTATATGCGGAGTGATTGTGAAAATATACAAAATGAATAAATCTGAATTTGTTTATTCATTTGATATCTATACTAAAATTTCATTTATAAAGAAATATATTGCTTTACGAAAGCTGTAAAACTTTTAAGAATATATTTTCTCAAAGGTTATATCAAAGAAAAGTGATTATCGGTGTTTACCCTGATATATTTCTTAGGATATACCTCTGTAAAAGTTACAGATGGTTAAGAATATTTTTATTGCGTTAGAGGTGAGAGGCTTTTTCCTGGTTTTAAATACAAAGATTAAAAGTTAACCATTAAGAGTTAAAAGCACTGTAAAAGTTGATGAACATGCATATTGAATGATAAGAAAATTTGGTTTTAAAATTTTATCGCAATTTTATTGACCAACCTTTTATTTGGATAGCTACGAAAGTAATTTTTAAAATGAACTTTTAACCTAAGATCTTAAGCCTGGTGTAATTGCATGTTAAACTTTGTAATTTATTCTATTGTAATCTAGGTTTCAACTTAAATTTAGTAAATTTTATATAAGTAGCTTGATAGGAAATTATTTCAAAAAATAAATCCGTATGGACATTGAGACCTAGGAAATTATGTAAATAGAATCCATGATGAGTTAGTCGTATTATTTCTATTAGGATTGTTCAATACTACATGGAGTTCTGGTGAATATTATTGAAAAAACGTACTGCTAAAGGAACTTTAATGACGTTTTCGAAATCGTAAAAAATTATTGGTGTAATATATATTTGTTTTTATTGAACTTTAACCATAAATCAATTAAAAGCAACTAACCAGGAGGCGATTCAAGCATTTCAGACATGTTATCTCTATCTTTGTAATTATTAGTGGAATGAATAACTGGTTGTATGAGTGAGGAACTTGCTAATCCAATATTTTGAGAATCGGTAATAGATAAGCGATAGATATCACTTGCAGGAGCAGCATCTATTAGCGGAGGAGCTGTAGCAAGACGCAACGGAGAATCCAACTGTCTGTCACCAGAACATGAGAGGTAATCTGATTTTTGAGGTTCTGTGGATTATTGATTTAATTAGAAAGAAGAATATTTGAATACATAAATGAATTTGAATAAAGGAAAAATAAAACAGTATCAAATTGTATAAAAGTTTTATTATCAAAGATCGTTTAAAGGAAAAGCATTTCAAAATTTTAAGTAGATCTAGTGAAAGGAAGTGATTGGACAAATATTTAAATTCAGATAGAGTTCCAAAGTTAATATTGTTGGTTCGTAATATTCTTCAGCAATCTCCCTAAGACCGCAACATGTGGATCTGAATTTTAGACTTAGGAAGAAAGAAAGTGGTCCTTTGCCGCCATTTCTTTCGAAATATATTGATTTACAAAATGTAGGTTCTAAAAAGACAAGATTCTTTTTACCAATATTGTATTTTAGATTTAAATGGCTTGAATTTGATTCAGTTTTAGACATGGTAGGACACAAGACGCATTCATCACTAAGAGCTACAACACAGCTGGCCTAAAGCACTCTAACCATCACGCTCCAGTTTCATTAAACACAACTCGTGCAAACAACACGTGACAATTCAGGCAATGTGTGAAACATTCACAAAACAACTCAACAAGCTGATATAACAGTGCTCGAACAATTTAATCCATTACGTAAGTTGAATACTAATAAGGAATTTCAGATTCAAAAATGTATTCGAAAGAAATACAGAGACAATGCTGACAATTCTAGCAAAACAATCTATAAAGAGCTAATAAGACCAATGACCATGGTTACGAGAGAACAAATTCTCAATGAAATCGAAAGAGTATGAATGTTTCTTCTGTTGATCGACGAGAAAGCGCAAAAGCCACTCTTTTATTGCGTTAAGAAAATAAGCTGATTTCAAATTGTAAGTATCAAAATGGTGCGTTTCTTATTCCCTTTTAAACGGTATATCTTCATTAGGAATTACAAAAACTCAATATTCACAAATAATTGTTTCTTTCATTAAAATAAATGTAAATCACGAAAAGGTTGTTGTGCAAGGTAAACACATACTTTTCTACAGTGTCAGTCTTTTGGGACTTACATTTGGAGCATATTTCAATTTTTGTAAAACTATGGCTGAAAAATTAACATCCATCAAATTTTGTAGTTGGAATCCGCCTCTGCCTTTTAACTTTAATAAAATTTTCGATTACTTAATGAGCGGTTCACAGAAATTTTTCACATTATCTATATTGACAAATCTGCAGATTTTACTCTATTAAATCGATGCACAAATTTTACAATAGTTCTTTAGAATGAATTTTAATTGGCTTCGCTCGCATAGTAACATGTCTATTAAATAACTATCGTTCATGAGATTACCGATAAAAATCAGACAATAAATGATAGATAATTTTCCATTCACTGATCATTTGAAAAAAAAATCTAATTACAATAGAAAAGTGCTTGCTTCCTGACACAAAATGAAAACTATTATATAATTTAACTCTATTTTTAGCATGATGTTAAGGAAACAAAATTAGCATGAAAGTTATTTTATTTTTAAAATAGAACATAGTTAATGTTTTCTTCCACTTTTCTAATACTGTAAATCAGTGTCGAACAAATGTTTTTGGTTATTTTTTAGAATTCTATAAAATTTCCTCGAAATATATTTTGTTTGATAATTAATATTTTATTTATTTTAATTATCATCAATAAATCAAAAATTTATTTTCTTATGCATTACAAATAGGAAAATCAATTCCTTGATCTATAATCTTAATGAAAATAAATGAAATATTAAAAATATCCAAGGTAAGAATTGATAATTAATGTTTTAATTAATACTGTAAATTTCTCTTGCAGATCATTATTTATCCGATCAATAAACACTGAGAGTATATAGATTTTCATTTGATAGTAAGAATAAATAATCAACATGAATGGTACCATGCATAAATTACCTCAGGCACCGAAGGGAGTCACAAATTATGTGTTCTAGAAAGTTGACGTTACATTTCATCAAAGCGTTCTTAATTTTTTGATTATTTACATATTGTTGCGCTGAGGTGATCAGATTTTAACATTCGTAAAGGGGGACACTATTTATTGATGAAAATGTGGTCTATATTGAGCAAGAAAAATTTAAAACGTAAAAATAATATTTTAACATTTTGATTTATTTCAATACAAAATTTATGTTAAGTATTGTTTTATTCGGTGACCGGAATATTCCGCAAATGAATTTTCCGCACCGGAATAATCCGCACAAGAATATTCCACACAGGAATAATCCGCACAGAAATTTCCGCACATAAAGATTCCGCACAGTCATTTTTCGGCACAGGAAAATTCGGCAAATCTAAATGAGGTCAAGCTTGGGTCAGACTTAGGTCAACCGCACTTTCTTATCAGTTCAGTTAGTTGTTTGCGACCAAACTGTCAACAACACTTTTAAGCTCCAAATTTGCCTTCTTATTTTCACCCTATTTGTAATGGAATTTTCAACAACAAACAGAGGAAATTCAGTTCTCATTTATTCCGGCTATGAGTATTTGAAATTTAGCGCAAACAACGGGGTCGTGACTTGGAGATGCCGGCAGAATCAAGAAAAGTGCCGTTCTTTCTTAAAAACCACCATTGATTCCTCTACAATTGTGACTCCTCCGACTCGGAATTCTCATGACAAGTGTCCCCAGAAAGCCATCGTTGCAAAAGCACAAATGAAAGAGGCCATTAAAGAAGTTGGTGCCACTGCCAGGCAGTTGCAACGGCTGTGCAAGAATATGAATCACATGCGGATGATGAAAGTAAACTAAAGTATTTACGCAGAATGGCTAATCTGCAATAGAAATTAATAAATGTGTTTACATTTTCCTGTAGATATATACATGTACGCACTTGTAATTTTGATGATAGATATGTATTCATGTAATTACGCAACTGGTTAGTTTCAAATAATTTTTTGTCTTGTCTCAACGAAATCACAATAAAGCTAATAGTTTAAATAATGAAGTATTAAAAAAGATTGTCCTGTGCGGAATTATCTTATTCGTATTATTCCAGTGCGGAATATTCACCGAATCGTTTTATTCTTTGGCAGATTTATTATCTGAACGAATTTTTTAAGTAGATTGCTGTCGTTGTTTAAAAGGTCATGAAATTGTTCACATGAATTTGTTAAATCATATTTTACACATAAAATGCGTTTATGGAAGCCGAAATCGTATATTCAATTCCCCATTCTCCCACCAATCTCTTGCTTGTCGTGCATTCTTTCTAAAAACTGGGCCTTTCTTAAAACCCACGGGACGAGGAATAAGTTGTTAAAAATCTGGACTGTCTCGCAAAAAGTGGGGCATCTGGTTACCTTATGTTACGCTCACCTTCCATAATTCAGATTTTAATCGTTTTAATCACTCGAGCTTTGCGGTGAAATATTTTAGGTGAATATAACTCTTTGTGACAAGGAATAGGAGTAAAAAAAAATAAACTAAAATTGTGTGGCTTCATTTGGGGGCAACCCTAAAGTAAGATGTTTTAAAAACCAACAGGATATTCAATTTTATTTAGTGATATCTTGTTAAAAATCAAAATGATGTGCAAATGTCATTAAAACCATCGAGTGAAAAACCGATGAACAGCAAAATTGTTTAAATTTGTTTTACGATATTTATAAATATGGAAATACTGCCAGTTAATTAAAATTTAAGTTTTTCAACTAAGTTAGTAGATGCTATATTTATTTCAAATAAATTTTCATTTTTTGCTTTGCTTGATGAATAATCTCTTAACATATAAATAGTGAAATAGCATCAGCTGGGATTCATATTAAATGAACACGATTTTTTAAATTGAAAATTTTCATCAATTATTGAAATGGCTTTACATCTCAACTTATTAATAGTCCAAAATTATTCTGATATAGATATGAATTCAGATTGTTTCAAATCAAACATATAATCTTTGGTACAGCCTTATATATATATATATATATATATATATATATAGCTCATTTTTTTCAGATTGAATAACCCCAAAGAAAACAACACTTGAAATTCAAGTGCGTCCGAGTCACTAGTGGGAATTAAGTCGACGTTATTCAATATTGAATATTTTAGTTCAGAAGTTCTGTGTTTTCCTTTTATTATTTTCAATAGTATAATAAAAAATCCATTTTATGATAACATTGTCTTTTAGCTTCATATTAAATCAAAAATTTGAAAAAAACTAAATGGCTTGGATGTCCGTAGCCTACGAAATACAAATATTAACAGAAATTAAGATCTAAATCTCATATATCATTTGCATTTTTGACCTGTAAAATGCACGAAAGTCACTCTACTACTTATAAAATAAAAATTAACACAAAAACTCATTGAAATTTTTGATATTGTATTTTTGCTAATATTCCATAAAAATAACGTCCTTCTACAATTACTTATTTGAATTAATAAATAGAATTATAACCATAAATTTATTAATGATAATAATCGAAAATCAATTTTATTTTTAAATATTTAATATATTACATGTAATAACAATTTCATAACAATATTACTTTTAGCTGTTTTGTATATTGGTCGAAGTCGACCTCTCTGGCGATGACTGCAAAAACAACACGAAAAATAAATTCCAATTAAAAGTAAAATAATAGCACAACCTATAAAAATTTTCAAAAATTTTAACTTATTAAATTAGAACTAACAAAATATTAATGCAATCACAATATCTTTGCCTAGAAAATTAATAACCCCTAGCCAATCCATCAATACTTATGACTTCTATCCTAAAATAGGAATAATACATTAAAAAATAAATGTTTGGTTAGTAAAATGATTAGATTAATATAAATTCGAAAAATAGAGCCAACTAATAGCTAATAATGTTTTAAATCATTAAAAATTATATATTAAGGAAAATTATTTACAAATTTTAATATATAATAAAAATATTTCAAAAATTAATTTATAAATTTTAATTTAACATGTTAAATTTTAACTTTCATAATCTGTTATTTTAAATTTTTATAAATAACTCATATATTAGATGTATTTAAACAAATTGAATGAAAATATCGATGGCATTTGAAATATAAAAACTTATATTTAAATTTTTGTAAGTTGCTTAAAAATTTGTTATAATACTAATAAGTAAAAAAATGATGAATAAATAATTATGATGTTTTCAAGAACATCACTTATATTCAATATTTTATTATTTATGAATTTTTAATGTCAAAGTTATTTTGCATTTCGAATCCATTCGATTATATTGTTGGGCCAGAACACAAACGGCCTTGAGAAATGTTTAAATGAATCGGTAACACACATGCAAATACAACATACAAATTTAAATAAACCTATTGAAACATCAATTAAACCCTATCAAATATGAGAAAAAAGAGAATTAAATATAAAATAATAAACATAAAAATAAAATAAAAATAATAACAAAATGCAACAAGATTCGCCCGATACAAACACAAATATAACACGAAAACCCAACAAATTCGACGAAAATGGATAAATTAATAAAAGTTCATAAAAATGAAACTTAAATCAAAAAATTTGAATTAGAAATAATTCAATAAAAATTCTAAACGAAAAATTATTAAAATAAATTGAAAAATAATAAAATTAAAGATAAGAATACACTAGAAAATAACAAGGTCGAGTTTTGTTTTACTACATCAAAATTAACACGCGAGGTTAGGGACAGAAAATAGGTATAAATACCGATACATTTTCACATAAAATTTAACCAAAAAACCGTTTTCAAATCGAAAACTATTTTCAAACCAATTTTATAAATTTTTATAAATCTATTTGAATTTTTAGGTGAGAAGTAGTTTTATTTGGAACTCTCTCTCCACGTCACATCCTCGCAACCTCGAAAGAGCTCTGCTTGGATGTCGGCGTGGGGGGAGATGTATTTTTATGAAATTTTTGATTGAATGGATCAAGTAATTCTGTATTTTGTTTTTATTATATATTAATACATATTTATGATGTTTAAAACTTGTTTTCTTAAAAATTAATTAAACATTTGTCGAAATTTTTCCGGCCCACAGCCAACACAAATCGCAAGTTAGCAAAATCTACATAATACAGACTCGTGTAAGTGCGTGGAAAACCGCCAATGATATGTACCCGTGAAGACCCAGCGTGCGGAACGCAGGGGTCGTAACGTCAATATTATCCATATAGGAGAAACGAGAAATAAGGAAGAGGTCTTTTGGCTGCTTCCTCATTTCTCAATTCTGTAAAATCGACCTAAAATTATATTACACACGGCTAAAAATCATCACACCGAGTAGTCCAGTGGGCACTCATTAAATATAATATAAACATAAAAATGCGCTTAAGGCCTATTAAAGGGAAAGGGTACGGGAATAAATTAATTTGAAATCGTTGATACAACCAAATTGGATTAATATTTTGAAATAAATTAATCATTGGTATAACTAAATTGAAATTACATTTCGAAATAAATTGATGAAAATCATTAGTAAAGTAATTATTGAGTAAAAATAAGCAATTCCTTAAATTAAATTATTATAATTTATTGATTAAAAGTAAAGTAATTATTGAGTAAAAATAAGCAATTCATTAAATTAAATTACTATAATTTATTGATTAAAATTAAAGTAACGACAAGTAATTCATTGATTAAATTAGTATAATTCAGTTTAATAAAATTAAAGTAATCATTGAGTAAGAGCAAGTAATGCATTGATTTAATCAAATTAATTCATTGATAAAAATTAAAGTGATTATAAATTAAATTCATTGATTACAAATAACGAAATTTTTCAATTAAAAGTAAAGTAATTCGTTGAATTAAAAGTAAAGTAACTCATCGATTAAAAGTAAAATAATCCCTTGATTGAAACTAAAGTAATGTAATGATTAAATAAAGTAACTCTTGGATTAGAATAAAATAATTTATTGATTAAATTAATAAGTTGATTAAAAGTAAAAATAAACGAATTAATCTATTAATGGAAAATAAGTATAAATAAATTAACAATTCGCTAAAAATGGATTAATAAGAAAATCATCGCTATAAGAATAAAAATCATGGTCGTAAGGAAAATTAATACACAATCAACGCAAATCAAAATAACCAAAATTTAAGATAATAGATAAATTAAAGTAACAATCGCAAAATTATAATGATACTACATAAAATGAACAATCATAGAGTTACGTTAGCATTATACAAGTTGAAACTACAAGCAAGGCTTACCGACGGCAATGAATTAAATTAAATCCAACAATGTGGTTAGAATATCCCGTAAAAATGCTGAATAAAAATCCAATAGTATAAAATGATAAAATTCCACATGCATTCGATTGTATCCGTTCTGAGATCCGCTATAGAGTCAAGTAAATTTTTCTAAAAAACGTCGATAAAATATATTCAAACAACTGAAAGATTAACTTACTTAATCCATTCAACACAATATTAAAACTAAATTCCGGTGAATATACCTAAGGCAAATCGATAAATTCTGTAAATAAAGTATGAATAAGATAAACACCGGATATAGACTTACTGAATTCAACTATCGCCGTTCGCTTGTAAATATCAAATTGCTAAATCGACATTCCAAAATCGTTTGTCGATTCGACATAAAATAAATAAATCCACGTATCCTTACAATAGCTCTGCACGATTGTCAAATTTCCGCGCAACCTGGATTTTGGCCATTAATAGATTTGTCCGAAAAGCCGAACTCATGGGGTGGCATTCCGTGGCTTCCCCTGCTTAATTTAACAACGTTAAAGACTGAAGTAATGACCATCAAAGTTGTCCTTTTCTTTTTTCGAACGTTAATTAATCTTTATGTCTTAACTTATTAAACGTCAAGCCGTAGATTTTCAGTAAACCTTTGTCAAAACCCTAAATGCCCGTAACCCAATTAGCATAGTATCAGAGTATCGCTTAATGTTTCCTAATTATTATAACCATTAAAAAGATGCATAGGAACGTCGTGAGAAAAGATAGTCAACCGAATATATTACACCATGAGCTTATGGATGAACAGTCCTATTCGTTTCGCTGGAAAATTGCGGTAATAATTAAAGTTTAACAGAATTTGATAAGTTTTAAATTTTGACAACCCATATAGCAATAACATAGTCATTATTGAGTCGATTATTAAAATCAAGCGGACGATTTAAATAAATTGATTTTCACCTCTTACACGCAAGTAGCTGACCATGATGATATTTTAGAAAAAGGCATGTCGCTCAACTGGACATCTACTCAAGTAACTGATGAACGCTGTCAGAAGAAGGCACGGTCCACTACAGAAATTTTCGATAAACTTCGACAACAGTGGCCGTATCCCACCACTTGGCGGCTGCTAAGCTTCGAAAAGGACCCTTGTGGACTCGCCGGACAGCAGTATCCTGCTGCAGAAACATACGCACATGCACGGAACCTCCTCAACCAATGGGAAAGGGTGCAGGAACAAGTAGACCTAAATGTGGTTAAGGCGAGGATGTATCTCGCAAACGTGGAAGAAGATATCCTCGCTGGGCGTATTGCAGAGGCTCATCCACCTCGCCCAGTCCGAGACACCCGACGGCCTTTTCCAGTTTCGCCTCAGAAGAAGAACTTAAAGAGATCGTTCATCGGAGAACATTGATCCCTCGAAAAACACGAACAATAATCCATATATTAACATGATTAAGTTTTTTTTTGGAAAAAGAAATCTTTGTTAATTTGTCGTTTCGTTTTAATTGTTTGCATGGTTAGACCCGTTTTAATAATTATGTTTGCGATAATCATAACCACTAATTATGTAAATCCGTAAAGAAATTTTAAATTTTTGTTCTTTACAGCGATGACAACCAACCAAATCCTACAGACTGAATTAGATCGCACAAGGAACGCAAATGCGGATCTCCTCAACCAAATCATTCAGATAACTCAGGAAATACAACAAATAAAGGCAACCTGGTCGGATCCGACAAGAATGAAAACTATTTACCACAGACTCACGGCGGCACAGAAATGTTGGGCGGAGGAGCGACAGCTCAATCAGAGCTTGCGCACCCAAAGCAGAGGGTTGGAAGTCGCCCTAGCAGTCTGTCGGGAGGGGGAAGCAGTAACATACCCGCTCGTCTTCGCCCCGTCTCAGATGCCGCACAAAAGTCCTCAAGCTACAAACCAATCCGCCACTCCATCCAACAATCGTCGGCCGGGACGCAAGGAGCGTGCCCGACGTCGAGCAATGCAACCCCCAAGCCTATCCCATTAACTCACAAATACTATGTGTTTTTTGTTGATTTGAATGGAATTGTTGCAGCTATAGTTAATTTGTCTCCTAGATACATTTATATACAAGCATTATCATGAATCTTCGTATCACGTCATCGAATCTTCATCGCATTTCCCACAGTCAACAAACATCGGATCTTGAACTCTTCTATCGACAGCTCGTGAACCCGAGGGTTGTCCGAGCAATTACAGTACTAGCGATAATACTCAATTTTTGCGGTCAATCCACCACTTGAACACATTTCCAACGTTGCCTAGCAACGGGTGCCAAGTGGCAGTTAGAATCATTTCGTATGGCGTTACTGGGGCAACCAAAATGATAAGCAAGATTCGAAACCCTGTAACCCACCAATATTTATAATTTTTATTAAATTTTTTTTATTAATTTTTATTATATTAAAATACATATTTACCTGGGGTTTAATTTGTAAATAAAAACTTTATGACTTGGATGGGTTATGGGTATCGTGGGTTTAACGCAATGCAAAGATGGTGGGTTTCTGGGTGTTGATATTTTGAAACTATATGGTTGTTACCCAGACAACCCCATACAAATATTTTCGCTTACCACTCGGCAACCGTTGCTAAGCAACGTTGGAACTGTGTTCGAGTGGTTGGATCGTCCGCAAACTGTGAGCGCTATTACTGGTGGGTTTCTGGGTGTTAATATTTTGAAACTATATGGTTGTTACCCAGACAACCCCATACAAATATCTTTCGCTTACAACTTGGCACCCGTTGCTAAGCAACGTTGTAACTGTGTTCGAGTGGGTGGATCGTCCGCAAAAAGTGAGCGCTATTACTAATGCGATCATTGACAGAACGATCCATGGGTCGAACGAGCTACCGATAGAAGGCCTGTGCTCGATTTCGATTTTTAGGTCTCATTATTCTGCAATCTCTTTCAAATGTTAACCTATACTCTCATATCATTCATTGTTATGTCCATTCCCATAGTCCTTCTTATCGTCGTCCGTGTTGATGATTATTCTTTGGCCGGTACACCTTTTGTTATGTTAAATATTCACACAGTATCTCTCTTACTCTTATCCCTATTATAACCACAATATTCCCTATTACGTATTATTGCTAACCTTATCATTGATACTATTATATATATTACCTTTATTAATTGTGACTACTATTACCTTTATTATTATTTTTATTACTATAATTACCATTATATTTATTATTATTACTACTATTATTATTATTACTATTATTATTATCATAATTATTATCATTATTATTATAAGTAACATGATTATTATTATTATTATTATTATTATTATTATTATTATTATTATTATTATTATTATTATTATTATTATTATTATTATTATTATTATTATTATTATTATTATTATTATTATTATTATTATTATTATTATTATTATTATTATTATTATTATTATTATTATTATTATTATTATTATTATTATTATTATAATTACCATTATCCTTACTATTATCATTATTATTATCAAGTTTTTACTAGGGATCCTTCCTTATTCCTCAGCTTTATAAAATATTTTTCTTATATAAAAATTTAGCCGTAATCCATCTGTATTTTTCCGGTTTTCGATAAAGTATTTTTGTTTTTTTGGGAATTTTTAGCAGCGTACCGCCCTTATTTTACAGTTTTATAGGATATTCAACTTGCAATTGAACAACATTCCACTTTTATTTTACTATTTTCGATAAGTATTTTAATGGATTCGGAAAATTTGAGCAGCGTTCCGCCTTTATTTTATGGTCTTATCCGGATATTCTATTAATTATTGAGCCGAATTCTACTTTTACTTTGCGAATTTTGATAAGTATTTCAATTATTTCCAAAAATTTGCGCAGCGTTCTGCCCATATTTTCCGTCTCAATTCAACACCATTTATTTAATTCTTATATGTTATTTAAAACATTATTTTCCATGATTTTAGTCGTTCTGATTAATCTTTTTCCGATGGCTATTCATTTTAACTGTTGCAACGATTTCGCAATTTCCCCGCTATCATTTCCCTCTCTTTGTCATTAATATCTATGTATGTTCATATTATATTTGATGGATGTCCACTGGACTACTCAGTGTTAGTGATTTTTAGCCGATTGTTGTAAAGATTTTTGGTCTATTTTTCAGGAAACGGATGGCGAAGGAGCAGCCAAAAACTACTTCCCCACCTCCCAATTTCCCCTATAATTGGACAATATTGACGTTCCAGCTACTGCGTTCTCACGCCGTAGCCTTCACGGGCACGAAGTATTGATGGACTTACACTGAACTTACACAGTTCGATGGTTATGTGTAATTTTACTATCTTGCGTTATGTTTTGGCTGTGGGCCGGAAAAGAAATAATAAATAAATTTTACCATCTCAGTTGGGTAAAAGTTTCGATTCAGAAATGTTTTATTTGGCATGACACATCTCCCATAGTAATCGGGAGTTCATAAACACTGTTCATTGCTTCATTATATTCTCATAACTGGTCAGTAAATTCACAAAGAATTCATTCACGTATATATCAATGTACAGCTACTGAAAGTTATCGTGTTCAGGCAAAACACTTACAAGTGTTAATTGCCTGAATGCACGGCTAATAGCTGCAATGTACACCAACCGATTTGGACTGAAAAGTTTTTTCTGAAAAATAAGACTGAAAATCTGTCAAAACACATCAGTATATATACCTATAATTTGGCCTTAACCTTGCGTGTTAATTTTATTGCGATTAAACAAAATTCGACCTTGAAATTATTTGTGTTATCTAAATTAAATTTTTTTTAATTTCTTAATTTAAATTGGTAATTTATTTTTAACATTTTTAATTAAATTTATTCAGCCAAAAATATTTTATTTTTATTCATTTAATTCATTAATTTTTACTTTTATATAAATGGTCATTTTACGGTCAAATTTTCTTGTTATTATGTTATTTTTTATGTAGATTTCGTGCGGTTCTTGATGCATTTTGTATTTATTTTATTTTACTTTTATGTTTTTTGATTTTATATTTATTTATATTCTCTCAGATTTTAAAGTGTTTAGTTGGTGATGTATATTGTATTTTAAGTTATCTAGGTGCTGGGTTTTTGTGCTGTATTACTGATGCATTTAAACAATCCTCAAGGCTATTTGTGTTCTGGCCCAACATTACTAATGCTATATTTAACCGAACGATCTATGGGTCCAACGAGCTGCCGATAGAAGTCCTGTGCTTGATTTCTCTGTTTAGGTCCCACTCTTCTCTTATTTCTTTCAAATTTTAATCTATACCGCTATATCATTCATTGTTATATCCATTCCAATAGTCCTTCTTATCGTTGTTCGTATTATCGACTCTTACCATGGCCTGTACCCTCTTTGTTATGTTAAATGTCCTCATAATATCTCTCTTACCCTTATCCCTATTATAACTACTAGTCCCACTATTATTGTTACTAGTATTATCATCGTTACTACTATATGTGTTATCTTTATTAATTGTTACTGCTATTATATTTATTAATATTCTTATTACTACCATTACCATTTTATTTATTTATTATTATTATTATTATTATTATTATTATTATTATTATTATTATTATTACCATTATCCTTACTATTATCATTAATATTATCAAGTTTTTTATAGGGATTCGTCCTTATTCCTCAGCTTTGTGAAAATATTTTACTTATATAAAAATTTAGCCGTACTCCAACCTTATTTTACAGTTTTCGATAATATATTTTTGTTTTTTTGGGAATTTTTAGCAGCGTTTAGCCATTATTTTACAGTTTTATAAAAAATATTTTAATTATTTTCGAAAAATTGCGCAGCGTTCTGCCCATATTTACCGTCTCAACTCAAAATAATTTGTTTAGTTCTTATATATTATTTAGAATATTCCTTTTCATTATTTTAGTCGTTAAGATTAATATTTTTCCGATGGCTATTCATTTTAACTGTTGCAACGCTTTCGCAATTTTCCCCACTACACTTTCCCTTTCTTTGTTTTTATGATCTATTTGTGTTCACATTAGAATTAATGAGTGTCACTGGACTACTCGGTGTTAGTGATTTTTAGCCGATTGTGGTTTAATATTTTATGTCGATTTTATCGAAATGGAGTGCAAGAAAGTCGAGCCAAAAGACCCACCCTTGAGCTACCCTCATTCGCTATTTAGTTCAATGATTTGACGTTCGAGCCCGTCGTTACGCACGGCGAGGTCTCTCACGGGCACGAGCTATTGTCGGATGAAATATTTTGTGCTATCTAACTTTTATTTTTATTATTTTCTTAATTTAATTTGACAATGTATTTCTTAAATTTTTAATTATATTTATTAAACCAAAAATATTTTATTTTAACTCATTTAATTCATTAATGTTTTACTTTTACATAAATTGTCATTTTTCGGTCAAATCTTTGTGTTATTCTGTTATTTTTATGTTAATTTCGTGCGGTTCTTGGTGCATTTTGTTATTATTTTAATTTATATTTATGTTTTTAATTTTATATTTTAATTATATCTTTCTCACATTTTAAAGTGGTTTATTTGATGTCTTATGAGTCTGCATGTTATGTTTGCGTGCTATTTACAATTCATTTAAACAAAATCCAGTCCTGGCACAACAAAGATAATCAAGATTTTAGCTTATTAAAACATACATAAATCAAATAATTAAGATATTTATAATAACTTGTGTTTAAATAATTGATTATTTAGCCCTTTTGATGAAATAAATCGTTGTGGAATTTAATTGACTTAAAAATGAGTTGGATGTAATTGGCGAATATCAACGTAGTTTCAAAAACAACAAACTCATTAATAGAATGTTAACCAAAATTATATAAAGATATGTTCACACTAAACATTAGACTTTATCATGGATGAGGATCAAAAGAAGCAGAAAAATGAATCAAAGATCTAGAAGAATGACTTTTGTATAGAAACGACAGAGAGTCAGAAACAACAGATGACAAAACGTGATTCTTAAAGACATTTATAATTACGAAATCAATGACTGAAAATGTCAGAGAATTAGTAGATTTAGAGGAAGAATATGATGAAAGATTTGCAGCATTTAAAATTTGAGTAAGAAAATGTTTAACTGAAGTTGTGAATTCAGGGCAAAGAGAAAAAGACATTGTTCAAGATCTCATTGAAAATAAAACACGTGATCCATTAATGAGAGAAACATTATTGACAAAGTCAGAAAAAAATTGGAGAAACGATAGATCTGGTTAAAATTTTTAAAAGTAATAAAAATGGAGGCATTAAAACAAAATGTATCAAAGCAACATATTAAAGAAAATATGCTAACGTGACTTAGAGAGGACAGGTGAGAGCGCAGCAGAATATTCAGGATACTTGACCAATGCCAGCATAAAAAAGATTATAAGAAAAACTGATTAATTACAATGAATCAAAAAGAGACGAATGTTTTATACGCAAATCAGTACGACACGACGAAAACTACCATGGGAGGAAAAAGCAATTCAAAAGTGAAAAAGTTATAGAAACGGTAGAATTTCAATTAGATTTTAAAGAAAGGTGCCAACAGTTTCCACGTAGAACATTGTAAAAATATTATATAACGAAAATAGAGGACTTCTACATTTACCGGTTCCAAAATTAACAGTAAGTGCTTGGTTCAGCTATGTCGAAAATGGACATAGAACCTATGAGTGTCTACTTAGGAATAAATACCTAATACATGGTAAGGATGGTCATGGAAAGGGGTTTCGAGACGATATCAAAGAATGGCATCTAGAGAAGAAGAGGATTCAAAATTTAGAATACAAGATTATACTCAAAACAATCCAGATTTAAGAATAACTCAAGGTGAAATAGAAAACACATAAAATGTTCCTGAGTAATATAAAGTACGATAAAAGAAGACCGAAAAACATTAGCAACTCCATGAATTTCATTTTGTTGGTGAAGTCAAGACAATAAATTGTGAATTAAGAAATTAGCGACGGAGAGAATAGGCATATAGGAACACATACATGTATAAATTTCATGTTTTATCGCGTTTGTGTGCTCGGAAGTTGTGCTGGGCACTGATGGGTAATAAATAATGTTATTGAAGCCTAAGGGTTAAATAATCCTCACCCAGCGCCTGCATAAGAAGTTTAACCGCTAGCCACCCGTCAAAAATTGACTTTGGTACTGTGTGCTAGTGAGTTGAATATTAGCAAAGGGTGAGCCTCTTTTCAAAGACTGTCAAGGCCCTAATATTTGGTTGGGTTCATGAGCTTTCATAAGTGACTTCATGCTCTGATTTTAATGGACCCCTTCTCAATTGTTTAACTGTTTTAAATTTTCAACTATAAAATCAAAATTAAACACAAATAATATTATATTAACAATTTGAATTCAATAGAACATCAAAACAAATATCACAATAAAAGTTTTAAGTTGTTAATGTGAGTACCCAAATCCCATTTCAGTTAAGTATGTGGCCAACCATACGAGCCTTATTTAGTCTGTATAGCCTTTTGCGCCTCTTCTTGCCAGGCCGATTTCGCTGTCGGTTTCTCTTCAGCACTTCTTTTGGCTGGCGCGAGGTTACGGGACTGAGTATTTTCACTCCAATGTCCTTTCCGACGACATTTCGAATGACTATCGCCTCTTGCTCGGCAGATAGTTGTACGAGTCCAGCTCGGATCTCGTCTTTTAATTTGAGCTCCATAATTTCCATGTCTCGTATTTGTGTCTTTTGTTCGGCTTGTTTCAATGCCTCGTCCTTCTGTAATAGTTTTGCTCTTAGAGCTTCAATCTCAGGTCTCAATTTGGTTACTCCTTTGGGTCGGAGCCATGTTTGTTCGATGTGCCTACATCTGCGTTCTAGAGCCTTCGGCTCTTTGATTTTGGGCTATCGCTTCTTGATGATACTGCGCGATATCTTTGCAAAATCGTTCTATCATTTGTCTATTTGATTCCACTAAAATAAATAATGAATGGGTAATGCCTATCTCTATTAATACTTGGTTAAAAATTAAGTTTAGGCAAGATAAATTAATGAAATATTATCAAAATATTCCTTTAGAATTTTAGTTTTGTTTTAAAAACATGTTTTTTGGATTTTGTTTACAATTACTGGAAGTTTCGATTTTGGAATACATTTCTTCGACGATTTTTTTGTCATTTTATTCATTTTTATTAAACTCAGTTTATATTTTCAAGAGAAAGGGAGATAAGCCTAAAAATCAGTTTTGTTAGATAGAATTAAAGCTGAACTGAAAGTTGGTATTGTCGAGTTCCTAATGTTGAAAAATAACGTTTCTCGTTGTTTTAACTTAAAGTCAAGCAGCCTCAGAAAATTTTTCCGTTAAGTACCATTAATTCAAATAAAAGTAGAGTTCCAGTTCCTGATGATAGATTCCGTTGGTTATCTGAATTTTATAATCTTCTTAGTCGCCAACCAGCTTTTTTATCAGATTTTGATATTGAACGTCTCTTTAACGGAGCTTATGAAAGACATCAGTTAGGATGTGCTTTTCTATTTTTTATAAACGATGTTGATGCAATCTTTCATATTCTAAAATTGATGAACACGTTAAGAAGTTTAACTCAAATAATGGATACGGATTCATTATGACTGACAATGAACGAAAGGATAAAGATGTCTATGTTCAATTTAAATTTATTGCTATAACAAAAGCAACTTCGTTAGCTGATGGTGAAGTGATGCTCTTCGATACTGTCAAGCATGTCACTTGAACAATGGGTTTTTATGACAGAGATACAATTCAGCCCATACATTGGAATGATTGCCCTTAGGAATGAAAGGCTAATTAAAATTTTGTTAAATTTCGATTTTATGAAATTTAATAAAATAAATTTTGAGAAAATTAAACATTAATGAAGGAATTTGTTTGAATAAATTAGTATAAATGAAAATAATTTCCCTTTCAAATCTACCCTACGATGACAGTGAGTTTGTCGAAATACAATGTAGTATAATATGTATTTTGGATTGACGCTACGTCTAAATAATAATATTTATAATATTATTTATAACTTAAACTTTCGAAATTTTTCTTGAATTTGTTTGGCAAAACCTCAAAATGTATAAAATTCTTTTTGATTTTTCACGATAACCGATTAAAATTTACATCAGAAAGTTTAAAGGGATGAAAATGTTGAATATCACCTATTATACGAAAAAAAAAATAAAAAACAAATAGAAATATTTTTAAAAATTAATAAAAAAATATAAACGTAAATAAAAACTAGAAAAATCACCAAAATTTACCAAATTGGTTCCAAATTTTATAGAAAACGATACAAAATAAGTAAATTGAATTCAAAATCTTAAGAAAGGCAATGATCGAAATCTGACAAGTAAGAGCAAAGTAGCCATATTTGGCGGTTTGTTTTACCGCATCAAATAAAATGCTCGGAAATCTTTCATATATAAGTTGATACCAATAGTGTACAATGAAGACTATGCACCGTGAATATTTTACTTGAAAAAAAGATTGACTCAGTAATTATTAATGTCATTAAATCTTTTGTTAATCACATTTTATTGACAACTTTATGAGTAATTTAAATATTTACGAGTATTTTCTTAATTTTAATTCCAGAATTTACTATTTATTGGAAAATCCGTCAATTAATTACTTAGTCAATTACTAAAATTTAAATATATTTCATTCAATAAGTATCTTAATAACTTGCTGAAGAATTTCTGTTTATTCAATATTAATCAAAGAATTATCAAATTTAATCTGTTATTTATTCAAAGATTTCACTATAACATGTTACAAATTTATTTAAAGTTTGTTAACAATCAATACTGTGTAAGGAACATGATATATTATTATTATTATAAGGGGTTTTTTTTGTTTTTCACCTCTGATATTTTTTTAAGTGACATAATATTATTATTGTTATTATTATTGTTATTATCATCATCATCCTAAATAATGTGTTTAACAAATAATAAACGAAATTTTAAAAGGTCTTTAATTAGTAATAAAACTAAAGTTATACAAATTTTTATTATTACATTTTGAGTCCACTAATTATATTTGCCTTTTTTATAAGTAGTTAGTATTGAGCTCACGATGACTCATCATTTTCTACCCCAGTGTGTGTGTATGCAGTGGACATTAAATAAGATCCTAAAATTTTGTGTCCCATTGTGTGTGTGCACAGGACATAGAAAAAAAATTGAGTCATTAAAAATATAACTATAGAGATATGAGGGGTATTGATCTTGGCTTAGAAAAGTTTTTACAACAATTAATGGGTCATAAAAAAGTTTGACTAAAGGGGATGTTGGACTTAGAAAAAATATTTAAAAAATTGTGGGGGTTCGTGGGTGTTTAAACCTTGACCCCTTACATACGATGCGTCAAAGGTGAGCTTTGTTACCAAAACTACTAAGACCCGGTCTACAGCTGGTTCAGCGGGCTACCGATAGAAGGTGTATGCCCGTCTTGCTTTTTGGGTTCCTTACTGTCTTCACATTTCCTCATCCGATTTGTAGTTTATTCCAAAAAATATATGTCTTGACAATTGCCGGATAACAGAATTTAAATATTAACCAAATTGAAGATAAACATTTATAATAATATAACGAACGATTTTATTTACAAGTGGAAACTAACTTCAAATTCACAAGAGCTTCATCCCAATGTTATTTACCACTGTCATCAGTTATCTCTTAGTTGTTGAAGTACTCGATGCTCTCTTTCTTATATTTCTAATTAATTAACTTGGTTTTTATTTCGAAACAAACCATCTCAACGAATGAACGAATTACAACACAAACATTTTATTGGATTACTACAAACAATTATCATATACAACCGATTCTAAATTCATTTAAAAAAAAAACAATCCACAGTGGTGTTCATAATCATGATTTAATTGTTCTTTAATTGCTGGAACCATCGGCGATCCCTCTCTGCTCGCCCTGGCCTTGTATGTGTCTTCGGCTTCCTTTGAGGTTTCTCTGGACAAGTCCGACCCTGATAGTCAACTTGTGCCGGGCGAATACCAAAGGGTAAGTGACAACACTCTTCTCTTGGCTTGCCGTTACTGCTACTTCTAATCCTCTGATTTGAACCTTTTGAGCTTGATTCAGGGCCTTTTCTTCCTTCCACCCTCTTTGAGCTGCTGTGAGTCGTTGGTAAACTCGTTTCACTCGGGAGGGTTCGATCCACGTGGCCTTGGTTCGCTGGAGTTCGCGACCGAGTTGCACGAATTGTTGGTGCAGGTTGATATTCTCCCGTTGCAACTTCTTTAGATCTAGTCCAATTTCTTTTATGGCGTTCATCGCTGAATTTATGGATATGATAAAAATAAACTGCATTAGTTGCACATTTATAAGACTAAATATACTTATGGAAAACTGGTTTACTTTTCATTAATGAGTTTAATTAATTATATACTGAGTTACTAATATTGATCTTAATTTGTTGCTTATTTGCATCTTTAGTCTATTAACCACTAACTTACTGTCCATATCTGGAAATTTTATAAAAGAAAATTTCAAAGTACATCATTATCGAATTTAAATCTACAATGAGGTTTTTCAACCTAACACAATTAGAAATAACAACTGAAACATTTATTTTGATTATTACAAATTTACATTCCAGTCGGATTCATCTTGCAATTTTTTGTCCGTAAGTCTTTTGTGTAGCTTCGCGTCTTAGAGGACGTCGCGAATAGGCATGTTTCTCGCTCATTCTATCCGTTAGTACTCCTAGAATGTCGGGTTGAAGAAGCTGTTTGGGTACAACTAGATGTACCGGCTCGTTGAGTTCCAGGAGGACCGGATCTTCTGGATCGAAGGCTACACTGTATTTGGGTACATAGCCATCGGAGCTTGGGGTGCGGCCACTGGCAATATCCGCATTGATCATTGCCAACCGTTTGCGTTGCAGGTTGGCTCTCCATCGGTATTTTCTTTCAAGGTGTTCGATTTGTTGATGCATCACCTCGGCGTCATGGCGGATCTCCCGAGCAGGATTTCGTCCTGGCTCCCTTTTTATGGCGAGGCTGGATAATTCCACGTTCTTGTCATACTGATTCTGATTCAGATGAGGCCATTCTTGTGTGCCTTGCGTAGATAGGGAGTATCCCCGATCCCACAGGGCTTGTCTGTAACGTCCGGCAAATTTGCTGGGAATCATTAGAGTAGTACGGGAGTTGTCCGTTCAATTTCTGCAAGCTTGGACATGGTAATGAGGGTCGAAAGTTTGGTCGGTCCTTTCAACTCGGCTGGTATTGTGGTGAATAATATCTCGCTTCCTTATTGTCTTCATGTTCACGTTCGACATATCCAGTAAATAAGACCATTAGGTGGGATCCACGTCTATTTATATGGAGAGAAGAGGGCGGGTTGCGAGCGTCTGCTACCACTCGAGAAACGGCCCTGTTGGTTTATTTCTACAACTAATATTTATATAATCATTTATTCACGAATTGTAGAAATTGATTTCAATAATTCAACTAAATTTGTCTGCAAGTCTGGCGCTCGTGAGTAATCTACTAGCTGTCACCTGATTATACTGCTGATTTATGTATATAGCTAGTTTGTGATTTGATTACGAAATAATTCTTAGGTAATCAGATATTCCACTGATTATCTCACTGGTGTTTACACTACTGAGAGGCTGTTCGCAGTCACATGTATCAGGTAATGGATTACTATGTAATACATTATCAGATTGTATTTATCAAAATTAGGTATCAATATGGGATTGAAATTTAGCTTCAACTGATTCATCTCTGAATATTCCAAATTTTCAGTTCGATATCCGATGATTTCATTTTTCAACGGCCTATTTGTCAAACATCTCTCCGTAACAACGTCTAAATTTTTCAATGGGAATTCAAAAATGATCATTGTATATATTTGTTTGAAGCTGTCCAACCAGTAATTTCCACGAAGTGACATCAAGGAGGCTTTTTTCTAACAACTCAATTGTATTCCCTCCGTCGTGCTTTATTTCAAGGTTAGGGCACATACCAGATCATCATTAATAGCTGGATTGTGAACACGACATTCCGTTGCATAGATATAATCACATGGAATTTTACGTCAGGTGGATTTTTTTTCTATTTCTATAATTATTTATTTATATTTAAAGGTAGTTAACTGTGGTAGTGAAGTTCGCGCCCCTACGAATATCTCAATCAACGGGTGGGACCTATAAGGTCTGATTCGGAATTTCTCTAAGGATTTTCTCGCGTTGGATCCGACATCAAGCTACATGGTGAACTATGCTATTTAATAAACTTGCTAAATAGTTGTCTTGTTATTTATGATTTGTTTTATTTATGCCTGATATAACGTAATAGTTGTTATTATTGTAGGATATTTTTCTGGGTCCTTTTATGCATCTATCCTTTATTATTGATTTATTCGGGTCGGGTTGATTCTTTCCCTGTATTTTAGTACAACTAGGTTCCGAGATTTTATGGGTGTTATTTTTTTATACATATCTAGTTCGACTGACGTTCCAATACGTCGTGGTACTCAGCTGTTATTTTCACGTGTTCTGATTTTTTATTTCTAGTTTACGAGATTGGGTGGGTATTCCTTGCAACTAGATGGTCCAGATGACTAACTGTGATTTTATTAACGTAGCTTTAGAGGTGGTGTTAAAATTTATACATTGGGCCCCACTATTGCCGGTACTTTAACTCAACTTACTTGTAACGTTATCAATTTATTCTTAATATACTAGAATTTGCTTTCACTATTTCATTAGGATTTGTTACATTTTAATCAAATTTTGTTTCAAAATTTAGGTCCAATTTTCGGGAGTGGGTGAAAGGGAGTCGGCCAAAAGATTGGTTCCCGACCTCGCCACTGCCCCTATAAGCTAAAATAAATTGACGTTCGATCCCGTCGTTACGCACGGCGAAGTCTTTCATGGGCACGAGCTATTGGTGGATGAACCGCACTTACACCACTCGATAGGGAAGTATGATTTTAATTACTTGCAGTTGTGTGGCTGTGGCCGGAAAAATTTCGACAGAAAAGCACAATTTATACTCTCAGACTCATATAATTGCTCATAAACTAAATTACATCACTTCATTACATCTCTTTTATAATAATCACTCATCCTCACTTAAATAGTTTCTTCGAGAAATGCTTGTCGATAATAGTTCGATCCGATCGGCTTTAAATACTTTTTGATTCAATGCTGTTTTTTCTGCTAAAAAACGTATTGGTTTTTATATATAATCACTAGTGATCCCTCACAAGTGATTAAATTTATGCGAAAATGAATTGGTATATATACCTGTTTTGCGACCCTAACCTTGCGTGTTAATTTTAATGCGATAAAACAATATTCGACCTTGAAATTATTTGTATAATCTAACTCTAATTTTTATTATTTTCATAATTTAACTGTACAATTTATTCATTAAATTTCTAATTGAATTTTTTTCAACTAAAATTATTTTATTTTAATTCGACTTTTCCATTAATTCTTGTTTTTAAATAAATTGTCAATTTTCGGTCAAATCTTCATCTTATTCTGTTATTTTTATGTTAATTTCATGATACTCTTGGTGCCCTTTTGTTATTATTTTAATTTATTTTTTTGTTCTTGATTTTATATTTTAATTATATCTTTCTCATATTTTAAGGTGTTTAATGGATACTTATGGGTCCGATTTTAATTCTGCATGTTGTATTTGCGTGCTATTTCCATTTAAACAAAACTTAGTGCTGGTCTAACAAAATTTATAGAAAAATGCATGTATTTTTAAAAAATTTCAAGGTTTCTATTAAATGTCCCGTGCACACATACTGGGGCACAAAATTTTAGGATCTTACTTAATTTCCACTGCATACACAAGCTGGGGTAGTAAACGATGAGAGTAGTTAGATATGTCACCGCTAGACCATGTCACCGCTGGACCACATACCCCCCCCGGAAAAAATTTTTTTTCGCGCTAAGTCCAAAAGTACAAATTTTTTAAAAGTACAAAAGGTTTTTAAACAAAGACAATGACTCATTCAAGGTCATAGAAACAAAGACCATGACTCATCAAAAATTTTTAAACAAGGTCATAGGATGACTCATCATATATTTTCAAGGTCATTGGATGACTCATCAAAATTTTAAAACAAAGACCATGACTCATACAGATTTTTTTCCCAAAAACTTTTCTGTTTAAAAGTACACGATTTCCATAGAATATTTTTCAAAATTTTTTCAAAATTTTTTCTATGTTGAAAAGTACAAATTTTTTCAAGGTCATTTAAAAGTAGGTCAAGGTCATTCAAATTTTTTTTTTTTTTCAAAAATTTTTTTTTCAAAATTTTTTCTATGTTGAAAAGTACATATATTTTCAAGGTCATTCAAAAATTTTTTCAAAATTTTTTATATGTTTAAAAGTACACGATTTCCTATGTCACCGCTGGACCAAAAAAGATAGAATATTTTTCGAAATTTTTTCAAAATTTTTTCTATGTTGAAGAGTACATATATTTTCAAGGTCATATAAAAGTAGGTCAATGTCATTCAAAATTTTTTTTTTTTTTCAAAATTTTTTCTATGTTGAAAAGTACATATATTTTTAAGGTCATTCAAAAATTTTTTCAAAAATTTTTCTGTGTTTAAAAGTACACGATTTCCTATGTCACCGCTGGACCAAAAAAGATAGAATATTTTTCGAAATTTTTTCAAAATTTTTTCTATGTTGAAAAGTACAAATTTTTTCAAGGTCATTTAAAAGTAGGTCAAGGTCATTCAAAAATTTTTCAAGGTCACGGATTTTTTAATCATTTTTCAATTATAATATATCTACTTACTTTTATAAGTAGTATATATTTTGTAAATTTAATTTTATTATTATTTTTTATAAATATTATTATTTTTATTATTATTTTTTATAAATATTATTATTATTAACATATATTGAAAACCGAGACATATACAACAAATTTATTATAAAGAGACAATTCTACTATAGTAGTATTGTCTAAGAGCTTTATTCAAAGCCCATTCCACATACTTCCGATATCGGGCGGCGCAGCAATGACATCCATCACCACAAGGGTATTCGGGTTCCATATCTTTTGACAAATTGTTTTGTTCGATATCCCATAGGAACTCATCGATTACAGTAAATATCCATATTGATGTATGATTGAATATCAAGTCTGGAATTATTGATGCCGGCTTATCCATGATTCCATGTATTTCTGGATAATAGAATTGCAGACGTTCTTTAATAACTTTAAAATAATCATCTAAAAAGCAAGTAATAATAATAATATTAATAATAAATTACCGTAATGTTTAATTTCATTCATAGCTTGAACTGCGCTCGGTACAACCATTTTAATGATAAAAATTGAAATAACAATTACTTTTATACTAATTTAGAGACACACACACACACACATCTTTAGCTATAAACAATAAATATTAATTTATAATGTTTTGAAAATGATTAAAGAAATTTTAATAATATTATTAGTTTTTAATATGGTCAACTCAATTGTTGTAACCGTTCAAGGTAAAAATTCAACAAGATGTGTATGTCCTGATACCGCTGTATTGATGGATATTTTGTATATGATAGATAGGCCTAGATATTTGAAAACTCCAGTCAAAAGATTATCTGAAAGAATGAGTAATTTAGAATTTCGATTTGAACATACATATGAGACTTTAAAAAGAGCTAAAAACGAATTATATGATGATATTATATATCTAAATAAGACCATTGGTTCTATCAAAAGTGAATTAAGAAAATCAGTATTAGAATTGAAAGAAAATCGTAAACTTAATGAAAAAATGATGAATCAAGTTCAATATAGTATAAAATTTTATTCTAATAAAACAACTGATCAGTTCAATCGTATAATGAAATTACAACAACAACCGGTTAACAGTGGTGGCAACAACTTGAAAGAAGTTAACAGTGCCAACAAATCATCATTGCCATTTCCATTATACATTTTTACATATTTTCTTAGTATTACATGATTCTGATTGGTCGAATATAGTATAAATAAGCTTACACTTTCATGTATTTTTATAAAATGCCAGAAACTAAATTTTTTATAACTTTGTTGAATGAGCTGGTCTCTAATAATAGAGAAGAAGATGAAATCATTAAAAACATGAAGTTTATGGTAAACCGTACCAAGAAAATCGTTGAAGACATCCCATTCAATTATGAAAAAATTCTCAATTTGCCACCATTGGAGAGAAAAAAGGCATTCCAATCATTATTTAGTTACATGTTCGATGAAAATAATAAATGGATGCGAATAATAGTAGGATTAATGTATATGAAACACATGATATTAAAATCGGGATCCGACTATGAAAATTATTTCCAATGGTCTATAGAGGTATATTACTTTATATTGTTATTAATTTATTATTATTTAGGTGATAGAAACAAAAATTGATCCGTGGGTAGAATCAAACGGTGGATGGACAGCTATTATTCAAGTTGCCGCAGAAGCCAAACGCTCTGATATTTATATCGAGAATTGCAAATTTCTATTAAAACTATTCACTGGAGTATCTGTTTTATATTTATGTAACAAGGTTTATCATAGATTTTAATAAATATTTCTTTGTTATTTTATTAATAAAAAACTACATTTTTAAAGATTTATTGATTATTACATGTACATTCTTCATCACCACAAGATTCTATCATAATATTTTCTATAACATGATCAATACAATTCTTAAATTCGGTAGGCTCATCTGTAATAATTTCGGTAGTATCTTCAGTATCATTAATATTTTCTTCAGTATCTTCAGTATCATCAATAATTTCTTCAGAATCATTAATAATTTCAGTATCTCCATCATTAACAATTTCAGTATCGTCACTCTGACATTCTGAACATGAATCTTCTTTACTCAATGCTTCAACTAGAGTCAACATATCTCTAATTTTTACACCGGTTATTTCTTCAAGTTTATCAAACAAAAAGTTTATTAAATATTCTAAACGAAAATTAATTAATTATTTTATATTTTATATTTTACCTTTTTCAGACATCATTTTAAAACTATTTTAAAACTAATTATAATTTTGTTTATAGAATAACAAAGAAACATTAATACATTTATTAAACACTAAACACTAAAATAACTGTGAAAGTCTAGCAGTAACAATTTTCCAGATTGGAGAAAGCACATCGTTTTGATCTGCTTTATATCCTTGGATTGTTATTGTTATATACCAGTTCTTTGAAACCTATTTCTGAAAATGCATCATAATATTTGGTATATTGACTCGTGAAGAAAGCATTTTCATTGCATTTAAATTGGAATTCATCTTTTTGAACGTATTATCAATATCCTTGATATCTAACATTGAGAGAGTCCCAGCAAGAGATTGAAATTGAGTCTTATTGAGTTTGACCGGATTTGCCAATTGCATATTCATAGGCTCCTTTAAAAAATACATTTTATAATTGTGGAACATCTGAACTGGTTGGACGCTTATTTTCTTGGTCATGTTTGATTTATGATCTCTATAAGGTGGTGACGCGCTTTTATACCCTTGACAGATACTGATTAACCAATCAGAATCATGCATGATAATTGCATGTTAAGTGCGTGACTGTATGTAAATTAACCCGTTGAGTTTTATTATTATACACATATCATCTATATAAAATGTATTATTATTATTATTTTTTATTACTATTATTATTATTTTTATTACTATTATTACTATTATTACCAAAACTAACAAAAAATAAAACTATTACTATTATTAATATTATTACCAACACTAACAAAAATAAAACTATTATTATCAACACTAAAACAAAACAAAAAATAAAATTCAAAACATTTATTTTCGAAAAAGTTGGTATTTAGACGAATTTCGTATTGAATTTGTCAGATTCCATTCGACATAGCGCTGATATCGGAAATCACAGCAGCTACACCCCAGAATGCAGGGGTATTCAGTTTCCATCTCCTTGACCATTCGGTTTATTTCATTGTCCCAAAGAGCTTGTTTAATCAGATTTGAAATATCGATTCGTGTTTCATTATATATTAACTGTTGATGCATTGAAGGTTCTTGATTCTTCAAAATCTCCTTTATTTGAGGATAGTAATAAATAATACGCTCGATTATCATTGGAGCATATTTGTCTAAATAAAATATAAAAAATGAAATAAAAATGATAAATTTACCGTATTCAGCGATATTTTTCTTTGGCATAGCATAGGGGTTTGGCATAGGGGTGCAGATGAAGAACATGGATTAACTCGTTTATTGTGATAATAATGATAATGCTAATGGTAACATTGCTCCGATAAAACCACCTTGTTGTTTATATATGATTTTTCTCATTTGCTGACGATTTTTATTATTTACTAGTGATAACAAAGGCTTACGATGTTTATTCAATACTAGTTTTTTAGAATTACTGTGACATAGGAAATCGTGTACTTTTCAACAGAAAAATTTTTGAAAAAATTTTTGAATGACCTTGAAAATATATGTACTTTTCAACATAGAAAAAAATTTTGAAAAAAAAAAATTTGAATGACCTTGACTTACTTTTAAATGACCTTGAAAAAATTTGTACTTTTAAACATAGAAAAAATTTTGAAAAAATTTCGAAAAATATTCTATGTTTTGGTCCAGCGGTGACATTGGAAATCGTGTACTTTTAAACATAGAAATTTTAGAAAAATTACCTTGAAAAAATATGATGAGTCATCCAATGACCTTGAATGAGTCATGGTCTTTGTTTTAAAATTTTGATGAGTCATCCAATGACCTTGAAAAATATGATGAGTCATCCAACGACCTTGAAAATATATGATGAGTCATCCTATGACCTTGAATGAGTCATTGTCTTTGTTTAAAAATTTTTTGTACTTTTAAAAAATTTACTTTTGGACTTAGCGCGAAAAAAATTTTCCCGGGGGGAGGGGGTATGTGGTCCAGCGGTGACATAATTAACTACTGATGAGTCATCGTGACCTCACTACTACTTCTTTTTTAATTTATTGAAACTTATTCAAGTTGACGAATTCTTTATTAAGTTATCATTCATTTTATTAATTTATACATTTATTTAAATTATCAGGATCATTTATAATTCCACATATATAATTTGTTTTAATATCAAAATGCTCCAACCATAAAAAAAATTTATTATTGTTATTATTATTATGATGATGATTTGTTCAATACTAAAAACATGCGCGCAAGTAAATAAAATAATTCTAACTGTCTGGATTTAAGTTGGATGATGAGAGAAGACTCATCTCCACATTCGTGGTGAACAAATATTACCATATGGGGTCAAAACGATGAAACTCAGTCAGCAATTTCTAGAATTCAAACCCCTATGTAATTCCCAAAGAATTCAGGTTCAGATTTTGTGACAGTGTATTTGATCGACCCTGTCATCATGATTATCTGACGACTTTGAATCATTTTTATCATTCATTGATTTCGTAATTATGAACTTATTTAAGAACCACGTTCTGGCTTTGGCATCTGTTGTTTCTGATTCTCTTATGGTTCCTCACACTATCTGAATAACGGTTCAAATCTGCTTGTTTATTACTGTCCATTTGTAAGCAGCCTTTGTTATGTGTCTCAGATTCATTTTTCTGCTTTTATTGATCCTCGTCCATCATATCATCGTATGTTTAGTGTGAGCATAACTTTGCATGATTTTGGTAAACATCCCACCACGAAACTCCTCATAGCAAGGTTAGATCACTACTAAACCAAAATCACCCGTGGTCGCAAGTTGAAAATTTTTCAAAATTTCGGTTCTTGTCCAACAATGATAAGAAACCCGAAAATGAAGTATTTCATTTTACTGATTTACTAATTGAATTGAAAATTCACCGTTCAACACTAGATTTACCAGTATATTCGATATACCTAATACATTTTGACGGGATCGGTAGTTCTATTTTTAATCTGCTAAATAAAAGGAAATATCAAATTCTAAATTTTTACAAAATTAGTTATTAAAGAAACTCACAGGAATCTAATTAAACGCAAAAGAAATAATGTAACACTTTCTAAAGTTTAAATAGTATTGCTTGAAATATAATTTTTTTCAAAAATAATTTTTGATTTCCTTTTGACATAACCTATCTCTTAAGTGGATACTTTTAACTCTAAATAATGAATGATAGTTATTAATTTTTATTCCAGTTCCACATAAATTTTTCGGAATCATTAATAGAGGTTGTAATTTCGCAGACTGAGATTTCAAAATTTCCCACTGAATTGAGCCATTTATTTTCTCATTAAATTGGGAAATTCTAAATGAATTCGAATGAATTTTGTGGAAATTTGCTTCTGAGATTCTAATTGGCTCGCATGATTTAAATGTTTTCCTATAGAAATTGATTGGAGAAAGTTTTGGAGCTCCGATATAATAGCATGATATTGGTTTAGAATTTTCAGAAAAAGAATACGATACCGTTTTGATGCTATCAGTTAGCAGGTATTTGGAAACAGAATTATTGAGCTCATTGTCGACAGGAGTTGTGGTTAATATCCTTTCAGGAATGACATGTTTATTTGAATTTGAATTTTTCATGCTAGCTTTACTTTTAATTGTATGCTGAGTTTGATAGTTTTGCATTATGCTAGCATAATCAACTTAAAACACAATCAATTTACAATTAAATAATAATCATAAGATGAAGTGGTTTAAGGTAAACGTTACAAGCGTCAATCAACGCATTTAACAAGAACAATTATCGCTACTAATGACAACTTACAAGGCAAAAACAAAAATATTATTTATTGAAAATATATTAAACTTTAAGAGAAACTTTTTTTTTATATGCATTATGTTAAGAATATTTTTCTAATTTTTTCAAATTATTTATGAAAAATAATTTTTAAAACGTTTTTTATAATTGAGCTCTATAATTAATTTGATAGATAAAAATAAAAATTTAAACAAAAAGGGAACATAATTAATTAATTCAATTTAGATTCAAGAAAAATTAATCATAATTTTAGACAGCTTAAATAAACAAAATTTTCTTATTAGATAATTCTAAAATAAATAATGGGAAACTTTAAAATGACAAAAAATCCACGAATAATTAATAGACAGAAGAAAAAATAATCATTTAATTTATAATAGCATGGGGAACCCTTAAAATAACATCTAAATAAAAATAATATTCATATAATAAAACATACATTATTTTAGATATAAAATTTTTGTATAAATAGAATCACAAAATTTAGTTAATTCGCCCTAAAATAAATTTTGTTACCACAATCTTGCAAGGTTAATCATCACAAGGTCTGAAAATAAAACCGACAGAAACGTTTGTTGGGCTTAAAGCCAAAATTTAAACAAAAATGGTATGATTAAAACAAAAAAAATAATGAAAATGGCCATTGGACATACGCATGCACCGCAAGCAGAAACCAAAAATGAAATAAAAACACACATTAAACAAATTAAGAGTATAACATAATTAAATAAAACAAATATTAATAAAATCTACAAAAGCTTACAGGCGCAGAAAGAAACACATATTTAATAAATAAAACCACCAAAATAAGGTTTAGAAAAAACATAGGCGGAAGCGAAGACCATGAAACTAAATTTTAATGGTCAAAAAGAATAATGACCAAAAAATAATAATAAAAATAAATTCTGAAAAATACAAAAAATATATCAAAAAAATTAAGAAAAATGAAGGAAAATTATTAAAATATTTTAAAATCATTAAAATCATTAAAAACCCTCAAAAATGGCAAAAATTCGACTATTGGTCGCACATACAAAAAATACTTAAATAACCAGTGGCAAATTTCATAATTTCAACTTTTATTAAAACTTAACAAAAAACTTAACTTAACTCTCGATTTTGAATTTTATGCACATTCTTGAATTTGTAGTAAGAATTGAGTTTTATTTTTAAAAATTTGTATATGTTAATGTAAATAAAATTTTTAACGATTTTATTTTAATAATAATTTACATGCTCTGGACTGTCGCGACATTTTTTAATGTCGCTGGCAAGTCCCCCTATTTAATTCATCGATATTGTAGTAGACGTTCTAGAGGTTGAATGGTGGCGCTACGGGCTAGTTCGTATTAGCTGGTGGAAGCTCTGTTCAACTGTCTAGATCCATTTGTGATCGCGTCAGGTTCTGGCTATCGTGCACAGGTCCTGTTCCGCAGGTCGACATTGTACCACCCACTACGTCCGACGGAAACATCGGCCGGAGTGGGTACTATAAAATCCGGGGAAGAGCGCCTTAGTTCGGGCAATAGGTATGTGTAGACCTTGCTCTACATTTTAAGGTTGTATTTTCTGAAAAACTTGCCAAAATGAGTCACGTGGACAGCTAGGGATAGAATATAGGCAAAGTAAATGCTAATTCATGTGATTTCGTTATTTTTCCAAATAGTATCGTAAAGTGAAAGGGAATGGAAGTAATTTTTTTATTCACCTCTCTAGAGGACGAGCATCGCGCTCAGCGAGCGAAGTATGATTGCATTAAAGCTATATGGTCTCCACCCAAAAAAACCAAGGAGCTTCATCAAAAAATCCATCGGCTTTCCCGTTGCCGAAACGAATTAATTGCAGAAAGTCGTTCATAGAGAGTGCGTAGGGCGTTCACAGAGGTCGAGTTACAATTGTTGATGCCCAATCACGAATGGGCTCAGGAGATAAATATCATGCCAAGCCAGCACCTACATCACGACGGTCCGAATGGATCTCTGAAGTTCACAGACATGCCCTTAGAACCTATTCCCCCTACCGGTCAATCTTCCATTGCCGATAGTCAGAAATCCCAAACATAAGCCGAATAAGAATCGACGACGGGTGGAACATGCTCTTCTACTAGCACATTTGGAGCAGACAAGTTTGAACGATACACAAATCATGTCTACATCCGCCGCTCCTGACGACATGGCGCTGAACGTTAGGTTGTCATTGAATCAGCTAAACGCGCATTTTCCCGAAAGATTAATATTGGCCATAGTTGCCGGTCAGAGACGACAATAACAGCCTGAATTTATAGACATCAGTGAGCTTCCCGGATTGAGTATTCCGCCAGCTCCTTCTCATTCAAAGATGGGGACGAGTCGTACGACGAAAGTCGATGTGGGTCAATCACGACGAGTTCCAAAGCGCTGATATGGATGAGTGATATGCACTTGACGAAAGTATTTCAATGTAAAAGTATCCATTTGACGTAGTTTTGAATACAACTTGTCATCTGTGTTCTACACTCATTTTCTCTTGTTCGCATTTTTATTCAAATGTACTAGTAAGAATAACAAAACGTAACGCGCCTAACGTGAAGTTTTGTCCCATAATTCAATAGAATGACATATATCGGTAGACGAATTGTCGTAAGAATAATAAGAATAAACCCGCGATGAACACTTGGAGAGGACAATTCAAATTTAAGCGATGAACCAGTTAAACCTAAAATGAAAGGAGTAAAAGATATCTAAAGTTTACAACCTTGAATTAAAATTATAATTAACAGGTTAAGTAGTCAAAGACATGTGAGGAATTCGGGGCGCACAAAAGGGACTATAGACCTGAAATGCTTCTACCCCATTCCAATTTAATCTGATTTCCTTAAAATTCGAAAATAAACACTAAATTGAAGTTCAAAATGTCCCATGAATATGTTTTCATGCGATTAAATTAAACAACTAAACTTTGAATTTGAAATGTAATACATTTAATTAGCTGACCAATTTAAACACTAAATTTAATTATATTAAATTTTCATTATATTGGAATCATACAGTAAAGACGTGAGTGGTACTTAAACCCAGGTTGATTGTGTTATTATCATGAGTATGAAGACGTAAGACCTCCTATGACAGTCTAGAACCCGAAAACAAAGGTCATCCAAGGAGTAGTATTGAAAACGGTGCCTGATGCCAGTATTGCCAACCAGTACCAACTTGAAAAAATAATAACAATGACGGTAATAACGATGACGATACTAGATAAAACACGCACAATATCAATTATGATTATTTAAAAATGTAACAATAACGATACGCATGACCACAATAGTTATAACGTGGCCGGCGACGCTATATAAGCTCTCTCGATAGTCATTGGTGTATTATTAATAAGAGCAACAACACAAACACTTAATACTCTGATCGAAGACCAGAAAAGAAACTCCGAGAGCAGCAAAGGCAAGGAGCTCCTAGGAAAATCATAAGTGACTCAAATTCGCACCAAATGATTCCCGAACTAATGCCACAAATGGAATAAGGAATTGTAATCACTTCATATTTTTTTCATGAGACCTTTTATCGTGAAGTGCAACGCAATAATTTTGTTGGCCTGAACGGAAAAAACTTGGAAACACGATCGAACGACATGCATAAGGGCAGGAAAGGAATATCATACAATTTAGTTCAATTGCGGCAGCTCAGTGTCGTCAAATCTTATGGAACTATGGGTATTCGATGCCACATGGTCGGCCCGACCAGGACTGCTTGAAGATATAGATCTTCCCAGTATCGCAATCAAAAGGGATCCTAACCAGAACCCCGTAAATAGTGGAATTTTTTTTACTTCGCCTAGACGAGGAAGAAAGAGAATTGCAACACCGACGACGGATGGCCCAGATAGAGTAAGATCGTATAAATCACGAAAGAGCAGCAAGCAGAATCCCATGTTTAGATGTTTATCCTCCAGCTTATAACGCTTCTTATGAACGCTATAATTGACCGAACGATCCCTGGGTCCAAAAAGCTGCCGATTGAAGGCCTGTGCTCGATTTCGATATTTAGGTCGCATTATTCTCCTATCTCCCTCAAATATTAATCCGTACTGTTATCTCATTTATCACTACGTCTATTCCCATAGTCCTTATTGTTGTTCGTATTATCGACTTTTACCATGGCCTGTACACCCTTTGTTATGTTAAATATCCACGCAGTATCTCTCTTACCCTTATCCCTATTATAACTACTATGTTCCTTATTATTGCTACTAGCATTATCATTGTTACTATCATATGGGTTATTTTCATTAATTGTTACGGCTATTACATTTATTATTATTCTTATTACTACTATTACCATTATATTAATTATTATATTATTATTATTATTATTATTATTATTATTATTATTATTATTATTATTATTATTATTATTATTATTATAATCATAATTATTATTATAATTATCATTACCCTTGCTATTATCATTATCAAAACTTTTGTGTAGGGATTCCTCCTCTTTCTTCGGCTTTATAAAAAAAATACTTTACTTATATAAAAATTTCGCCGTAATCCATCCATATTTTATGATTTTCGACAAAGAATTTTCATTGATTCGGAAAGTTTGAGCAGCGTTCCGCCCCTTATTTTACGGTATTATCAGAATATCATATCAAAAATTGAACAACATTCTACTTTTACTTTACAATTTTCGATAAGTATTTTAATTAATTCGGAAATTTTTCGCAGCGTTCTACCCATATTTTCCGTCTCAATTCAACATAATTTATTTAATTTGGTCGTTCAGATTAATCTTTTTCCGATGGCCATTCATTTTAACTGTTGCAACGATTTCGCAATTTTCCCCGCTACCCTTTCTCTCTCTTTGTCCTTATGATCTATGTATGTTCATATTACCTTTAATGAGTGCCCACTGAACTATTGGTGTTAATGATTTTGAGCCGAATGTTGTTAAAATATTTATGTCGATTTTATCGAAATTAAGTGCAAGGAGGTTGAGCCAAAAGACCCAGTTTCAAGCTACTCTCTTTCGCCATTTAATTCTGTTATTTAACGTTTGGGTTCCTTCGTTCTCACGCCGGGACTTTCACGGTCACGACTGTTGGCGGACTTACACCGCACTTACACAGTCGATAGGGGTGTTTTATTTTTCTGTCTTGCAATATGTTTTGGCTGTAAGCAGAAAAAGGAATAATAAATAAATGTTACCATTTCAGTTGATTAAAAGTTTCGAGCATAGTACGGTTTATTTGACGTGACATATGCCTATTTATGAATGCCCATTTATGAATTTCCAACAATTATATGCATTTGAGATTTTTACCCGATTACTATGGTAATTTTTATTTATTTCTTTTACGGCCCACAGCCAAAACATACAACAAGAAAGCAAAATTACACATAACTAGCGAACTGTGTAAGTGCGTGTATAATCGCAAATAGTTCGTGCCCGTGAAGGCTCCGGCGTGAGAACGCAGGAGCTGGAATACACGCACTTACACGATTTGCGATAGTGTGTTTTAATTTTCTATCTTGCGTTATGTTTGGGCTGTGGGCCACCAAAAAAAAAATAATAGAAAAAATAAATTACAGATGAATTAGGCAAAAGTCTCGACGATAAACTCTATATTTGGTATTCATTTAAACAAATTTTAAATCGTGCATCGATGCACATAAACCAAAATAACATAACTGTAGATTAATGATCTGAAAATATTGCTGCAAAACATAACTGCAGATTAACGATCTGAAAATATTGCTGCAAAACATAACTGCAGAATCATGATCTGAAATTATTGCTGCCAAGTAGTTGAAAATCACACAGCAAAGCAAGATTATAAAAAGTGTGGATCTTAAATTTGGTTGAAATTAATACTACAAAGTAGTTGAAAATTTGTGAAAACACATCAGTATTTATACCTATAATTTGGCTTTAACCTTGCGTGTTAATTTTACTGCGATTAAACAAAATTCGACTTTGAAATTATTTGTGTTATCTAAATTAAATTTTTATTAATTTCTTAATTTAAATTGGTAATTTATTTTTAACATTTTTAAATAAATTTTTTCAGCTAAAAATATTTAATTTTTATTCATATAATTCATTAATTTTTTACTTTTATATAAATGGTCATTTTACGGTCAAATTTTTCTTGTTATTATGCTATGTTTTATGTAGATTTCGTGCGGTTCTTGATGCATTTTGTATTTATTTTATTTTACTTTTATGTTTTTAATTTTATATTTATTTATATTCTCTCAGATTTTAAAGTGTTTAGTTGGTGTTGTATGTTGTATTTTAAGTTATCTTGGTGCTGGGTTTTTGTGCTGTATTACTGATGCATTTAAACAATTCTCAAGGCTATTTGTGTGTTGGTCCAACAATAGGGATAAATGTAAGAGAGATACTGTGTGGATACTTACATAACAGAGGGTTTACAAACCATAGCAAAATCATCAACACGGACAATGATAAGTAGGACTATGGGGATAGACGTAAGGATAAATGAGATAACAGCATGGATTAACATTTGAAGGAGATAGGAGAATAATGGGACCTAAAAAGCGAGCATATGCCTTCTATCGGCAGCTCGTTGGACCCAGGGATCGTTCGGTCAATTATAGCATTAGCAATAGCGCTCACTTTTTGCAGACGATCCACCCACTCGAACACAGTTCCAACGTTGCTTAGCAACGGGTGCCGAGCGGTAATCGAAAAATATTTGTATGGGGTTTGTCTGGGTAAAAACCATATAGTTTCAGAATATCAACACACAGAAACCCAACAGTTGTATTTTAAGTTATCTTGGTGCTGGGTTTTCGTGCTGTATTACTGATGCATTTAAACAATTTTCAAGGCTATTTGTGTTCTGGAACAACATCACTTTCAAATTTTTTAGAACTTTTATTTTCAAAATTTCTATTATTTAAATTTTTATTTGATACTTTGATTTCAGATTCAATTTTTCAAAGTCTTTGATTCTGATTTTGATTTAGTTTCAGTAGTTTTATCGTTATTTACATTATGTTGAAAATCTTAAATTATAATTTCAGCATTGTTTAAATCACCTAAGCAAATAACGATAAGTTAAGCAAAGTTAAATTCTCATTTTCAATTAAAGGTGAATTAAACTTTACTTTATTTATATCATTTTTAATTGTGATTTTTAAGTTAGGATTTTGCCATACAGCTGTTATCACGCCTCTGACAGAAATATGATTAATATTCAACTCAGAACTATTCTCTTTTTCCAAATTTTTAGTAAAAAATAAATTATTTTGATTTGATGTAGTTTTATTTATTAAAGTATTTTCATAATCATAATAAGCATTAATAACTCATCCATTATGACATTTGAATTATTATCAGAAAATAAATTCTTGTCAGAAATATTTTTTTTTAAAAACTTATTTAAATGAATATTCTTCTTAATTTATTTACACAATTAACATTGTCAGAATTAGTTCTGAAATTATAAAAATTATTTAAGCTTTCATCATAATTATGAAAAGATCGGATGCATGCAATAACACTGTTAAATTTTTCAATAAAACTCTATTCACATCATATAATTAATAATCAGACTAATTTTACAAATCATTTATACGAATCATCCGTTGATGTTAAACACGAAGACAATTCAGAAAGGATATCAGAATTAGAAAATTCTACTTCAGGAAAATCATTTAAATTACTAAATTCATTTTCTTCTAAAAGGTTTTTGGAAGTATTCTTTTTAATATAATGATTAGACATTAATTTCATTGGTGAAATAATTAATTTGAAACCACTTCCTTAATTAATGGAAGATTTCTATGCTTCAAAAAATATTAAAAATTCTTCAAATAAATTCCTACGATCAGAAGCCATTATTTTTAAAGAAATTAAAAATAAACTGCTTACAGGCAAAAGTAGTATATATTTAAATTTCTATGATTTGTTTTCCAATCTTTTTTCAATGGTTTATTGAAGTAATTGTTTTATATAACTATATTTTATTAATATTATGTTGGGCCAGAACATAAACGGCCTTGGAAAATGTTTAAATGGATCAGAAACACACACGCAAAAATAACATGCAATTTAAATAAACCCACTGAAACATCAAGTAAACCATATAAAATCTGAGAAATAAAAGAATTAAATATAAAATAATGGTGGGTTACAGGGTTTCGACGTTTGTTTAAATTATTCCATGGTTGCCCCGTAACGCCATACAAAAAAGATGCTAACTGCCACTTGGCACCCGTTGCTAGGCAACGTTGGTAGTGTGTTCAAGTGGTGGACCGCCCGCAAAAATTGAGTATCATTAGCTAATACTATAGTTGCTCGGACAATCCTCGGGTTCACGAGCTGTCGATAGAAGACCTGTGCTCGCTTTTAATTATTGGTCCCTTTGCGTCTAAATTTCTATCGTCTATCCAGCTGGTTTATCGGCGTCAGTTTGAGAAGACAAGATAATTAGTGGTCTTGTTTAATTCCCTACGATGTTATTTTATTTAAAAGGAAAAAAAAACTTTTTAGTACAGAAATGCAATGAAAGATGTACAGAAAACAATATATTTAACAATAGTCTAAGCGTATTGATTGGAGAGTCGAGCGGCTCGGCGCTTAGCTCGCTCCTTGCGACCCGGTCGTCGACTGGAGGTTGAAGGAATTGTTGGAGCAGGGTTTTCGACAGGGGTTGGCATTGCGGATGGGGGTCGGGTTCGACTCACGGTACGTTAATTGTGCCGGGGCGAAAACTAGAGGGTAGGTCACCGCTGCCCCCTCTTGACTAGCGGACAGTGCTACCTCTAGCCCCCTGATTTGGGTCTTCAGACTTGTCACCAGTTGTCTTTCTTCGGCCCACCCCTTCTGGGCCGCAGCTAGTTTTTGATACAACGGCTTGACCCTCGTGGGGTTGACCCACGTAGCCTTGAGTTGTTGCATTTCCCGGACCAGAAGTATGAGTTGCTCGTGGAGATCTTTGTTTGCCTGTTGTGCTCGAGTTAACTCGTTTTGCAATAACTTTACGGGACCCATTTCTAAAATAGTACGAATGAATTGGATGGCTACTAATGCAAATATGAATAGTTTTATTTAAACAATTTTACAAAACGAAATTTATGATAATGATAGAAAAGATGAGACAGAAAACTTTGTTCTTTGAATCGATCACAATGACACTATAATAATAATAAATGTCCACATTAATAGAGTTATTCTTCCGCGAAGAATCGCTTAATCCCCTCTTCCGGAGCATATCCCGAGACTACGAGCACCGGTCGTTTAAGGTTTCTGATCGGTCTGGGAGAAGGCGGGTAGCTGTCGGCCAGTCATCCAGCCGCTATGTCATCTTTGACATTGGCTAGGTAAGATGTGGCCCATGCCACGTCAGCCTTGATTTGTCGCTGCTGCTGTAGCAGGCCTTCCAGGAGCTCTTGGGCCTGCATTAAAATATCTCGTGACGGATTGGGTTCGTCCGCCGTCTCCCGAAATCGCTTCATGAATTTTTCTGGTGATATTTCCTCCGTTCGTTCATCTGTAGGCTCCTCAGGGTATCGTTCCTGGTATACCCGACTCCAGGCTTGTCTCCATTGTTCCACAATGTGAGCGGGCATATCGATCATGGTTCTAGTGTGACCTGAATGAAAGAGAGAAAAATTATTTTTACTTGGTACGTAAATAACGTTGTCTATCAATTTGACGGAACTAGGGTATCTTAACTACAACGTATCTTAACTCTCAAAGCTTGAAGAGGGGTCGGTGGGAAGGTCATTCGTCCTTCTATCTCATTCGATTATCAGTGATTCTCTATCATTAAATGGATATTCGTTCGGACGTCTACTAGATGTCTTGACCTTGTATGTGCCAATTAAGTGGGCGCCCGGTTAAGTTATGCTTGTGTTATAAAATTTCAATCACTCAAACTAAATAGTACTGCAACGATTAAATCCGAAAGAATTTAAGATCATTATTTACATACAAAATTAAGTTAATCAAGATCATTAAACCCGTTAGCACTTTAAAGATTAAATCCGAAGAAATTAAGAAGAAGTAAATTTTTTTTTTTTTTTTTGATTTTTATTTACAAACAAAACTAAATTAATCAAGATCATTAAACTAATTAGTATTTTGAAGATTAACTCCGATAAATTAAGAAGAAGTACAAAAATTAAGAAGAACAATTTTACTGACTATTATTTATGAACAAAATAGAATTCAAAAAATTTACGAAGAAATAATCTTAATGATTATTATTTACAAGCCAAATTAATTCAATCAAGATCATTACTAAGTTTTAGAACCGGATTTATAAGCGAAATACTGGTACGCTTGATCCTGATAGATAAACACGAAGGGATTGTGAACATCCGGATAGGCCGGAAACGTACGGCATTCATGCTTTGACTAATGGAACGGATGTTTACCTTATTGTGGTTGCCGATTTGTAAGTCAGTAAATTGTCTCAATCAATAATTTACGCATCTATTTTAGGTACTTTGCAAATCATTTCATAGTCGACGTTCATGGTGACGAGTTGCAGTGGTTCGGGGATTTTGGACCAGTGATTTATCTGGTACTATCAGGGCGAGGGATCTTTTCAGTAAGGACGATAGTGTTTCAGAAGTTGCGATCGGGTCATCTGGTAATTTATGTTATTCATTACTTAGTTTTTCGCATGTTTTTTAAGGGAGTTTTCTTGATCGCCACTATGATGGATCGGTTTATTTCGATTTTGATTCGACTTCTATTGGAATTTTTTATTGAACCATTTCGTTTATCTCTTGGGTATCCTATGCATCCCTTTGGATTTATGTGAACGAGTAGTGGTAATTTATTGATAATAAAATTTTAAAAAATTGTTGTTCTAATATATTTATAGTAATTAGTATTTGAAGTAATAAGGGATTTTATCATAAATAATTCACATCAGTTATTTTATCGTCAACATTAGTTGGGCTGGTTCAAATCCTAGTCGATAATATTCGATGTTTAGGTTGCTATAGTATTTATATTGTTCAATTAAATTTATATTATTATTAAAGAGAACTTGTCCCTCAAATCGATTAATCCAGTTTAATATTTATTCTAATTCCTGAGTTTCAATGGTTGATATTCTTCTTCCAAATTTTTTCACTGAATTTTAAATAAATTACCATGAGGTAATCCCGCAATTTTTCCAAATAAATCTTTACCCTTAACTATAGTAATTTGATGTATTGTTTTAATCTGCCTTTGGTTTTCCTCGATAGTTGTTCCACGTTGGTTAAATTAATTTAATAGAAGTTAAGCAATGTTGACTTGAATTTTTATCCTTTTCTTACAATTACAACTACACATTTTTCTCAATAATTAATCCAAGTGATAAAATTTTTGAGTTACTCTAAATTCTCTTTGCATTGACTGAGAAGTATTTTAATTTTTATTAATAACTATATTTGGTTAGATTAACAAATTTCACCTATACTAATCCGTTTGAAAGACAAGTTCAATTTAATTGTACCAATATTTTTCATCTAAGTTATTTCAAATTATTAATACCAACGATTTGATTTCCCGCGCCATTCCCCGTCAGTAGAACTCAAGCGCATAATGTGCTCATATTATATTTAATGAGTTAAATATCTTTACATTAATCATTTTTCATCGATAAATTATTTATTAATTGGATACCAAATATTTTTACATTAATCAATTGAAATCGATGAGTTATTTATTAAATGGATGTTAAATATTTTTACATTAATCACTGAGAGTCAATAAATTATTTATTAAATGGATATTAAATATTTTTACATTACTCAATGAGAATCAATAAATGATTTATTAAATGGATATTAAATATTTTTACATTACTCAATGAGAATCAATAAATTATTTATTAAATGGATCAATGAGAATCAATAAATTATTTATTAAATGGATATTAAATAATTTTACATTAATCAATGAGAATCAATAAATTATTTATTAAATGGATATTAAATATTTTTACATTAATCAATGAGAATCAATAAATGATCTCTATCAATTTATTGGACTTGCAAATTTAATTTTATTTGAACTAATCAACTTAGATTATAACAACGATTTCCATTTTAATTAATCCCAGTTCCAATCCCCTTTAATAAGCCTTACGCGCATTTTGTGTTTATATTATATTTACTGAGTGCCCACTGGACTACTCGGTGTAGATGATTTTGAGCCATGTGTAGTATGAGTTAAGTCGAGTTTACAGAAACGAGGAACGAGGAAGCAATCTGATGACTTCTCCCTTATTCCTCCTTTCATCTATAAGGATAATATTGACGATCCAACTCTGCGTTCCGCACGCCGGGTCTTCACGGGCACAGATCATTGGCGATATTCCACGCGCTTACACGAATCTGAATTGTGTGTAGATTTTATTTACTTGCATTATGTTTCGGCTGTGGGCCGGAAAAATTTCGACATATTTTAAAATCATAAAATAAGTTATATATATGGAACAAATTATACATAATAAGGTTTATTAATTATAAGAAAAATATAACATGTTACCCTTCCAATTCATAAAAGCAGCATACATTTACATAATAAACCAAATGCCTCTCTTCCCACGCCGACGTCCGAGCAGAGCTCTACAGAGGTGCAAGACACGGGGCGTGGAAAGAGGGTTCCAAAATCAATGATTCTCACCTAAAATTTCTACAAAAATTCAAAACAATGATCTCGAACAGATTTAAAATGTTTAAAAACGATTCAAATGGTTTGAAATAATTTTACACACGGAGTGTTTTTCAAAAATGGTTAACTTTAATGTGAAAATGGATCAGTATATATACCTAAATTTTTGGTGTGTAAAATTTGATGCAGTAAAACAAAATTCGACCTTGTTGTTTTCTAGCAAATTCTATTATTTATTTTTATTATTTTTCGATTTATTTTTATAATTTTTTATTTAGAATTTTATTTGAATTATTACTAATTCAAATTTTCCGATTTAAATTTCACTTTAATGAACTTTAATTGATTTTTCCAATTTCGTCGAATTTGTTGTGTTTTCTTGCTATATTTGTGTAGGTATCGTGCGGATCTTGGTGCCTTTTGTTAATATTTTAATTTATTTTTATGTTTCTTAATTTATATTTAATTCTTTTATTTCTCCGATTTTATATGGTTTAATTGGTGTTTTGGGGTTTTATTTAAATTGCGTGTTGTGTTTGCGTGTGTGTTTCTGATCCATTTAAACATTTTGAAGGCCGTTCACGTTCTGGCCCAACAATAATAAACATAAAAATAAATTAAAATATTAACAAAATGCACCAAGATCCGCACGATACCTACACAAATACAACAAGAAAACACAACAAATTCGACGAAATTGAAAAATCAATTAAAGTTCATTAAAGTGAAATTTAAATCGAAAAATTTGAATTAGCAATAATTCAATAAAAATTATAAATAAAAAATTATAAAAATAAATCAAAAAATATTAAAAATAAATAATAGAATTTGCTAGAAAATAACAAGGTCGAATTTTGTTTTACTACATCAAATTTCACACACCAAAAAATTAGGTATATATACTGATCCATTTTCACATTTAACTTAACCATTTTAACCAAAAAACCATTTTTGAAAATCGAAACTAACCATTTCGACTAGTTCTTAAAAATCTTAAACTATCTTCGAGACTATTTTTGAAAGCGTCTAGTTTTATCCAGAAGTTATTTTCAGCACATTTAGGTGAGAAATATTTATGGTGGAACCCTCTTTCCACGTCACGTTCTTTGCATCTCTATAGAGCTCTGCTCGGGCGTCGGCGTGGGGAGAGAGGTAATTTGGTTTTATTGTATGATACATGAATTTATGCTATTTTACGAATTGGAATGGTAACCTGTTATTTTTGTTTTATAATTAATAAATATTATTTACATAAATTATCTTATATGTTTTATAAATTAAAATGTCGAAATTTTTCCGGCCCACAGCCAACACATCACGCAAGAAAGCAAAATATACATAGTGCAGATGCATGTAAGAGCGTGGAAAATCGCCAATGATATGCACCCGTGAAGACTCAGCGTGCGCAACGCAGCGGTCGTAACGTCAATATTTATCCCTATAGCTGAAGCGAGAAATACGGAAGGAGTCTCTGGTTGCTTCCTCGTTTCTCAATTCAGAAAAATCGACCTAAAATCAGATTACATACGGCTTAAACTTATCACACCGAGTAGTCCAGTGGGCACTCAATAAATATAATGTAAACACAAATGCGTCTAGGATCTATTAAAGGGAAAAGGTACGGGGATGAATTTAACTGAAGTCGTTGATATAACTAACCTGAATTACTAATTTGAATTAATTTGATCATTGCTATACTAAATTAAATTTGTTTTTTCAGAATAACTACCAAAATAATTAAATTAAATTACTTTATGGATTGAAAAATAAATCAATTAAATTAAATTATGGATTTAAAACTAGATTACCTTGTGGATCAAAAAGTATGGATCGAAAATAAATTGATTGCAACTATATCCTTGAGTAAAGTAAAGCAAATTACGGATTAAAAGTAAACATTAGTTACAAATATCTCTTTGGTTAAGTAATGGAGTAAAAGTAAACTAGTTATAAATATATCATTCAGTAAATTGAACTAATTTAATATTAGGTAAGAATGGGTAAGCCATTAATTAAACTACTACAATTCATTTTATAAAATTAAAAGTAATTCAAATTGACTTGATCCGTTGATCTAAATAAGTGAATACAACGTCTTGATTTAATGAAGATAATCATCAAAAGGATTTTGAGTAAATCATATATTCGAACTAAATTAACCCACTGTTTAAATTAAAGAAATCCAGCGTCGATAAAGAAAATTTGATCCTGAAATTTTTGGGTAAATTAGTTTAAAGATCCGAACTTATTGAAATAAAGCACTTTAGTTTTAGTATAAGTTAATGGTAAAGAAACCCTCCTAAAGTATCTAACTAGGAAAAATTCGAGTAGATTGTAGATTAAAAAGTTACTATATCCAACACGAGATAAGACTAACTAAATTTCCACTGATGGGTCAAGTGAACCGCGAATCCAGCCGAAGGAATGTGTAGAAAAAGTAGGGTGAAACTGCGATAAAAATCAAATTACTCAAATTGATAACTACCTGCGACATAGGATTGAAACGATTCTATAGGTAAATTGAGATCGGTTACCAAATTAAATCCAAACCATGCGCGCTTAGTAATTAAAATAATGACAAGGCCATCATGTAATTAAGCATGAAAATCCAAAGAAAATCGATTAACTTTTGAAGGAAGTTCGAGTAGTCTAGATAATGTCAGAATAAATCAAAACCAAAAAATGAATAAGAATCTATTGATGAAAATCCCCACGAATAAATCAACTGTTAGCATAAAACTCCCTTGGTAACTGCCATTTATAAGTTTACACTAAATCGATCAGAATTCGAATAACGTAAATCGGAAAGCCGTATTCAGATAAGCGACATGAACAATTTTCCCAAACGCGATAACTGCATTGAAGTAACATCATAAACCATTCGATAAGAAAAATAAAACTCACCATCTCCATAGAGTAATCCGTGAATCCATGTCACAGCCGCACTGACTCCTATAGTATAAAGATCACCCAAATGCGCCAACTAGACTCGAATAATTAACTCCAATTTTCGTCCTCTAAAATGATAAATAATTTAGATTCAAATAATAAAGTAATGAACCTGAATTAAGGTTCATAGTAAATTCGCTATATTCAAATACCCGGCACAAAGGGCGAACGGATGTCGTCATTAGGAACACATGGATTCTCGAATGTCGACGGCAAACATCCTGTTCGACATTAACGGATGACGAATGCGTCAACAATTAGTCTACATTGATAAATAATTAAATTATGTAGGTACTAGTAAATTGTTTCAATTTAATTAATACTTGAAATTCACGAGTACACTAGTAATTACTCCCATTCGAGCAATAAATAGCACCATAAATGTGCGGATAATCGTTGCAATTTGGCAAACAATAAAAATTACTAACACACCAAAGATCGTCGGTAATCCAAATCATACAATGGGGGAACCGAATACAAACCGATAAGATCCCACTATACGATAAACGCGGATAAATTTTTATGGTAACATAATAAAGGATAAACGACCCAAATCCTACATAGAGAAACCACAGAAGTCACCCGAACGCACCCACCTATGATTTCAGTTCAAATATCAAGAATCAAGTTCCCGAACATTAACGTAATAAATCAATGTACCCCCTGAAATTAACGAGCACTTTAAGCATATGAGCTTATGATTATGAATTAAACGTTCATCTACTAGTAAATAGTGTGAGAATATATTGTATTAACTCATTTCAGAAGAACTCATGCTCCCAAATTGGATTACGAAACAAGAGGCCGATGAATGGCGCCGAGCCTGGAAACGAGCGCGCCCGTCAATGACTCTCGAGGAACCACGCCCGAAGAGATCATGCCCAACTCTGTGGCAAATCTTAGGCAGAGGGGATGACCCCCGCCGACCCGAGGAAGAACAGTACCCTGCCGAGGAGATTATCGACCATGCGCGAAGCCTGCTGGCTCAGTAGGAGAAGATCCAGGAGGAGGTCGATCTACAGGTTGTGAAGGCGAGGATGTACCTCGCCAACGTTGAAGAGGACATCCTCGTCGGGCGCATCGCGGAGACGTACTCGGCTCGACCAGCACGCAACACTCGGCGACCAGTGCCCATTATTCCCGGTTACTCCCCGGAAGAAGGAGTCAGGAAATTTCTCGAAGAGTCATGAACCTCCAGATACAATCATAACTATCATTTGTATTCTAGTGATGTTGATAATGATAAATTATAATGAATTGTCATCTTAGAATTTTGTTTTAAATAAGATTTCCGCTATGATCATGTTTGAAATAATTAGAGTTCTCCATATTAGACAAAATTAATATTTTTCTTTGTAGAAATGTCGGCCCTGAAACTAATGCAAAATGAACTAGCCCGCGCTAGGCAGGCAAACGCGGAGCTACTCAGCCAGATACTACAGTTAACTCGATAAGTACAACAGGTCAAGGCGACCTGTTTGGACCCCAAACGGACAAAGATACTTTATCATCGACTCACTGCTACTCAACAAGGCTGGGCCGAAGAACGTCAGCTCAACCAGAGCCTACGCACGCAGATCAGGGGCTTAGAAGTTGCCCTAGCAGCCTGTAGGGAAGGGGAAGCGGTAACGTATCCGCTCATCTTCGCCCCATCCCAACTACCGAATCAACGTGCCGTTGGTGGTGCCGCACCAAGCTCAAAGTCGACAGCCATCCAACCAACCCTCCGCCGGCCGGGACGTAAGGAACGGGCCCGTCGCCGAGCCGCACAAGCATCAAATCGATCGAATTAACTTACTATCGTTATAACTGTTCTTTGTTCGTTAAATAAATCAGCACTTATGTATTCAGTCATAGTGGGTTAGACTCGAACTCATCTACGCTAATTAGTCTACATTCAATTCACACTTCCATGTAAGGGACCAAGCAAAGCGAGCATAGGTCTTCTATCGACAGCTCGTGAACCCGAGGATTGTCCGAGCAATTATAGTATTAGCAGTAACACTCAATTTTTGCGGGCAATCCACCACTTGAACACATTACCAACGTTGCCTAGCAACGGGTGCCAAGTGGTGGTTAGCATCATTTTGTATGGCGTTACTAGGGTCACCAGGAGGGTAAGCAAGAATTGAAACCCTGTAACCCACCAATTATTTAGATTATTCATGATTTGCAAAAAAATTAAATAACATTTTGCATAAATTAACTTTAAAAAAATAAAACTTAATTTTAAAAAAAACATGAATCGTTTAATCGAAAAAGTGGCATGATTTCGTGTGGAGTTACCGCTGCATTAAAGCAAACTGAAGGTAACACTATTTAACCAAACATTACAAACTTGATTTAATATCAAAGCCATAATTTAGTATCAGTTTTAGCTATAATAACCGCACATTTGTTATTGGTTAATTTTATTTGTATTATTGAAACTGTAAATTAATGTTATTTATGGTGCTTTGGTATATTATTTAAAAGTTTTAAATAGTAATTTTACTTCAAAAATCTATAAATAATTAATTATTTATTAATGTCTACAAAATTATTTAGATTAATTAAACATAAAGCTAGTTTATCACAAAATTGGAATAATCCATCCCCATCTAATTCTGAAGAGAATACACATGAAGCCGATAACCCAGATATTCTACCACTTATCATGGGGAAAATCCGGATAACTTCAAATGATTTGAAGCAGAATTGTCACGCTTGGGTAACTGTAAATTTTCCGTATTGTCATATGATTCCAGGGGATCTATCTAATGATGTTCCTAAAATTATTTGGGACCCACCAAAAGTTAATGAACTGTATAAAAATGTTTTGTTCACAAAAAACGCTAAGCCACAAACGGTTATTAGAAAATTTTCCAAAGTTTCCACCATCACAAACAAAGTGACGAATTTATTTCCAGAAAATATAGACAAAACTTCTGACAACAGACAAACGACGTTTATTTCTTGTACAGAAAGCAATATTACTAATATAAATTTTTCAAAAAAGAAAGTTTGTCCGAAAAATAGACTGGAGTCAAAGTCTATTATGCAAAAGAGTATCAGTAAAACAACATCAAAACTCAATTGAACAATGTTTCTGTATTCTCACTTGTTTGGTCATTGCATTCAAGCTAAGACTTCTTTTACAAAGGCATTAATAAAAGATACTAAGAAATAACAAATAAAAGTTTAAACATTCTGATTCTGTAAATTTTGAATATACAAATAATTGGATGAGAAGCAGAATTTCGTTATTATTTGTTTTCCAGTGAAAAGTCATTATTTTAATTCTCTTAAAAATCACTTCTCCAAGGGAGCCTCAAAGTGACTCCAAAAGGGAAATTAAATTGTAAAAGGTGAGGATATAGAAGCTAATAAGATGATTCACGAAAAGCTTCAAAAATAAAAAATATAGATGCTTTTATAAAATTATTCGAATACTGAGCTTTCAAAGAAAATCAATTTTCGTTCTAGTTAAACTTAGTCTAAAACTCTTTGGTGGTAGACTTATTAACCACTACTAATTTGTTAAGATAGCGGGAAACATCTTGATTTTGCGAACAATAAGACGACCAAATTCTAAACAAGATCAGTAATTTCTGGCTTGAATAATTAAAATAAAAGATAAATAAATTTTGATAAGATTAGTTTCTATGTATTGTGGTTAGATGCATTTATACACTATTTACATTGTACTTTAAATAATAAATCAAAAAACTAACCTATTGTTGGGCCAGAACACATACGGCCTTGGAAAATGTTTAAATGGATCGGTAACACACATGCAAACATAACAAGCAAATTTAAAACAAACCTATTAAAACATCAATTAAACCCTACCAAATATGAGAAAAAAGGGAGTTACATATAAAATAATAAACATAAAAATAAATTAAAATAATAACAAAATGCAACAAGATCCGCCCGATACAAACATACAATGAAAACCCAACAAATTCGACAAAATTTGATAAATTAATAAAAGTTCATGAAAATGAAATTTAAATCTAAGAATTTGAATTAGAAATAATTCAATAAAAATTCTAAATAAAAAATTATTAAAATAAATTAAAAAATAATAGAAATAAAGAATAGAATACTGGTGGGTTACAGGGTTTCGCACCTTGCTTATCGCTCTAGTTACCCTAGTAACGCCATACAAAATGATACTGACCGCCACTTGGCACCCGTTGCTAGGCAACGTTGGTAATGTGTTCAAGTGGTGGACTGCCCGCAAAAATTGAGTACCATGTGCTAGTACTATAGTTGCTCGGACAATCCTCGGGTTCACGAGCTGTCGATAGAAGACCTATGCTCGCTTTGCTCGGTCCCTCATAACTATTCAGGAATTACTGTGGAGAATTGAGACGTAATAAGGTTGCTTGTGTCGGTGCTGGCTTGCAATTTCAAAAGAAAACGACTCAACTAAGGCTAAAACTACTCTATTTGAATCAATCACATGGGGAATATCTACTGTTTGATGTTTTGAAGTTGTGTTGCTCGACGTCGGGCACGTTCCTTGCGTCCCGGTCGACGATGGTTTGCTGGAGTGATGGATTGTTCCGTTACTGGGGTGCTCTTCTGCGGCATCTGGGATGGGGCGAAGATGAGCGGATAAGTGACAGCTTCACCCTCCCGGCATACTGCTAGGGCGACTTCGAGTCCCCGAATTTGAGTGCGCAGACTCTGATTGAGCTGCCGCTCCTCTGTCCAGCCTTTCTGTGCCGCGGTGAGTCGGTGGTATACGGCTCTCATTTTTGTTGGATCAACCCATGTTGCCTTTAACTGTTGAGTCTCTCGAGTTATTTGAATGATTTGGGCGAGTAACTCTGCGTTCGATTGTCTTGCGTGATCCAATTCCGCTTGTAGAAGTCGTAGGGATGACATTACTATAATGGAAGAGCATTTAAATTCTTTATTGCCTCCATTAAGTCAAAATTTTTATTTAGCTAAACAAATTGTATGAAGCTAGTTTATCTATGAGATTAAATAACAAACGAAAAAAGACACTTAATATTTAGATCAATTTCTACAACACTTCGTCGTTACTATAGTTCTTCTGCAGGGAATTCTCTCTCTAAACTCCTCTTCAGAGCCGCCACCGTATAGGGCCGTCGGGTATCGCGGGCCGGTCGAGGTGGGTATGCCTCCGCGATACGCCCAACGCGGATGTCCTCCTCTACGTTCGTGAGGTACATCCGGGCCTTGACCACATTGAGGTCCACTTGCTCTTGTACTCTTTCCCAGAAGGTGAGGAGATTTCTGGCGTGATCATATATTTCTTCGGCCGGGTATTGTTGTCCGGCGAGTCCACAAGGATCGGATTCAAGACCCAACAATCGCCAAGTGGTCGGGTATGACCACCGGGGTTGAAGTTGTTCAATAGTCGCGGCAACTTTTGGTACCTCTCTTGGGTGTGGTTCCTCTGCTACTTGAATAGTAATTCGGTCGATAGGCATGTCTAAATTGTTATCGATCAAATTCGATTAAATCATCCGCTTATATTAATAATTGACTACACGATGATTAGGTTATTGCTCTTGGACTTATCAAACTCTACTAGCTTGGTTATTATTGCAACTTTTCACGAAGCGACTAGGGCTATTTAGCTATAAGTTCCTGGTGTGATGTATTCAGTCGGCTAGCTTTTCTCACGGTACTCCCATATGTCTCTTTTTACTGATGGTAACACGTTAAGTGATATTCTAGTGCTATGCAAATTGGGTGAGTCGAAAATCCACGATCTATCAGGCATTAACGTTTGTTAAGTTAGGATTTGTCTAGTGGATGGAATTACTACTAATTAAGATTCATTTAAAATTTACTAAGTACTTAGTGATACTATCTGTTAAAAATCGATTTCAAAACTCAAAGGAACCGCGATGTTATCAGATATTGAGGTTGATTTAAGGTTTAGCAAGTACCTACTGCTGTTTAAGATTAATTCCGAAACTTGTTAAATATCTAAAAGTTATATTAATTAACGTGAAGTTACAATTTTCTAATATGTAATATAGATATTGATTAAACTAATTTTAAAATTCGCTATTCTATGATGCTGATATTTATTCGAAACAGAGTTAAAATTTACAGGTTGTATTTAATTTGATGATATTCAATTTAGTCACATCCTGTCAGGACGATGTTGGCGGAAACGTCAATCCCTTCGATCAAGCGGATGTTAAATTTATTCAATGTAGGTTTCCGGTTTCCGGTTGATTCTCTCAGGTTAATTTAGTTATCGATCGGCTACTTCTATTATCGACTTAGTGCAATTTTCGGTTGTGGAGTGCGCGTAGACTTTCTAATGATGGAACTCCTTATCAAACATCACTTCGATATTTATCATTTGATATATTTATTCGTCTAAGTTGGACTATATCGGATTTTAAGCGCGTCGTAAGTTAATTTCTCATGATTTTGTTGTTTTATTTACTAACTTTATAGTCGTTCGTTTGGTTTCTACGGGAAAATTATTGGATTATTCTCGGGTCTAAAACGGTGTCAGGATATTCGTCAGATATCAAGAAAACTTTTCTAAGCTAAATGTTATCATCGAGTTAAATCTAATGCTATTTCGTTTCATAATAAATTAATCTGTTCACGTTTCTAATTCGGTTCAGTTTCGATTTTATCCCTGTATTTCGACAATGATATTAATTTGGATTTTTGTAACGATAATAAACTGTCAATTTTTATTCAGTAACGGATTGGTATTTATTTATTGGTTTATTTATTTCAGTTCTTTTAATCACGACTTCTTCATTTTTATCAGGCTTTATTTTTATTTTGGTCAATATTTTATACCCAATTTTATTCTGAATTACTAAATTTTTAAGTAAGGAATTTATTTATTTTAATCCATCTAATATTAACAAATTAAATCAAAGTAAAAGTTCCGTTTATTACGCAATGAGTTTGAACTATTGATCAACGAATTATTTTGTTTTTATCGATCGTTTTCGACATTTAACCAAATGAGTACTTTATTTTTAATTCATAATCACGGAATAATTTTTAGCAGTTAATTAAATGATTACATTAATTTTATGACATAAATTTTCCTTTATTTAATCAATGAAATAGCTTCCCGCATTTGACTAAATGATTACTTCATAATAAACCTTTGATCCCTAATTTTTCCCTTTATTTAATCGATGAAATTTTGGATTATTAATCAACAGATTATTTTATTTTTATCAGTAGTTTTCAACATTTAACCAAATGATTACTTTATTTTAATACTTTTCCCTTTCTTTAATCAATGAAAATTTGGATCTTTAATCAACAATTTATTTATTTTAATCAATAGTTTTCAGCATTTAATCAAATGATTACTTTGTTTTAATAATTTTCCTTTTATTTAATCAATGAAAATTTGGATTTTTAATCAACAAAATTATTTTATTTTAATCGATAGTTTTCAGTATTTCATCAAATGATTTCTTTAATTTTAAATAATAAATATTTAATCCATTTTATTTCGCATATCAATAGTTTTAGCTATATCAACGATTTAATTTGTTTTATCCCCGTGTCCTTTCCCTTTAATAAGCCTTAGGCGCATTTTGTGTTCATATTATATTTACTGAGTGCCCACTGGACTACTCGGTGTGGTGATTTTAAGCCGTGTGTAGTATAAATTTAGGTCGATTTTACAGAATTGAGAAACGAGGAAGCAGCCGGAGACTTCTTCCTTATTTCTCTTTTCAGCTATAGGAATAAATATTGACGTTACGACCGCTGCGTTGCGCACGCCGAGTCTTCACGGGTGCATATCATTGGCGATCTTCCACGCACTTACATGCATTTGCACTGTGTCGATTTTACTATCTTGCGTGATGTGTCGGCTGTGGGCCGGAAAAATTTCGACATTAAAATTTATAAAAGCATATAAAATAAGTTAGATATATGTAGAACAATTTAAATATATTAATAATATTTATTAATTATAAAACAAATAAATTTACCCATTTTAACCATTCCATAACAACATCAAATCATAATACAAAATGACATAAATACCTCTCTTCCCACGCCAACGCCGAGCAGAGCTCCATTGAGATGCAAGGACGTGACGTGGAAAGAGGGTTCCACCATAAATAATTCTCACCTAAAAATTGAATCCGACAATAAATTTAAAATCAAGTTTTGATTTAAAATGATTCTAACAATTTTCAAAATATAGTTTAAAACAGTTTGAAAATGGTTCGTTTTCAAAAAATGGTTAAGTTAAATGTGAAAATGGATCAGTATTTATACCTATTTGTATGACGTGTGAAATTTGATGCAGTAAAACAAAATTCGACCTTGTTATTTTCTAGCAAATTCTATTATTTATTTTTAATATTTTTTGATTTATTTTTATAATTTTTTATTTCGAATTTTTATTGAATTATTACTAATTCAAAATTTTCGATTTAAATTTCACTTTAATGAACTTTAATTGATTTTTTCAATTTCGTCGAATTTGTCGTGTTTTCTTGTTGTATTTGTGTAGGTATCGTGCGGATCTTGGTGCATTTTGTTATTATTTTAATTTATTTTTTATGTTTCTTAATTTATATTTAATTCTTTTATTTCTCAGATTTTATATGGTTTAATTGGTGCTTTTCAGGTTTATTTTAAATTGCGTGTTGTATCTGCGTGTGTGTTTCTGATCCATTTAAACATTCTTCAAGGCCGTTTACGTTCTGGCCCAACATAAAACACTCGGGGGTCCGTAAAATTGCGACCCGCAATTTCAATTGATTTCAAAATGATACATACATTTCATTTTCCATATTCACATTCATAAAAATGTCTACGGTAAGGTTAATCATTAAGATAAAGATGGACTTAAGGTCCGGCTACAGTACATAATCAAATATCAATTGTGTAGTTCAATATCAATGTAAATCAATATTAGTTCAAATCACTGTAGATCAGTATGAGTTAGTAAAATCAATTCAAATCAGTGTAAATCAGTTCGAGTTAGGAAAATCAGTTCAAATCAATATCAGTTGCTGTAACTCAGTTGTATTTGTTTTCGAATGAATCGCTGACGGCTTGGGTTTCGCTTTCGAGCTGGGTTGATCTTGAAGGGTGATTGATGGAAATCTGCGAGAGTCTTGTTATTTCGTTGGTTTTGGTAGTTTTTCGAATTTGGGTGAACATTCTTCTGACTTTTTGAATTTGGGTATTTTGCCTTGGTTTGTTTTTCGTTAGGCCGAGGATGAGACAACATATTAGGAGTATTATGTTAGATGTTATACTAATCGGTAGTATTAGTTCGATTGATAGACTTGTCATTGCATGGGGTTCATTTTTCTGTTTGATTTGTTTTCCTTGTTGCTTTATGATTGATAGGACGATCTTTTGGATTTCTTGAATTAATTTATTATTGGGATTTGCTTTGGCTTTTCTTTGAATTTGTCTGATGAGGGTTTCTAGGGTTTTCTTTATCTCTCGGTTCTCATTTTTTATATTGGTTATCTCTTCATTATTTTTCAGTAGGGTTTGTACCATTGTTTGGGTTTTCTCGATATTCTGTTTTAATTCGTCTTTGTTTTCTTTTGTGGGGCATTGTATACATTGGAGGTTTATCTGCTGACATTCCTCATTATTGGGGTTACTACAAATTTCTTTGAAATCGGCACAGGTACTGTCCTCTCTTCTGAAGGGTTGGGATTTCTCGCATTTTTCCAACGGGTTTTCAGTGTCACACTCTCTCATTATTATCATTATCATTATCCACAGATTTGGGTTCATAACTTCTATTTTTATACGTATTTAATTTTTTTATTTATTTACAAGGTTATTTCGTTTATTTACAGTGGAGTTTAGCCCTTTTTACTCTTTCTCTTTTTCTGGGGTTGGGTGTTTCTCGCACTCCTCTTTAGTTTTGTTTTCTGAAAATCTCATTATCAGGACTTGGGCTTTTATTAATCGCTCGGTTAGTTTTGGGAGTTCTTTTAGTCGCTCTTTGTTTTCTTTGATTATTCTTTGTTGATTATGGATTTTCATTTGGAGATTTCTTTCTTTCGCTTGCTTTCTTTTAAGTTGACGTTTATAGTTGACTCGTTTGGTTGTTTGTTTTACCAGCTTTCGTCTCGCTTCCTGGAGCTGTTCTGTTAATGTTTTAATTTCGTCCTGAGCTTGTTGATGACTTTCTTTTATCTCTCTGGCTTCTTTACAACTGTCTTCTAGTTGTATTACATATCTCTGTTCGCTTTTTCTGCTGTCTCTCATTCGTTCTGCTTCGGTTTTCCAATAATCTTCCAGGATTACACGAGTCTTTATTTCGGCTAATTCTCGTCTTAATCGTTCATTTTCTCTCTTTTGATTTCTGTTTTCTCCCATGCTGGATGTTAGTTTTCGTTTTATCATATTGGCTAGTTGTTTTGACTGTATTGATTGTTGATTTATCCGGGCGATTTCTGACTCTTGCTCCTCCACTAACTCTTGCCATTCTTTTCTTTCGGCTCTCCATCTTTTACTGTAATATCTCAGTGGGTCTTGTTCGATTGGTTCTACTAATTGAATTGGGCTTGGTAGGTGTTCTCCGTCTTCTAGATTCATTCGGATTTCTACTTCATTTGAATTCATGCTAAATATACATTGGTTATGATTTTTCTGTTTTTATTATTTTTCTTTATTTTTATTATTTTTACACTTTTTACAATTTTCTCTTTAAATTTACACTATCGTTTCGTCCGTCTCCCCGAATCCTTCATCGGGTTCGGCGGGTACTTGGTTTGGAATTTCGGTTGGGTATAACGGCATAAGCAGGATTGGTGGTCGGCTTTGTAACATATTTACCTCTTCTCGCAAGGTATTTGATATTTGTATCTCTTCGTCTAAGAGATAGGCAAGATAGTCTGCGTTTTCAGTTAATTCCTCTACTTGCATTTCTAAACGATGCGTGTTTTCTAACGCTTTTAACTTTTCAATCTCTTTTCTCAGATTCTGTTCATTTTCCTCATATCCTTGCTTTATTGCTTTTATCTCTGCTTCAACTTGTTCTTTTAACTGCTCGTTGACTTCGTGTTGATGTCTCAACTGGATTTCTTTAAATACTGCAACTCCTCGGTGTCCGTTCACCTCCTGCTGGAGTTCTGTTATCCTCTCGTTTAATTGTTGGTTTTGCCGTCTTTCATCCGTTTGTTCGTGTAGGGTTTCCGATATTTTTTGATTTAACTGATCGATCCATTTTCTGAGGTCCTTGTCGGTTTTCCTGAGCCTTCTTATTGTGTTTTGTCTGGCTCGTTCATGGTATTCCATTGTTTGGATTTCTTCGTTCAGTTCCTCAATTGTTTCTTTCTGCACTTCGACTTGTTCCCATAGTTCCCAATCTTCCATATTCAATATCTTTTTGGGTAACAGTCTTATCTCTTTCTTGGCTTCTTGGTACTGGTTCTTCCATCTTCTTGCTTCTGATTTGATCCACTTTTCTTTGTCTTCCGTTTTTATTTGTTGTATTTGTCTCTGTTTAAGAGTCTTTTCTTGTTCTATTAGCATCTCCTTCATTCTCGTTTGTTGCCATACTATTTCGTGATCTTGTTTTTGTATATGTTCCCATTGCATCGCATTCTCGATTTTCGACAATCTATACTTGTCTTTCCACTTTCTCGCTTCTCCTGTTGTTTGGATTACCATTCTTTCCTGTCTATCGTCTCTGGGCTCTCTAACTTTCTTTGATGGTTTTGGCCCTTGATTTCTCAGTTTATTGATCTCGATCTTTGCGTTCTCCCATTTAGCTTTATAAGCTCTTGTTCGGTCTTCCTCTTCGGTTATTTGCTGAATATAATGTCTAGCGCGTGCTTCCCAGTCGTTCCTTGTACGCTCCTTCTCTCCGTACCACTTCGTTTTCCAGTGAAGTGCTTGCCGTTTTGCCCATTCTTTGGCTTGTTCCATATGGGTTCTCTTTGTCTTCTCTATTCGGTATTGGGTGCTAATTTGCCCAATTTCTTCCTGCATTTGTTGTATAATCTTTATCGTCTCTTCTCCTTCTTCTCGTATCTCTGCTTCTTTGTCTTTTATCACTTCTCGCAATCTTTCGATTTCACTTTGTTGATCATGCTTCTCTTGCTCTAACATTCTGATCTCCTTTCTTTGGTTTATGATTCTGGTTTGGTTCTGCATAAATTCCTTCATCATTTCCTCTTCTCGCTCTTGGTACGTTTTCTCTTTTCCTTCCGGGTAGGTTATTTTTTGTTCTAGTTGTTTTTCCCACTTTTCTTTCATCATTTTCGTTTTTAGAGTTTCTTGCACTAACTCCTCTTCTGCGATTAGTAGCATTTCTTTTAATTGTAACGCCCTTTGTCTCCATAATTCTACTTCCTCATTTATTACTTTTATTGATTCTGGTTGATCTTTGACTGCTGGTTTTGACTCTTCAGCCTCTTTCACAACTTCTTTTGTCTCGTTTAGATTCATAATTGTTTTCTAAATATTAATAACCGATTATTCTCTCTTTTCAATCATTTCAAAATTTTATCATAATTTACATCGTCTCGTATTTTTGTGGTTTTGAGTTTTTATAATTTTTTGATTTTACGTTTATCTTTATTTACACTTTTTACATATTGCTTCCATTTTTAATTACTGATCAGCGAAACGGAATCCTTTGATCCGCCCGTTGATCGGCTTTCTACATACTGGACATATATCAACTTTTAACCCACATGCTTCGCATGTGACCATATGTCCACAAGGAGTATAAATTATTTCTACATGTTTTTGCCAACATGTCACACATTGATACTGCTCCAAAATAGCTTCTTTTATCATTGATTTGTCGCGGTCTTCTTTAGGTTTCTCTTGATATCGCTTGATTGCTCGGATTATTGCTTGTGTCGAGTCGTACCATTCTAAATTATTAGCTAATCTTTCCTGGATTATTTTCCTCATCTTTTGAGTATCCACTCCTGATAATAACATTATGGTTCTCGTTTTTGGTCGATCCAATATATCTTCCACTTGTTGGTTGGTAATTATTATTTCGATATTCTTTGACTCTTTTTCTTGTTTATACATACACTTTCCTTTATGCTTTAGTTTTGTGACGTTCTGATCTGGTATTGGCTGTTGATTTTTGCATCCTTCGCACATTATTCCTCTGGCTGTTTGACAATACCCTTGACTCGCAAATTCCGCTGCTCTTGGATTTCCTTTGAAAGTTTTAATTCTCTCTTCGAATGTTCTATTTATAGTCTCTTTTTCCCAGATTAGTTCTGCTGGATCTTCGAAATTCTTTATTATCGTTACCTTTTTCTCACCTCCCTTTTCATCTTTGTCAACTTCTGATTGTCGGAGTCCTTCCAATCTGTTTATCGCTTGGTTTCCGACGTCAATGTTTATTCTAAATGGGCAGGTTGAAAATTTCCTCAGGTGTTCTCGTTTTGCTGTTTCTCCTTTTTCCCAATGCGAGAGTCTTCCTTGACAATAAATACAGGTAACTTCATCTGGTAGTTCGGGGGTTCCTGAGAAAAAGAATCCTTGTGCTGCCATCTCTTTACTTTGTCGGTCAGTGAATACTTTATTATCTTTGAACGTTAAATATCTCTGTTCCTCTTTTCTCAGCTCCTCGTATCTTACTCTTCTCTGTGAGTAAATTACTTTCCTCATTTTCCATGGTCGTCCGGTTGTGTCGAAACTGGTAAAATGTTGAATTGCGATTACTAAGGTCTTTATTCTTTCCTCTTCCTCTGTTTTTTTCCATAGTCTCGTCCATATCGAATCTGGTCCTTCTCTCATCTGTACCATTATCTCTTCGCTGATTCCGCTTGCCATCTAAATATCGTCATTATTTTTGAATTTTTGTTTTTCTGATTTTTCTGATTATTTGTAATTTTCTGATTTTTATTTGATTTTTATTATTTTATTTACATTTTATTTACACTTTCCTTTTCTCTTTTTACAACGTCTTTTCTGGCTTCTCTACTTCTAATTTTATATATAAATTATCTTCTCGCAAGAATCCTTCTCCTCTTAATCGTTGTTGTGGATAAAAACGTGGTGTACCAATTGCTGTATTCCAGTCGGTTGTTGGTCTTCCCATCTGTGGTTCATTTCCGGTTCTGATTGGGTTACGATAATCCTCTTGTCCTTTCATTGTTAATATCATATTTTGTTTAAAAGGCCATGTTAATAATTCATCATAATCTCCTCTTCCTACTCTGATGAAGACACTGATATGGGTACCTGTTGCATTTCCATCTCCATTTGGATATAATCTAATGCCCAATTTGTATCCATTCTCCCAACTGTATATTGGTGGACTATCTAGAATTCTCTGTGTTCCATCCTTTGCTCTCTGGAGTTTTTCTGCGAATTCGGTTATTTTCCATATAAATGGTGCTGTAAGATGTTTTTTGGCTATGGAGCTGTTGGTTTCCAGTTCCTTTAGGTTGTTGGTCATCTGTTGCATTTTCTTTTCTATTTCGGCCATTTTCTTGAGGGTATTTCCTTGGCTTCTCTCGAAATTCTTTCTGGATTCTAATATTTCTCTTATTATTGCCTTTTGTGAATCATTTTCCGTTCGTAGGCTTTTTACTTCCCATGCCAACATTCCTATCGTTTTCATCATGATTTCGGTATGCTCGATGCTGTTTTCCATCATGTGCTTTTGCATCTCCGCAATTGGTAGTTGTGCTCGACAATTGAATAATTCTAACGGGCACTTGATTGGTTTGCCTATACATTCGTCCCAATGTTCTTTCAATTTGACCTTCTCTTTTCTGTCGCAGTTGTTTGCGCATACTCCTTCATATAGATCGCATATTTGTTCCTCTTTTGGATTCCGATGTTCCATTTCTATTTTTATCCATTCGTCGATGACTCCACAGAATTCGCATTTTTCCTCTCTCTTGATGCACACTTTGTGATGTTCTTTCATCGTCTTTTTGTTGCGATCGTTTGACATTTTCCGCATAATATCTCGTTATATTCGCATTCATTTGTGTGACTTTCGGCTTCTTTCATAAGTCCTTTCCATTCACATTCTTTTACTTGGCATTGAATTAATAGGTTATTTATTTCTTTGTTGGTGGCTTTATCCATTGTGGTAGGATCTTCGTCTCTTTCAAACGTTTCGTCACATCCAGGGCATTTTATTATTTCTGTTTCTATTACTTCTATCGTACAATCTGTGCATATTCTGCATCCACATTTCGTCTGTCTCGCTCCAATCAATAATTCTTTGCATTTACAACATTTTAATCTTTCCTTGATATCGTTCACCACTCTAATTTTATTTTTCATTATTCGTCTCGTAGTTTCGGATGGATTCTCGCTTCCTCTAATTCTCTCGATGATTGTCTGCATATCTACAAAAATTTTCTGATTACTCGACGTTGCTTTACTTCTATCGTTTTATTTTTACATATTTACACGGTACGCTTTATTTTTACTCTACTGTTGAATCCGGTTCTGGGGTGAATTCTGGCATCGATGCTATCCATTCCACCCAACTTGCTGGATCTACGTGCTGTTGATTACTACGTAGTCTTCTAATTTCGTCAGCTTGCCATCTAACTTGATCTGTTAGTTGTTCGTTTATTCTCTGTAATTGTAGTATAGTTCTCTGTTGCTCTTCTAGTCTTATGGCTTGTTGTAGACCTCTGTTCACACTTTCCGTTAATACTAGATGAGTATTTGTCCATTGAGTTTGCGCATTGTTCGTTATTAGTGTCATTAATTCACATTGTCGTCTCCATGTTGCCTCGATTCCTTGATCTTGGTATATTCCTTGATTAATTCTACAATCTCTATAAGGTACATTGGCAGCTGCTGGTTGTTGTATTGCTTCTGTGAACGGTGGTATTCTCACTTGATTTGGTTGATTTACGTTATTCGGATCCATCTATTGGTTATAACACATCATTAATTCATCGGCACTCTCTCTATTTCATTATTGTTTCTAACGTATTTTGTACAATATTTATAAATATACATACCATTACTACTATTATACTACATAATATTTTACACTATATACAATGTCTCTTTTTCGTTTTACACAATCGTCTCCGGGGACTCTATACGCAATGTCCGTATATCCCCGTATTTCTCATTCATTACTGGTATACACAGATTCGTTGACCATTGTTGTTTCGATAATGGGCGGTTCTTTTAACTCAGAGTCCGCTTGGTACTGGAATTTCCTATAATTTCGTATTCCTCGGTTTTTCCCTGCATGTATTGTCCTAATTCGATACGAATTGAATTTTTCTACTGCTGGCCATAGATCTTCTCTTGGTTGACTTCTTCTGCATTTTGGTAGTCTGCACTAGTTGAATTATTATCAGCATCACCGCTGCTTATTCAACTGCTGTGTATCCAGATCATTTTAATGCATAATAACTTGTTCCTTAGGCTGCGTGGTCTGTGTTTTCTCTTTATAACTGGTTGTCTTCCATTATTCTTCCTTTGGTTGCACATTCTTAAGTGCTTTCTGGAGTTGTAATGCTTTTTGGATTGAATAGATGGCGTCCGCCATGATCATTCTTTTTTCCATGTTTCGTTCCTGGTTCTCTCAAGATTGTTTTATTATATGTTGATTGTCGTATTTTGACTTGAGTGGTTTTCCTTGTTATCGTTCTCCAATGTCATCGAGTTCCACTTTTGGATATTTATACATATTTCCCATTTTCTTTTAGTCGTATGCATACCTTTCGATTCGTTATCGTTTTTTGCTTTGTTTCACAATTGTATTCTTTTTGTTTAACCTGGTTGGTTTCTTTAGGTTCGTAATACGCAGATTTTTGTGATAGGTTTTTTTCACCTGTGTTCTCAATTACTTTTTCTTCTTCATTTGCTGCATTTGATCTATGTTTATTATTACTCTGCTTTAAACTTTCTCTGATCTTGTCGTTGATACGGTTCTTCTCTTGTTCCTTTCGGACGTTTTGTCGTAATGATTCTATAACTTTCTGGTTATTGATTTCGCAGTAATCATCTTCCTTTCTGAACGTGTCTATATATTTTCCACGTTTTCTTTTAGTTGGGAATACGGTATTTTTTTGATTTTTGATATCCCGTTGAATTGACATTTGATTCTCCTTCGTTCATCGTTCCGTTCTTTTTGGTTTCGAATATACAAACTTTTGTGATGGGTTCTTTACCCATATTTTCGACTATTACTCTCTTCTCCACTCTTTGGGTCTGCTTCCACTTTTATTTTGATTTCTTTATTTTCTGTACTCGACGTTTGTATGGCTCTTCTTTGGTGTTGTGAATTTTCTCCCAGGGTTGGCTATGTGCAGCGTTATTATAATGTCATTATTTGGCACATATTATATTTCTGCATTGCTCTAAAAGCTATCCATTCAACATTTCTTTCTGCTTTCATATCATATTTCCAACAATCGATAATTTTGTTTGTATACATACTTGTTCAATCGTTCTAATTCCTCTGTTTATTATTCGTATTTGGCCCTATCCAGGTTTTAACTTGGATTTTTATGTTTCTTCCTTCTGTAGCTCTCTACATAACGTCCTTTGGTGGTCGGGCATGATGTGAGTTTTCGATCGTATTTCCATCTTTCCTGGTTTTCCTATTGAGAGTACCCACGATTGACAACTTATGCTTGTATTCATCCGTCAGTTGTAAGCATTATTCCTTTACTTGAAATTCTTTCTCTCTTTATTGTTCGTAATCTGAACGATTTTTAATCTCCTTGTTGATTTATTTTTCGTCAGCTTCTGTTAACTTGATGGACGTAATCAATATCATTATTTTCTGTAGCAGGGTCGGTCGGTTTTGATTTTTCCTTTGTTGTAGTAACATTATCCCTTTATTTCGTTTTCCCTCGTTATTGTTGTTGCTCGTTTCTTGACGTTCCTCGTTGGATGATTCCTTTTTCTCTTGTTGTGCGGATTTGTTTTCATCTCTAGCATTTGGTTTGGTATCTTGATCATCTTGGTTTTTGCTGTTATTACTTCCTCCTTCTCCATTATTATTTCCATCCGGGGTTTCCTTTGAAATGTCGTCCTCGACATTTATTATTTCAATTATTTCCTCGTATACTTTTATTATCTCGCTTATACGTCCATCTCTTTTATTTCTTGTTTGCTCGCTTGAATCTTATTTGTTCGATGCCAATCTAATGTATTATCATCAATAATTTTCCTTTTCTATCTCCGATTCGTATGCTTCTTCGGATTGGTTGGTGCATTTAGGTCCTTCCATTTCAACATTGCTTTTGTTTTTTAGGGAATGAATAGTGAGCAATATTGTTTCTTTTAAAGAACGTTTCTGTTTCTACCATCATGTGTTACATTGAATACTTTAAGGATGAACCTTCGAGGTCATTTCATCAGATTGGCTGCTGCCTTCGATTTGTTTGGCATCGATTCTTCCCATAATTTTTGAAAACTGTCTACCATCATTTCTCTTCCTTATTGTCGCATTACTGGTTTATAATTTATGCACTTTGCCTGTCTGGATTTCAGCGCATATGTTAACTACATTGTTTTCTCCATTATCTCTCTCTTTGAAACGTTGATCCTGTTTTTAGTAGTTCTCTCAGAGTTTGTTGTAGAAGCACTGGCTGCAACTGCGAACATTAATGGGATGTTTGGTCCCTCTTCGTTTGGTATACTTTGGGCGTATCGCATTTCGCATAGTTGAATTATATTATTATCCTTTTGGGTGTTTCTAATGCTGTACGCAAATGTAAGGTCGTTCCTTCACTCTGCCATAGTGAATATCATGGGTATGCTTTCCTTGATACGATCCCATTTTCTGGTGGACTTTCTAGCTCCTTTAGGCGTAATCAATTAGCGATTTTCCATGCTTTGTTACTATTCTTATCATCCTTTTCCCTTCGACCCATCTGGCATTATTTTCTGAGGCTTTCACATATATCCATCTTGTCCTACATTATCTTGAGTCGCGTTTAGTTATTTTGGATCAGCCGGTTTAGTTCCTCTACGGTATTATTTGCTGCCGCTTCTATTTTTCACTCATCGTTAGTTTCAGTTATACTTAGTTGTTCGAGTTTGTGATCTAGTTTGCATACCTGATTCTCTGGTTCTCTTGTTATTGTTCTCGGTATCGCTTTACATCTACTCACGTTCACGTAAATAGGTCTAGTGAGTGGGTTGTTGACTATTTAACTCGAGCATTGTTCTCGTTTACGTACATTATTTCGTAAGGTCCTTTACCACATCTTTGTAATTTTCTGGCTACTCCTGGATATTCTGGCGTTGCGATTATTACCCCAGTCTCCCACTTGAAATTATGTTCGCGTACGTCCGCTTTTTGTCACGGTAATTCTTTATAAACTTTTCTTGATTAAATCTAATATCATACTGCCGTTCTTCCAGATCTCCTCATTCGCCGTCCTTAGAAATCGTTACATAATCGTCATTTCCAATACTGTGATATTGGCGGTTGATATTCTATAGTCTATTCGGCATGTTTGCATTCTCTGCCAGTATTAATTTAAATGGACTCATTTTTGTTGCTGAATGTATTGACATTCTATATGCCATAAGGCATAGATTTATATATCTATCCCAAATTTTCCCCCCTTTTTTGGGGGTGTCTGCTACATATGCTCAATTTCTATTAGTATGCCGTGAATCGTTCGGACTTGACATTTGTTTGCGGATGTACGGTGATGTTTCTCAACTTCGCAATTCTGAAGTAATTTGTAAAACTTCCTCTATTAATTCCTCATGAAGTTTGTTCCTTGATCCCGGTTAGAATCTGTTTGAGGTGTTCCATATCTACAGCAATTTCCTCTCATAGGAATTCGCTATTGTTCTACTTTTGGTCTGGTATGCGAGCTTCCCGCGAAATTTTGATAAATATCTGTCACTACTAATATATGATATTTCCGTCGTTGGTTCTGGTAAGGGTCTACTACGTCCTTGCAATCATCGTCATTGGTTCTGGTGGGGAATGGCAATTGGTTTTAGCGGTGCCTTCATTTACTCGCGTGCTTTTTCCTCGTTGCACATATTGGCAATTCTTTATCCATCTTTTCTCTCATCTCCGATATTTGGCCAAAATATTTTTGACGCAGTCCGCTTCGTCCTTTTTGCTGACATGTGTCCTCCGAGTTTTCCGTCGTGGTATTCGCATTGCCACTTCTTTTCTAATGCTTTCTGGTAAACCACATAAGTCTTTTCTCGCCATCCTTAACAATAACATCCCTTCTCCATGGTATACTCGATGTCTGTTTTCCATATGCTCTCTCAATTTACTGTTGTATCGAAGATTTTCATATCGTTGTTTCCATGATTCGATATTGTTTCGAACTCCTCGTCTTCCTTTTGTTCTTTTTCAGTTTTTGTGGAAATCTATATCCTCTGCGATGATCATGCATATTCGTCTTACATCATGAATCCCATCAGTTCCTCAATACAATCTGAACATACAGTCTGCGTTGAGCGTTGGCTTTCCTGATTTGAATTTTATATACGCGCAGTATTCTTGTCACTGCATTCCCATCTCATTAATCTACTCGAGGATTCTTTGTGTTGAGGCCTAGCCACTAATGGTTGTGATCTTGTTGATGTATATTCGTGACCCATATAAATATTTGAAATGTTTAATAGCTTGACATTATCGCTAATGCTGTCTCTTCGCGTCAACAGAGTAATTCTTTTCATGTTTCTTGAACGTTCGACTGTAAATCCAATAACTCGTGTTCTTTCCTCGTCATACCCCATTGTTACAGGACTGCTCCCGATGCATATCCACTTGCGTCTAGTCGCTAAAAGAACGTTCTTCGAAATCTGGGTTGTACAGTATGGTGCTAGATATCATTTATCTCGCTGATTCTTCAAAGGCGTTTGTTAGTTCCTTTTCCCATTAAACGGGGTATTTTTTGGTCAGATTTTGTATCGGTTTGCGATGGTGCATAACCTTATGAACTTTTCGGAGTATACCACATAAGCTAAGAATTACTTGCATTGCGTGACTGTCTTTGGGTGCAGGGCAATTTTTTTATCTTTTCGATGTTTCTTGGATGGTTCTTTGCCTTTTGCTGACACAATATGTCTAAGAACGGTAACTTTTCTTTGCCCAATCGTATTTTGATGGTTTTAAATTTTAACTGTCATTGTCTTGTCGAACGAATACATTACGGATATCTTTAAATATTGCTCGAAGGTGCTAGAATAATTAATAATCATCAATATATACCATACTGTTTAATGCCGTGATGTTAACAAAATTCGATACATCTCTGGATGAAGCTGGTTGCGTTGTTAGTCAATAACATTTTCTGAATTGGTATAGAATTCTTTCCAATTTGTAAAGGCAGTTTTTTCTCTGTCTCTCTTTTGACTTTTTGCCAAGAACACTTTTTAAATCTAATGATGTAAAATAAGCTGCTCCGTGTAAAGTTTGTAACATACTTCATTTATGTTGGTAACGGGTAATTATCTCGTTTGTTACTGCGTTAGTCGTCATAATCTATACAGAACCTTGGTTCCGTCTTTCTTCTTTACCAATGACCTGGGAATTGCCATGGCGAGCACTTGGTTCGAATCACTCCTGCGTCTACACATCTTATTGAACTTTTTCTGCTTCCTGATTTTTGAGCTTCTGCCAATGATTAAGGCGTAGTTATTGGGTATATCTGTTAGATGTACGTGAGTGTTGCGTTACATCGCTTGTACCGAGATCTAAGTCAGATGCTGCAAATATATCTTTAAATTCGTTAGCAGTTTTTGTAATTGTTCCTTTTCAACTTCGTTTAGTAGCTGACTGTCGATTGTCCATAATTCTTCCTCAGTTCCTTCGGTTTTTGTTGTTGGAAGTTCAATATCCATCATCGGGTTAATTTCCCGAATCGTTCATTCGTAAATGACTTTGTCTTCCTCGTCAAAATTTGTATGTTGATCGGAATTTCACGTTGTGTTTACATACACTATCTCTCTGGCTATGGCAGTTTTTCTTTTCTCAAATTTGTGATTAGGTTCAAAGAATCATTTCCTCCTCTTATTCCTCTTTTTATTCACATAGGCAATCATTTGTGTGCGTCCTGGCACTACTATTTTCTCTGAGCATCTTACTTCTGATTTCAGCATACATATTCGTCCGGTTTTATCTCTCAGCACTCCATTGATCCTAGATCTATTATTATCTCTTTTAATAATTCTGGCATGCAGAATCTGTTCAATTATCAGTCTTGCGCTCAATCTCCTGTTGACTGCTAAGTACGTTATTTGAATTTTACATTTTATATTCTATTATCGAACCAAATTTTCCCGATGACTGCTACCGATTTATTTCTCAAGTATTACATCCATGTTAGCTTCTTCTATACATGGCCCACAGTCTTCCTCGGTATTTTACCATCTTTTATTGCTGATATGTTTGCGTCCGGTATGATCATTGCTTTTATCTTACTTCATTATTCTATGGGTACCGGTTAATGTTGGTCCAGCTAATATTTGTAAGCATTAGCGATAGTTCGAGTTTCTGGATCCTGATCCACGCTTCTCGATCTTGGTTGGTTCTTGGGTAGTAAACTGCCCATATTGGTTCGTGGTGCTGATAAATGTTTCGTAATGTTGTTGGTCTTGTATGTATTTGGTCGTTCTACTGGTGGTGTTTCTCTCGATCTGATATTGTAGCTTTCTTTAAGACATATATACTGGTGTGGATGAGTAATGTCCACATATCTTGTCTTTCGATTTTCCCATTGTTTGAGTGTTTCTTAGAGTTAGCATCTGCGTTCTACCTTGGTTTTCATCGTTTGTCGCTGTATATTACTGCTGTCATCTCTGAATTTTTATCCATCGTTCCAGTCTCACTTGCGTTTTTTGTCGCTTCTTCTGGTTTCTCGGCTCTATCGTTCATTATGCTTTAAATTTCGTCCAACTCCTTCATCGTCGTTATTTTTAGTTAGAATTCCTACTATCTTTTTTATCTGTAATATTTTTGAAGTGTCCATGTAATACCATGTTTAGCTAAAAACCGGTAAGAAGCCAATTCGCCTTTTCAGTTATTTTTCTCTCTCTTTTGTAGATTCGAACATGCTAACATTCTTGTGTTATGATTACTCTACAATTTGAATAATAAGAATTATTCCTACAGATTCCCTGCCATCATTTTTGTCGCGAAGATTAAGAACTCCCCACTGGCTTTCATCATTTTGCTGTAGCATGTTGAATGATCTGTGATAGTAAAATTCGGTTGGGTTTTCTCTCCATAGTTGTTAACCTCCCGTTATCGTCACATGTTGGATAGTAATGCTTGCTTTGTGCTTGGGAATAATAAATGTTCTCATGGCTCGTTCCAGATCTTTGTTTGGTATATTCACTCTGTGATATATCCACTGGGCTTGAATTCTCTTCGCTGCCATTCTGTAAGTTCCAAATGATTTTTGGTGGTGCCTACTATTACTCGAGTTGGAAATTGTAACCAATTCCTCTTATTTCGAATAATGGCCTATACATTACTACAATGAACATATTGGGGTAACAAATTTTTCTGATTATCATCCTTTGTTACTGGTTGAGGAATCGATTTTCCTTTTGCATTATCTCTAATTACGTTTAATGCATTTATGCTCTGGAATGTTGAAATTCTCTGGCAGTTTTTGCAATTGTACTTTACATTTGTATGTAATAACTTCTCACAACGATTCTCCCGAATATCCTTCCTTGGGTGGTTAGTAATGGAATTGCGTTTCGATTTTGTGATTGCCATTGCTAATTTTTTTAATATTCTCTCTGTTCAGGTACAATCATATTTAAACAAATCCGTAGTATATTTTCTCTGTTGATGCCATCTTTGTGATAGAATCCATCTTGTTATTTATATAGAGATATACGTTTTACAATCCTTGGAATCTATTTGGCTTTTGCGTTTGGTATTGCTGGTCGTGAACAAAATATCCTTTATAATTGGTACTAGCTACCATTTTCGTACACTTGCCACCATTCCGTCTTTTATGAATCTCATCGATCAGTGTATCTGTTTGATATTACTTTACTGTGGTGTATTCTGAGTCGATAGTTGTGGTTACGTTGGTTTTCCGATTCTTCCGGTTCCCGTATTTCATTAATGCGCTCTTTTGCGGTTAGTTTCTGTTTCACTGTGTATCGTCCTTGCACTTCGTCAAATATTGCGCCTTTTCAATAAAGTGAGTCTACAAGTCGGTATCAGCGTGATATAACGATCGTTGACATTCCCGTATTGGCATGATCTAGTCTGTTGCCAGGCATTGAGGGTACTTTTTCATTGCTTGCGTGTCTGATCGAAGATATCCTTGGTCATTTCTCAACTTTACTTGATAGCTTTCAATCACTACTACTCCTTTGACCAATTGAATTTAATAGGGTGTACTCTCCTCCTTGACACGTTCCGTCTCCAGCGTTATTCTTCCGCACGTATACTCGGTAGTTTTTATTTTCCTTCCTCGGCTGCTACATTTACTCGTCCAGCTATTGAGATGCGTCCTGTCGTGAATCTTCCTCACATTCGTTCCTCGTTACTGAGACCAACTGTTGTTATCCGTTCCTGCTCTATAATTGTTGAATTGAGTGATGTCCGCAATTGAAAGTGCCACGATTATTCCTTGTTTATCTCTGAACATTCCTTGATTCTCCGTTTTAATGAAGTCTACTTCTTGATATACCGTTATACGATACGCTAGTTGCTGGTTGTCTGTAGTTTACGCAGGATTTTGCTGCCTTGCACTCTACCGTTTCTTTTCAGGTGAGTATTATCAAATTCTTTATATTATCGCAATCATATATACAAAACGGTTCACTCCTTTCACGCCATCATCCATATGAGTATTTGTGTGATATCGTATCATGCCCTTTTCTAGCTGTTTTTGGATCGCTGCGTTAATCGTGTTTCGAATGTCCGTTATACTTCTTTTAACTTGTCTGCATTACTGTCAGTTTGATCATACTTTACTTACTAATTTATAAAATTGCATCTCACCTTCGTCAACAGATAATGGTTCGATTTACTTTCCATGATAATGTCTGTTATTGCAAATTCGTAATCCGTTGGGATTTGTATCTTGGAGTCGCTTCTGTATATCACTATCGTATTGTACATCAGAAATAGGCCATTTCCTACCAAATATCTATTGGGTCATCAGATCGTTTCGTTAATGTGATTTATTATCACCGCAATTCCTCTGGGATCGTTGGTTGTGGTTCGTACTTTGTTGTCATGATTTTATTTATTATTGGATTTTAATATTTGCTGGCCCAAAGCTGCTTCGCTTCAGCCCCCGATATTATTGAAGTTTTTTTCTCTTTATTTATGGATTTGCTATCGCCAGCCATATCAGTTATTATCTGTTGATCCACTTTGTCCTTGTCTTGGCCTTTTAATTTCCCTGTAACGCTTTCGCGTTATTGGCTGAGCTTGTTCAATTTCTTGTCAATTGATCCATCTGCATTTGTTCTTTGTTTTGCCTTTCTGGAGCTGGTTTATCAAATTTTTGGTCGTCCTCTGGATTTCTTTCCATTGCCGTAACCTGTTCTTTTCGTTGGGTTGTTGTGACTGTTGTTCTCTAGAGTTGTAGCTCCTCTCATTTATCCATTGTCCCATTCGTCTCCTGTGAGTTCGCGTCTTCTCTCTTTTTTTTATTTTTTCCTCTTCGGTATACTGGCTCTATAATTTCGACTGGTTGTTTTTGACCTACTAAGCTTATCTGGTCATCTGTTATCAGATCATCTCGTTCTGTCATGAACATCTTTGATTCCGGTATCCTCCGGGTTTTTTCCTCATCTAACGATACCATTTATCATATCAGTAATCTTCATCTCCTGTTGTGATGACGATTATTCATCTGCATCAGGTGATTTGGTGTATTTAGACTTCTTGTCGCCCTATTGGCGTTTTTCGTTTTGATTCTCTTATTGAGCTTTCTACCGCGATTTTTGTAACCGTAATATTTGTTAACCCCAATTGCATTTGCGATAACTCCGATTTTCGAGATCGTCATCCAGATGAATCGTCTTCGTATTGTAGATGAATAGGCGGTTGTACGGTATTCTCTTTTTCACTTCCTACTTAAGGCAGTGATATAAAATTCTCTTCAATTGTTCGAATCTGGTGTATACTTTTTAAAACTATACTTTTCTTGCTTCGGCTGCCACATGATCAGTGTGTTTACCATTTTCGATATATATTCTCGAAATTGCTGGGTAGCACCATATTCTCCCGATATCTCTGATTTCCTTTACAAATTTTTCGCAGGTTTCTACTCTGTTAAAGATCGATTATCATTTTGCCAAATCTGTTACGTTCGTCTTTGATTCTTTGCTCCGTTCTCAATATCGCTGCTAATTCCTCTACATTTTGCGTTTCTGTTAATCTTGTTAACCTGTCCTACCACATGATCGTCCTATTCTGTGGCAAGTAATCTGTTGCCTGGAATTCGTTTTTCGAGTAGCTGATTCGTGGTCTCGCTGTTCTTGTTGAATCGTAATTTAATTTTCGTTCTGTTTCCTACTTCGATCGGTGATGTATACTCGTATCATCTTTTACGAATTGGTGTACGTATTTTTCAACGAAATTGTGGGTATCCTCTACAACATTTTCAGTGGATTTTGGCTTCTGGCTTATCATAGATTTGGGTCCTACTTCCGCAATTTCGCTGTGTCGCTCTTTCCATTTTCCGGGTTTTGCGATTGAAATTGTGACCTTCGATAATGGCCATACTAACTTTCGTCATATCTGCCTTTGCTAAATAGAAAAACACTGATAATATTTCCCTTTCCAACCCCATTACGTTGGGTGATAAATCTTCAATTTCCTCCGTATCCTGATCTCTGTATAGATGATGGTTGTAATCCTGATTTGCTCTCTTCAGCCGATTTACTTTATCAGCCATCCACTATTTTCATGTGTATGGGGCTAGCTCGGGCTTCTTATCGTTTATTTCCTCGTCTTCTTTCTGGTTGCATTCCATTTCGTTAGCATTCCTCTGGTAAATTTTCATATGGTATCTTATATAACTCTAATAGGTTATTTGTTGCTGCGTCTATCGGGCTCTCCTGGTACGTATGTTTTCCACTTTGGTTCGGTTCTCGTCCATTTCATTCCATTCTTTGTCTTTTCATCATACACTTTTCCATGGTGTTGATCGCATCGCGATCATCTATAGGTTGTAATTTTGTACTTCAACTCGCATCTTGGTCCTCCATAATGGTAGATGGTTAGTATTGGTCATCTTCTTTCATTTCTCTTGAAATTCTTGATCTGTTGTTCTTTTTTTTGTATTTTTCTCTCTGGTTCATCCATGGCTATGACTATTATGGGTTTCCGTCTTCCCATATACCTAATTCGTATCATCGGGTTCGTTCGCGACTATTTGTCGTTGTGATACTTATTGCACGTTCTCCACCATACCGTCGTCACTACTTTCGATTATTGGTTTAATAATTTCTCGGTTTATTCGGTCGGATAAACTCATGGCATTTGCTCGGGGTCCACTAAATATTTCTTTATTTCATCATTTGGGTAGCTATTCTTATCTTTGATTGTTCATCTCCTCTCATATCTCTTGGTGCTCTCCATACTTTGGCTATCACTCATCTGTTCTCTCTTATGATCTCATAATACTGTATTCGAAAGCTTCTAACGACTTTTCATTGAGTCGGTACTCGTTAATGTAATCGATTAATATATTTTTCCTAGCTGGTCATGGCTTGTTCTGGTCATTTTAATCTGGTTTGCCTCAATTATCTTTTGTCTCTCCTTTTCTAATCCAGGTTTATTTCTTTGTGTCAATATTGAATTTTCTGCCATATTTCTGCTGTCGTTTCTTCGCTTCATTTTTGTTTAAAACGTTACCCATTTTTCTTTTGGCATATAGAGCATCCGCGAGGTGTATGTCTCGCTTTATTTCTTCCTTGATAATATAAAGGTTTAATTTTTTACTGGATCTAGCTTTCAAACTACACAATCATACAATCGTTTTGTGCTTTCGCCTCTTGTGGCTATTATCTGTCCTGGTATCTCTGGGAAAATCAATAATACCTGATACTCTCTCTTATATATTCTTTCCAGATTCTCTTGGTCACTCTTTTTATTCATATCTTTCATGATGCCGTGAATGTACCTTACTTGTTTGATATCCTTTTCGCAATTAGTGTTCATTATTCTGCTGTTTGCGGTTGTATCTCTGAGGTTTAGGGAACATTGATTTCGATCCATCTTCTACAATCTCGTTAATTTCTTAATATCTCCGTTTCATCTCCTCTTGGGTACACTCGTTTCCATTTCTCTACATTCCGATTTTGATTCATCTTTATTCGGTTTATTTTCCTCGCATGACTGAAATATTTCTACCGCCCAGACTACTTACTCACTTTTCGTCTTCGTCTGTTTGATCGTCTGGTATTTTGTCTCAACATATAATGTGTGGTTGTTCCTCCTCTTTCATATCTTTGTTGGCCTTTTGTTTGGGACATTCTCCCTTTATTTCTGTTCCGATTTGAGTCTTTCACTCCACGGGCTTTTCTTTTCTGATTCTTGTTTCATTTTTTGTCAGCAGTATCTCTGGATTCGATTTTTTTGTTATTATTGGGTTCTGATAATCTTTTCTTTTCCTTGTGAGTTGATGCTTCTTGCCTTTCTTCTTGTAGTATTTAATTCTGGCTTCTTTTTATCTTGTGATAGCACTTTTCTTTGTCATACTTCTCTTTTTCGCTCTAGTGCCTATGTTTTAGTTTAAATGTTTAACGCTCCGTCTTTTTAAATATTAGTGCTTCTTTCTTGTTTTCCGCTTTTTCTTGTTTAAGATTGCTCTCTTTATATTATTGATCCTCCTCTTGTTCTAAAAGCTTCTTCTTGCTTTATTTTTCGAGTGTACCCTATTGTTTGTGTCAATATTTTCATTTCGGTTCATCTATCTCGTACATTAGTGTTTCTCGTTTTGGATCCTCCTTTCATCATCGTCTGTTGTTTAAATATTTTTGGTTACGTCTCGTTTATACGTTGTTCATCTTCTTTTAGTGTCGACTGTCTCTGTTTTTCTCTCTGTAATTCTTTTGATGGCCCTAATATTTTTGTATTAATTCAATCGTTTCTCATATATATTATATTATTCCTCCCCCTTCGTTCTCAACACACTGCTCAAGATAGATTATATGTTTATATTAATATATTTATATGGGTTGTTTTCGATTTTCCCATCTTTGTTGGATTCTAGATATATGTTGTAGTCTCATAGACATTCGCTTTGTTGTGCTCTTGATATTCTCTAGTTTCGCAGCTCTTGAATCTCCTCATTGCTCTCTTACGTTGATTCGTTTTGGTGTATATTTGGTGGGCATTTGTTGCATCATCTCTTTTAATTCCATGGGCATTCGTTGTAGTGTTTCTCGCAGCATGTCTATCTCTTGCATCACGTTAATTTGTGGATTTCCCATAGAGTTATTTAATTTGATTGGTTTGGTTCTCTTCTTATGTTACATTGCCTTGCGAAATGTCCTTGTTGACCACAATTGTAACATGCTTTGTTACAGGTTGTCTACATATTTTCTCAGTAGCCTCGAGTTGACAACACATGTTGGCAGTTGTATTTCGGAAAAATCTCTCTGACGAATAGATATATCTATATAGACATGTGGAGCATAATTTTCATTGCATTGATTGTGTCTGATATATTATTATACTTACTTGGTTATTACCATTTATCTTCCGGATTTTCGTTTACTGGTGGCTTGAACATCTGCTGTGCTCTTGGAATGATGAATATAGTGGATTGCGTATTGTAGTATGTGTATAGATAGTATAGTTGATGATATGATTGAGATATATGTGGCCAAGACTGCACTTATTCACCAACGATCTTGATGGAGCATTACAATTTTTGCGATTGCTACTGCTTTATCCAATGTTTCTGGTGCCCCTCACAAAGCATCAAGGTATGGAATGTATGTTTTCTCTTTGATTCCTTAAGCGTATACATTTATGTCTTCGGGCAAATAATCATACTCTCCAAGGCAACTTACACAAATTTCTTTAATTTCCGCATGCGTACACTGCATTTGGATTCATCTCGTCTTTTGTTTTTGATGTGGAAGTCCAATATCTTCCCTATTTCCTTTTCTCGTATCCCGAAATCTTTATTAAGAACTCTTTAATCTCTGTCCACGTTGTCAATTTCGTTGCGTCTCTCGCTTCTTCTACAAATACATCTTGTGCGCTCCCTTTCAAATACAAGGGTAATCGCTCTTTTACTTTTTGATCTGTCCAGTGACAGATATTTTTATACACTTCAAATCCTTTATGAATGTATCCAATTTGTTGAGACTACCGTCAAACGGTTCTCCTCTAAACTTTTCTCTGATTCCTAACTGTTGCAGACATTATGTTATTTTATCATCCAGGTTTGGGTCCGGAGTCGAAGTCGTTGGATTTAATGGAATTCGCCATGTTTGAAGTTAATGTTTAAGTTTTAATATTAATATAGATTATGATTATATATTGGCAACCGGTTTTCTATTGATTTTTGTTTCTCGCTACTGTCTCCTAATTAACGCGGATCATTATCCACTATCTGTGCCGGTTCCTGTCGCTGCTGTAATTGATACTAGGATTAGGTTTCGTTGCGAATTTTTTTTTCTCCGCTTTTATAAACATTTTCTCTATCTCTTGGTTTTGCTTCTCGTGTTGGGTTGCCGAGCTAGTCAATGTTTACGGTTAGTTCGGTCTGCTTGAACTGGTTTTATCGTTCTCTTTCTTGCTTTGGTTGCTTTGAACTATCTGGTTGCTTTATTTGCTTAGTAACTACTCTGAGCGTTATTCCAAATTCTTTTCTGCTCGTTATTTCAAGTTCTTTGTGTATTCACTTTCTTTGTCTTGTTCCTGAAATATTTCCCTTGCTTTGCTTTGCACTGACTTGGATGCTTTGGTTGACTATTGATTCTAAATAAAATACACTCCAATATTCTATACTCTATACTATTTTCCTCATTACATACTATAGCTTACTTCACTTTTCGCCATTTACGTCGGTGGTCTTCTTTAATCTGACTCACCCCCTATTTTAAGTCTATTTTTAATTATCTATACCTCGTATAATTTTATTTTCGTATCAATTATCTATTGTTTATCAGTTTCTATATGTCGTAATCTTTTCATATATATCATATAAATATACACACTTCATACTTTCATTCATTCCATTAATTTTTTCCTATCGTCTCCCCAAAAATTTCTTTACTTAAATCTCAATCGTGGCTCTATGCCCCTCATACATTTCCGTTGGCTCTCGGCCTTCGCTTTTAACTCTTTTAGCTGTCATAAACTGTGATTAATATCTATCCATAATATTTTTCATCCTTACTCATATCATAACTTATCTGGCTCTATGGCCTCTAATAACTAATCTCATTCATATCTCATCCGGCACTCTATGGCTTTTTAATATCTAATCATATCAGTGCCCGCACTCTATGCCTCTATGTATCTGATCATAATCATATCCGGCACTCTATGGCCTCTAATATTCAAATATTCAACCGGCACTCTATGGCTCTCTAGTATCTGATCATAATAATATTTGTTCAATTTTCATCTTTATCATATCGTTTTTAAATCTTAATTCATTGCTTATTATTTCTCATTGTTTCTACACACCGGACTTCGAAGCTATCGTGACTTTGGGTATGTTGAGGCCTCACACTGACTTCTAAGCATGCGGTTTTTGGCCGCGCTTCTTCTCTGCCGGTTCGCTTACTCAACGAGCATATTAGGCTAATTTGGTACTCTCTGGTCTGTCGGTGTGGGATCCGGGTTATTGTAACCAAACCCTCGCTGGGGGCCAATAAAACATTCCCTCGGTATTTAATATGAACTCGGGTCGTGGGATCGCGGGTTGTGTACCTCGAGAATATAAGTAATGGAAATGCCTAAAGGTCAATCAGTTCCCAAAAGCGTTTCCCTTTGATTCTCCCTTTCCTCCCGAATGTGAAAAGAAAGAAGCGATTAAAAGTGGGAGCGGTAAAATCTAAACAATCAAATCTGCTGCCCGCCCTCCATCAGATTTTCTTTCTCGGGCTCCATTCGCCGCTCTATCTGGCTTTAGTAAGGACATTTTGAGTATGAACCATTTACCGGTTGTTCACATCTCACCTACCGTTTGGCCCCGATACTCGGAGGTGTAGGGATCCCGGTTGTTGTAATCGGTTCCTCCAGCGAAAAAAAAGAATCGTTCGATACTTCGGTGTGTGATCCGGGTTTTGTAATCGAACGGCTCAGCGCCAAGGCCATCATCCCTTTGGCTGATACAACCTGAGCCCAACGACAGTACCGTAGCTGGTCTTTCCGCTCCCGTCCCGTGTGCCTCGATCATCCCATCTTCCTATTGAACTCACCTTAACCACAGCTAGGAGAAAAAAGAAGTAATCCTAGGTACCCAGCCTTTAATTCAAACTATTAATTCTGTTCCGTGCGGCCAGCGCACCTCTTTTCTCACCCGTTCGGGGTCTGGTCTCATTCACTTTCCCCTCCCCCCCTTCTTGTTTCAAATTGGGTTCGCATCAGCCAAACTCCCGCACCCAAAAATGAGGTGATTATATCAAACAATCTCCGATCATCTCCTCTCGGGGCCCATGAGCCGCCGGTTATTGCTGACACCATACGCGACTTGGCCTACGTCTAGGTATTAATCTATATAATCTATACTAAATTCAGTTCTTTCTCAGTAGGGTTGATCAGGGTTTCCTTGGGTGAGCGTACTATCATTAAGAAAGCTCAGGTAACATTTTTTCCTCGTCTATCTCAGATAGTATCGTATATATAATATCAATATAAAAAAAGAATTATACACTAGGAAACGTCATTGTCGAATTTCTTTTTTCCGTCCAATATTTGGTGTCTCTGGTGCGTGTGTTTTAAGATTATCTTCCTAATTCGGCTTCATGTTTGGTCATTCGTTTACTTATCGTTTGTGGTGGTTTATATTACAAACATGCATATTTCTTTTTATATTCGTTCTTATCAATCTAATAATAATCAGTAGTGCATAATACAAGACACATTTATTCATTTTTAAACCACCATACATATGATAACAGTTAGTCTTTCTTTATCTTTCGCTGGCATAACATAACAGTGCGACTCTTTGCGCTCATGAAAATAATCAGGTTCCGCAAGGTAATCACCATTACTTCTCGTGCTTCTTCTTTTTGGCACGCATAAAGTATCCATAGGCCTTGGTTTGCTCTTCATTGGTTGGATCTCATCTTCAATATTTTTTGACTTTCATTACTTGTGCGAGCTTTTCCAAATCTTTGGTTATCTCTATCTCATGATAGAATTTCATAATATTTCTTTCGGCGGTTGTTAAACAATCTCTCAATAATCGATCAATTCTAATTAATATGCAATGTTCGTTGTTCGTCCGGAGGTAAAGTTTGAAATCGTTGAAATAATCCTCTTTAGCTCTATTTAAATTGACTTTTGTTTATTATTAGTTCCTCGAGGTTGTCATTTTTCGATGTTAGATCCCCTTAGTTTTCCTTTAAGTTTTTTCCTATAATTTGTGGTTCCATCTCTAAATTAAATTAAATCTTTTCAATTACCCATTAAAATTTAAATACTAATTGTAATGTTAGATTTTTCATTCAACTCTTAGTTTTAAATATAC
>CM039679.1:145640764-146195964 GCA_022537955.1 Schmidtea mediterranea | reverse complement strand
TTCCGCAGGAATTTGTAAATTTGTATCTCTTCGATCTAGAGTAGCAGTAGTCTGCGTTTTCATGTATATTCCTCATTGCCTTTCTAACGATGCGTGTTTACGCTTTATACTTTTCTATCTCTTTCTGATTTGTTCATTTTCCTCAATCCTGTTTGCTTGCTTTTATTTCTGCTTCACTGTCTTTCAGTGGCTCGTTGACTTTTCGCCGTTGTATTGTCCACTGATCTCTGGGAGTTACTTTACACTCCTCGGTGTCCGTTCACCTCCTCTGGAGTTCTTTATTCTCTCGTTTATTGTTGGTTTTGTCTTTTTTCGTCTGGTAGTTGATTTCTTGCTCTGTGATATCTTGTTACATTTCGTTGAATTTGTTCGCTATTCCTTTCTGTGGTCTCCTGAGCTTCTTTGTGCCTTGCCTGATTTTTCCCGAAATTTCTAGTTTTGACCTGCTTTTAGTTCTTCGCATGTTCTTTCTGTTACTTCGATGTTCCAAAGTTCACCATCTTTCCTATTTAGTATACTTTTGGGAACGTCTTATCTCTTTCTTGACTTCTGTACTGGTTCTTCCTGTTTCCTGTCTCTATTTAATCAATTTTTTCTTTTCGTTTTTATTTGTTGTATCGTCTTTGTCGAATGAGCTTCGTCTTGCTCGATTGCTTCTCTTTTACTTCTGGTTTGTTGATACTCAACTTACCTGCTCTATTTCGCTTATAGCCTAGATGGTTTTGCAGTGCGGTCCTCCATATTTTGTTCTATTCGCCATTTTCTTGCTTGGCATTATCTGAGTCAGCATTCTTTCTGGTCTCTTTGCGTCCTTTGGCTCTTATTTCGTTGATGGTTTTGCGCCCTTGATTTCTCAGTTTATTGATCTCGTCTTGCGTTCTCCGATTTGCTTTGTCGCTCTTGTTCTATTTTCTTCTTCGGCTATTGTGAATTAATGTCTGATTCCGCCGGATTCCATTACCTTTTTTTCTCATCTATCTGCTCATTTGATTTTCCATATCGCGCTTGTTTTTTGCCCTTTGCTGTACCAAATGGTTCTCTTTGTTGATTTTCTTTCGATATTGTGGTGAGCTAATTTGCCAATTCTTCCTCTGCATTGTTATATAATCTTTATCGTCTCCTCTCCTTCTTCTCGTATCTCGTACTTCTTTATCTTTTATCACTTCCCGCAACCTTTCGATTTCGCTTTGCTGATCCTGTTTCTCCTGTTCTAACATTCTGATCTCCTTTCTTTGGTTTATAATTCATATTGGTTATTGCATAGCTTCTTTCATCATTTCCTCTTCTCGTTCTTGGTACGTTTCTCTTTTCTTCTGGGTAGGTTGCTTTTTGTTCTAGTTGTTCATTTCTTCATCCTTTTCGGTTTTGAGTTTTCTTTGGCTATTCCTCCTCTCGATTGTAGCACGTTTTCTGTTAATATGTAACGTTCTTTGCTCCTAATTTACTTCCTACTGTTACTTTTATTGATTTTGATGTCTTTGATTGTTGGTTTGATCTCCGACTCTTTCAACTCTTGTTCTGTTTAGATTCATGATTGTTTTCTAAATATTAATAATCGATTATTCTCTCTTTTCAATCATCTCAAAATTTTATCGTAATTTTCATTCTGTATTTTGGATTGTCGTTTTATTTTTGTGTTACGTTTATCTTTATTTACTTTTTACACTTACTTCATTTATACTGTCAGCGAAACGGTCTTTGATCGCCCGTTGATCGGCTTTCTACATACTGGGACTATTCTCACTTCCAACCACATGCGTTCCATGTAACGATGTCCAGGCATATCATGTATTTCTAATGTTTCTGCCACAGTTCACATTGATACTGTTCCAAATATCTTCTTGTATCATTGATTTGTCCACGATTTTCCTTCGGTTTCTCTGTATCGCTTGATGTCGATATGCTCTGTGTCGAGTCATACCCTTCCAATTATTAGCTATCTTTTTCTTTATTATTTTCTCATCTTTTGAGTATCCACTCTGATTGCTTATGGTTTCGTTTTTTTCTTATTCTAAGATTCTGTCTTATTTTGTGCTGGTGGTGTATATTATTCTAATATTCTTTGGACTCTTTTTTCTTGTTATACTACTTTTCCTTGATGCTTTAGTTTTGTTCGACGTTATCTGGTAGTGGTTCGTTGATTTTACTCCTTCGCACATTATTCCTCTGGCTGTTGACATACATGACTTGCCTTCTGCTGCTCTTGGATTTCCTTTGAAGGTTTTTAATTCTCTTCGAATTGTTCTTGTTTATAGTTCTTTTTCCCAATTAATTCTTGCTGGTCTCGAACACCCTTAATCTTATCTTTTGCTGCTCCTTTTTCATCTTTGTTATTCTGATTGTCGAGTCCTTCTGATCTGTTCATCGCTTGTTTTGACGTCTAAATTAACATAATGACATCTCGGGTTTTTCTCGATGTTCCGTTTTGCTGTTTCCTTTATCATGTGCGGTTTTCCTGGCAAAGCTGCATGTTACTTCGTCTGGTCGTTTGGCTCGTAATATCCTTGTGCGGCCATTTCTTGCTTTCGGTCCCTGAATACTTTATTATTTTTTAAACGTTAGTATCTTTGTCCTTCTTTTCTCAAATTTTCATCTTTTACCCTCTTGGGTTACTTTTGTCTTGATTTGTTGTGGTCTTTCTCTACATCTAATCCGAATGTATGCTGCTGCTGTTTGTATATTGGTTTTTCCTTGTCTTTCTGGTTTTTTCCATATCTCGTCATATCGAAGTCTGGTCCTTCTCTCATCTGTACCGTTATTTCTTCAGCTGATTTCGCTGCATCTTATCGTCGTTATTTGTGAATTTTTTGTTTTTCTGTTTTTCTGATCTATTTTGTTATTTTTTGATTTTTATTTGATTTTTATTATTTTATTTACATTTATTTACACTTTCTTTTTCTCTTTACAACGTCTTGTCTGGCTTCTCTATTCCAATACTTTATATACAGTTTATCTTCTCGCAAGAATCCTTCTCCTCTAATCGTTGTTGTGGATAGACGTGGGTGTTCAATTGCTGTATTCCGTCAGTTGTTGCCTTCCTCTGGGGTTCCTTTCCTTTCTGATGGATTGCGATAATCCTCTTGTCCTTTTCATCGTAATATCTTTTTGTTAAAGGCCATTGCTAATAATTCTCTTAATCTCCTTTTCCTAACTCTGATAAAGACACTGATGGGGTGCCTGTTGCCATTCCATCTCCATTTGGATATAATTAAGTGCCTATTTGTATCCATTTTCCCAACTGTATATTGGTGGACTGTCTAAAATTCTCTGTGTTCCGTCTTTTGCTCTCTGAAGCTTCTCTGCGAATTCGGTTATTTTCCATATAAATGGTGCTGTAGGATGTTTTCTGGCTATAGAACTGTTGGTTTCTAGTTCCTTTATGCTGTTGGTCATCCGTTGCATTTTCTTTTCCATTTCGGCCATTTTCTTGAGGGTATCTCCTTGGCTTCTCTCGAAATTCTTTCTGGACTCTAATATTTCTCTTATTATTGCCTTTTGTGCATCATTTTCTGTTCGTAGGCTTTTTAGCTTCCATGCCAAATCCTATCGTTTCTTATCGATTTCGGCATGCTCGATACTATTTCCATCATTGCTTTCGATCTCCGTATTGGTATGTGTTTGGCCAACTTTGAATACTCTATGACATTTGACTGGTTTGCGATGCATTCGTTCCATGTTTTTTAATTTGACTTTATCTTTCCTGTCCAGTTATTGTCGCTTATCCCTTCGTATAGATTCACATATTTGTTCCTCGTTTTGGTTCCGGTGTTCCATCTCTATTTTTATCCATTCGTCGATGATTCACGATTCGCGATTTTTCTTCTCTCTTGATACACACTTTGGTGATGTTCTTTTCATCGTCTTTTTTGTTGTGATGGTTTGACATTTTTCGCTAATGGCTCGTTAATCACATTCATTTGTGGACTTTCGGCTCCTTCATAAGTCCTTTCATTCATTCTTTTATCGCAATTGACTAGTAGATTATTGATTCTTTATTGGTGCTTTATCATTGTTGTAGCTTTTCATCTCTTTCGATGTCTCGTCGGCTCCAGGGCATTTTTCGTTTGTTTCTGATCATTCTATCGTAAATCTGATACATATTTCTGCATCGCGCATTTCGTTCTGTCTCGCTCCTCATAGTTCTTCTGCATTTGACAACATTTTAACTTTCTTTGATTATGTTCACCACTCTAATTCTTTTTCTTATTCGTTTCTGTTCTGTTGGATTCTCGCTCCTTTGATTCTCTCGATAATTGTTGCATATCTACAAATTTTCTGACTTGACGTTGCTTGTACTTCATTCTTTTTATTTATAATATTACAGGTTAACGCTTTTTTTTACCTCTCTGTTGGAATCCGGTTCTCGGGGTGAATTCTGGCATCGATGCCTATCCATCCCACTTGCTGATCACGTTGCTGTTGATTGTTAGGTTGTTTCTAATTTCGTCGATTGCCAACTACTTGATCTGCTATTGGTCGATTTTTCTCTGCATTGTAGTATTGTTCTTGCTGCTTCTAGTCTTATGCTTTTGTAGCCTCTGTTTCGCTTTCCTAATACTAGCTGAGTAATTTGTCCACTGAGTTTGCGCATTGTTCTTATACTGTATTATTCACATTGTTTCCCGTTGCCTCGTTCCTTGCTCTTATATATCCCTTCGATCTAATTCTACTATCTCTATAGGTACGTGGCAAAGCTTGTAGTTTGTTGATTACTTCACAGATGGTTATTCCTGGCTTGGATATTGTCGGTTATCGTTAATCGGATCATCTTGTTAGTTTAATACATCGTTAATTCGATCGGCATTCTCTCTGTTGCTTTTTCACTTATTTTGTACCATATTTATAAATTTATCATTGCTATATTTTACTACATATATTTTACAAGTATACAATGTTTCTTTCTCGTTTTACACCTCGTCTCCGGGTTTATTCGCATGTCCTATATCCCCATATTCTCATTCATTCATCTGGTATACGTCGATTCGTGGACCAATTGTTGTGCTTCGTAATGGGCGTTCTTTTACAGAGTCCGCTCGTCTGAATTTCTATGATTTCATATTCTTCGGTTCCTTCTGCTCATATTGTCCTATTCAGATATCGTAATGAATTTTTCTACTCTGGCCATATTTTCTTATTGATTTCGGCTTTGGTGTTTTTTACTATTGGATTTCTTATCGCATTTTACTACGCTGCTACTCTTGCTGTTGTTATCAAATCATTTTAATTATATAATCTTTTTGTTAGGCTGCATAGTGTTTTTCCTTTGCCTTGGTTGTCTCTCATTTCCTTCTTTTGGTTTGCGCATTTTTGTGCTTTCTGGAGTGTCGCTTCGTGATTGAGGTGGCTATCTCCCATGATCATTCTTTTTTCCATGTTTCTTTCTTGGTTTTTTCTCGTTGTTTTGTTGCAGGTGGTGATCTGTTGCATTTTGATTGAGTGGTTTCCTTGTCTCGTCTCCAATTTCTATGAGGTCCCTTTGGATTTATTACGTATTTCCATTTTCTTTTTGTGGGATTCGATTACTTTGATTCTTTTCTTTTGCTTGTTTCACATTGATTCTCTTTATTTACTTGGTTCGTTCTTTTAGGTTCGTATCGCAGAGTTTTTGTGATAGGTTTTCACCTGTATCTCATTATGTTGTCTTCTTCATTTGCTGCTTGATTATGTTTTTATTACTGCTTTATATTCTCTGATCTGTCGTTGTCGTTGTTTTTGTTTCCTTTGCGACGTTTGGTTGCGTAATTGAGTTCTAGTAACTTTCTGGTTATTGATTTTCAGTATCATCTCTTCCGCTTGGACGTGTAATATACTTTCCACGTTTTCTTTTCGTGGAATACGGTTATTTTTGGTTTTGTATCATTCATTTGTGACATTATTCTTTCTTTCTCGTGTCGTTCTTTTTGTTCGATATACAATTTTGTGATAGTTCTTTACCCGTTTTCGACTATTATCTCTTCTCATCTTGGTTTTGATTCCACTTTTATTTTATTTTTTTATTTCTCGTCTCGACGTTGATACGGCTCTTCTTTTGGTTGTGACGTTTCCTCAGGGTTTTGGCTATGTGAGCTGTTGTTTTATTCGTTATTTGGCACATATTATATATTTGCATTGCCCTCTGATTCCCTGGTCGCATTCTCCTGCTTTCATGTTCATTTTCCAACAATCGATAATTTTGTTTTGTATACATACTTGTTCGATGGTTTCTATTCCTCTGTTTATTATTCGTATTTGCCTTCCCTGGGCTCTATTGAGATTTGACGTTTCTATCTTTTGTAGCATCTCTACATACATCTTTGGTGGTTTGACATGATGATGAGTTTTCGGATCGTATTTCCATCTTTCCTGGTTTTCCTATTGAATCGAATTGACAACTTATGCTTGTATTCATTGTTCAGTTGTAAGCATATTCCTTTGCTCGAAATTCCTTTATCGTTTATTGTTCGTATTCTGAACGATTCTCATTTCTTCGTGATATTTTCGTAGATTCCGTTAACTTGATGGACGTTTAATTCAATCTTTTTTTGTAGCAGGGTCGGTCGGTTTTGTTTTTCCTTTGTATGTTGGACTCCTTCTTTGTTTCGTTTTCCCTCGTTATTGCTGTTGCTCGTTTCTTGACGTTTCCTGTTGGATGATTCCTTTTTCTCTTGTTGTGTGGATTTATTTTCGTCTCTAGCATTTTGATCCTCTTGGTTTTTGTTGTTGTCCTCACTTCCTCCTCCATTATTATTTCCATCCGGGTTTTCCTTTGAAATGTCGTCCTCGACATTTATTATTTCAATTATTTCCTCGTATACTTTTATTATTCTGGCTTTTATATCGTCCATCTCTTTTATCTCTTGTTTGCTCGCTTGAAATCTTATTTGCTTTCGATGCCATCTGTGTATTATCATCAATAACTGTTCCTTTCTATCTCCAATTCGTATTGTTTCTTTTGGATGATTGGTGAATTTCAGTCCTTCCCATTTCAACATTGCTTTTATTGTTTTTGGGAACGGATAGTGAGCATATATTGTTTCTTTTAATAGGACGTTTCTGTTTCTTACCATATAGTTTAAATCGAATACTTTAAGTGGTGAACCTTCGTAGGTCCATTTCATCAGATTGGCTGTTGCTTCGTCTTGTTTGGCGTCGATCGCTTCCCATAATGTTTGGATTGTTTTACCCATTATTTCTCTCTCTCTAATTGTCGCATTAGTGGTTATAAACTTTATTGCACTTGCTTGTCTCGATTTCAGTGTATAGTGTAGTACATTATTTTCTCCATTATCTTTCTCTTTGAACGATGATCCGGTTCTTAGTAATTCTCTCAGGACTGTTGTAAAGCGTCTGCTGCAACTGCGAACATTAATGGTGTTTGTCCCTCTTCGTTTGGTATATTTGAGGCGTGTCCGCATTTCTGCATAAATTGAATTATGTCCATTGTCCTTTGAATGTTTCTGTGTTGTACTGCAATATGTAGAGGTACGTTTCCTTCTACATCTGCCATAGTGAATATCATGGGTATACTTTCTTTGATACGGTCCATTTCTGGTGGACTTCTAGTTCCTTTGGCATAATCCATGGCGATTTTCCCTGCTTTGTTTACTATTCTCATCCATCCTTTCCCTTCGACCCATTCTGGCATAATTTCTCTGATGGCTTTTACTATTATATCCATCTTATCTACATTATCCTGAGTTGCGTTTAGAGTTATTTTTGATTCATCTGGTTTAGGTTCTTCTACGGTATTATTTGGTGTCGTTTCTATTTTTCGACTCATCGTTAGTCCGTTTATACTCAACTGTTGAGTTTGTGATCTGGTTTGCATACCTCGATTTTCTGGTTCTCTTGTTATTGTTCTAGGTATCGCTTTACATCTGCTTACGTTTACGTAAATAGGTTTGGTGAGTGGATTGTTGACCAATTTAACTCGAGCATTGTTCTCGTTTACGTACATAATCTCGTAAGGTCCTTTACCACATCTTTGTAATTTTCTGGCTACTCCTGGAATAATTTCTGGCGTCGCAATTATTACCCAGTCTCCGACCTGAAAGTTATGTTCGCGTACGTCTCGCTTTTTGTCATGTAATTCTTTATAGCTTTCTTGGTTAAATCTAATATTCATACCTGCTGTTTTCCAGATCTCTTGCATCCGCTCTTTGAACCCTGTTACATAATCATCAATTTCTATATACTGCGATATCGGTGGTTGATATTCTAAATCTATTGGCATGTTACATTCTCTACCGTACATTAATTTGAATGGACTCATTTTGGTTGCTGAATGTATTGACATTCTATATGCCATAAGGCATAGGTTTATATATCTATCCCAATCTTTTTGGTGTCTGCTTACATAATTTGACATCATCTCGATTAGTATGCCATTGAATCGTTCGGTTTGTCCATTTGTTTGCGGATGGTATGGCGATGTTCTCAATTTCGCAATTCTGAAGTAATTTGTTACTTCTTCTATGATTTCGCTCATAAAGTTGGTTCCTTGATCAGTTAGAATCTGTTTAGGTGTTCCGTATCTACAGCATATTTCTTCTACTAGGATTCTCGCTATTGTTCTGGCTTTTTGATCTGGTATTGCGAATGCTTCCGGGAATTTTGATAAGTAATCTGTCACTACTAATATATAGATATTTCCATCGTTAGTTTCTGGTAGTGGTCCTACTACATCCATTGCGATCATTGTCATTGGTTCTGGTGGAATTGGCATTGGCTTTAATGGTGCTTTCAAATTTGCTTCCTGTGCTTTTCCTCGTTGCGCATATTAGGCAATTCTTTATCCATCCTTTTACGTCCTCTCCGATATTTGGCCAGTAATATTTTTGACGTAGTCTTGCTTCCGTCTTTTTTGCTGACATGTGTCCTCCCAGTTTTCCATCATGATATTGCATCAATACCTCTTTTCGTCTACTTTCTGGTAAACACATGAGTCGTTTCTCACCATCCATTAATAATAACCATCCTTTCTCCATGGTATATCGATGTCTGTGTTTCTCCATATGCTCTTTCAGTTTGCTGTTGTTGTCGAAGATTTTCATATCGTTAGTTTCCATGAATTCGATTATTATTTTTAACTCTTCGTCTTCTTTCTGTTCATTTCTCAGTTTTGTAAAATCGATATCTTCTGCGATAATCATGCATATTCGTCTTACATCATGATCCATCAGTTCCTCAAATACAAATCTTGACATACAGTCTGCGTTGGGCGTTGGCTTTTCCTGATTTGAATTTTATATACGGCGAGTATTCTTGCAGCTGCATTGCCCATCTCATCAATCTGCTCGAGGCTTCTTTGTGTTGGCCTAGCCATACCAATGGTTGGTGATCTGTAGTGATATATATCTCGTGACCCCATAATAAATATTTGAAATGTTTAATAGCTTGGATTATTGCTAATGCTTCTCTTTCCGTCACAGAGTAATTCTTTTCATGTTTCTTGAACGTTCGACTATAATATCCAATAACTCGCTCTCTTTTCTCGTCGTCCCATTGTCCTAGTACTGCTCCCGATGCATATCCACTTGCGTCTGTCGCTAACAAAAACGGTTTCTTAAAATCCGGGTGTACGAGTATTGGTGCTGATATCAGTTTATCTCTGAGTGTTTCAAAGGCTGTTTGTTGTTCCTCTTCCCATATAAACGGGGTATCTTTTTTGGTTAGCTCTTGTATGGGTTTCGCGATAGTTGCATAACTCTTGATGAACTTTCGATAGTACCCACATAGGCCTAAAAATTCTTGCACTTGCGTGACTGTCTTTGGTACTGGGCAATTCTTTATCTTTTCGATGTTTCTTGGGTCTGGTTCTTTGCCTTTTGCTGACACAATATGTCCTAAGAAGGTAACCTTTTCCTTTGCCCAATCACATTTGGAAGGTTTCAATTTTAACTTCCATTGTCTCAGTCGAACAAATACGTTACGGATATCTTTTAAATGTTGCTCGAAGGTGCTAGAATAAATTAATAAATCATCAATATATACCATACATTGTTTGATGCCATGAGTTACGAAGTTCATGCATCTCTGGAATGAGGCTGGTGCGTTGGTTAATCCGAAAGGCATTTTCTTAAATTGATATAGATCTTTTCCGATTGTAAAAGCAGTTTTCTCTCTGTCCTCCTCTTTGACCTTTATCTGCCAGTAACCACTTTTTAAATCTAGCGATGTAAAATAAGCTGCTCCGTGTAGGGTTTGTAACATTTCATTTATGTCGGGTAACGGGTATGTATCTCGCTTTGTTACCGCGTTGAGTCGTCGATAATCTATACAGAACCGTTGTGTTCCGTCTTTTTTCTTTACCATGACTACTGGGAATTGCCATGGCGAACAACTTGGTTCGATTACTCCTGCGTCTAACATCTTTTGAACTTCTTTTTCTGCTACTGATTTCTGAGCTTCTGCCAATCGATATGGTCGTAGTGTTATTGGGGTATCATCTGTTAATGGTATCGTATGCTGCGTTACATCGCTTGTACCGAGATCTAAGTCAGATGCTGCAAAATATATCTTTAAATTCCGTTAGCAGTTTTTGTAGTTGTTCTTTCTCAACTTCATTTAGTAGCTGACTGTCGATTGTCCATAATTCTTCCTCAGTTCCTTCGGTTTTTGTTGTTGGAAGTTCGATATCCATCATCGGTGTTAATTTTCCCAATCTTTCGTTTTCGTAAATGACTTTATCTTCCTCATCGAAATTTGTAATATTGATTGGTATTTCACTGTTATCGTTTACATACACTATTTCTCTGGCTAATGGCAGTTCTTTCTTTTTCTCAAATTTGTGATTAGGTTCGAAAATCATTTCGCCTCTAGTCTCCTCATTCACTTTTACATAGCAAATCATTTGTGTGCGCCCTGGCACTACTATTTTCTCTGAGCATCTCACCTCTGATTTCAACATACATATTCGTCCAGTTTTATCTCTCAGTTCCATTGATCCTAGATCGATTATTATCTCCTTTAACAATTCTGGCATGAGATCCGTTCCAATTATACAATCTGCACTCAATCTCCTGATGACTGCTAAATACGTATTGATTTTTACATTCTTATATTCGATTATTGACCAGATTTTTCCGATGACTGCGACTGATTCTTTGCTGCAAGTTATTACATCCATGTTAGCTTCTTCTATACATGGCCATAATCTTCCGGGTATTTTATCCATTTTTATAGCTGAAATGTTTGCTCCGGTATCGATCATTGCTTTTATCTCTACCCCATTTATTTCTATGGGTACCGTTAATGTTGGTCCCAGCTAACGTTTGTAACATAGCTATGGTTCGAGTTTCAGGATCTTGATCTACGCTTCTTGATCTTTGGCTGGTTCTTGGCACTAAGTCTGCCCAATTTGGTTCGTATGGTACTGGATAAATATTTCGTAACGTTGTTGGTCTTGGTATCGGTACGTTTCGTTCTACTGATTTTGTTGTTTTCCTTAGACATTCATATACTGGTGGTGGATGATTGAAATGTCCGCTATGTCTGGTCTTTCGGTTTTCCCATTGCTTGAGTTGCTCTTGAGTTAGCATTTGCGTTCCTCCTTGGTTTTCATCATTGTCGCTGTTGTCGCTGCTATCATCTTTGAAATTTATCCATCGTTTCCAGTTACTCGTTTTCTGTCGCTTCATTCTGGTTTTCTCGGCTTCTAATCTCATTATTGTTTTAAATTTTCGTCCGACTTCTTCATCAGTACCATTCATTTTTGTTAGAATTCCTACTAATCTCTTTATCTTATGGATATCTTTTGAGTGTCCATGTAACACCATTGTTTTCGCTAAAAACGGTAAAAATCCAATTGCCATTTTCCAGTTGATTTTCCTTTCTCTTTTGTAAATATCGAAACATGCTAACATTTGTGTTAGGATTACTCTTACGATTTGAATGATGAGGATTATTCCCAAAATTCCTGCCATCATTTGTCCGAAGATTAAGAATCTTCCCCACATGGCTTTCATCATATTTGCTGTAGCATGTTGAAAATGGTCTGGTGATAGTAACAATTCGTAGTTGGGTTTCTCTCCATAGTTGTTACCTCCCGTTATAGTTACAATGTTAGATAGTATTGCTTGCCTTTGTGCTGGGAATAATAAGTGTTCTCTGGCTCGTTCCAGATCTTTTGTTTGGTATATTCCACTCTGTGATATATCCACTGGTTTGAATTCTGCTTCGCTAGCCAATTCTGTAAGTCCAAATATTTTTGGTGGTGCTACTATTACTCGAGTTGGGAATTGTAACCAACTTCCGTCTCTTATTTCGAATAATGGTCCTATACATTGCTACAACTGAACATATTAGTACAAATTTCTCTGGATTTATCATCTTGTTACTGGCTGAGCGAATCTGATTTTTCCTTTATGCATTATCTCTAATTCATTTATGCATTTATCTCTTGGGATTGTTGAATTCTCTGGTAGTTTCGCAATTGTCTTTTCACATTTGTATGTATACATGACTTCTCCAACGATTCTTCCAAAATATCCCTCTTGGAGTGGTAATAATGGAATTGCGTTATCTGGATTCGTGATTGCCATTGCCAATTTTGTTTTTAATATTTCTCTGTTCAAGATACAGTCATTTTTAACTAAGTCGTAGTATATTTTCTCTGTTGATGCCAATCCTTTGTGATATAGGAAATCCATCTTATTATTTATATACAGATATAGTTTCACATCTTTGGGGTCTATTTGCGCTTTTGCGTTTGGTATTGCTGTTCGCGATAAGAATATTCCTTTATAATTTGTACTAGCTACCATTTCGTCACATTTGCTCACCATTCGTCCTTTTATGAATCTCATTCCGATTGTTGTATCTGTTGATATTACTACTGTTGGTGTGACCTCTGATCCGATAGTCGTGGTGATCGTTGGTTTTCCGATTCTTCCAGTTCTTCGTATTTCATCTAATGCGCTTTTTTGCGTGTTAGTTTCTGTTTCACTGTGCACTCGTCCTTGCACTTCGTCAAATATTGCGCTTTTCAATAAAGTGAGTCTACAAGTTCTAGTATCGGCGTGATATACGATCGTTGACATTCCCGTATTGCATGATCTATCTGTTGCTAGACATTGAGGGTACTTTTTCATCGCTTGCGTGTCTGGATCAAAATATCCTTGGTATTTCTCCAACTTTACTTGGTAGCTTTCAATCACTACTACTCCTTTGACTAATTGATTTAGTAGGGTGTACTCTCCTCCTTGGCACGTTCCATCTCCAGCCGTTATTCTTCCCGCAGCGTATACTCGGGTAGTTTTTATTTTTCCTTCCTCGGCTGCTACATTCACTCGTCCAGCTATTGAGATGCGTCCTGTCGTGAATCCTTCTTCACATTCGTTCCGCGTTACTGATACCACTGTTGTTTCCGTTCCGGCTTCTATAATTGTTGAATGCGAGTGATGTCCGCAATGAAATGCTACAATTTTCCTTGTTACAGAGCATTCTTTAATCTCTGTTTTTATGAAATCTACTTCTTGGTATACGTTATATGATACTGCTGTTGCTGTTGTCTGTAATTTACCGGGGTTTGCAGCTTTGCACTCTTCCGTTTCTTTTAGTGAATATTTATCACCAATCTTTATGTTATCACAATCATATACTACAAACGGTTCTACTCCTTTTACGCACATCATCCATATGAGTATTGTAGTGATTATCGCATTCATTCCTTTTCTAGCTGTTTTTGGATCGCTTGCATTAATTGTCGTTTCGAATTCTGTTAATAACTCTTTCAACTTTGTTTGCATCATCTCGGTTTGATCATCTTTACTTACCAGATTTATAAAAGCTTGCCATCCACCTTGAGTCAAGATGAATGGTTCAATTACTTTCCTGATAATGTCTGTTATCGCAAATTCATATCCGTTTGGGTTGTACCTTGGAGTTCGCTTTCTGTATATCACTATCGTATTGTACATCAGGTAGGCCATTCCTACCAAATATCTATTTGGGTCATCAGATCGTTTCGTTAAGTGATTTATTATCAACAATAATTCCTCTGGATCTTTAGTTGTGGTTCGTACTTTATTATCCATTATTTTATTTATTATTGGTTTTATTGCTGCCCAAAGCTGTTTCGCTTCTGCTCCGATATTATTAAGTTTCAAATTTCTCTTTATTTCTGGGTTTGCTAATCCCAGCATATCAGTTATCAATCTATTGATCCACTTTGCTCCTTGTTCCTGACCTTTTAGTTTTCCTTGTAACTGTTTCGTTACTTGGCTAAGCTTGTTTAATTTCGTTGTCAATTGGTCCATCTGCATTTGTTCTTTAGTTTTCCTTTCTGGAGCTGGTTTATCAATTTTTGGTCGTCCTCTGGATTTCTTTTCCATTGCCGTACCTGTTTTCTTTTCGTTTGGGTTGTTCGTCTGCTGTTTCTCTGGATGTTGTAGCTCCTCGTTCATTTATCCAATTATCCCATTCGTCTCCTGTCGAGCTTCGGCGCCTTCTCTCTTTCTTTTTATTTTCCTCTTCGGTATCAGGCTCTATAATTTCGACTAGTTGTCTTTGACCACATACTAGCTCGTCTGGTTCGTCTGTTATCAGATCGTTTTCATCTTCTGTCATAAACAAATCTCTTGATTCCGGTATTCTCCTGGTTGTTTCCTCATCCACAATATCGTTTAGATCATTTAGTATCTCTTCATCTCCTGTTGTAATGACGATTACTTCATCTGCTGCAGGTGGAACTTCTGGCGTATCTAGACTCTCTTGTCGTCCTATTGGCGTTTTCGTTCTGATTTCTCTTTTATTCAGTTCTCTACCCGCGATCTTTGCTACTGTTAATACATTTATTAATCCCAATTGCATTTGCGTAACTCCGATTTCAAGATCATCATCTAATGATCGTCCTTGGTATTGTAAATGAAATGGCGGTTCATATGGTATTCTCTTTTTCACCTCACTTACCTTGGCAGTGATATAAAATTCTCTTTCAATTGGTTCGAAATCTGGCATCATAATTTTTAAACTGTACTTTTCTATCGTTTCGGCTGCCCATTCGGTATGTTTCCATTTTCGGATAATTTCTCGGAATTGCTCTGGGTACCACGCATACATTCTCCGATACTCCTCTATTTCCTTTACGATATTTCGCAGGTTCTCCACTCTGTTACAAGAATCGATTATCCATTTTGCTAAATCTGTTACAGTCCGTCTTTGATTTTTTGCTCCGGTTCTCAATATCGCTGCTAACTCTCTGCATTTTTGCGTTTCTGTTAATCTGGTTAGTCCTTCTTCCACAGGATCGTCTATATCTGTGGGCAAATATTTTATTCCTGGGATTCGTTTTTCGAGCACACTGATTCGCGGTCTCGCTTGTTCTTGTTGAATTCGTATTTTCATTTCTCGTTCCGTTTCTATTTCGATGGTGATGTATATCGTATCATCTTTTACAAATTGAGGTGTTACATATTTTTTCAATAGAAATTGTGGTACTCCTCCCGCAACATTTTCAGTGGATTTTGGCTTCTGGCTTATTATTGATCTTGGGTCTACTCCCAATTTTTCGCTGTGTCGCTCTTCCCATTTTCCGGGTTTAGCGATTGAAATCGTGACTTTTCGATTAAATGGCCATTCTAATTTACCGTCATATCTGCCTCTTGCTAATAGGAAATATACTGATAGATATTTTCCTTTTCCTACCCCGTCTCCGTTTGGGTATACTCTCAATTTCATCCGGTATCCTCCGATTTCTGTATAGAATTGATGACTTGTAATACCGATGATTTTCTCTTCCTCAGCTGATTTTACTTTTTCTGCCCATCCACTTATTTTCCATGTGTATGGGGCTAGTCGAGCTCTATCATTTATTTCCTCGTCTCTTCTGGTTGCCATTCCATTTCGTTTATCATTTCCTCTGGTAAGTTTTCATATGGTTCATCTTCATATAACTCTAAGGTTGTCTCATTAGCTGCATCTTCTGGCGCTTCTCCTGGTACATATTTTCTCCATTTTGGTTCGGTTCTCTCCATTTTCCATTTCCACTCTTTCGTCTTTTCATCATACACCTTTTTCCATGGTGTTGATCGGCATCGTGAATCGTCTATCGGTTGCAATTTTGTGCTTAATTTCGCATCTTGTCTCCATAACTGGTAGATGGTTAGTATTTGGTCCATCTTTCTTTTCATTTCCTCTTGAAATTCTTGGATCTGTTGTTCCTTTTTTGTTGTATTTTTTCTCTCTGGTTCATCCATGGCTATGATATTAATAGTTTGTCCGTCTTCCCATATACCTAGTTCGTATATCGGGGTTCTTTCTCGTGGACTTATTTGCCGTTTGTGATACATTATTGCCACGTCTTCCACCATGCCATCATCGCTACTTTCGATTATCGGTTGTATAATTTCTCGATTTATCCGTCGATATAATTCGTGCATTTGACAATCGGGATCTACCAATATTTCTTTTATTTCATCATTTGGTAGCTTTATTTTTATCTTTATTGGTTCGTCTCCCCCTCATATCTCTTTGATGTTCTCCATATTTGGCTATCAACTCATCTGTTCTCTCATTGTCAAATCTCATAATGTCTGTGTCTCGTACAGCTTCTACAAATATTTTCATTGAGATCGGTCTCGTTAATGATAATCGATTAATATATTTTCTAGCCTGGTCTATTGCTTGTTCTGTCATTCTAATCTGGTTTTGTCTCATTATCTTTTGTCTCTCTCTTTCTAATCCGGGTTTTATTTTCTTTGGTATACAGTATTTGAATTTTCTGCCATATTTCCGCTGTCGTTTCCTCGGTTTCGTTTTTGTTTAATGTTACCACATTTATTCCTTTTGGCCAAATTAGAGCATCCGCTAGGTGTATATCTCGCTTTATTTTCCTTCCTTGATAATATAAAGGTTTGTTTTTATAACTGGGTCCTAGCTTTTTCACTACCCAATCATACAACTCGTTTGTGCTTTCGCCTCTTGTTGCTATTATCTGTCTTGGTATTTCTGGAAAATCAATAATTACCTGGTATTCTTCTCTATCATATTCTTTCAGATTCTCTTGGTACTTTTTTATCATATCTTTCCATGATGCCGTAAATGTACCGTTATCCTGTTGATATCCTTTCGCAATTAATTTCATTATTCTGCTGTATGCGGTTGTATCTCTGAGGTTTAGAAACATTTGATTTCGATCTACTTCTTCTACAATCTCGTTGATTTCTTTTAATATCTCGGTTTCGTCTTCCTTTGGCACGTTCGTCTCCATTTCCCTCTAGTTCGGATTTTGATTCATCTTTATTCGGTTTATTTTCCTCGCATGACTGAAATATTTCTCCACCCAGACTGCTTATTTCACTTTCATCTTCGTCTGTTTGATCGTCTGGTATTTGTCTCAACATATTAATATGTGGTTGTTCCTCCTCTTTCATTATCTTTGTTGGTTCTTTTGTTTGGAACCATATCTCTTTTATTCTGTTCTCGATTTGAGCTTCACTCCACGTGGGCTTTTCTTTTCTGATTCTTGTTTCTATTTTTTTTGTAGCAGTATCCTCTGGATTCGATTTTTTGTTATTATTGGTTCTGATATCTTTTCCTTTTCTTGTGACGTTGATGCTTCCTGTTCATCTCTCAATTCTGGCTCTTTCATTTCTTGCGATAGTACTTTCTTTGCCATCACTTCTATTTTTTGATCTAGTGCTTGTTCTTGTTCCAAATGTTTCAGCGCTCCGTCTATTTTTAATATTAGCGCCTTCTTTCTTAGTTCAGCTTTCTCTTGTTTCAGGATTGCTTCTTTTTCTTTTAATTGATCCTCCTCTTGTTCTAAAGCTTCCTCTTGCTTTATTTTCTCGAGTGTACTCTCTATTGTTTTTGTCATAATTTCATTTTCGAGTTCATCTATCTCGTACATTAATGTTTCCTCGTTTTGATCTTCCGTTATCACCTCTGTTCGGTTACTCTCTTGAGTTTCTGGTTCGTCTGATTTCTCAGTTGTCATTTCTTTTAGTTGTCGACGTCTCTGTTTTTCCTCCTCTGTAAATTCTTTGATGGCCTCTATTTTCTCCATCGTATTCAATTCAACTGTTTTCTCGTTATCAGTTATCATATTTCCTCCCCCTTCGTTCTCAACACACTGCTCCGCAGTGTGAATTTCATCTGGAATTTCCATCCTCATCATATTAATTCTTTTCGGGGTTTGTTTTCGATTCTCCCATCTTTGCTGGATTTTCCTGGGCTTCCTCGGTTTGTAGTCTTTGCCATTCAGCTTGTTGTTGCTCTTGATATTCTCTGGTTCGCAGCTCTTGAATCTCCTCATTGCTTCTCATTACATTGATTCGTTGTTGCTGTATATTGGCGGGCATCTGTTGCATCATCTCTTTTAATTCCATGGGCATTCGCTGTAATGTTTCCCGTAACATGTCTATTTCCTGTATCACGTTAATTTGTGGATTTCTTGTAGGATTATTGTTTGGTCTTGATTGGTTTGACTCTCCTCTTATGTTGCATCGCCTTGCGATGTGCCCTTGTTGACCACAATTATAGCACGCTTTGCTGTTAAGTTGTTGACATATTCTCTCAGTATGTCCTCGTCTACCACATTTTTGACAAATGTAATTTCGGAAACAATTTTCTGATCGATGTCCTATTTTTTGACATGTGGAGCATTTTTCGTTTGCATTTGGATTGTTCCTGAAATTATTATTATAGCTTACTTGGTTATTACCTCTATCTTCTGGATTTCTTGTTGCCGGTGGCTTGAACATCTGCTGTGCTCTGGGTATGAATTGATTCATAGCTGGATTGATGTTGTTGTTTTGATTGTTGGCATTGACTGTTGATGTTGTTGGTTCTGTGGCTAAGACTGCCACTTGATATCCCAGTCCCAGATGGGCTTCACATCTATTTGCGATTGCTACTGCTTTATCTAACGTTTCTGGTGCCAAGCATCCAAGGTTGGCTCGTATGTCTTCCCTCTTGATTCCTCTTATGAAGACGTCTACCATTTTATCTTCGGGCAAATCATGTTCTCCGAAGGCTTCTTTACACAATTTCTTTAGTTCGCATGCGTATACTGCATTTGATTCGTCTCGTCTTTGTTTTCGATGTAGGAAGTCCAATATCTTCCTATTCCCCTTTTTCTCTATCCCGAATATTTTTATTAAGAACTCTTTAATCTCTGTCCACGTTGTCAGTTTCATTACATCTCTCGCTTCTTCCACAAATACATCTTGTGCGCTTCCTTTTAAATATAAGGGTAGTCGCTCTTTTACCTTTTGGTCTGTCCAATGACAGATATTTTTTATATACTTCAAATTCTTTTATGAATGTATCCAATTTGTTGAGACTACCGTCGAACGGTTCTCCTCTAAACTTTTCTCTGAATTCTCCCGTCATCACATTATTGTTATTCAACATTGTATTTGCATCCGGAATTGAAGGGTTTATTGAAGTCGTCATGTTTGGATTGCTGTCCAGATCTTCTTCGTTTACTGATTCTATCGTTGTCAACTGGTTTTCGATATTACGTAATTCGTTCTCTTCGCTGCTATTAAATTCAAAATCGGTCAATCCGCTATCTGTGCCGGTTCCGGTTGCAGTTGATACTTTAGTATTAACACTTCTACTGTTGCGAACTTTTTTCTTTTCTTCCGCTTTTAATAAACTTTTTTCTCTATTCTCTTGGCTTTTGCTTCTCGTGTGGTTGCTGATGCTATCAATGTTTACGGTTATTTGTCTGCTTGACTGGTTTCTCTTCTCTTGCTTTGGTTGCTTTGAAACTTCTGGTTGCTTATCTGCTTGTAACTACTCTGACGTTTATTCCAAAATCTTTTCTGCTCGCTTATTCAAATTCCTTTGTTATCACTTTGCTTTGTCGTTTGCTCTGAAATATTTTCTCCTTTGCTTTGCGTTGCACTTGACTTGGATTGCTTTACTTGACTATCGATTCCTAAAAAATAAATAACACTCCAATATTCTATACTCTATACCAATTTCTCCTCCATTTATCATACTATATACGTTATTATCCCTTGTTCGCATTTATCGTGGCGGTCTTCTTTATCTGACTCACCCCCCTCATTTTAAGTCTATTTTTAATTATCTATACCTCGTAATAATTATCTATTAATCTCGTATCAATTATCTATATAGTCTTATCAGTTATCTATATAGTCGTATCAATTATCTATATCATAATATAAAATCATCACATTCATACTCTCATTCAATCCATTAATTATTTTTCCTATGTCTCCCAAAAATTCATTTACTTAATCCTCAATCGCTGGCGCTTTATGCCCTCTATAATTTCCGTTGGCTCTTCGGCCTTCGGCTTTAACTCTTTTACTGGTCGTCTGTGACCTTAACAACTATCCATAGTCTTATCTGGCACTCTATGGCCTCTAACCATAATTATATCTCATCTGGCACTCTATGGCCTCTAATATCTAATCATAATTATATCTCATCTGGCACTCTATGGCCTCTAATATCTAATCATAATTATATCTCATCTGTACTGTTTAATCTAATCATAATCATATTCTATCAGTTTCATCTTTACTCATATTCATATTCATCTTATTCATATTATTTCTCATTGTTTCACCGGACTTGAGCTCATCAGTGACTTTTGGGTATGTTTGAGGCCTCACACTGACTCTCAAGCCATGGCGTCTTTTGGCCGCGCATTCTTCCGGTTACGCTTTACTCACCGCCATTCGGATATTTGGTACTCGGTGTGGGATCCGGGTTATTGTACCAAACTCCTCGCTGGGCAATAAAAAAACATTCCCTCGGTACTCGGTGTGGGATCCGGGTTGTGTACCTCGGAGAACATAAAAGTATGGAAATGCCTAGACGTTCAATCAAGTTCCAAAAGTGGTTTACTTGATTTCCCGAATAGTGAAAAGAAAAGGAAGCGATTAAATATAGGCGCGGAAATTTCTAATCCCTGCCCGCCTCTGCAATCAGATTTCCCGGCTCAATTCGGCCGCCCTTATCTGACCTGTCAGATTTCCCGGCTCAATTCGGCCGCCCTTATCTGACCTTAGTAGGACATTTTGAGTATGAACCATTTACCGGTTAATTCACATCTCACCTACCGTTTGGCCCCCGATACTCGGTGTGGGATCCGGGTTGTTGTATCGAGTTCCTCCCAGCAATAAAAAAATCGTTCGATACTCGGTGTGTGATCCGGGTTTTTGTATCGAACGGCTCAGCGCCATCAGTCCCTTGGCTGATAACAACCTGAACACGACAGTCCGTAGCTGTCCTCTGGTGCCTCACCACCAGCTAGGGAAAAAAAGATCATCTCTAGGTACCTTTAATCAAAACTACTAATTCCGTTCCGTGTACACTCTTTCTCTCACCTCTTGGTCTATCTATTCACTCCCCCCTTCAAAATTTGTGGTAATCGCATCAACAAGCTCCCCAAAAGAGGTGATCAATCTCTCGCCGGTTACTTGCTGACATATGCGACTTGGCCTACCAGTTCCTTTCTCAGTAGGGTTGATCAGGGTTTCCCTTGGGTGAGCGTACTATCACTAGATAGCTCAGGTTAACCATTTTTCCTCGTCCTATCTCCATATAATATCGATAAATATAATATCAATAAAACAAAAAAATTATACACTAGGGAACTCAGTTGTCGAAATTTTTCCGTCCAATATTTTGTGTCTCTGTGCGTGTGTTTTAATTATTTCCCTAATTCGGCTTTCATGTTTTTGGTCTATTACCTTTATTTATCATTGTCAGGTTATTATTTTATCTACGAACACTGCATATTTACTTTTACAAACTCATTTATTTCACCCTCTGATAATAATTCGACTAATGAACAATACACATTTATTTCGTATCATAACAATTCATGGAAAGTAAACAGTTAGTCTTTCCTTTATCTTTCGCTGGCATAACATACAGTGCGACTCTTGTGCGCATCCATGACAATAACTCAGGTGTCCGCAAGGTATCACCATTACTCGTGCTTCTTCTGTTTTGCACGCATAACATTCCGAATAAGCCTTAGTCTGCTCCTTCATTGTTGTTACAATCTCGTCTTCAATATTTTTGACTTTTTCCATTAATTTGTGCCAGCTTTTTCCGAATTTGGTTATTTCCAATCTCATGGATAGAATTTCGTATATTCTTTCAGTTGTTACTTCTTTGTCAATATCGCTCAATTTTATTAATATGCAATGTTCGTCGGAATATAGGTTGGAAATCGTTGATACATCCTCTTTAGCTCGTTTAATTAACTTTTGTTTATTAATTAGTTCCTCAAGATTGTTATTTTCGATGTTTAGAATTCCCTTTAGTTTTTCTATAATTTTTGTTGGTTCCATCTCTAAAATTATTAAATCTCTTTTAATTACCCATTACATTTATTTAAATATTAACTAAATTGCGTGTTGTTCATTCAACTCTTAGTTTAATATTTTGTTTTAATAAGCTGCTACTTTAATTACTATAATTACCCGTTGTAATTTATTTTATTATCGTTCTATTGTTTTTCCTCGTTTGTCGTTATTCCCCTTACTTACCCCATTTCATTTTATCCCCACATTTTGCCCTTTTAATTATATGTTGTTTTCTTATGCGTCTTGTCGTGTTGCTGGTATCTTGCAAGAGTGTTGTGTCGTACTTGGTGGGCTAGTCGTCTATTGTTTACTCTCTTGATTTGTAGTCAGGTCGTTCGTTTTTCATCGATCTTTACAATTTCTCATCAATCTTTACTATCGATCTTTACACTTTTAACTTTTAACTCCACATTTTTCATCTCTCCAGGGTTTGGTAAAATGTCGTCCCGACATTTTCAATTTAAACCTTAAACATATGTCTATCTTTCCGTTGGTTTTTCGCAAAAACAATTATTCAATCCCGGCTGAGGGTGTACTGACAGAATTCTCTGTTGTTTCTTAACTTGATTGTTTTGGTCTTTCCAAATAACAAAGCTTCAATCCCGGCTGAGCCCCCAAATTTGTATGGTGGGTTACAGGGTTTCATATCTTGCTTTTCGTTCGGGTGACCCTAGTAACGCCATACAAAATGTTGCTAACCGCCACTTGGCACCCGTTGCTAGGCAACGTTGGTAATGTGTTCAAGTGGTGGATTGTCCGCAAAAATTGAGTACCATTGGCTAGTACTATAGTTGCTCGGACAATCCTCGGGTTCACGAGCTGTCGATAGAAGACCTATGCTCGCTCTACATTGGTCCCCTTAACTATAGACTGATTGGTGTGGATGAATTCGAGTCTACCCCACTATGACTGGATACATGAGAGATGATTTATTTAATAAACAAAGGACATGCATAATAAGTTAGGTTGATCGACTTGACGCTTGTGCGGCTCGTTGAGAGTCATCGATGGGCGCGCTCGTTTCCAGGCTCGGCGCCATTCATCAGCTTCTTGTTTCGAAATCGAATTTGGCAACATGAATTCTTCTGAAATAAGTAAACGTAATATATTCTCTTACTAATTTATAGGGACATTAAATCAACAATCTCGAACTCATGCAACCTTAAATCATCAGTTAATCCTAGGGGGAACATTGACTGGTTAGATTAGCTTTCAGTGAACTTGATAGCCGAGCTGGAATTATAAGAATTTGGCGACGAAATGTATGGGTTTGTGTTCGGGTGATTTCTATAGTTCCTTATGCTGAAGAAAGGGTTATGGGGGCGGAAAATGTAACGTGTATCTATCAATTGTAAATCGTCTGAGTTGGTTGGGTGGGTAGGATTGGACCAGATTGGTGTGTGGGAGAATGTCTATGTAACCTGGCTATGTGAGATCAAATCCATTCAACATTACTGCTATTGGGAAAAAAACACACTTGTGTCGTTTATAAGTTATCGTAATTGTTAACAGTGATTGCAATTATTAATGGTTATCGAAATTATCAACAGTTATCGTGATTGTTAATGCTTATCGTGATTACAAATGCTTATTGTGATTTTTAATAGTTGACGTAGTTATTAATGTTTATCACAATTACTAATATTCATCGCCGTTATTAATGTTTATCGTGACTATTATTGGTTTTCCATCCGTATTGGACTTGTCTAATCATTACTCCAACGGAAATGATTGTCGGTGTATGTCATTCTTTCTCGCGATGGTTAATTGTCGGAACGGATGTGTCGGATCGGATGCGTTGGAAATTATTGACTCTCATCCGGTCACGATATCCGTTCATGCTTCAATTATTGATAGATTGTCGTGAATCAAATATGCAAATTAACTATTCGAAATTCACTTTGTCTGTTTCTCTAACAGTTGACGTTGGAATTATCGTGGATCTAATTTTTGTGCGTTCATTTCTGTTTGGTGGTACTTCAGTTGTTATGGTCGGTGCTGTCCTATCGGGGATATGTGGTTAGGTAATCCGATTTAATTTCTTGCTGATTAGTTTATTGTCTATGGTTTTGAGGGACTACGCTGCGTGGAGAGTTACTTGCAACAGTTATTCGGATGGGGTCGATCGTTGGTGATTTTCGATGTTACTCCTAAAACAGATGGTGTTGGGAAAATCTAACAGTTGGAGTTCCTATCGGTGGTTGGCTAGAATGAAGTCAAGGAATTATAAAACTATAATATTGCATCAATTGGTCGATTTAATGGTTGAAAAAAAATTTCTTTAGTTCAATGCAATAAATGTTCTCCGTTTTATTGTTGATTCTGAAAAACTTTTCATTTTTATTGGATCATTTTATGCTGGAATTTATCGATGTTTGGGTTTGGTGATATTTGTATCTTATTTATGTGGAGATTTTAAAGGTATTGTTATTATTTCAGTTAGAAGTATAAACAGATTGCATCGTTTTAATTCCTTTAACTTAAATTACTAAACATTTGACTAGTGGAGCCTTTCATTACTTCAGCCAACATCTTAATTAAAACGTGAATTCATCTTACTTTCCCCTAATCTGTGTTGATTTTTATTGGTGGATTACTTTACTATTTAGCGAAATTTGGTTTGATTTTTTGCAATTTATTGGATCAAATTTTCCGATCGGTCATCCTGAGTTTTCCTTACTAATTACCTTAGAGCTTTTCTTTATCGTTAACTTAGGTTAAATCAATAGATAGGTTAATCAAGTTTAAAAAACTATTTCCAACGTTTGACATATCAATTCTTAGTTTTACTTTCCCTTACATCCAAGTTTATTTTATTACTACACAAGCTGCTTTAATTTTTAATCAAGGACTTGATCTAAGTTAAACCCGTGAGTCACATAAATGCTTTAACCATCATTTTATTTAAATCCAATTGAATTAAGGAAATATTTACTCTTAATGAAAACATTTTAAATCGATAGATAAAGCCAGTTTAGGGGACTCACTGAGTTCCTTACAATATTTTATTTTCAAATATAATTTAACGTTCTACTAATCAAATTATTTTCCGATATTAATTTCAATTCACCGAATGATATATTCATAATTAGATTACTTTTACCCTACGATTTAATTTAACCAAAACATTATTTGTAACTAATTTTATTTTTATCCGTAACTTATTTCGATTTACTCTATGAAATAATTGTAATTAATTTATTTTTAAATCCATAATTTACTTTAATCCTAATCAATTTATACATAAGGTAATTTAAGTTAATGATAATTATTTCGAAAATAAATTCAATTTAGTACACCCATGATCAAATTAATTCAAATTGTTAATTCAGGTTAACTCTATCAACGATTTTTGTTTAGTTTATCCCCGTACCATTTCCCCTTTAATAGATCCTAAGCGCATGTGTGTTTACATTATATTTATTGAGTGCCCACTGGACTACTCGGTGTGATAAGTTTAAGCCGTGTGTAAAGGTGATTTTAGGTCGATTTTTCTGAATTGAGAAACGAGGAAGCAGCCAGAGACTTCTTCCTTATTCCTCGCTTCAGCTATAGGGATAAATATTTACGTTACGACCGCTGCGTTGCGCACGCTGAGTCTTCACGGGTGCATATCATTGGCGATTGTCCACGCTCTTACATGCATCTGCACTGTGTAGATTTTATTTACTTGCATTAGGTTTCGGCTGTGGGCCGGAAAAATTTCGACATCTTTTAAAACATATTAAATGAATTATATATATATAAAATAATTTATGCATAATAATGTTTATTAATTATATAAGACAAAAATAACAAGTTACCATTCCAAATAAAATAGCATAAATTCAATAATAGATCAAATACCTCTCTTCCCACGCTGACGTCCGAGCAGAGCTCTACAGAGATGCAAGGTACGGAGCGTGGAAAGGGGGTTCCAAAATCAATGATTCTCACCTAAAATTCTGAAAATTCAAGAAACACGAGCTCAAATAGATTTAAAATATTCAACAAAATTCAAATAATTTGAAATAATTCGAAACACGGTGTGTTTTCAAAAATGGTTGTAAGGTTAAGTTAAATGTGAAAATGGATCAGTATATATACCTATTTGTATGACGTGTGAAATTTGATGCAGTAAAACAAAATTCGACCTTGTTATTTTCTAGCAAATTCTATTATTTATTTTTATTATTTTTTGATTTATTTTTATAATTTTTTATTTAGAATTTAATTTGAATTATTACTAATTCAAATTTTCTGATTTAAATCTTGCTTTAATGAACTTTAACTGCTTTTTCCAATTTCGTCGAATTTGTTGTGTTTTCCTGTTGTATTTGTGTAGATATCGTGCGGATCTTGGTGCATTTTGTTAATATTTTATTTTATTTTTATGTTTCTTAATTTATATTTAATTCTTTTATTTCTCAGATTTTATATGGTTTAATTGGTGTTTTGGGGTTTTATTTAAATTACGTGTTGTGTTTGCGTGTGTGTTTCTGATCCATTTAAACATTTTGAAGGCCGTTTACGTTCTGGCCCAACAGTATTTACTCGTGTTATTTCAAATTCGTGTAAAAATAATTCGTGTAAAAACAGAATTAGGTGTACTACATACAAATAATTCGAAATATAATGCAAAGTAGTGAACCGTACCCAAAACAAAAACTCATCACAATAAAAACTACGGAGCCTAATCAAGTTTTATCTTTTCATGAATTAGTTGAAACAATATTTAATGACTTTTGTGGCCCACTAAAGATAAAATTCATAGAAAGCGACTTATTTTGGCAATTAGAGAATAATTTAGTAAATAGGTCTCATTAAACGTAGTGTCAAAACAAGATGAGAACACGGCGGTAAAAAGAGTTCTATATCAATGGATTCTAAAATACGGAGCACCAAAAATTATTTATTGTGATTGTGGAATGTCATTCGAATCCCAGTTATTTAAAAGTCTGGTAGAGTTTTTATATAAAAGCAGTGTACTTAAGTCATGATCATCACTCTGCAAACGGATGGATAGAAAGACAATTTTGGACAATCAGAGATGAAATTTATACTTTACTTATGCGTAATTATGCAGATCTTTTACCAAAGATTGAATTTATGTTAAAGGCAAAATTACAAAGTACAATAGTTTGAAGTCCAGTCGAACTAGTTTATGGAAAAAAAATTCACAAAAACGACTGTAGATGAAAATATAAAGTTAGATAATGATGAAACGTAGGAGACCTAGTTTAAATGTTTAATTGAATAAAAAACAATTATTAAAAATCATTAATTGGATGTTTGAAAATGACTATCAAGGTTAAACTTATTCACTTAATAAAATCTCACTCGAATGAGTCTCTGACATTAAAGAGAAAAAAGAAACAAACGCCTTCAGAGGAAAATCTGAGCTGTGAGTCTCTATCAAGTGTGGATTCCAAATCGCGACCCAGAGGAGTTCTAATTGTGCTATTCTAAATGAGACAAATGAATCTAATAGTAATAATATTTATTATCGTTCCAGCAAATATCGAAGCATTATCAACCGGAAATATGATCTTTCAAAGGTCCATGATAAGTTTAAAGAGAAAACCAAATTCAATAAACAAGAAACCCTGTGCGTTGAAATGATAACAAAAAATACAAATGAAATGGAAGTTAATATTAATAACACAACATCCGATTTGAATCCTATCAATTATTTTACAAACAAATATTCATTTTACAGTTATTTCTATCCCTCAGAATCTGACGAAGGTTTACTTCCGTTCGCAAAGCAGTTTCAGAATTCTGTTGACGAGAAGACCTATTTTTCAAGTACTGAAGACCCATCAAAACCAATGGTGACAAATTTTACCAAAACCGATAGACGATTGAAAATGATTGAAAACAAATGTGGGGTAGAAATAAAAATCGGTGGCATAGAGGACAAATTAATGAGAGGCCTACCAAGAAGAAAAGTTACAATTTATTCACAAAAACACGAAAAGATCGCAGCGGCTTTATCTTGCATCGAAAATGCAATTCCAGAACTATTAGAAAAGGCATTATTCACAGAGCCTTTGAATTGCAAAACTCATAACTGGCCAACAGCCAACGGTTTGTTTATTAGACAGTTAAGAAAATCAAAGTTCTTTCATAAAAGAGCTCTTAATTGTCCTCTTGGCAAATCGTCTTGGAGTAACGTAATTGATCCCAAGAAGATTTTCCCATTTAAAACCGCATCTTTTAGTTTGCGAACGTCAGTTCTTCACAATACGAATAAAATCACTTCAAAAAATAATATTTCTCCCATTAATGAGGATAACGACATTATAATAGAAGCTCAAACAGAACAAACTACGGACTTAACCACGAAGTCTCTTAGTAGTACATACTTGAAAAAGTACGTAATGCCTAAAGATAATAATATTAATAATAATATTAGTAATAATATTAATAATAATAATAAAAATAATAATAATAATAAATTATATGAAAGTGAGATCACAGATTTCACTGAATCGTCATTAGTAAATAGTAAAGCCGAATTTATAAAATATCTAAAATTCCCCTTTTCAGAGGAGTGCGACAATTTGTTCAAGTTCAATCAAGCAGGGGAGCCCGTTAGCAAAAAGTTACAAAATTATCTCAAATTGTGTAAATGCAAAGTTCTCAATATAAAATACCACTCGGATGAGACTGGAAAATTGTTTTACTACGTTAAAATTTACTATCAAGACCCAACAAATTTGGTGAAATTATTTCTTTTACTAAACTTTAAAATAAAATATTAATAAATCTCTTCGAAAAAATTCAAACAATTATTAAAAATTTCGAATTCAATGGCGCATTTCAAGTGATTTTGGAATTTTTCTGATAATATTGAACTTTTGACTATCGTATCCAATACTCTAAAGACTCTTATTTAGATGTTAATGTATTTTATATTGAAATATGTAAAACAAAATAATTCAATTGCGGATTTATTGAAATAAGAATGTAACTCTTAAATTGTCTTTCTAAAAGGCTATTTGATGAATTTAATAATAATAATAATAATAATAATAATAATAATAATAATAATAATAATAATAATAATAATAATAATAAATATAAGAATAATAATAATATTAATTATTATTATTATAAGGTCTTTTTTTGTTTTTCACCTCTGATTTCTTTATAAGTGACATATTATTATTATTATTATTATTATTATTATTATTATTATTATTATTATTATTATTATTATTATTATTATTATTATTATTATTATTATTATTATTATTTCAACTTCTTCGGTATACAGAAATCTTCAGCATTGTCTGATAAATATCCAATAATTAACACTAAATAAGAAATCAATTAATTCGCCAGTTGAATGTTGTAAAATTTGTGATGTTTTTTCTCGGGTCTCAGATTTTAGTCTTTGGATACGGGAAATATCTACTTGGGTCTTTTGTTTGACAACCCTGGCAATTACATACGTAATTGTGACAGCATAATATTTAGTAGAAAAATGATTCTATTAAAATTAAACAAGACATTTAGAAAACTTGACTGAAAATGTAATATAATCGAAAAACTTTATATTGAATTATAGAACTATTATTATTATAATAATTATTAAATTTCACTGTACAACAAATTTTACCGTTGGAAAAACGAGCGACCACTTATGGTTATCTTTATTAAATCAAACATAGCTATTCCAAATCTATATTCGGTTTTGCTGTAGCACCTTATGTTTTCTTGTTAAAACGGTATGAAGTACTGTAACAATTGTATTATTAAATACATTCTAACATGCCTGTTAAACGTGTTTATTAACGTCAAGTCACATCAAATCACTAAAAATACTGTGCAAGATGTAATTAGTACAGATGATTAGAATAGTGGTTTAAGAACCAGAACATATTATTATAGCGATTTAATTGTAATTATCCTTGCGTTTTTATGCAGCATTTTGTTTATTATGCGTTAAATTCTAGTAGATGTCCGCAAGCATGGCAGGATTTCATTTACTCTAGTATTTGTTTTCCATTCTGTCAATATTCTGTTGAAACCGCTCACTACGTTTATTAGTGACAACTCCATTCTCTTGGATAAGAGAAAAGTGAAAATTAGGAAGTGAGGCTCAAGTACCGTAATTTGTTAATTTATATTTTCCTTTCGTCAAGTATCAGTTTTTGTACTTGTAGCACTACAAAATGCCTTTGTTAATTTTGGGTCCACTGATCTTAGAAAACTTGTTCTTCAAATACTGGAATATGGCATTTTATGATTTAAATGCTTCGTGTGATTTAAAAGCTTGATGTGAAAATTTATTAACATCATTTACTCTTTCTCAACAAGAGGTTCATGAATGATGTGATGAGAAACAAAGTTTATACGTTTCTAGTGGGGGCCAAGTTCTCGTGTAATGTTCCTAATTCAGATAAAATCAGAAAATAGTAATTAGAAAATTTTTAATTTTCTGATAGATATCAAGAAAAATCAAAAATATATTTTCTCAAAAGTTACATTCTATGGACAACAGAATAAAAAGAAACACTTTTTAAATCAAGTAGGTGAATAATTTTAAGGATTTAGTTTTTAATGATAGAAAGATATTAAAATCAAACGTCAAGTGAATTAATTGAGTCTATGAAAAATACTGAAATGAAGTCATGGAAACCGATTCGTCTTAAACATTGTGCTATATGTGCTTAGCAAAGACACGCCAGCAGAATGGCGGCTTCGTGAATATAATAAATGAATAATTTCTATTTAGATTAATAATTATAAAAGAAATCTTTTAAAAAATCCAAAGTTGCTATTTTTTCAACTTTTATTTTTGAAAATGCAATTTTTATTTTTTTAAATTGAGTATGTTTTTTATTTTTGTAAATAAAAAATCTGAAAACAATTTTTAAGGTGTCTTATAATTTTTAGCACAGGGGCTCCACATTTTCACTTTGTTAAATTTGTATAGAATGTCATATTGAGAATGTGAGTAAGTAAAATGTTTGATTTTATAAGTAAGTTGTAAAATTTATCTAATATATTTCCGATTAAATCTTAAATAGTGCATGAAAATTTTTTCATTTTCTGTTCTTTCTTTCTAGCCGGGAAAGATTTTCCTGCATAATAGAACGAAGCGCGATACATTTTAGGAAAAAATTGAAATTTTTGTTTCTACTGAATTGAACAAAGTGTTTTTTTGTAATACCGAATTATTAATTATGATTATATTCTTATTGAATATTTTCCCTAAAATTATATACTTCAGTTGTAAGAAATACACTGTTGGAAAAAGAATTTCGGCAAATGCCAATTTTCTTAAAAAGTACGCTAATCCGAAAGAAAAGCACCTTTAAACATAATTAAACAAAGTAAATTCTCTTTTTATATTATTTAAACATATTAAGGAGGAAAACGGTCTAGTATATGCTTTTAAAATCAATAAAATTTATACTTTTTCAAAACAGACTTGAAAAAAAACTTCGGCAATTATATTTAATAAGGTATATGTTTCCCTTTGGCTCGAATCACACAATTAACTTTATCGTTCATAGTATTTACGAGTCTTTTACAAAGCTCTGAATCGATATTTTCCCATATTTCTATAACATACTGCTCAAGTTCTCTTAAACTAGTCGGCTTTCTTTTCCTTACTTCTCTCTTCACGTAATCCCATAAATGTTCAATGGGATTCAAATTTGGAGATTGTGCTGGCCAATCTAGCACATTTACATTCTTAAAAATGAAGTATTGGCCTACAACTCTGGAAGTATGTTTAGGATCATTATCCTGCTGAAAAACAAATTCATCATCGAGACCCATATCTGTTGCCGAAGGGCCTAGATTTTTAGTTAGAATGGACTTATACATTAGACCATCCATCTTTCCCTTGATAATATGGAGTCTCCCGACACCTTTAGATGACATGCATCCCCATAACATTATACTACCCCCTCCATGCTTTATAGTTGGAAGACAATTTTTAGATTCTAAGGCCTTTTCTTTATTTCTATAGACTCTCTGCCGCCCAACGGATGAAAAAAGGTTAATCTTTATTTCATCACTCCAAATTACCTTATCCCAATCACTTTCTTCCCAAAGAAGACCATTCATTTGCCAAATCCAATCTTCTCTTAATATTGGATTTGGATAATTTTGGTACCTTCCTTGGGACTCGAGATCTATAAGAGGTATCTTTGATATAGTTTCTTACTGTTCTGCTTGTAACTGATTTTTTAGTAGTCTTTTCTATTTCATTTTTGATACTCTCAGATGACGTAAACGGATTTTTTTCAATTTCATTTAAAATAATCTGGATATCTGAATCATCCAATGACTTTTTTCCTCCAGATCCAGACAATCTCAATACAGTATCATGTTTGTCATATTTCTTTATGATACTGTATATTGTAGACCTTGGAATATCCAGTCTTTTGGAAATTTCAGAATCTGAGAGGTTTTCTTTATTCAACCTTACTACCTCTGAATCACGTACAATTTTAGTTTCATTTATGCTCATTAAGGGGTAATAAATTATTCCACAATTTTATTTTTTGGCGGGAAAAGTTTTTGAGAGGTTTGTAGATATCTGCCGATTTTTATTTTCCAGGCATATAATAAAATTTTTAGATTTAAACAGAAAATCAATTATAAAATCGAAAATAAAAAGCATAAACCATGTTGAACTTGTTAGTTTTAATACATGCCAAATTTTCATTAATAAATAATGATATTATTAAGGACTAATTCGAAAAAAAGACATTTGCCGAAATTTTTTTTCCAACAGTGTATATAAAATTCTTGATTGAACACAAGACAATCAAACTCCAAGTTTATAATTGTGACCTAATCACTTCATTAAAGCAAATTAAAGGAGCGTTAAAGTAATGAAGTCATACTTAACATATCGTAACCAAATAATAAAAATAAAAAATTTTAGTCAATGACGAAAATCCAAAGCTTTATTAACTATCAAACTATTTATTTTAAAAGTAATTTAATCGGAATCACAAGGAGAAACATATTTCGACTCATCAACTAGAACCGGTCTATGGGTGGATATTAATTATGTAAATTTATTATTAATAAATAATATACCCCTGGCATTCATAAAATGGAGGATCAGATTCAATTGAACATTTTGTACATTTCTCACCTTCTCCGATTTTAATAACGTTATTTTGTTTTGCTGAATACTCTTTCCCATTGATATTCACCACTGGCTCGCCTATTTATAAAATAATAATTATGTATTATGCCATAGAATAAATTAACCCTTGGAATTTGTGTAGCCTTGTCCCATTGAGTCTTCTGAATGTACAAAAGCATTCAAACAAATGATAATAAAAATCTGATATAAAATTTTATTCATTTTGTTTAAAATGTTTGTGGATTGAGTTTTTGTTTAAATTGTTATTTACACAAACCGTATTTTATTGGCATTGGGGATTGCTATTTGCCATACGTGTATGAAAACAAAATTCGTTTGAAGAAAGATTTGGAAAATAAAATATTTTCATTCGGCAGAAAAGAAAATCATTGCTTACCGTGATTGGAGGAATTTTTCAATTAAAATTATTAATAATAAATTTTAAAAATAAGTTTTATTTGCATAGTCTTAAACCAACTTAGACAATCAGTCGAAAACTAAGTCTAGATCAATGGGAAATGTTAAATAATTTTAATTTAATTTAATTTATTTTCTAAGTGAATTTTTTGTATTTAAATGTTCATTATAAAATAATGATTCCTTAGACTCAAGTATAAATATAAATCGTACTGCAATGAAACTTTATATTTGCAACATGTGAAGTACCCAGATAAACCAACAGATTCATTTTTCTTTGTAGCCACCTTCTGCTTTCAGGTAATACGCCAGTGATTTATCAATAAAAATGATGCAGTAGTCTCATTAGCTCAATTCCTTGTTTCGTCGAGTGATTAAACAAGAAAAATCAGGAGCATACGGTGGGTTTGAAACCTGCACAAAGCCTTTTTTCGAAATTGCATTCACAGTTAGGTGGGGTTTGTGAACAAGTCCTTGGTCACACAATAATTTAAGGTCGTTATTTCTGGGTTTACGTTGTAGAACTAGTGCACAGGGATAGAGAGCCGATGATTCCTGGAGAAATCGCTCTTGATCACACTTTTTACATCCAATGGCACAATGACCGTGAGATAATATTTTAAATTAAATAAATTTAAAATTAAAATTCAAAAATAAATAAATTAATAGTATGTTTGGAATGATTGTGGAATGTTGAAAATCTGCTGAGCGTATTTATGTATCAGAAAATCTCCTTAAAAAGATTTAGTTTTATCTAACGTTGTTTTAAAAATATATTTTAGTTTATGCGAAATTTGAAATTTTTGTTATCTATTGACGTTTTAAATACTAGGAGTTCTGATAAAACTGCTAACTCTAATATGGCCATGATAAATTTTCGGTGAGATGTTTTAGAACAAAGCATTTTGATGAATTTTTCTTTAGCAACACCCATTCAAGAAATTCACTGTGTGGAACATAGACTCAATGGTGTCTCGTCGACTGTTATAATGTTCTTTAAAAGATTTTCTTGACATGCTTGGATTCGCTTTCTCGCACTTCAGATATCAAGAAAAGTGGAATGAGTCGACTGCATAATTTTCTGATTTCAGGGCTCTGCAACATTTTCTGCATTGTCTTCTTGTTAAAATTATAACTTTGGATAATTCCTATTTTTTTCTTAGAAAAATTGAAGATTTTTCCTCACATATTTTCAGAGGTCGCTCACTTTTACTTCAACAAACACATGGTTCTTTCCAGAGAAAACCTCTCCAATCCTATTATAAATAGTGACTGCCCGTGGAAATAAAATTGCACAAAATTGGAGAAATGTATATATTTTTATTATTAGTTTTTTATCTTTGGTACCTTTGAATTAAGTTGGCTACAAACATACCTCAAGATCATGTTCTTGTGAAACCTATAATTTTTCTAGGTTTAAGTGTTTACATTTTTTTATTTATTTATAATTTAAAATACATAATTTAAATTATGAAAAGAAACATTATATATAGAAAAATAGCAAATTCCGTAAATTTTGATGTAATTAACGACTATGCAACAAAAACGCCTAGAGAAATTATTTAATAATATTTTTGATTTTATATATATATATATATATATATATTATAAAAAAGCAATTTAAATTCTTTTTTTGTTTTTGAAACCACAAAAATTTGCGTAGATGCGCTCCAATCAAAAGCGGCGCAATTTGAATTATGACTTTGTTCAGGAAACCATTTTATTTCAAGAATAATCTAAAGAAATCAGTAAAAATGAAAATCTAAGAATCATAAATATACAGCTTTATTAATTTCCATAATAATTGAATTGGAAGTCAGTCATTTTTGTTTATGGAATTTTGTCTTATCCTTTGATGTACAGATATTTGTATCAAAATGTCATTATTGTTAAAAAATTTAAAATTATTAAAGTTAAAAATGTTAACGCAAAATAGAGCAAAATTGAACACTAAAATAAATGTAATTTTATACGTTTGTGACACAAGGATTTTATATAGTTTTTTTTGTTATCTTTTTTCAGTAATGGAACAAACAGATATCAAGGCAACTTTAAGTAAACGCAAATTGTGAGATAGAGTTTGGGGGTTTTGTTTAGATTTTTTATCATTTCCAATGACATTTTGAAATAATTTTAATTATTAATTGCTTTTGTTTTAATTTTTGCGTGTCAGAAAACAAAACCATTCAAGTATGTTTCCATTGTCAAATTTCAATTTGTAACTCTGGACTGAATGCATGAGAGACATAGAGAATTATTATTGGGATTACTGATGTATAGAAATTAGTCAAAACTTTTCCCTCGTATCAAATGTTGTCATAATTTTTTCTTTTGAGAAAAAAATTTGTCATCCAATCAGCCTTTTTTCCTACTGTAAAACTTTTCAATAATATTCAGTCTGACAACCTCTCACACACAGACATCATACACTTCAATTAAGAAATTCCACATCATTTTTGTCCACATAAAACGCTTTTTCATTCTATTGTCAATGACAATTATTATATTTATCCAAATATGTTTAATTTTTTCATTTCATAATGTCATATCCGCATTATTTGTCGCGGAAGACTTCAAATGAATTCAATGAAAACTGGGTTTATTTTGTTACAAGTTCAGCCAAATATTTACAGCCGAAATGTGATTTTACTCGACTGGATTTTGCGTCAAAATTCAACAAACAGAAAATTAAATTAATCAGAAACAAATTCTATCGTGACAAAGATGCTTTATTCACTCGAAATGTTCACAATAATACTCCAGAAATTGAAGAGAAAATTGTAACAGAAAAGGATGGAACCCGATATCTAGACAACGGTGACGAATTTACGTTTAGAAATTGCTCTTGTACACTTAAATTGAGAAGCAAACAAGTATCCAATGTTACTATTGATATGCCAAAGCTTTCCCCGTGTTTTCCAATTCAAAGAGAACATTCGGTATTGCTTCTAGATCGAAAAGTGAAAGGGGGATATCAGCAAGACCACTACCTATTGCCTCATCATAAATGTAACCCCATGAGTTTCACACCTTCGAAAAATTCTTTCTTTCAGAATGAAATATATCGACATGCTAATAAAATTCATCTAAACTTTCACAAGTGACAAGCAAGATATCAAGAAATTTACTTATATTTTATTATTATTATTATTATTATTATTATTATTATTATTATTATTATTATTATTATTATTATTATTATTATTATTATTATTATTATTATTATTATTATTTTTATTATTATTGTTATTTGATTAAATATTTTTTGGTTTTGTTTCGTGAATTTTTATCTCTATTTGGATTTAATTGTGTCCTTGTCTAAAAAAATATATGAATTATTCTGTCTCAATTATTTGTTATGTATGAAGAATTTATTATTTATTCAGAAATAGCAATTTAAACAAAATTTTAACTTTTGCAAAATAAAAAATGTGCCCAGTTACAAGAAGTATACAGTCCGACTGCTTCTTTATCGGACTAAAAGGGACATTCTATTTGATTTGCTAAGGTTCAAGTTTTATAATAATGTTTTAAACAGTGCTTTGTACGAAACAAAGATTAAATTAATTATTGTTAAAATAAATTAGGAATTAATTAATTTTGAATAATTATAGAGGATTTTATAATCAAAATTCACTAAAATTAAATGATAACAATAATTTGTCGCCGGTTTCTAATAATGTGTGTTTGTTTAAAAAGATAAAAATTAGAATTGTTAAAATTAACAGATGTTTCAAATAAAGAATTGATTTTATTGTATTTATATTAAAATGTTTCTTCAAGACTTAAGACGATAATTTAAAGTGTTTGATAAAATGTCAGGAAAAGCAGGTAAGCTGGTAAAACAAATAGAAAACAATGCAAAACTCGTAGTTCAAGAGCAGTGGCGGTTTTACCATATGCGAGGCCATAGCCAAGTTTTCGATGCGATGCTGAATCTGGTTTTTATCTGGATACACTAATAAAACTGCTCAAAATGCCTGTAGTATTTATTTTACTAATAGTATTTATTTCAGATTCGATATTATTGAATTTGTATACTTTTAAATATTAAAGCTCATAAGAAACTATTTACGTTCCACTTTGGATTAAAACTGCCTAAATGCACTAACTGTAATTTCTATCGAAAAAAGTCAGTCCTTGACTGTTCTGATTAAATGATGAATATGGGTCTATGAAAGTCCGAAAAGTTAAATTTTAAATAACACATATTCAATCGATCATATCCTCCTCAATTCACCAAAAGAGTTGCAAACCTAGCCCAAAACGAAAAGTATGTAACAAACAGTAATTTGTATCAAACAGTGCTTTGTACGAAAATGTCTTAATTAAAAATGTCGTAATTTTAATAATTTATTTTATTTAAATATAATTAAGCAATAAAATTTGAAAAAAATAAAATTAAGTTTAAAAATGTTTCAATTAAAATAAATTATTTAATTTAAATATAACTAACCAAATAAATTTTAAAAAAATTAAAATAAATCATAAAGATCTCAATTTTAATAATTTATTTAATTTAAATATAATTAACCAACAAAATTTGAAAAAAATAAAATTAAGTTTAAAAATGTTTCAATTTAAATAAATTATTTAATTTAAATATAACTAACCAAATAAATTTTAAAAAAATTAAAATAAATCATAAAGATCTCAATTTTAATAATTTATTTAATTTAAATATAATTAACCAACAAAATTTGAAAAAAATAAAATTAAGTTTAAAAATGTTTCAATTAAAATAAATTATTTAATTTAAATATAACTAACCAAATAAATTTTAAAAAAATTAAAATAAATCATAAAGATCTCAATTTTAATAATTTATTTAATTTAAATATAATTAACCAACAAAATTGAAAAAAATAAAATTAAGTTTAAAAATGTTTCAATTTAAATAAATTATTTAATTTAAATATAACTAACCAAATAAATTTTAAAAAAATTAAAATAAATCATAAAGATCTCAATTTTATTAATTTATTTAATTTAAATATAATTAACCAACAAAATTTGAAAAAAATAAAATTAGATTTAAAAATGTTTCAATTTGAATAAATAATTTAATTTTAATAATAATTGACCAATAAAATTTAAAATAAATCAAATTAAATCAAATAATATCTGAATTTTAATAATTTATTTAATTAACCAATAAATTTTGTAAAAAATTAAAATAAATCAAAAAATGCCTCAATTTAAATAAATAGTTTAATTTATTATAATTAACCAATAAAATTTAAAAGAAATAAAATTAAATCAAAAGATGTCTCAATTTAAATAATTTAATTATAATTAACTAATAAAATTTGAAAGAAATAAAACCACAGATACTATAGGTTTTAGTATTGTTTTCGATATAAGGTCAATTACTTCATTTCGAACATCTTTTCCAAGATTAGGTTAATTAAATTAAATTAATTAATGTTAAGTGTCAAACCATTCTTTATTTTTTATTCGTATAAGATGTTCTAACATAACTCGATCAAATTTTGCAATGTTCTACTTGTGCCAAAACATTTCCAATGTTAGACTGATATAGTCGTTCAGGGTGTCCACGAAAAGCTAATGCTTATTTAGATAGCATTGAGACTATAGCAAAAAGACGTTCAAATGCCAGCGTTTTTTTCATTTTCTTTCCTTCTCTGCAAATTTTTATCAATTGTTGTATTTGTTTTTAAATAAACTAACATGTTCAACCATTTTTGCATACAGTTAATGTGATCCTGAGGCTTCTCATGAAAAATAGGTTCGAATAAATTTATCGATTAAATTTTATCTATTTGACATTGTTTTTTTATTTTTTGAATTATATGATACTTTGATAAAATGAACATTTGTTTGTCATTTAGTAAATAAAACTTAAAATTTAGGTAGAAGGTGAATACAAAATTTTAATTTGAGTGAAAAGTGTAAAAATAATTTTAAAATGAGTATTTAGTGAATATTCCCTTATTAATTATAAGAATTGCAATTTTAAAAGTTATTATTTGGCATAAAAATGTTATATAAAAAAGTATAAACTTAAAATTAAATTTAATTGCTAAAATAAGTTATGATAAAATAATTTATGACAAATTTCCCATACATGTTACACGTAGGTATAAATCCCTACATCTGGCATTACTGACACTAACAACAATAATACTATAGCTTGCTGTTATTCATATTCACAAAAATATAACTGAAATATTAAAAAAGTTATTAGGCTTAGAAAAATTTCAAATTTCGTATTTGCTTATGAGTATGTCACTGTAGAAACCATATTAAATGTGTATATAACACAAAAAAATTGATAAATACATACATATATTTTATAATAGTGCAGTAGGCATAAAAATGTTTATTTTAGATTTTGTGATTAGTGTACATATATTTGTAAATAGTGTAATTATATCTATTGGATTTAAGTATTTTCTTTATTGGCAAATGAAGTCATGTTTCTTCTTGTACCTTGTATTAAGTAGAAAAGCGAGGCCAAAGAAAAATGCCTTGCTTGCCTGTGCTTAAAACCGCCACTAAAGAGCTGGTCTTCAGTTTCTTGTAAGTATAATTCATCGAAAATTACGAAAAGGGAATTTTGCTGAACGTGTTTGAGCTGGAGCACCAGTTTATTTAGCAGCAGTTTTGGAATACTTAGCAGCTGAGGTACTCGAATCGGCTTTTCTTGAATGCTGCAAGTAAAGTCATATTATTCCACGACATTGGCAATTTGCTATCCGCAATGATGAATAACTGAACAAGTTATAACAGGATCGTTATTCTCTGCAACCTAAATAAAAATTCATAGAAAATTGAAATGCACGAAAACTTTCGAAGTTTTTGTTCTGTTGATAGCACTACCAGCGATGGTTTAGAACAGATCTGTCAAACTCAACCCATATCAGTGCCGAAATAACAATCTTAGACTTATAAAGGGTCGCACAAAAATTAATAAAACATTTCTTATTAATAAAAATGCACATATACATTAGTAAATTAATAGAAATTTATAAATCATGTATATTTCTTGTGTATTTTGTTGTGTAGTGATCAATCTTTGTTTTTTGTAGTTATTCTTATGAATGAATGTTCAAGATTTTACAATAATTATAGACATAAATAGATGTGTTTACATATTATAATGAACATTACTTTTGAATTCCAGTTTTAATCAATATTTTAATAATCATTACATTTGTTTTCTGGGCCACAAAAAACATTTTTCAGAGCTGCATGTGGCCCGATAGTGTTGAATTGTGATTAAATTGTTTTCGCGTCTGTGTGTGAAATTGGGTTTTGAAAATTTTATTGAATTTAGTGAATTAAATTTTTGAGTTTTTTATTTGTTCTAGAATGTCTTTTGGTTAATCGTTTCGAAGATTTTTGATGTTCTTTATGTATTTTCAAATGGGTTAATTGCCTGATTTAAAATTGTTCAAGGTTCTGGAATATTGGAATAATGTTTTTGTAGATTTATCCTTTAGAATCTAAAGGATAAATCTACAATATTAAAATAAATTAATTAAATTAAATAAATAAATCTACATATTATATATAAATATTATATAAATCTACACTCTTATCGCAGTAATAAATTTCAAACATTTTTAGGGTGTAAAATGAAGATTTACTGCAATAATAGCATAAGCGGCTCTTTTCAACTTCCATAAAGCTTAGTCTCACTACCTGGAAGGGTCTAGTACCTAACTGAAGAACTATTGTGAAATATTTGTACAAATAATAATTTCTTGTGAATAATATCAGTGGTGTTGAAATATTAATATGTATATATTATATAAATTAAATTAAATTCTTCCGACAAATTGTCGCAGAGAGTTAGAGCCATTTCATTAACTTTGTTTACTTTTATACTCCTGTTCTAATTTTGTGCGATCAGCATCGCATAGTTTTCTGGAAGTAATTCTTCTTCGGAATTTACTCCCATCTGTATTAAGTCGGAGCAAATGCCGTTTTTGAACTTGAATTTTTTTATCTCACTCTCCTTTTCCTGCAAAGTCACTCTTACATTTCCGGTTGGTTTCCTTAATCAAGTGTTTTAATGAAACAGGAAACCTGTCGAAGAAATTAAAATATTGAAAGAGGGCTTCTTAAAGCCAGGAAGGCTTTACTTAAAAATTTCTAAAACAAAATTGAAATATTAAATTCTATTAATGATATTTCACTATTATTGGGCTATAAGCCATAATATAAACAAAAATGAGAAAATTGTGTAAATTAAAACAAAATAATTAATGAGGTTTGGAAATTATCAATATGGCTGCTGTAACATAAGCACGTACTTCAAGCAGAAATCAAAAATAAAATAAAATATATTAAATATAACAAAATAAAAACATAACAAAATTAAATAAAACAAATATTAACTAAAATCATTGAAAAGCCTACAGGTGCAGAAAGAAACACAAAACTAAAATATAAAACCACCAAAACCTTACAATAGAAGGTTTAGAAAATACATAGGCGGAAGCGGCGACCAAAAATTTAAATATCAAAGGGTAAAAAGAGAAACAATCAAAAAGAATGGTTAAATAATAAAAAATAAAAATTTACTAAATATTGAGAAAATAATATCAAAAAATAAAGAAAAATAAGGAGAAAAATAAAATATTTAAAATAAAATTAAAGCAATAAAATCCCCCGAAAAATAGCCGAAAAAGGCTCAAAATACTCTGATTGGTCGCACCCTGGCATGAAAACACTATATATACAGCAGTCATTTTCATAATTTTTAGACATTGGTAGACATTTTGTTGACACAAAATTTTTAGAGACAATTTTTGTTAGACAATTTTTAGACAGTTGTTGAGACAATTTGTTTTAGACAATTGTTTAGTCAATGTTTATGCCGAAGTATGACAATTTTTCAAATTTGGATGCTTGACTGACAAACTTGTCGATTGTAATTATTGTTTTTTTTGTAGAAATATATTTTTCTAAGTTAATGTTTTGTTTAATTTAACTTATTCTGGATGGCCGCGATGTCTTTTGGCATCGCTCGGCAGGTCCCCCTAAATTTAATCTTATATATGTATATGTGTTAGTTGTGGAGAATGGCAGGGCAGCATTCAATTCCGGCCGTTAAATTGGCAGGACGTTGACGTGTTGCTTTGTCATAATTCAGCCTTCGGTGTCTGCTTAGTCTGGTCAGGCCTTGTTTGCACTGATCACGGGGTAGGACACCGTCGGAATTCACCGCGGCGGCCATTGCGAGTTGGTTGGAGCGGTAAGAAAGTAAAATGCGGGAAGATCGCCATAATTAAGGGATAACTTTTGTGTAAATGTTTAAGTAGGAAAATTGAATCTTTAATTTAACTCCTGCCGATTATTATATTGTCAAGGGTACGACTGGTGATAGAAATTTAGGTCAACGAAAGTATAAAGTAGGGTTAGATCACGTCCATTGTTTGATAATCATCGTGGTGGAAAATTAAAATAAAATGATACATTTTGGCATAGATCTATGAGATGATAATATAGAGATTTACGAATGGTGGTAACTGTGGAAAGCAAATATAAGTTGTTGGACTAAAATAATGACCTTATAATAATGCATTCATTTCAATTTACCATAGGCTAACGTTTGTATGAAACAAGGAATTTTCCATAAAATAAGGGCGGAACGCTGCCCAAATTTTTGAAAAATATTTTAATAAATAAACAGTAATGATGACATATTGATATGGGAATGGTAGAAATAGATAGAAATTGGGGCAAAGTTACGGAACCAATTTAAACAAAAAGGTGAAAATTGTATAAGTTCGAACAAAATAATTAATGTCGTTTGGAAATTGTCAATATGGCTGCTGTAACATAAGCACTCACCGCAAGAAGAAACCAAAAATAAAATAAAACATATTAATTAAAACAAATTAAAAATATAACAAAAATTAAATAAAACAAATAATTAATTAATATTCGGAAATATGCCTACAGATGCAAAAAGAAACATACGAAAAATAAAATAAACTGCCAAAACCTTGCAAAATAAGGTTTAGAAAAAACACAGGTAGAAGAGGCGACCAGAAAACAAAATATTGGGGTTAAAAAATAATATTGTAATAAAATAATAATAAAAATAAAATTCAACATTGTAATATTAATATATCAAAAAATAAGGGAAAAATATATAAAAAATTACAAAAAATATTTTGAAATAAATAAAATAATTAAAAAACCCGAAAAATCGCGAAAAATCGCCCATTGGTCGCACACAGGCACAAAAATACTATATATACGGCAGTCATTTTCATAATTTTCAGACATTTTTTCAGTCAGGTGACTACTAGAAAAATTTTTAGACATTTTTAGACTATCAATGAATCATTCTTAGACCAAATTTTGTAAGCCAATTTATGCCAATTTTTCAAATCTGGTTGTATGACTGTGGATTGTAAGTACTGTTATTTTTTGTATAAATATATATTTCGAAGTCTTGTTACTTTGATTTTATTCTGGATGGTCGTGGAATCTTTTGGTTCCACTGACAAATCCCCCTAAAATCTTATTTATAATAAGTATTTCAATAGACGGTTCATGGGACGGATCTCGTGCCGGCTAGTGGGTGAAAACCCTTAGTTGAGCTCGTGGGTTATGCCTCGTGAACCCCTCGGCAGTCCGCAGTCGGGTCTGGCAATATGCACAGGACCGCTACGCAGGGCGCCGTTGTATACTCGAGGCGGCTGCTGAAAAGTGGCTGGAGCGCGTAGAAATAAAATTCGAGAAGTGCGACTATAGTTAAGTGGTAATAAAGTTTTGTAGGGAAAATTTAAAACATCGTCAGGAAATTAATTGGAAAACCGAGTAGGAAAGGATAGGTTAGTGTAGGAATGCAAATTTGAAAGAATTTTTCCAAAGGTTGAACGATATAATCTGACAGAAGAGAGAAATGTTTAATGAGGTGACCATAGAGGGTTGTAATTACTTAAAATCACGGGAAACGTACCGGGAATTAAGGAATTGTTGACCAAATTTTTAAAATAAGGAAAGATAAAGGTAAATTTAGGAAAAATGTAGTCGATACCGTAATTAAACAAATGAAACAGGAAATTTACCTAAAAATAAGGGAGGAACGCTGCCCAAATTTTTAAAGGATATTTTTATAAATAATGGGTAAAGATGATAAATAAGCATGGAAATTGTAGGAATAGACGAGTATGGACCAGGATATAGAAAGAGAAAGACGTAAGACCTTCCATCGGCAGTCCAGAACCCGAAAGAGAAAATATCATGAGGAGTAGTTCTAGAAATGGAGCTCACCTGCTCATGAATTTTCAACCCTTATGTAAATTACCAACATGGCAATCACCATGGGTACATAGGAGGGATAGAATAATAATCTTGCTGGCGTTTAGGGAGTAGTCACACAAAAACCCTAGATAAAATAAATAAAAAACCAACCCCATTCGCCAACAATTACACGGTTATTGCGTTTTTATTCGAATGGTTTGTGAATCAGGAAACTGCCTGATCAATGGCTCCAATGTATCCTTTATAATGGTGCATATTTTGAATATCTCTCTGATACAGATGATTGACATTTTTGCTGTTTTTAAATTTACAGATGTTTTGCCTGACAAAACTTATTGGTTTATCCTGCATGTCTGTTTCAGAAGAATTATTAACACCAGTACTATAACGTGAGTCAAATTGACCTACTTATTCATTTACATTTAAAACATTAAGTGCATTTAAGTATTTATGTTCGAATACTAATCTAATCTAATCACTACTAATATATTTTACTAATATACTTTAATGCAGCAGTCATTTCTCGCTAACAACATAACATATAATTCATACAAAATCTTTTTATAAATTGTATAATAGTATTTGTGCTAAGCATTAAACCACTGAAAAACCCAACCAGAGAATGCATCTTTAACTCATTTAGATGAGTTATAAATCGTACTCAATGTCCTATTAATAAATTGGTATTGATAACAATTGAAGGAGCTCCTGCTATTGTTCGAAACAAGTTCGTTTTATAACTTTGCGTAAGATTGATCAAGCAATATTCAATTTCTTAAGTTATAATTGAATTATACAACAGTGTTAATTTTGAGTAAATAAGTGGGATACGGATGTAAAATCCACAATCTAATTCGAGGTTATTCTTTGCAAATACGATAATTTTGATCATTATTAGAAGAATCTAAATGGCATAAGAGCGATCTATGGTGGGTTTGGCGGACTAGCAACAAAGGAAACAATAAATCGATAACAAGATGACAAAATGCGGATACTTGGCCTTTCCTTTCTCTGTGAGATTAGAGAAGAGGTAAATTAATTGAATTTACAACTTCAAGAAAAGCAAAAGTCATCAGTCGAGTTCATAAACAATGTGAAGATATTTAAGTCTAAATTTTCATTTTTTGAACAATTAAAAAGTAATTAAAAGTAATTTGAAAGATTTTGATTGGATGAAATCAGAGTGCAAAGATTTTGAAAATAGATTGGCCAATCGTTATGCCAGTCACATAGCAATGTTGTTGAATGACTTCAGTGTGAGATCCAAGAATCTCTATAAATAAAATAATTTTTCTACATTTATGTCGACTCCATTTAATGACTCTAAAAATTGGAAAGAAACCGCCGTAAAAATTAATGCATTATTAGATATCGTTTCAACTTACATTACCAGGCTTGAAGAAATGTTGCTACAAAAGGGAGACGCATTTTGAAAGTCAAAAGTTTTGGATCTTTGGGACTTCATTTACGAAAATAAATATCCTCAAATTTGGAAAATTGAGGCAAGTTTAACTTATTTTTGTTTCTACAATACCTTTGAGAAGTAACTCAATTTCATTTGATAATTCATGTCCATTACATTTAGGTGAAGTTTTCCTCCCTGAATGTCTATTGGAAAGTGTTTCGAAAAGTGATTTTGAGCTACGGAAAAGACTAGAACTAAAATGCGTAAACATATAATTTTCATTATTAGAAGTAACATAACAATATAATATTATAAATTTCAATAATTCATTAGTTCATTTTCATTTTCTAGACAATAAGTGCTTGTGAAGTTGAGCAAACCATTTTAAATACTAATAACAAAAGAATGTTGAAAGTTTTAGTAAAATTTATCATAATGACATTTGATGCTCATATTTCATCATCATACGAGCAAATGCTTGAAGATTAAAATATAATTATTGTAGGTTTTGCATACGCAATCGGATTTAATATTTACAAGTTTTTGCACCCTACTGTGAGAGGGGGCGTTTAGATGAAGTTGTGTTTAAAAAATTATTTCTATTTAACTGAAAATGTCTTAAAACATTTCATTAGATTATTGAGATATTTGTATACAGTCTTTTCTTTTTACATTATTAATATTAATAATGTTGGGATATTAAATATTCGTCGATGGATAGATCTCTCGATCCGACTCCTCGTGTTCAATAATTAATAAGACAAGCTCAACAAAGAAATCTTTATTTACAAATATTCACCACAAGATACAATTATTGGCTCTTTTATAAACACCCTAAGGGTATCACGTAGTAAGTCACTGCAATCTGATTAACTTCTTTATCTGTTTATTACTTTCAACTCGTTAGATTTTTCTCTTCGACCAACTGGAAACTTATTTTGTTGTCAGTTCCTTTTATAATTTTGGGTTGCCATTAATTTGGATTAGAGCTAGGGAAACAATTTTTCCCGATCGAACAATTTATTGCCTATTTTACTAGTTCCGAGAAACCCAATAGGCTGACGTTCAGCTCGGTGGCCCTTGATTAATGGGTTCGTCGGTAAATAATTTAATTAATTAATTTGTTTTTGGTTCCCGATGTTCAATATGCCTCATCTCAATCTAATAGTATTTTATTCGTCTTCAAAATCAAATTTGCCACCGGTTACCACTTTTTCCGTCGAAAAATATTGATTTTTACTTTTTTTAAAATTTTAATTAACTTTAATTGATTTTGATAATTTCAAAATTTTATTATTTTTTTTCATGTTTTATTATAACCCCAACAATAATAGTAATTATAATAATAATTAATTAGATAAGTTTGGCAAAGATTTTATTAAAAGAAAACGCCATTTAAACACTCGTTGTAAGATATATTTCGACAGTTTAACTATCATCTTAGGCAAAAAAACTAACTAAATTAGTATGGATTTATTTATATAATTTAAAAAAATTATTTTTTAATTAAATATTTTAATAAATAAATATTTGAATAAATATTTAAATACATTTTCATTAATTTCATGAACAGTTTACATAAGAATATTGTATTCACATGTGAAATGGAGCAAATGTCATCGATTGCATTCTTGAATTTCTTAATTCAAAGAAAAGAAAAGCATGAGAAAACATTATAATATTAGTGAGCAAATAGAGGCTGTAAAAATAAAATAGGAATGTCTGATTTTAAAATTTTGTTGAAAAGTTATATGAAAAGTGTTATGTTAAAGTGCGATAAATTGATGTTTCAGTATTGTTTAAAAAATCTTTAAATTTTAATATTAAATAAAATGATTTAATTTATAAAATATTTCATTATAATTTTTAAAAAATTTTATAATAAAAATTACAATTTTAATATTTATAAGAAATTTTTAAAAATTAATTTAAAAGTATATAAATATTTAATATTTTATATAAAATCTGATTCATAGTCCTATTTTGTAGAAAATATTATGTCAATTATAAAGAAATCAGAGGTGAAAAACAAAAAAAATCCTCATAATATTTAAATATTTATTTATTAAAATATTTAATAAAAAAATAATTTATTTGAATTATATAAATTAATCCATACTATTTAGTTGGTTTAGGTACCTGAAGAAGACAGTTAAACTGTCTAAATATATAGTAGGACGAGTGTTTGATTGGCGTTTTCTTTTGACGATAATAATACTAATAAAAATAATAATAATAATAATAATAATAATAATAATAATAATAATATATAATAATAATAATAATAATAATTATTATTATTATTATTATTATTATTATTATTATTATTATTATTATTATTATTTTTATACTAACGTGAAGCAATCAGAAAAGCCTTATGAGATGATAATTTCAGCAAATGTTTAATGAAAAGTAAATAAAAAAGTAAAAGCAATGATTATAAATAATTCAGTTAGCATTATAATTATTTGGTAAGGATTCAATGTACAAAAGAGATTCCCTTAATATGCAATTAAATTTCAGGAAAGTTTATACTCTTTTGAATTGTAAGAAATCCTTTCTTTGCAGGATGAAAGATGATAAATACTTTTCTACAAAAGCCGAATTCTCCTAAAAGTTACATTTTGAATGAAAGACAGTTTTAAAATGTGAAGTTAATTTTTTTCTTAATTTTTTCTGGCCTCTACCTAACGTTTCCTAGAATACCTTACAGATAATCTAAGCTTGGAACTAAATTAAATTAAATTTTCTGAAAAAGAATGCATTATAAAGAAATCATTTTAACATATTAAACAAGCATTCATATTAATAATAACATTTCAAAAATAAATTACTTCATTTGTAGGCGTCAGCACCATGTTTAGTATTGTTAGATGAACTTTTATTTTCTGTGTGAATTTTCAATTGTCATTCATATAAAAAATCAATAAAATAATCTCTGTGATTCAATTGTTTGAATTCAAGATTTAAATATCAGTAATAAAGATAACATCTCCTAAATAAATAAAAAATAAAAATGTCAATAGACTAGCATAATGATATATTAAAATAGGCTTAATGCATAACTGGAATCATTTCTAACATTGTTATTATTATTATTATTATTATTATTATTATTATTATTATATTATTATTATTATTATTATTATTATTATTATTTATATTATTGTTATTATTATTATTATTATTATTGTTATTATTATTATTGTTATTATTATTATTATTATTATTATTGTTAATATTTAATTATTAATATTTATTTACTTTTAATTATATTTTTGATTATATTTAGTTATTCATTTTTTATTACTTTGAATGTTTTATTTATTTTATTATTATTTTATTTTAATTAGTTATTTTATTAATTTATTTTATTTTAATTTTATTCTAACTAAATATTTTATTTAATTATTTTATTGTTATTTTATTTCAATAACTCATTTATTTAATTGTTGTAATTATTATTAATTATTTAATTGTTACTTAAAATATCATAGTGAATTATATCAAATTAATTAAATATTACAATAATGAATGCCAATAAAATTATAAAATATTACAGTTGGTGTTCACTCTGGTTTAATAACCAGAGCTGTGTTTCATTGATTTTACCGATCGTAGCAATATCAGCGTCAGCTTGCCGTGCTTCCATAATTGCCATAGTTCCTAGTCTGGCAATTGTCCACGACTTTTTAATTAAATCAGCTGTCGACAATAATTAAAGTTCCGGCATCTTTATCATGAATAATTCTAATCATTAACTCCTTTGCGGTGTCGATTACAGAGAAATCTGTTGAACTTCTGCTTCTAATAATGTCTAGAACATCGCTTGAAATTGAAGTTAATCCTCGCAAAGGTATCAATTTTTGTAGAGTAGTAACTTGATTCATTAGATAATTAGTTTGAAGATAAAGACTAAATTGTTTTATCAAAATCTAAATTCACAAATTGAAAACAAAGAATAAATCAAAATTATATAGTAGTTATCGACCCAAGAAACGTTTTAATTGTTCCAGATCTTCAAAACGTAATAGATCACGATCTCCAGTAAAACGCAATTTTAATTCTAAAAGAAAATCACAAATGAATGCAGATTTTATCCCCGATAAAGAAAACAGATCTCAGGAAACTCATCCACTTATTCGATATGGATCAAAATCACCAACTAAAGAGTGTTGAAATAAAAATAATCGTAAACTCAACAAAATGTCTCCGAGGCGAAGTTATACATCCTCAAGTTCAAACTAAAAATTTAAGATTAATATATGTATAAAATTGTCGCCAACACTTCCGCAAATTCAAAAGACATCTGAGATTGATTCTACAAAACAACCCAAAATATTCGATAATTATATCAAAATCAATCAATTCACAAATCAAAAGAAATTCTAAATCAATTGATTTAACAATTTTAAAACGCCTAACCAGACGCTATTGACAATTTTAGCTGGTCGAAACAACAGTGAATTGCAATAAATTAATAAATTATTTTATCAAATTGCAACAAAGTTATAAATTATTAAAGCAAATCACTAAAAAATATTTAAGTGATTTGCAATGTTTTGTTGTAATATTTGCACTTTTGAACTAGTCTAAATATTCTTAATGAGTTTTTCCTGTAATAAAGTATAGATAAAATTGTATTTTCTATAATATGGCTTAATTCGATATTCACAGAAAGTTTTGCATTTTCCACTGCGTTTAATGCATTGCATTGTAATTTAATGAAATAATTTATCACTTAATAAACAAAATAATTAATAAATATATACATTAAATAAATAAAGTAATTAATAATAATAAAAATTTAATTAACGAAATGTAATTAATTAAAGTAATTAATTAAAGTAAGATAACAGATCCATCCTTACTATTTACTAAAAAATAAATGTTTAACATGTTATAAGACTAAATGAATTCTGATGTTACATTATATGTACTGATTATTGTTAAAATTCAATTAATTTTTTATTTTTATTAATTAATTACTTTATTTAATTATTATTAATTTGTAAGTGCTTTAATCATTCATTTGATTTTTCATATTTATATACTTTTATTATTTGATAATTTATAATTAATTATTTATATTTAACTACTTTGATATTTTATTTTATTATTATTATTTTATTTATTAATTAATTTTTTTATTCTAATTACATATTTTATTTAATTATTAAATTAAATGTTCTACTGTTATAGATTTGATAAAAACATACAAATAAAAATTAAAATAACGATTTCTAATAAATTTAATGAAATAAAATTTAAAATTGACATAAAATTATATAAATGGCAGTTAAAGTGTTTTTTTAATAATCTTATGTTAAAAATTAAAAATTTTCTTTAAGAAGGATTTTTCATTCTTCACTTGATTTATTCATAGTGAGGTTTTCAATCACGGAGACCTAGCAGAGCAATTCAATTTCAGTGGTGAGGTATTTTAATTCCTAACACGATATTACACGAGTCACACTGCTAAACTACAAAATAAAACTGAAAAATATTCCAACAGAACCTGAATTGGATATTCCTTGTTTTACCAATAGTTTCAACGGATATACAAGATAGTTTCAGAAAGAATAAAATCTAGAGCATTAAACATTAGGTTTTGGTTGATCTTTTCTGAAAGAGAAAGAAAGGGTACAGTTTCTAATAATGCGAGTTCCTAAGTATGATTTGAAATCGCAAAATAAAAAGGAGTTTCCCTAGATTTGTGAAAAGACATTTAATTTACATCCAGAATTCCAGTTATGAACTGGAAATAAAAGAGAGCAAGTTAAAACATGTAATGGAGAAATAATGGAAATTTGTTTTATCAATGGAATTCGTCGGATTATTTTCTCTCAATCACATTACATATTTCCAACATTTTTGTTAATGAAGATTGTCATAAGTGTAACACTGGTAAGAAAGTAAAATAATATGAAATCTTAGAGTCACGATTAACTAAAGCGGTTGCCACAGCATAATTTATAGAATGGAACACAATACAAATCTAAAGTACTATTAAGCTACAATTTGTAAATTTTATCACTAAATGTTTTTTCTGGTCTATTTTGATCGGTTTTCTTTTTTCAATGAGATTTCATTGATTTTGTTGGGTTTAATTAAGTAAATAATAATGGTCGATCTCTCTGACTCTTTAAAATCAATCAACACGAATAATACTCCCAACGTATATTTACATTATATATTACAAACTTCAGATCAAAGTTGTTATTATCTCAAAAATGAAATTATTCGACCAGATTTCTGAATGATTTCACTGTAGCTGAATTGATTCTGAGTACTTTATAATAATAACCACTTTTCTGATATTCGAATTTTGTTTCTATTAAATTTGATCCTTTTTTCCCTCTACTTATCTTATTTCAAATAATTTTTTTATTTCCATGAACCTCAGTTTCTTCTTCCTTACATCAATGGTTTCCAATTTCGACTTGCCCCATAAAGTAAAAATAATCCATTTGATCAATGATCTTCAAACTAAAAAATAATCTTTTGTATTATCATAATAATAAAAAATTGTATTTTTTTCTATTAAAATTTGACGCCATCGCGTCTACCTAAATCGCCAAAATGCAAGGAGACGAATCTTGTATTTACCTCCTTAAAGACGCTTTCATTAGCATGTCTTTTATAATATTTATTTTTATATTTAATACTAAATAATACTAATAATATCTATGCTAATTATTTAATTTGAAAAATATTGGAATAATTATGCAAAATATGGCCTTAAATGTATGTAGAAAATTTGCATTTCTGAATGATTTATTGTCTATGCATTTGCAGTTTTGCAATTTGGAGGTTTCCCGTCATTCTATGTCACCATATATGTTTTTAGACACATTTTCAGCATATAAATACAATTTCTAATAAATTATTAACTACCGTGTTTCCCCGAAAATAAGACACTGTCTTACTTTCTTTTTTGGTCCAAAATATGCACTAGGGCTTATTTTCGGGGGAGACAAAAATAAAAATAAATTTATACATTTTTTATTTTAACGAATTCTTTTTTACACATTATTTTAACTAGGGCTTATTTTCGGGGGAGGGCTTATATTATAACAAGTTCCAAAAATCTCCATAGGGCTTAATTTCGGGGGATGTCTTATTTTCGGGGAAACACGGTATCTGTAATTTCACAAAATCCTCAATTGAATTGGCCGTGATTTATGCCCATCTTCGCATAGTAAGGTACCGGCTTCAGTCTAGAAGCGAGAAAGAAGAAAAAGGAGGAAAAAATTTGGCAATTCAATAATGGACTGGTAAATTAATGGAAATAAGAAAATATTTAATATAACTGCAATCAAATATCACCAATTAGTCGAAAATTTTTCTAATCTATGAATAATAAGGAAAATTGCTATAATTTACCTTTTCATGGAGTTATACAAATCTAATCACTATAAAATTCGTTTAATTGGGTAAAATTAAAAAAAAGTTTCCGAAATGCGCTTATAATTATGGTCGACTATTTTTCTATCTAATCGACTTTGTTAAAATAGATCCAGGATTGATAATTAAAACAACTAATTGGAAATAAAAACGTGTAATTCAATTTGATGAAATTGCTTCTGTTATTCATTATTATTCGCAGGAAATGGAGAGACTCAAAATTGAACCAAAATTTTCTCTGAAATTTATTTATTAACACTTTTTATTATTTTTTAGTGTTTTATTGTCCTCAACATGTACATATTAATTATTAACTATATTTATTGACTAATTGAAATTTTTATGATTATCTTTATGATTATCCCTATCTTTCTTTCCACATAAATTTTATTTCATTTTATTTTTGTCTCAAAAATTTCAATAAATAAATAAAATTTATGAAAGATTATTTATAATTTATTGATAATCTAAATTTGAAGTACACAAAGTAAAGAATTGGATGTCCATAATAAGTTTAAACCTCACATTTTAATCTAAAAAAGTGATCTGTCAAAAGATTTTTGTATTAGTCTGAATAAAAATAAGTATGAATAGAATTTTAAAGTTTATGAACTTAATATAATCTATAGTGATAAATTCCAACCGTAACCAAGAAAATGCTGCTTTAAAAATTTCGTCATGAATATTGCATCAAAGTAAAATATAATAATAATAATAATAATAATAATAATAATAATAATAATAATAATAATAATAATAATAATAATAATAATAATAATAATAATAATAATAATAATAATAATAATAATAATAATAATAATAATAATAATAATAATAATAATAATAATAATAATAATAATAATAATAATACAAAATTGCAATTATATTATCAAAAAAATTTTGCGGTTATGATCGCTTAAGTATTAGGTTAAAGTGGAATTTTGTGAAAAATATAGAAAATTTAAGAATTATGATAAACTATTGAATATTTTTGGTTTTTAATGATATATATAAATATATATATATATATATATTTACAGAAATTTAATTTAGGGTAAAATAATAATTCCGGAATAATTTTGATTTATTTTTAGTGTCAATCAGTGCCGGATTTGCGCTTTGCCGTTCCTAGGAAATGCGTGCTGAAGAGTCATAGAATTCTTAAGAAATGTTTATAAATATAATTTCATCCAAAAATAATATTTGCTGTATTTTTTTAAATTTTATTTCATAATAAAAAATATTATTATTAATATTTGCGTAAAACAATTTTGTAATGATATTGTCTTATGATGAGCAAATAAAATTAATTCTTTTCTACAAAATCTTTACTCACTCTAAACGTCTTTTCAACAATTATTTCCATCTCCATGAATAGATTTGCCTTAAACATTTGTACGTTACAACGGGGAAATTATTTTCTAATATTTCTCCTTTTTATGAGTCGGCTTTAAAGTGAGCATTTACAATTCCTAAAAATTGATCATTTGAAACTAATATTTTAATCTTAAAAACTGAATAAAACTTTTTTGACGATTTAAAACCGATCTAGATGGTTACAATTGAAAATTTTGGCGATTTTAATTGTATTGGAATAACTAAACTGAATATTTGGGGTCCTCGCCACTTGGTAACAGCTTTTTAATTATTAGGGAAAAGTTTGGATTTTATGTAAGTTTGATTTTTTTAAGGAATTTTGAGAGTATTTAAAGCGACCTAATCTTCAGTATAGCGATTTTAAAGGAAATTATAATATTTTTATGGGAAAATTTCTGCAATTAATTTTTCCTCACATAATTTGGCTGATCCGCACAAACTATTCCATGAATTCTCGGTAAAGAATTTACTGCCACAAGGCAATACTAAACATCAATATTAAATATATTGAAAATAAATATAATTTATTTTCATTCTGACAAAACTGCGTGGCGTAGATTTAAATTTTTAGATCGTTTGCCAGGATTAAGTTAAAAGAAATATCATCAATTTTATATAGTAAATAAAACGAAAGAATAAAAAAGTATTTCAATATTTATCTATCTATTATAATAACAAAGTATAACAGTAAATTTGAAAAATCTGATAATAACGGTTAGAATCTAAAACGATAAATTACTAAATAAAGATAACTATCATAAGTATATATAAAAAGCAGTTTGAAAAAATAGAGAAACTATTTAGAAACTTTTGCTGAATTTCGGTTTCGAGGTCGACCAAACTGATTTGAAACATGAAAGTTGGGATATTTAAACGAATTCTTTTGTTTAGGGATGAAATTGGTTTTATTCAATTTGCTTTGTTGATTCAAAACCGTTTTAACTTCAATAGGATATGCTTCTTTAACTTGTACTTCAGCTATTATTGCTTTAAGTCTATTGTGATTTGATACTAAATGGGTATCTCCATTCATGATGACCTTTTTGACTTTATCATTGCTTTTGTTTTTCTTTATTTTATGTTTCTTGCTTATTTTAGTTAAAATTGATAGCCCATCCTCGAATTTTTCTGAATTATTCAAACTTGACTTATTAATTTCCGGAAGAGATGAAGTTTCGCAATGATCTCCAAGATCAGACCACTCGGAATCAGCTGAAATTATTAAAAATATAAATTCATCAAAAATCTTAAGACATAAATCAAATAAAATAATAAACAAATAGATTACATGATTCACTTAGAAACTCCCAATCAGATAAACTTGCAGACATATAATAATAAATATTTATCAGCTGATGAACAAAATATTTTACAAATAAATTATTGTAACTGAAGCATTAAAACAGCGGCAATTATTTTAATATTTATTAGATGTTCATTTGATATTATGTTTATTATTATGTTTATTTGATACTGTAGGATAATGAAAAATGTCGATAAAAAGTATAAATGATAATAAGTTAACCCTGAGTAAAATATATGAATTGCCGAAGAAATAATTTTGAGTTCAGGTATAGATTTTTATATTTGTTCCATTTTATTTAAAACTTGGATTGAATTTTAAATGAAAGATTCTTTGAATACTAATCCTTTACTAATAAGTTTATTTTAAGTAAATGTTGAATTAAACTAATTCTGGAAACTGTATATTCAATAGTACCGTCTTTACAGAATATAGTCCTGACTAAGCCTGCAAGTAAATAAATAAAGATTTACGTGGACTTTTATTAAGTGTAAAAAATAAAATTAATATCTATGGTAAAAATTTTTTGTAAAATTTTATATAAATTAATTATATTGTGAAGCCGAAACAAAAGACCTTGAGAATTTGTTTCACAATTCAGGTGCTCGGCACCTGATGAGTAAAAGATATAAGATGTTCGTGCCCACTTTCAAGGGATTCCCACCAGATGCGAGAACAAGAGATATAACCATTAGATACCCGTCAAAATGACGTTGGAAATGTATTCCAATTGGCGGTTTCTAGTAAAAGGTGAGCCATATTACTATGACTACTAATACCCTAGAAAACCTTTGGGTTCACGAGCTACCATATGGTGGGTTACTGGGTTTTGATATTTTGAAACTATATGGTTGTTACCCAGACAACCCCATACAAATATTCTTTCACTTACCACTCGGCACCCGTTGCTAAGCAACGTTGGAACTGTGTTCGAGTGGGTAGATCGTCCGCAAAAAGTGAGCGTTATTGCTAATGCTATAATTGACCGAACGATCTCTGGGTCCAACGAGCTGTCGATAGAAGACCCGTGCTCGCTTTTGATTCTTAGGTCCCATTATTCTCCTATCTCTTTCAAATTTTAATCTATACTCTCATATCATCTATCTTTATGTCCATTTGCTTAGTCCTTCTTATTATTGTCCATGCTGATGATTATTTTTTGGCCTGTATACCCTTTATTATGTTAAATACACCCACATTATATCTTTCACCCTTATCCCTATTATAACTACAATGTTTCCCATTATTATTACCAGCATTATTATTGTTGCCATAATATGTATTACCTTTATTAATTGTTGCTACTGTTACCTTTATTATTATTTTTATTACTATAACTACCATTATATTTATTGTTATTACCACTATGATTATTACTATTATTATTATTATTATTATTATTATTATTATTATTATTATTATTATTATTATCATAATTATTATCATCATTACTAGAAATACCATGATTATTATTATTATTACCATTACTATTATTAGTATTATTATTATTATTATTATAATCACCATTACCCTTATCATTATCGTTATTATTATTAAGATTTTATAGGGATCCGTCCTTATTCCTCAGCGTTAAGAATTTTTATTGATATGCAACGTTAGCCGTAGTCCATCTATATTTTTCGGTTTTCGATAAAGTATTTTTGTAAATTCGAAAATTTTAGCAGCGTTCCGCCCTTATTTCACGGTTCATCCCTATTCTACAGTTTTCGACAAAGTATTTTCCTTGACTCGGAAAATTTGAGCAGCGTTCCGCCCTTATTTTACGCATTCCATTTTTACGTTACTATTTTTGTTAAGTATTTGAATTAGTTCGGAAAATCTGAGCAGCGTCTCGCCCATATTTTCCGCCTCAACTCAAATTAATTTATTTAATTCTTATTTAAAAACATTATTTTTCATGATTTTGGTCGTTCGGATTAATCTTTTTCCGATGGCTGTCCATTTTAACTGTTGCAACGATTTCGCAATTTTCCCCGCTACCCATTCCTTCTTTTTGTCCTTAAGATCTATTTATGTTCATATTATAGTTAATGAGTGCCCACTGGACTACTCGGTGTTAGAGATTTTGAGCCGATTGTTGTTAAAAATTTATGTCGATTTTACAGAAATGAGAAACGAGGGAGTAGCCAAAAAACTTCTTCCTTATTTCTCTTTTCAGCTATAGGGATAAATATTGACGTTACGACCCCTGCGTTCCGCACGCTGAGTCTTCACGGGTACATATCATTGGCGATTTTCCACGCTCTTACACAAATCTGTACTATGTAGATTTTGCTTTCTTGCGTTATGTATTGGCTGTGGGCCGGAAAAAAGAATAACAAATAATATTTTACCATAGCATTTGGAATAAAAGTTTCGATGCACTAAGGCTGTAGATAGAAAATATTTATTCAGCATATTACATCGGCCACATACATTTGAAATTCATTGTATCCATTCCATAATATTTACTTCGAAAATCCCATAAATTTAATTCTATAAATCATCCATAAATTCAATTGGAAAAACAAAATTATCCACAAATTTAATCTGAAAAATCATCCATAAATTCAATTGAAAAATTACCCACAAATTCGATTCGAAAAATCATCCATAAATTCAATTGGAAAAACAAAAATTATCCATAAATTCAATTTGAAAAACAAAAATCATCCATAAATTCAATTTGAAAAACAAAAATCATCCATAAATTCGATCTGAAAAGTCATACATAAACTCAATTGAAAAATTACCCATCAATTCCCTTCGAACAAATCAATTAATAATATTGCACCAGTTGAGAGTGATCGTGTTCAGGCAAAACACTTACCCGTGTTAATTGCCTGAATGCACGGCTCTCAACCAGTTATACAACCAGTTATACAGTTCTATAATGAAAATTTTTCTCCGAAAAATAAGACTGAAAATTTGTGAAAACACATCGGTATTTATACCTATAATTTGGCCTTAACCTTGCGTGTTAGTTTTATTGCGATTAAACAAAATTCGACTTTGAAATTATTTATGTTATCTAAATTAAATTTTTATTTATTTCTTAATTTAAATTAGTAATTTATTTTTAACATTTTTTAAATAAATTTATTCAACCAAAAAATATTTTATTTTTATTCATTTAATTCATTAATTTTTACTTTTATATAAATGGTCATTTTACGGTCGAATTTTCTTGTTATTATGTTATTTTTTATGTAAATTTCGTGCGGTTCTTGATGCATTTTGTATTTATTTTATTTTACTTTTATGTTTTTGATTTTATATTTATTTATATTCTCTCAGATTTTAAAGTGTTTAGTTCGTGTTGTATATTGTATTTTAAGTTATCTTGGTGCTGGGTTTTTGTGCTGTATACTGATGCATTTAAACAATTCTCAAGGCTATTTGTGTGCTGGCCCAACACATAGAAGGTATTCACGCTCACTTTAATTGCGGCTCACCCTATTGTTAATTCAATTAAAATGATAACGATTAATTAGAAAATTTATCTTATTTCAATAGTATTACTTATTAGATAATTTGAGTTAGTTCCAAGGCGATTCCCAATGTAAAGACATAAATCATTTATTAAAACAGATTTTATAAAATTGGATCAATTTCGATCTGAGATGTGCGGCATGGACCTCTTCATTTGTCCAATTATTCTAACCATTCTCAATCTCCGGCATCTCTCTCTCGGTTTTTCTGGGTCGATTTTTATTAGTTTTGAGTTTGTCAACATTGTGGTATACATTGATGGTTTGACTTGAACATGAAGGGATAAATGTTCGATCGATGCAAGTGGTGGTTGAGGTAGATGGGTAGTAGCCAATCTCGTTCCGAATGGTCTCTTTTAGTTTTAATTGTTGGGTTTCTTTCTTTATCCTTTCCAATTCTATGGCCTTTCGTTATACTGTAATTTCCGTAGGTCATTATGTTGAATTAGTTTCTTTGCTTGTTCCGGCCGCGTCCAAGTTTCTTTATGCATATTAAATATTACTTATAAGATTTTATAAAAGAAAACTCATTACATATAAACTAAGAAAAACATAATTAAAACAAAGTGATTTTTCCTCAGGAACAAATTTAATTTTTATTTCTCCTCTTTTTTGGGTAACCGGCATCGGTTTTTTGAGGATCTACGAGTATATGTTTCACGATAGTCTGTGTTTTTCAATAAAGATAATGAAGTTACATTATAATTTCTGGATTTTGAACTTGAATCAGTATATGACCCGTTGTATTGAGACTCACTTTGAATTAGGCATTCTTCTATCTCCAAATATGTGTTCCTTGTAGAATGCAGATTTTGTTTCAATTGGTTAAATCGTCTGTTTTGAATTAAGCCCAATTTGATAACTTGCTAATACTGGTGATTCAACACGAACTGTTCGAATCATTAATTTAACATCTACTAATTGATATGCTGGTTCCCCAGTTTTTGAAAATAACGATAATGCAGAATCAGATCGTTTCAATCTAAATGACGTTGGAAATGTATTCCAAAGAAGGTTTCCAGACAAAAGTTGGACATATTGCATTGACTGCTAATATCCTTGTAAACCTCTGGACTCAAGAGCTACCATAGAAGATATTCACACTCATTTTATATTTAGGTCCCTCTATCATATTTTTGCTTCAAACAATGTCGAAAAAAGCAACAAATGCCATATATTATTTTAATAAAATTAACACAAAGAAAGTAGTGGGATAGTGGCCCGCTAGACCACCGGCCCACTGGGACAAAGACATACCCCCCGGCAAATTTTTTTTCTCTAAGTATAAAAGTACAAATTGTGTAGGACAAAGACAAAGACTCATCACAATTTTTTCAAGGTCATTTAAACAAAGACCACGTTTCATCAAAAAATTTCCAAGGTCATTTGAACAAAGTCAATGATTCATTCAAAGTCATTGGATAAGCCATCATATATTTTCAAGGCCTTACAAAAATTTCTCAAGGTCATAATATATTTTTTATAATTTTTTAATTTAAACTTACTACTTGTTTTTATAAGTAGTATTTTAATTATTTTTATTTTTAAATTTTTACTCTATTATTATTATTATTATTATGGTTTTTCTAAATATTATTATTATTATTAATATGATTATTACTTATTATTATTATTAATAATATGATTATTATGATTATTATTAATATTATTATTATCATTATTATTATTATGATTTTTCTAATTATTACATACTATTTTATTATTAATATGATTATTATGATTATTATTATTACGATTATTATTACGATTATTATTTCTATTATTATTATACTATAATTAAAATGATTATTACTTATTATTATTAATATAACTACTTATAATAAAAAACAATGAACTACTAATAATAAATACACACAAAAATATATTTACAAATATTAAACAAATCATGTCGGTTAAGTTAAATTTCACGTTTCTTCACGCAGGGACTTGGTTATGAAAAATAAAAGTTATTATATTTCTAGATATCAAATTATATTAAGTTTTAAAATAAAACTATAAAAATAATATTATAAAAATGAAAATTATAACAAATTTTCAAAATAAAAATGAAAACTGTTACAAGTTTTCCTAATATACGAAATAAATTTAAAAATTTAATAAAATACTGATTTTTTAAAAATATTTGTTTAAATCAATCTGACAACAACACGTCGTCAATATCAATGTTCTCATCACTGTCCTCAAAACTGGCACTTAAACCACCGAAAAGCTGCCCATCATCATCTTCATTACTACTGAATTCTGTTGCATCGTCAAAACTGGGGCTTAAACCACCAAAAAGCGGCTCATCCAATAAATCTGGTCTATTATCTATTACTTGGCGACTATCTATGACCGCAACCCCAAAATAATGCCCAAATGCGATATGGTATTTTTCCCCACCCATAATCGCTTATCATCGTTATTACTCAAAGCGATTTTACTATTTATAAAAGTATACAGCTGGTGGTTCCGCATCCCTATCCTACTTTGAGGCACTGTGAATACTACGTTCTCATTGAAGCAATCCAAATACGACTGATGTTTGATGTCAGTCCCCAACAACTTCAACCCCTTAGTCCTCATTGTGTCGGATTTACCTAATAAACTATAGCACTTGGGTCTTAAGAAAACCCACTCCTTATACCCAAGACCTTTACTTTCGTCTTGAAATTTCTGAAATTGCTGAAAATATTCTGCAATGAAGAATACGTCTAATTTTAGGTAAGTTAACATATAGTCTAACATTGTAGTGCAATTTTGCTGTGTCCAAATTAGTTGGGCGGTAGCGTATTTATCATCAGATACAGAATCCCATTTTGGAGGTAGTTCGTAAGTCGATTCAAGGACCTCTAAAATCATAAGGAAAGATACCCTTTGCCTTAACAATAAGACCATCAAAAGCAGAACAAGTGGTAGATCAGTTAGAGTTTTCACAGCCTTAGCTAAAGAGCAATTTACAAATTGCCTACTATCTATAAATCTAAGAGCCAATTTCTTTATATTTACAATTAACGAGATGAATTTCTCAGTGGTAGTAGGAATGATATTTAATTTCCAAGATGGAAATTCATTCAAACTATACTTTAAAATGTGATGAAGGTCATACCCTCTCAAATTATGAAAGACAATGGGTGACTGCTTACTTATTTTCCTATTAATATTACAGTTACGACAGGCAGCACCAAGATACTGACCTGTAAAATGATCATGGTCCTTAACCTTATTTCTAATAAAATTTTTACAAAAATAGCAAGTTCTACATGCGATGAACTGATGTTCCTCATTAGAAGTAAGATCATTCATAGGTCTTTTACCATGTTTTTTATAATACAGTAGGACAATTGTGACAGTAATTTCCTCGACTTTCTTTAAAAATTCCAAAACACATTCCAAGCCTACAAAATTGAAATATTAAGTTGTGCTTGTATAATTATTGATTAATAATAAGCCTGCTGATATCGGCATGTGTATTTGGTGATGTTTTATATCTTTAGGCAAAACAGCCCCAAAATCCGCATAAATTACGAATGGCGGGGTAATTTTAGAGTTTTTTTAATTATAAAGTTTTTATTTTCAGGGAGCGTGTATAGGGTTGTTCTTATTTGATTTTTAGCGCACAAATCAACATGTGCCTTAAATTTTTTATCATAACAAAAACCATTTAAACAATGGATACACCATTTTACGCGAATTCTGGTGTTACATTCACTACTAGAATGGCAATTCATGAGTTTATTTAAATTAAAAATGGCGGTATAATGATAATTATCACCCTCCTGTAATAATAAAAGATTAATTGGATTACCGCCGATAACCTTTGTTCGATGAATTAAGATAAGGTGAGAATGGTAAGGTACGTAATCAATATCATTCAATTGCATAGAAGGGGTGGTGTTATATTCAAAAACAATTATTGCCAAATTTAACTCGCTATTGTTTCTCTCAAATTTCGGGATGCTACAGAGTCTCATTGGACAATCAGTAATTGGATCATAATTTAATTCGTCCATAAAAGTAGTGTAAGAAGAAACACGCTCCCTGTGCTTTAAAACCACATTGCGCTTTAAAATCGCTAAAACACTATATATTAAACACGAATGATCTGTGTTTTGAACATTTACAATCGCCTTTTTACCTACTAGAGATTCAGATGTAAAGATAAAACTATGTCCAGCTAATCGACTTATTGGATAATATGTGGTTAAAATAAAATCGATTTCACGAATCTTAACTACGCACCACCCACTTCCCAAATACGTGAATTTTTCGATTTTCTCATTTGATCGACTTACCCCATCAGCAAGAAAACTATCGGAGAATACACTCGCGCTATAAGAAAAGAAATGATCTTTTATTTCACCATCTTTTTCGAATTGAATGAGAGCTGTAAACTGTACTTATACAGATCCGATTTTATTTATTTCATTTTTTAATTTATTTATAAGTTTATCTGTTAGGGCGATTTGAATAAGGTTTTGATTTTCTAAATCAAATCGAATATTTTTACTGGAACCCTTAAGTCAACCTCTATTTCAGGTTCATCGTTTACATTTATTTCATTATTTACCAAACCCACTATTTGATTATTTTCAGATTCCTCATCACTAATAACAATAGTTTCAATTTTTTAATTTTAGCAGGGATACACGGCACGATTTTATCACCAGGTCTTTTTTGATTTTTTATTATTTGTTTTATTATTTGTGTTATTATTTATGTTTTTAGTAACATTTGTATTATTATTTGTATTATTATTTGTATTATTATTATTATTATTATTATTATTATTATTATTTGTATTATTATTATTATTATTATTATTATTATTATTTTATTATTATTATTATTATTATGTATTATTATTATTATTTATTATTATTATTATTATTATTATTATTATTATTATTATTATTATTATTATTATTATTATTATTATTATTATATTATTATTATTATTATTATTATTATTATTATTATTATTATTATTATTATTATTATTATTTGTATTATTATTATTATTATTAACATTTTTCACATTAATCATTTGAAATAATGTCTTTTTATTAATTTTAAATTGATTTAAATGGGTAGAGTGTTCCTTATAAAACTCTAGATATTCAATATCATGAGCGGTATCGCATTTAGGGCAAATAAAAAAGTCGGTGCCATAGAATCTATGACCATAGTAACGTTCCATAGTCTTATGGCATTTAGAGTTATGCCCAATTGCTGATTGGCAATAGTTTTAATTCATTGTTAATAATTCATTGATAAAATACGGTTTTGGATGATAGCCCGGAATTATTCTCCCTTCGCTAACGAGCATTGTTGATTATTGCTAACCAACCTTCAGCACTCCAAAACCTTCCAACGCAGGGATCGCGAGTTTTTACTAACCATCTTATCGTGAATTATCTTATCAAGTGCTCCCTCTCTATAGACCCCTATTTTGAGTTCATCACTACCTTGATTAGCCGATCAGACCCAATCCAAAACTGACCTTTAAATCATAACCGGAGTTATGAAGTTTTTCCCACCTTCACCAGATTCATGCACGCCTGTCTCAACAACATCCCCACTATCAATCACTACTATCCTGAACGGGGGTCTTATAGTTATACATGTTATCAAGTTACATTTGTTCAACCCTACCTTGGTAAGGCGTTGCACCCTGATACCTAGTAGATCATTAATCAGTGTTTGTTATCAAGTTATATTTGGCCCACCCTACAAAGTAGGGCGTTATACCTTGGTAACTGCTTAATCATTAGATTACTAGAACTGAATTACTTCATAGTGTTATTTTTGCCCATGTATAAAATAAGATATTTAAATGAAACCCGCAAGTTAATCAGTAACAAATGAAACCTTTTGCATTCAAATCATTACTATTTGATTACTCCTCAGTTATAGTTCATTAAACCACCAAAGTTTTAATATGCAATCCTTATATCCAGATTCAGTAATATAAGAAAAGCTGTGGTTTAATTCGCCGTAACCTCAGGTGACATCGGTGACCCTAATGTCAAAGTACTCTTAATTTCCATCCCGCATCTACTGCCCCAGTCATTGAATCCCGATTCCGGAGGGTCCGGATCCATACTGAGACCAACCCCATTGCCCCCCGTTTACTCTCTTTCCCAATAAAATTAATAATTTACCGGTCTAATTCGTCATTAGAGCTCTTAAAATATTATTGTTGTTCATTTTTGAAATTTGTGGTGTGAGTGAAAAGTTTTTTTGAAATAATTGTGACAAATTTGGAAATTGTCAATGTTTATAAAGAGAATCAAGTTTTCAGGATTTAGCCATTCACATTTTAGCAATTCACACATATAGGTGAGGAATTTTGATGTATATGTTCTTTGTAACTCACATACAAACAAAAGTATATATTTGTTTTCTTTGTAAATTACATATAGTCTTGAGTGTGTATGCATGTTACTAATCACACATTCTTTTCATACTCGATACCTTAAACAATGCATTAAAATATGGGAAACTCCTATGATTTTTTACAATTTTAACTTTTTGACTGTTTTTATTACTCCTTTTAATAAGGTTTTTCGAAATTAAATTCATTGCGGGAAAATTCTCGGTTATTAGTTTTTTAGATTGTGTATAACTATTCTTTGGTGGAACTTTTTCAGTCTTTATTTTCTTTTTAATACTTTGTCTAAGTTTTCTGACATTTTTAAGTCTGGATTTCATAAACATTTTTACATGTTAATGTTTTCAACTTTGTTTATAAACCACGTACCTTCTTTATTAAAAATATCTGTTTTTACCTATAATTCATCATTGCATTGTTGTGTGAAATCAAGAAATATATATCCATGTGGTGATTTTGTAGGATCTTGAAATGAACTGATGAGAAAATTACGATTATTAGGGTATGCTTGTCGAGCAAGAAAATCAATAACTGTTGCATCTCTAGGATTCTTGAAAATAACTAAATATTGAACATTTAATTTCCTTGTTCGATGTTTTAGATTTAGTGTTTTTATGAAAATAAGTCACTGGGTTTAGAAATGAAAGTCACTGGACTCACTATATAAATTGATAAAGAATAATCGATCCATGAGTTTTATCAATATTTTTTAAAAATTCACTTATACTGGATTAGTTATTGCTAACAAAATTCACACAATTATGGTAATAATAATGCTATTGATAATAATAATTTAACTTTCACAATAAAAAAGACAAACAATTTTTTACACGTAAATTTATTACAAACACGTATTTGGTAAACATTATCAATATCAGTCAAGAGGATACTAATGATATCTAAATAAAATTTTGTTTTTAATAAGAGCTTTGGAAATATCTATTACATGATTTGTTATAAAGTTATCTAAAAGGTTAAGAATTTTAACCCTATGTGTAGAAATAGGTAATAACTTTAACCTTAAGTAATGAAAGAAGTAACAATTTTAACCCTAATTAAGGAAAGAAGTAACAATTTTAACCCAAAGTAATGAAATATTTAATAATTTTAACTCTAAAGGATAAAGGATGTAATAATTTTAACCCTAAATGATGAAAGAGGTAATAATTTTAACAATATGTGATTAAAAGTTTAAACTATTATAACCTTATGTATACCAATAATTACTAAATACCAAGTATATTATAACATGTCTTTAATAAAGAGTAGTTGCTTAATTGGTAAAAAAACATACATGTATTTAAAAATCGTTGACATTTTTTAAGTACTTGTTAAAGATTTTAATAGCTTGTAAATATGAATAAATTTATTATATTTTAATTTAAGAATATTAAATTAAAAATATCTATTGAAATTATCAAAACAATTAGATTAAAAAGTATATAAATTTGTTAATCGTCGATGTAAATAAACTCGTAAAATTATTTATAGAATTGATTAAATGCAATTGTTAATTAAACTAAAAATAGATGAAAAGTTCAATAGATTTATCGATATATTTATTGTAATTTTTCTTAAAAATAATTTGAAAACGTACAAACCATATTGAATTTTTCAATAACCTTATTATTTAACTAAAACCGGTTGTTGAAAATACTAATAAATTTATGAATTAAAATAAAAAACAGTTTTCATGAAAATAATAATTTGAAAATGAAATTATAGAATACTTGATGTTAATTGGTTAATTCTATTGATTACCAATGACAACGACTCAAATTAATTCAAATTCAAATTTTAATGTTCAAATTATTTTCTAAATATTATTGGTACCGCATTAATTAGTCGATAAGAAATCATATTATTCAATCTAACATAATTTCATTAATCTTTTAAAATAAATCAAAAAAACCGAAGTTATTTAAAATCATCTTCCTGTTGAACTTGTTGTTAATCACCAATAAATTAACTTATTTTATTTAAAACTAATCCGAATCTAATTACATGCATTGTAAAACGCTACAATTACCATAATTCATTACTCTAAAGTTTCCTTATAAATATTACTTCAACAATGGTTACAAATCTTTACATATAAAAGTTGAAATTATAAAAATTCAAGCAAAATCAAATAAATCGACTAGAAAATATTTATGTACAACAAATATAGGTTAAATTGACTATTAAATGCCGTAATTTATGGTTACCGTACAATAAGAATTTGCTTCTATAAAAATATACTAATTATCCCTATTAAAAGTTTAACAATTTATTGAACTTCACACACTTTTCTTCAATACAAAATTAATTTAACAGAATAAGAAAAACAATATTTGTTAGCATATTGATAAAAATTAATATACTTTAATGTCCAAATGGATATCCAACCACCTTAAAATCTTCGATAAAATTTTAATGAATTTCTATCATAGTAGCAATAAACATCAAAATACTTAAAATTATCGACAAAAAAGGATAAATATACTCAATGCTTGAATTTACCTTTGATTCACCTAAAAACTATAATTACTATGATGTTAACAGTAAAGATTGCATTAATAAGCTACAATTTACTGACAATAATTCCACATATAAAGCTAAATTATTGATTTCTCTACACATACTTTACATTGTATTTAACCCCTAAAGTCATAGTGCCTGTAATTTAATGAATTACATCTTACCATATTGAAATTTGTTTACATAAATCCTGCAATAGCTAGATTTATTAAAATGCAGTAAGAATCTTTAATGAATTTCTATTACACGCAATAGTAATACCCTGATTGATGAGAGCTGATATTCCAACAAATATTTGATTAAGACTCCTCAATCGTAACCAATTATTAAACTTTTCACCTTGATTTGGTAAATTACTGATAATTTCATATAAAACCTTACTTTTCTCCGTACATACATAATATTTAGCAATAATTTCCCATTTAAAATTGATATATTACTGATAATTTCACGTAAAACTCGACATTTATCTACACATACTCTATTAATACATATAAACTCGATATTCCAACTTGTAAAGCATACTAGAATGGATCAAAGTCCCAATCCATAGTGATAAATCTAACCTCTCCATTATTTCTAAAACTCTGAAATATTCATACATTGGAATGCTCTCTTTAAATTAATACATTTCTCTTAAAAATTTATATCAAATTCACAATAAATTCTTTAGTAATATCAATTGACATTCGCATACATCTTTCACATACAATTTTATCGCATACATCGTTAAATGGCTCTATTTATTTGTCTTTTATCAATATGGAAATTGTGTTTAATTAGACTAAAACTTGTAATAAGGTATGGAATAATAGCTAGTATATGAATTTATCATGTATGCCCACTTAGTATAATATAGAGTCTGTTAAATATTTTAGTTCAAATTTAGGATTCTCGATATAGTGTTCATGAATTTTATATCTAATCGAAAAAGAGAAATTACGTAAATTAAAACAAAATATTTAATGTCGTTTGGAAATTATCAATATGGCTGCTGTAACATGAGCACACGCCGCACGCAGAAAACCAAATAAAATAAAAACATCAATTAAAAAAATTAAAAAATAACATAATTAATTAAAAACAAATAATTAATAAATTTCGCATACAAGTGCATACAGAAACATAAAGTAGAGCATATAACCGCCTATAACCTTGCAAAATAAGGTTTAGAAAATACACAGGCGGAAGTGGCGACCAGAATAAAAGTAACATTCAGCCAAAATAAAAAATGTAAATTTAAAGAAATTAATATTAAAAAATAAAGAAAAATAAATAGAAAAAGAAAAAAATATTAAAATAAATAAACACCATCAAAAAGCCCGAAATAATGGCCAAAAAGGTTTCAAATTCGCTGATTGGTCGCACCCAGGCATGAAAACGCTATATATACATCAGCCATATATAGTTATTAAGTTATTATTTTCATAATAACTTACTTAAAAAATTTTTGAAAAACTTTGATCTATGAACTTGAATCTTAAAAGATTTTTGAATTTGAATTGAAAGTAGTCTTTGTTTGATTTTAAATGATAAATATATTTTTCGGTTTATAGTTTTTGAGTTTAATTTATTATCATGGATGGCCGCAATACTTTTTAGTATTCGTGACAGGTCCCCTAAAATCCGTTTGATATATATTATTGATAGTTTGTGGATAAGTGGTAAATCGGTATTCAATTCCCTAAGTTAAGTTTGCGGGACGTTGACGTGTCGATATATCATTTTCCACCCCTCGGAGTCTGCTGGGACTGATCAACTTTGCATTGATCACAAAGTAGGACTCTATTGGAATTCACCGTGGCGGTAACAAAATTAACTTATGGGAAGATCGCATTGACTGTAAGGGGATCAACATTTATGTAAATGTTTAAGTAGGATAGTGGTTTTTCGTTCTAAAAAATTCCTGTTACAAGTATATTTATCGGGGGATCGACTAGGGATAGGCATGAATAAGAAAATATAGACAAGCGAATTTGTTTTTGATTCATGATAGTTTTTGTTTAAAAATGAAAATTTAAGATATTATTTTATAAAATGATTTTAATAAACTAGGCGGAGTAAGGAACATTATTTTTTTATTTTTTGACTATTGTGGCCAACGACCATTATATCATGTTGAAGCCGTCACAATAAAAAGGATTTTGTTTTTATTTAAAAGGAAATTTATCATTATCATAAATTTATTTCAATGACGTAAGGCTGGCTGCTATAGTAAATTCCCCGATAGGTAAAGTCAGTATGAGTGGGAACCGAAAAGAGTTGGCGCAGGCGATACGTGAATATCGGGTTATGAGTAGTATTTTTCTCCAAACAAAAATTTACATACAAATTTCTCAACAACTATGCTGATTATTTCAGCATAAAGTTATATTAACGACCTCGCAGAATGCCAAATTGAAATTTGACCGATTCCATAACAGATATGTATGTTGGGCCAGGACAAGATTTTGTTTAAATGAATTGGAAATAGCACACAAATATAACATGCAGATTTAAAATCAGACCCATAGTCATCAAATAAACGACCTTAAAATGTGAGAAAAACACAATTAAACATAAAATCAAAAAAACATAAAAGCAAATTAAAATTAAAATAATAACAAAATGCACCAAGATCAGCACGAAATTAACACAAATAATACAATATAACAGGAAAATTTGACCGAAAATAGAGCAATTTATAAAATCAGCATTTAAATGGGTAAGCTGGTTGAAAATAAAATATTTCTAAATAGGAAATATTCAATTAAAATATAAATAAAATAAATTGTCTATTTAATTCAAGAAAATAATAAAATTAGAGATAGATATTACAAATAGAATCAAAGCCAAAAATTGTTTAAATGCATCAAAAAGAACACACGAGGCTCACAGAACAGGTATATATAGTATATATATATGCTATATATTATATACCAATTCATTTTCACAGAATATTAATGCTAATAATTTGTGAGCAAAGTCAAATTTTCTCGCAGGATCAACTATCAACGACAATTTTTCCATACTACGATTTCAAGCAATCTTAAGTAAGGTCTACTTGAGCGTACGTATGGAAAGATGATTTTTTATGAATGTTGGAAGCAGAATGCTATGTGCAAACAATGATTTACAAAATATATAGTTTACTAGATGTGTCATACTCTGTCGAAAAGTTTTCCGGCCCACAGCCAAAACATACTGCAAGAAAGTAAACTTTACATAACTACCGAGATGTGTAAGTGCAGGTTCATCCGCCAATATCTCGTGCCAGTGAAGATTCTTCTGTGCGTAACACTACAATCCAAACGTCAATTCACACAACTTATAGAGTTAGATGGAAGATAGAGGAGCAGTCTTTTGGTTGTCCCTTCGTCATCCATCTCCAGAAAATTCGACCTAAAATAATCTTACATATTGGCTCAAAATGATTCACACCGAGTAGTGTAGTGGGCACTCGTAAAATCCTAATATCGACATATTTAAACCTAGGGCTAAATAAAGGAGGTTAGTGTGGGAAAAAGACGGAGAATCGTTGCAACGTTGAGATACAATCATCAAAAATAAAATGAATCATCTAAAATAATAATCCGAGTTAAAAGCATTAATGACGATAATGTTAACGTAAAATGAATGATCTAAAATAACAACCCGAGTTAAAAGCCTTAAATAAGGTATGAACATTTATGACAATAAAGTTAACGTAAAATGAATAACTAGAACATCCAAATAACGGTTTAAATAGATAAGTAAAAATTAAGTAAATGCAGTGTTTAAATAAAACCCAATAAATGGTGTGAAGGTTTATAATTAATTTAATAACCCAAAATGTTGCGCATGCATAATACTAAGATGCGAGTCTGAACAGAGAGATATATTAAATGAATGGAATTATTAAAATAACATAAGAGTAATGGTGGGTTATGGGGTTCGACGTTTGTTTTAACTTATTGGGGTCTCCCCAGTAACGTCATATAAATATTTGTTGCTACCACTCGGCACCCGTTGCTAGGCAACGTTGGAAATGTGTTCGAGTGGGTGGATCATCCGCAAAAAGTGAGCGCTATTGCTAAGGCTATAGTTGCTCGGATGACCTCTGGGTTCAACGAGCTGTCGTTAGAAGACTTGTGCCCGCTTTAAATTATTAGGTCCCTTTCTCTTTATGATGGGTTTTATCGATTGTATTTACTAATGCTCCTGAGATAAAGGAAGAAGTAATAAATATATACTGAGCTAACTAATTAATGAACGAACAATAACAAAATTTAAATTGGATGCATACAACTTTCACACAGGGAGTGAATTAGTTTCGGTTCATAATTTGTGTTGCATTTCGTAATCGCGTGGCTCGTCGTTTAGCCCGCTCTTTGCGTCCTGGACGATAATTGTTCTTAATGGTTGTCAGGGTTGAAGGTACGGTTGTTGTTGGAGTGGCCGTCGTCTCCCGGTAAGCCAATTGGACGGGAGCGAAAACGAGAGGGTAAGTTACCGCAGCTCCTTCTTGGCAGGCGGATAGGCCACTTCTAACCCCTTCACCTGGGTCTTCAGACTTTGATTGAGTTGTCCGTCATCCGCCCACCCCTTTTGGGCGGCGGTGAGTCTTTGGTAAAGCATCTTTGCTTTTTGGGGCGCCATCCAGATGGCCTTTGTCTGCTGTATTTCCGCGGTCAGCTGAATGATCTGATCGTGAAGGCCCTTGTTAATGTTCCGGGCGTGAGTGAGTTCGGATTGCAATATCTGTAGGGGTTCCATTCTATAATATTCAATATATAAAAAATTTTATGTTCTCAAATTCAATCTTTTCACATATGTAGTTAGTTTAAACATAGTCTTCAAACATTCCATGGGCCACGAATAAAGAAAAAATGAAAATCTCAACAAATTATTTTTTATTATAATAACATTCACCAAAAGTCTACGACCAATTACACGGAGGATCATGGCTATTCCAAGTATTTCCTCAGCCATTCTTCCGCTGAGTAACCCGAGACTACGAATACGGGTCGCCTCGTATTCCGCACCGGTCTGGGACTGGGCGGTGGTGCCTCGCTATAGGTCTCCGTTATTCTCCCAGCAGCGATGTCATCTTCTACATTGGCCAGGTATTGTCTGACCCTGACCACGTGAAGATCTACCTGTCTTTGATGCACCTCTATTCGGGCGAGGAGCTCGCGTGCATGTCCCAGAATTTCTCGAGCCGGATGTCGTTCGTCTTCTCGCCCATTGGGTAACGATAATCGCTGGTCCATTCCCAGCATTTGACCAATAGTTTGACTAGGCCCTCTTGGTGGGGGCTCTTCGTAGCCTCTCGCTCGCCCTACTTGACGCCAAGCCTGTCTCCATTCATCTGCGATGTGTGTGGGGACCCACATGAGAGGTCCTGATGTATCTACAATTGGATCATATTAACGAGATTTCAGACTATGTAAATAAACGGGTTAAAACACTCTTAAGAACAGTTTACGGGTAAGCAAAGTTTTGATTTTTTGTTGACAATCCGCCTGGCGGGTAAGTGTAACTAGTGGGCGCTAGCTTAAGTACAATAAGTGGAACTGTACTAAGGATTAATAGGCATGTCGAGTCGGACCAAATCCGGGTTGACTGATGGGAAAAATTTAATACTTTAGAGTAACTTCGCTTCATCTCAATTCATGGTATATCATATTGAGTCAAACTAAAACAAAATAATTAAGGGATTAGTATATTAAAGTAAACTCGATCCAAATTAATTAACGAGTATCACGTAATAAATCGAAATCAAGTCAAAATCAATTAATAGATATGAAGTAAATTCGATCAAAATCGATGAAGGAAATATAATACACCGAATCAAATTAAGTCAAAGACCAATTAAGGGATATAAATTGATATATTAAAGTAAACTTGATCACAATCAGTTAATGACTATAACCTTATACTAAGTCGGAACAAATTTCAAAGGATGGGGGAATGATATAATACCTTACATTAAAAACTCACTTAAGGGATGTTGAATTGACTTCGTAACTCAACAATAGACGTTCTCATAGTTCGTAACTACCATCCCCATCTTCCACTCTATATTTTACCTACTATCACGCATGTACTCTACAGAATTTATTTAGTATACTTAATTTATTTATTGTTTAATTTAATCAATGCCATTTACTTTATTTAGTGTGAAAACTGAAATCAAACGAAGTAAGGTTCTATTATTAATTATATCTAACTCATATATGCTTATAGAACAGCACAATACTGGCACAGTTAAACTTGAAATGAATTTGTAAAAACTTTCATCCCAACACGTTGAATATTAATGACTATTGGTTTACGAAAATTTGAGGTTCTCAGTCAACAGTTAGTCCTTTTGGTTTTGATACTCTTCATAGTGATGATTAGTAGTAATAATAATAACGTTAAAGCTTTTCAACTACATTGGCCGTATGGACCTTAATAAAAATCAAGTTGCACATTTTTGTCTTGGTTTACCGTGCACTTTCAACTATGGCTTAGCGATATTTATGAATTTATTATTATGTTTAATATTAATGGGTTAAATCAAATCTGCTAATTATCAGGGTTAATAGTAATAATTATGATTAATAAAATTTAGTAACAATATAATATGGTTGAAAATTTCAATAATTAATAATGATGATGAAAATGATGGATGATAATCATAATAATTTTAAAGGGGTCAAACTAAATTGGTTTACTATCGTGGTTACTAATATGATAATAATAATATTGGTGGGGTTGAACTCTGATATTTACGGCGATTTAAATTGTACGATGGGGTTTCTTGGAGTATAATTTTCGAATCTGTCTACATCATTTGAGGGCCGTCGAGAGCCAGAATTTCATGGAAATGGTTAAGAGTCGTACCGCGGTTAATGGAAAATCCAACGTAGTATCGCGCGCAATGCTGATTTATTTGATTTTTTGAAGAAGGAAAATTATAAAACTCAATTTTATTTAAAGGAAAATTTCTACGTATTTATCTAATTATTGTGACGTTACTATCTAATAACCAAAAAAAAATTTATTATATGAAATTCTTACCCTCAACCCTTGAGTCGGAATCCAATACTGTCCCTTCGTTGGGTATCATAGCCGAAGTCTCCTCATCATTCAAGACTTGTTGGGGATTCATATTTAATGTACTATTTCAAGAATTCTGGTCGTTTGGATTATCAGTATGTTTATATTAAATTGACTGTGGGTGGATGTGTCCCGGGCATGTCTACTAGTGTAGTCATTTGCACACTTCGCCTGATAGTGGTGTGCAATATTTGCCGATTCTATGAAGAAATCTCCATACCATGAGGGCGTGTAGGTAATTGATTTTTTTTCTAGTCTCTGGTTAACTTAATCGTGGATTTATTTAGCAGCAAAATGAAATTATTATGGATTGCAGCGGGCTAGTTGGAAATCCACCTGGTGTGCCGAAACTTAATATTGATTTACACATTTTAAGTTTTGTTATGGATTCTCTATTTAGTTTTTTAATTAAATGGATTTATGGTTTATTTTTCAGGAAATCGTTGTTAGATGAACAGGTTTAACGGGGAATATGGCTGGGGAATCAATTATTCTACTATCAGCGACCTTAGGCTTACTTTACCCACTCGGCCATCAGCTTTAACTGGATGGTACCGCTGTCTCCGGATAGGAATTATTCAGGGGTTTCCCTAATCTGATTTGTGGATTATTTGTGCTTACCGACGGTGATCTTTGGAGTATTTGTGATTATCGAATTATATTCTCTTGTATATTCTTCATCTGCCATGTTTAAGTTAAATCAATTGGAGTATTTTCTTTTCTCAATTTTGATTATTTATTTAATTTATTTGGGTTTTTTCTTTTGTTTAATGAGTCGCGTGTATTATGTCGTCAATTCTCAACTTTAATCAGAGGTTCTATTTGATAGATCGTAATTTCGGTAAGTTAATTTTAGTAAAAAAAAATAAAAACTTATTGACTCTATATAATTTGTATTTTTCTGGTTTGGTTTTTATGGGGGTTAATATATTCACTTTGGTGATTACACTGTTCTATTTAATCCGGAAGTGATCGCATCACATTATAATATGAAATATCCAAATTAAACCAACTCAGTATGGGTACTTGATAAAACATTTGGTGTTTGATAAATCGTTTTAACTATCTAGGCTATTGGAAGACTAAAATCATAATCAAATTTGGGTGTCTACTCTATCGGTTTACTTACGAAGTAATACTTATGGGTTTACGATTTAGTCTAAGTCCATAATGACTACTCAACTCCATAATTTATTGAACTGGGTAACCCTAATTGTTGATTGGTATAGGTCCATGGCAGCCGTCCCATATTTATAACTATTTTAACTTCCTCTCTATAGCTTGAAAATTTACACCCATATTAAGCACCTAGCACTAGTCTGAATCTATTATTTGTTCAAATTTCATAACAACGATTTCATTATTTATTCCCGTCACTTTTCCCCTGGTTGACCTTAGGCGCACTGTGTTCATATTATATTTAATGAGTGCCCACTGGACTACTCGGTGTGATAATTTTGAGCCGTATGTAGAATAATTTAGGTCGAATTTTAAGAAACTGAGGGACGAGGAAGTAGTTAAAAGACCGCTTCCTTATCTCTCCTTTCTTCTATACGGGATAATATTGACGTTCCAGCTCCTGCGTTCCGCACGCCGGACCTTCACGGGCACAGATCATCGGCGGTATTCCACGCACTTACACGAATCTGAATAATATGTCTGATTTTACTAACTTGTGATGTGTCTTGGCTGTGGTCCGGAAACATTTCGACAATTAAAAAAATAATTAATGAAAATAATTTGATGTATTATAAATAGTTTATTAATATTAAAACAATATAACAATTACTTGCTCCAATGCATAATGAAATATCATAAAAATATCACTCTCCCCACGCCGACACCCAAGCAGAGCTCTATCGAGGTTGCGAGGATGCGACGTGGAGAGAGCTTCCAAATAAAACTCTCACTTACATAGATTTTTAAAAAACTGTAAATAGGATTTTCAAAAACGATTAAAAATTATGTGAAAATGCATCGGTATATATACCTATTATTTGGCCCTAACCTTGCGTGTTCTTTTTGATTTAATAAAACAAAATTCAACCTTGGAATTTTCTAGTGTATTCTAATCTTAATTTTTATTATTTTGTAATTTTATTTGATAATTTTCTTTTGAAATTTTTATTGAATTATTACTAATTCAAATTCTTTGATTTTTTATGAAATTTCATATTTTATTAAATTATCCAATTTCGGTCAAATTTGTTAGGTTTTCGTGTTATGTTTATATTTATATCGTGCGGATCTTGTTGCTTTTTGTTATTATTTTAATTTATTTTTATGTTTATTATTTTATATGTAATTGTCTTCTTTCTCATATTTTGATAGGGTTATTTGGTGTTTTAATAGGTTTGAGTTTAAATCTGCATGTTATATTTGCGTGTGTGTTACCGATTCATTTAAACATTTACAAGGCCGTTTGTGTTTTGGCCCAACGGTAATCTATAAAATATTAGCAGGAGCGCCTAAACAAATGGCGTTCAAAAGTACAATTAATCTAAAGTAGAAGGCGAAAATAAAAATAATGATACAAAACCCTAACTGTAATAGAACAGTGATACTAGCAATAAAAACAAGGCAAATCAAAACGGTACATTACAACGTCGACAGTACAAGGAATGGTGGTGACTTCGTAAAATCAGCCGCTCATTATTAAACATGGTAATAGATAAAAATCCTTATAATTAATTTTTAAATCTGAGAATTATGCATAAATACAGATCGTTGTATTTTTACAAATGATTGAGTTATTAATAAAAAGAAGGAAAATTTTTTACATACTACTACATCAATACACTACTGGTCGACTAAGTACAATGCATTTAATTCAGTTTATAGGTTTCGTTTCTTCTGCAAATCTGCAGGAGAACGTAAATCTTCTGAGCACCTCCTAGGAGTAATAACAGTTATTCTTCGAGAAGATCGAGTATATTGACTTCCTAGAAATTCGATTGTGGATTGGATTGGAAAGAGTCTCGACATCCAATGAATCTTAAAACCTAGTGGATATAAGTAAATGAGGAGAGTACGAAGAATATACTTACTACTAGAAAAAATAAACAGATGGAACTGCAACAGGAAAGACACAGGGTACCAAATGAATTAAAGTTTCCAGTATAAATAAATGAAAATTTAATGAAATCACCGATCAAGTGACTAGATATTAAATGACAATATGACACGTCATTGATGATCAAACGACAGGGCAGAATATATACGCACAATATGCCAGAAATTTTCTCAATAGTTCTTTTGCGATAAAAAATTACAAAAATGTCAATTCACAATAACGAAAGGAAAATTGATCGATCAACACCGATTAAATGTCATCTACACAAACTGATATTTATGTCTGATCACCGGAGAAATCAGTAAATTTTGCGCAACTTCAATGACTCCGAAACTGATGAAGGGGAGCCAGAACGGTAGCAACTTCAACCGACGAAGCGAGATCGGAAGGGACGAACGGATAGAGATAAAGGAGGATAGAGGTAAAGCTATGATTTCAACTATATTCCGAGCAATAGATCTGAAAGTCCCCAAAGAGCAAATGCTGAGGATAATAACATGAGAAACGAATAAAGCTGTCATAAGAGCACTGACCATATCCATTACATTATTCAAGAAAAACATAAATTGCACTGTCATGTTTCATTTAAAAATTCCATGATACAGTTTATGCCTTCAAATGAACTTTGTTTTGTGGTCAATAAATTATTAAATGAAAAATTTTGCCTTATGTTTTCTTCAGAATATCGCTCATTTATTTATTTCATGCAATCAAATATTGTTACTTTTATTAGTTCGTAAAATGATAATGACGGAGATGAATAATATACCAATTGGAATTGCCATTATGATACATATGAAGAATATTTCAACACAACCATTATGAGATGAATTTTTCAGAATTTTATTGTAGACATACATTTACTATTAACTATAGAGTTATATTTGTGTTGGAATTATAATCATCAGTTATTGTCTTTGAGAATATCCTAAGAGTCGAGTTAAATAACCATAGTAAACTTAATATAACAATTTGTAGAGTCCCAAAAGATTCTTAGAGCAGATGAGTTCTAGAGTAACCCACAAAATAAAATTTTATCAATAATTATTCAAAACTCTTCATCGTGAAATTACTTAAATTTGTTAACCGATAGCAAATTTGTAGACATGGAATCCCTCAGAACTCTGAGTAGAAAGTTAGTCAAATCGCGAAAAGAAAATACAGAGCTCCACAGCCAGCTCTTTCAGATGAGCCGCGAGATTCAGAAAATTCGCTCGACATCGGGAGAACCCACCAGAATGAAGACAACCTATCAGCGACTGACCGCCGCTCAACGTGGATGGACGGAAGAGAAACAATTAGCTCAAAATCAAAAGACCCAGATCAGAAGTTTGGAAGTGGCACTGTCGGCTTCCCAGGAAAGCAACGCAGGGACCTATCCACTGGTGTTCGCGCCAGTTCAGATAGCCTATCGGGATGCAATTAGCACCACAAAACTGGTAGCTTCTTTACGTTCCCAGCGGCGACCAGGAAAGGCGGAACGAGTAAAACGCCGCGCGCAACAAGCAACGGAGTAAAACCGACAGCCAAAATTCACCTGCAGTTTAGATCAAAAATATGTAGCCTAAAATGTAGTCTATATAATAAAAATAAATTACTTTCTTGTTTATTGGACTGCAAAATAAAATGTTTTCTGAAAACTTTTTTCTGGAAAATTTAATAATCTGTTTAAAAAATCAATAAGTCGAATCGAAAGAATATGCGAGTAAAATTCTAGTAATTATTGAGTTCATACAGAAGGGACCAGGCAGCAAATCGCGCGTAAAACTTCTATCGGTAGCGCGTTGAACCCACTTTGAGGCCGGGCCTTAGCAGTTCTACAACTAGAGCTCACCTTTAGCGGTCTCATAACCAGTGGTTACATTTCCAACGTTGCCTAGCAACGGGTAACCATTGGCGGGCAAGAAAAGCAATGTATGATCTCATTTCCGAGAACCGAGCTCAGAGAATCAATATAAATGATCAGAGCGCCGTGTTGATTGCCTCGTTCACGGAGTCCGAATTAACGAAACGCATTGCCGGCGCGATTTGACCGAGAAATTGAATCTGATTCCCCCAACCCACATCCCAGAGAAGAACTCAATCGGTCAGGACAAAACACAAAGAACGAGATAAAAGCACAATCCCAGCAAAAATTGGCAACGCCGTGAACATCGTCGGGCAGAGGGAGCCGTTTTTCTGGCAAATGCTGCTAACGTACTCGAAGAAGTAACAATTTGGGTCGCAGAGCAATTCTCGGAATTTGTGAAACAGGACAAACAACACCCCGAATTAGTGAAATCAGATGAATCAGTACACAGAATTTGTGCCGAGAAGGAGGACGACATAAAGATCAGCATGGATATATCATCAGCGGTAGTAATAACACCAGTGGTCGATGAAACTTGAAATTCATCAGCTTCAGTCAGATATTGAACCGACGACTTTGGTGACGAGCTGGATCACCCAGTTCCTTCCGTCGTAGCCGCCAAATGTAATTCTAACCGAAAGAGAAAATTTCCCTTAGATATTGATGGGGAAAAACGAGATCTCTTCGGTGATTTGTGTGAATTGTTGGATGAATAGTAGATTTACACATCGTTTCTATTCTTTTTGTGATATCGTCTTGTAAATATTATTAAAAATTAAATTTTTGTATTTATTTTTATTTCTTGTAAAATTTGGTCCTTAAATAACTTTAATAACCATTTCCGAGCATAGTATGATGATAGAGGGAGCCTATTACATAAATAATGTTATTAAAATGGTTTATTTAACTAAGGGAGTTAAAATAGGAGGAATTTCAGTTTTCGCACTTGAGTGAGGTTTTTAGAAGGTAAAAGGTTAAATTTCAGTAAGAGACACGAAATAAACCTCAAGTTAATTTTGTTTATTATTGAATTAAAGAGTAAATTTTTATAAATTTAAAAACAGCTGATTTAACAACGAATTAAATAATTTAGAAAAATTTCGAATTATCGCGTGTTAGTTAAGATACGAAATTCACAAATTTAAACAAATTTCTAGGTCGTTAATATTATTCTAATTTTTCCATGGTAATTCAGAGGAATTAAGCCTAAAATTTGATAATTGAAGAAAGTAGAATCGAAGAGCCTTATTAAATAAGATTTTCCCTTCATGAAAATTTCTAAAATATAGAATTTAAAAGTATTAATTAAGATTTGAATTTAATCTATTTCGAAAGAATTATTATTGATAAATTTTTGTAACCAAATTTTAATCACTACTCCCCGAAATGTAACCTGGGTCAGTATTTAAAAGTCAGCTTGAAAGTCGATGGAAAAATGAGGTCACGGGCGAATACATAGGGTAGATAATTGCTGAGCACTGATGGGTAATAAAAGATTTTATAGGAGCCTAAGGGTTAACCAATCTCTACCCACCGCCTGCATAAGAATTTAACCTCTAGCTACCCGTCAAAAATTGACGTTGGTACTGTGTTCTAGTGGGTGAATATTAGCAAAGGGTGAGTCTCTTTTCAAAGACTGCCAATGCCCTAATATTCGGTTGGGTTAATGAGCTCTCATAGAAGACGCCATGCTCTGATTTTAACGGTCCCCATTCTCGATTATTTAACTGTTTTAAATTTTCAACCATAGAACCAAAATTAAACATAAATAACATTACTATTAATAATTTGAATTCAATAAAAAATAAAACAAATATCACTAATGTTAAATCTCTATCGTGGACACTCAAATCCCATTTGATTTGAGAATGAGATCCACCATACGAGCCTTGTTGAGCTTGTACTGTCTTTCGCGCTCCTTCTTTACAGGTCGATTCCGTTGTCTGTTCCTCCTCGGAATTTCTTCTGGCTGGCGCGAGGTTCCTGGAGTGAGTATTTTCACACCAATGTCCTTCCCTACGAAATTTCGGATAACTATCGCCTCTTGCTCGGCAGATAGTTGACTTCCGCGCTGTACGATTCCAGCCCGGATCTCGTCTTTTAGTTTTAACTCGATGATTTCTTTATCCTAAATCTGTATCTTCCGCTCGGTTTGTGTTAGAGCCTCTTCTTTTTGTGATAATTTAGCTTTTAGGTCTTCGATCTCGGCTTTCAATTTAGACACTTCTTCGGGTCTGAGCCGCGTTTTTTCAATGCGCCGGCATCGGGTACTAGAGCTTCGGCTCTTTGATTTTGGACCATCGTTTCCTGATGGTATTTGGTGATATCGTTTCGGAATCGCTCAATCGTTTGCCTATTCTGTTCCACTGAAATAGATAATGAACAAGTAATGCATACATCTATTAACAATTGGTTACAATTCAATTTAAGCAAGATATAATTGCTATGTTTATTTTTGAAATTCTATTAAAACATTCGTTTTCGGGATCTTATTATATCATCTGGATGAGGGGAGACATGAGGAAGTCTATATTTTTCCACTTTATAATTTTTGGGAAGGTCTCTACAACAGTGCTCGTATACACGACACATGGACAATGTAGTATGAACACTGTTGCGGACACTTTGGGTTAACTCTGATTTTCAATAAAGTCAATCATTCTGATGATAAAATAGTAGCAACAACAACGATAATAATAATAACAATAAATAACACCCTAATAATTCATAAAACCAGAATAATAATGTTATTAATGATCAACAATATCAATGAAGACACCTGTGATACTTATGACAATAGTGACAATAATAATTATAATATTGATAACAATAAGAATAAAAACTATAAAATAATAATAATAATAATAATAATAATAATAATAATAATAATAATAATAATAATAATAATAATAATAATAATAATAATAATAATATAGTAATCCGAATGAAATAATTAGCGATCGTATACGTCTAAAGCTTACTTTGAGACAGTTTTTCTACTAAATATTGTCGTTTTCAATTGCTTTTAAAGCAACAGTTCGTGATTTTTCGAAAATTAAGATGACTTTTGTATCTTATCAACCATAATTTGTGTAAATAGTAGTTTCGTTCGTTCTAACATCTATCCTAAATTCAATTTTCGGTTAACTTTTACTTGCGTCATTCGTATTCATCAACTCATCTATATATTTTTCTTATTGTTATTTGTTGACCTTTATATTTAGACCTTTCCCAGGAACTCAACACTGCTCTTTCGAGGGTTGGGCGATAGGATTTAGAAAGGGGAGAATACTGAACGGACCCGGCTACTGCATTCGCCGCGGCTTCCCCCACTAACAACCGGTTCGATCCGGGGTACCGAAAAAAAGCAATTTCAATTTTCTTCCTTGCGTGCATGTAGGCTATATTTTCGTAGGACACAAATTGGTTAAAGTACTTTAAAGTTAATTTTCTATGATGAAGGTTCAACTATAAACGATCTTAGTCGAAAATCATTGATCATAAAAAATATTTCATTAAAGCTTTATGGTTTAAAAAAAAATAAAAACTATCAATAACTAAATTCGTATTCAAAATAAAAACAATAAAATACAAATAATAATTACTTTGCTTCGGTAAAAAATAAATTTAGAGAGTAAATAAAAAGTAATTAATGAGAGAGTAAGAGTAAGAGAGTGTTTTTTGTTCAACCAGCTTCGCCTTATATATCATGATTGTTTGTGTGTGTATTTTGATGCAGTAAAACACGGAATTTCTAGAATATTCCAAAATTATAAAAAATTTTATTCTTTTCGATTTAAATTTAATTTTTTACATTTTTATATCTCAAAATTTTTATTAAATTTTTATTTATTTTATTTTTCTTTAAATTTCCATTTTTATCTAATTTTAAATTTTCTGCTCAAAAACACACGGGCGTTATCGTGCTGGTTAAACAAAAATGGGCTTTATCAGTTTTTGCCCAACATAAAACACTCTGCGGCCAGTTAAAATTGCGACCCGCAATTACATAATCAAGGTATTGAAAGAAATAATAAGAAAACTTTACACTATGCACGATTACAGTCGTGTCTTATACACATACATAAATCTGATTCATAATAGGATGCACAAGATTAAAAGTATCAATAGAGTAGTCTAATAATCAAAATCATAGTCAGATAAGATCAAAAGTATCATTAAATAGTCTAATTGATCATCATATAGTAGGATCATTATAGTCTTTCTGATCGTAGGTTGGGATTGATTTGCATTGGATTGGGTTTCGAAGATTGAATCATCTGGATCAGGTTTTATTGGATTGAATTATACTGACGAGGAAGATTAGGCTTTTTGGATTGGATTATGGAGATTGTATCTTGAAGAACGAAAGATTGGGGAGATTTGATTATTGGATTGGATTGTAGGGTTGTAGGTATTATTGAATTTGAGTTTTGATATCAAGCTGGAACATTACATTGGGACAATCAATTGGTTTTATTGTTGAGAAGTCAGTTTTGGGTTTACCTCCGATCCGAACCATTCAGTATCGACTTCTGGTTCTACTTTTACCTCGTGGCCCATTATTGATCGGAGGATTCTTGTTAGTTCTTCTTTTCTTCGGTAGGTGACGGTTAATAGGGTTTGTAGGCTATCGATTTCTGCTGATTGTTGAGGGTTTTCTCTGATTTTGTTCTTTCTCTGTAATCTTTGAAGTTCCAGTATTTTTTCTCTTTTTAACCGGATGTTTCTCTGATTGTTGATTCTCCATTGGGTTTGTTGGGTTAGTTTTCGGTCTTGCCGTTTGATGATTTTAGTTAGTTTTCGGATTTCTCTCCTCAGGGATCGTTTTTTCTCGTTTTTATTTTCCAGCATTTTGAGGTACTCTTGATTGACTTTGGTCTGTTCTTTGAGTCGGTAGGATTCGTTTTTCCAGTAATCCTCCAGTATTTCGTTTACTGTTCGTAGGATTGACTGTCTTGATTTCATCATTTTTGAATTGTTCACCTCTGAGGCTCGTTTTTGTTTCTGTGAGTTCTTTTCTCAGTATTCTCAATTGTTTCTGATTTTGATTATTTTGATGTTGTAATCGATTTACTTCAGCCTCTTGTTGTTTGATTTGGTGACGCAATCTTTCTTGTTCTTGCTTCTTTTTTCTTCTGTAAAAGTTTAACGGGTCTTCATTTAGAGGTTTAGGATCTCCTTGGGGTTTTGATATGATTGTTGATGGGTTTATACTTGTCGTTTTGTTGTTGCATCTCCCTCGTGGGTTCCAGTAATTCATCTCTATAATATTTTTCGGATTAAGTATTCGGTTTCAATTAATATAGGTATTCATAAAAATTTTATTTTAATTCAAAGTTTTTCTCAGTTTCGCAAAATGGTTTTATATTTCCAGAATATGATGAAATTTTCTATGTATTACGATAACACGATAATATGGTGGAAAACACTGTCAATAAACAACATGTTTGATAATGAAATGTACTCGTTGCAGGAAAAAAGTATTCGATATTTGTCTATTACAATTATACCAATATCAGAAATTTTTAAATCTTTATACATATTCTCTTTGTTTTTTTTTGTTTTTTTTTAATACACTTTTTATACACTTTTTACACTTTTAATTATCAATTATTCACACCCAGGTTTTGTCTTGGCCAGAGAAACCTCCACTGTTTTCCGTTGGTGGTTCTGGAATTAACGGCAGCAGTATCATTGGCGGTTTATTTCTCAATTGCATTATTTCCGTCCATAGCTCTGCTGATATTTCCACTTCTGCAGGCAACAAACATGCCAGGTAATTTGCATTCTCCAATAAATTCTCTATCTTATTTTCACATTCTTTCAACATTTATTTCCTTAATACTATCTCTTCATGTGCCTTTTGAAATTTGGGTTTCCAGCAACGGGCTTGGTGGCAAATACATTGAACCTTATGTTCTAATTTTAACCGGTTTCTCTTTGCCGTTTCTTTATCTGCTAACCAACGTCGCCTCACATCCATATGCTCCTCCTCATAAAATCGTTCGGCTTCTATCTCTTGTTTCTCGACTTGATATCTTAATTTGTGCTTTTGGATGAATTCTTGTTCGAACTTCCGCTTCCAATTTTTTGCTTGCGCCTTTATGTGCTCCAACACTTTCTTTTGTTGCTCTTCCACGGGTTCTGGTACTCTAGTCTTTAGCCTTTGACCTCTTGCTTTACTGAGCTCCAATTTGCATTTTCCCCATTTTTTGGTAATGGCTTTGCAGCGGTCTCTTTCGCTATCCCATTCTTGCTTATAAAACTTTTTATCATGGGCTTCTTGCTGCTTGAGCTTTGCTTTCCATTGCCTTGCTTGTCTCTCTAGCGGCATTGATCTGTGTTGTTCTTGTAGGCTCACATCACGAATTCTATTATAGCTTGCCGTCAATATTTCTTTTTCTTGCCTCCACTCGTCGAGCAATTGTTGTTGATTTTCTCGGATCCGGTGGTTCTGTGTTTTTAATTGTTCCACTCGGTCCTGCTCCTCTCGGAGTAATACGGCTAACTGGCGACGTCTTGCTTCTAGCCCGCAGATGTAATCTTTCAGGTCGTACATTTCTTGCTCCAACTTTTCTTCCCTGGATTTAGCTGCTGCGATTTCGTGTTCGAAGGTCTCTTGATCTATTTGCTTGTAATTTTTTAGCGTTGCTTCTTTCACTTCGAGCTCTAGGCCTTTTACTTCCAGTTCTGTTTCTCTGGCTTCTAGTCCTAGGCTTTTCATTTCTATTTCTAAGGTTTTTCTATTTATCTCCTCTTCCTTGGCTTTGAATAATATTTCATATATTTTTATTGCCATTCTTTCTGCTCCTAGTTGACGATATTGTTTTTCAATCTCGGCCTGTTGTCCATCTGGGTCTGTTTGGCTGGCTTGGTTGTTTGTTTCTTTTCGAATATTCATTTTCTAAATTAGTTAATTTAAAATTGATTATCGTACACGATTTCTACTCTAATGTATAATAATTCTACTTTTATACATTGATATGTTTCCGGCAATATAATAATTATAGTTTTATAATAGGTACCATTCACATACAATTTACAGTTTATATACAAGATTTTTATGATCCTCTAAGAGCTGCTTTCTGTAGATTCATACTCTTCCTCAAGCACAGGAGGGTTTTCCATTCGATCGTACCACGCTAGGATTTCATTTGTTTGTCCTCTTCTCAGTCTCCTTATTTCTAACGCTTGCCATTGACTTAGTCTGGTGACTAGATCTCGTTGCGTCTCTAATTCCGCAATTCTTTGTTGTTGTTGTTCAATTATGGCTACGTATATCATACTTCGATTTGTGATCTCGGTTAACATTGTCAGGGATTGTGTCCATTGTTCCCTGGACAGGTTAGCTACACGCTCTAGAAAATCCCACTGATCTCTCCATAATGATTCTGCTGATGTTTCATTTGGACTGCTGATTGAATTCGTTTGTAATTGGGGTGGTAATTCTGGTTGAGGTTGCGCTGTTCCTATAATAGTTTCGACGAATGGTCGTACTTCGGTATGATGTCGGTGATTTCCTCTAGATAGATCCATTTCTGAAGATTTTCAATGAAGATTATATTAATTTCAACTTTTTTAAACTTTATACATCAAGGTTCATTTTTACGCCTTCACAATATACAATATATACTTTTATCTTATTATTTTACATATAATACTACTTTTATATAATATACACTATTTACACGGTCTCATCCTCTCATTACACAAACGTTTCTTGGGGTCTCATACGTAATTGTCGTATGTCCCCATATCTCTCATTAGTAAGTTTGTACACATCAATCTCACTGGGCCATCCTTGTAAGGCTTCTATTATTGGCAACTCTTTCATCCACAATCCACTTGAATATTGACTTTGACTAGCTACTTCGTCATATTCATTGGTTCTTCCAGTCTCTGAACGTTCTAACGTGATGTCGTATTCGAATTTTTCTACCACTGGCAATTTTCTTCGTCTTCTCGGTTTTGGTTTGCATTTTTTGATAACTTTCCACTGCTGAATTAATATTAGCGCCATTATGATGCTTACTACTGTGAAAGTTATCCATATAATTTTGATTGCGATTTTCGTTTCGTCTGTTTTCGCTGATTTCGTTGGTTCCGTTATAGTTGTGGTTTCAGTTCTGATCTGAGCTTTTCTGAATGCTTTGTGGAGTTGGTGGGCTTCCTCCATTGAAATATGTCCGTCATTTCCATTAATGTTCATCTTTGCTCGATTTGTTGCCGTTTCAATTGTTGTTGTTCTCGTTTTATTTCTGGTTAGGTGTTCCGGTAATATTATCGATTGTTTATACCTAGTCACTTTTTGACATATTGGTTTGTTTCGCTTCTCTTTATACACGCATACTCGATAGATTTCACATTTCTCTCTTGTTTCCAGTTGGTGTTGTAGATACAATTTATCCCGTATTTTCCGGCATTTGGTTTTAGTTTTCGACTCTTCTCTTCTCTTTCATTTCTAATGCATACTTTAGTGATTCGTCCTCCAAATAGACTTCGAATCATAATTACATCATATCTTTCCTGATCTGGTACTACCATTATTAGTAATTCTTTTCTGAAATCTCTTATTCTAGACAAGTTGAGATTTTGTCCTGTTTGTGCTTCTGCTTTCTGGTAATAGCTTTCTGAGCCTTTGATAGTAGTTTCTCTGGGTTTTCTAGTCGAGTTGGTTTGATTTCTGGAATTTCCTTTTCCTTTAAGTGTTTTCACTGCTACACATACCACGTTTCCTTTTTTCTTGCACATATCACGTGCATTGAATCCTCTGCTAGATTACCTCATAAATATGGTTGTTTCTTTTTTAATCGCATTGACACGCATGTAGTTTCGATATTTCTCATGCATATTTGATCTACTCCTCTATCACCATTACTGTTCATAAGTACATGATTGATTCCTGGTATTACTTGAAATCGTACTCTTTTGGTTACTGCCATAATATCTCTACAAATGTTATCTTTTATTTCGATGACGCTTGTTCTCTTTTCTGAATGGTAAATTGATCATCATCGTCCATAATAGTGAAGTTGCAACTAATTCCCGAGTTTTCGGTTAGACGAATGCATATTCCTTCTTTATTATTCATCATTTTCAGAATAAAAGCTCCGATTTCTCTTTTGACATTTTCTTTGATACTCCAATCTAATTTTACAACAGTTTTGATTATTTTTGATATATTTTCCCTGCTCAATGTTTTAGTTGGCTCACATATCATGCCGCTTACGTATTCTACACAAATTAGATAATCCATATTTTCAGCTAAATCGTCCCATTGATATTACTGATTTTTGTTTAGTCTCACTTTTCTGCATTCCTTTTCATTATCAATACAAATTTGGTGGATTTTCTCGTTTCCTATATTCATTATTTTTATTGCATCCACACTTGTTTCCACTTGAATTTTTAATTTGTGTTTCTGTTGCGTTGCAGGAGTTGTGTTGATCGCGTTTTCCTCGTTTTTTCTTATTTCACATTTGTAGCTCTTTATGCCCATTATACAGATTTTGTACGTTGAATTCCTGGTTGTATCCTCGAATACGTAAGTTTGATTCTGTTTCAGATTCCATGTTTCGCAATGGTAGGTTATCCATTCAGAAGTTATACAAATCATATTAATTTGTCGTTTTCCAGTATTCGTGATTATTATTTGAGTTTCTTTAACTTCGATTGCCATTTCTAATTTCTCATTAGGGAATTCTTTTGTTTCCGTTAAATTAATTGACGTGATTAATATTAATAATCTTTGTAGTAGGGTCTGTTGATTGTGATTCTTTTGTAGTTTCACCGTCTGTTTTTCATCGTTCATAATTTCGGTTGATTTCTGCTTTTCGTTTTCTTTTAAATCTGATTGTGGTTCCTTCTCGCTGGATAATTCTGGATTTTGTTTCTCATTATCTTCGGTGTCTCCTTGATCAACTTCATCGTCTTTATCATTTTCATCGTTATTTTCATCATCCGGGGTGTTCTTGGAAATGTCGTCTTCGACATTTATTAATCTGATAATTTCGTCATATTTTTCGATAATATCTTTTTGGTCTTTCTCGATCTCTTCTGGTTCGACTTTCCATCCGAAAGAATTTTCCTGTTTTCTTTGCCAATTTCGAACTTGAGTTTCTAACTCTTCTTTTCCCGATCCGATTCTTTCTGATTCGTTTTCATTGTCGGTGAATTTTATCTCTTTTCTTTTTAAAAGTGCTTTTATGGTTTTTGGTAAATTACGATTAGTTTTGATTGCTTTTTGTAAAAATATATTTTCATGCTCCTCGAATTCGTTTACATTTAATATTTTAGTTTTAAAACGTCCTGTTGTCCATTTTACTAATGAGGCTGCTGCTTGATCATGGCCTCTAATTATTGCATCCTCCATTACATATCTATTTGGCCACAATACATTTAAATCCTCTTTCGTTGCATTGACCATTATAAATTCCATTGCCAAAGCTTTCCTTGATTTCGCGACTGCCCATCCTTTTTCATCTTTTTCGTTCAATACCGAACCTGTTCTCATTAATTCTCTCAGCACTTCTGTAGTTGCATCGGCTGCTGCTGCAATCATTAACGGTGTTTGGCCTCTAGAATTTTTCAGATTCGTGTGTTGTCCACATTTTTCCATTGATTTAATTATTTCTAAGGATCGCATTTCATTTTCGGCTATTAAACTGTGATATAATGGTACGTTGCCATCTGAATCTGTGCAAGTAGATAATACCGGCATTCTGTCCATAATTGTAATCATTTCTGCTTGATCCAACTTTTCTTTGGCATAATCTCTCATCATAGATGTAATTCCGCCCAATATCTCGAGAAAACTTCTGTCTTTTGTCCATTTTGGCATTATTTCCTTGGTTATTTCTACGATTAGGTTCATTTTGGCGACATGTTCCATTTTTACATCGTCGGCTTTAATTTTTGGGCTAAGATCCCATTCATCGTTTATTATTTGTCTCAACATACATATTTGCCTTGTTTGCGATCTCGTCATAAGTTTCCTTGTTTCTGATTTAACTGTTGCTGTTTTTGCTACAGCTTTGCATCGGTTTACATTTACATAGATTGGTCTGACTAGCGGATTATTAACCAATTTTACTCTTACATTATTCTCGTAAACATAAATGATTTCATAGGGGCCTTTCCTGTTCTGCGTAACTTTTTTGCCGTTCCTGGTATGATTTCTGGTGTTTCAATTATCACCCAATCTCCGATTTTAAATTGATGTTCTTGCACGTTTCTCTGTTTGCCGTGTAACTCTTTATAACTTTCTTGGTTAAAACAAATATTCATTCCGGCAGTTTTCCATATTTCTTGCATTCTTTCTTTAAATTTAGTGACGTAATCATCAATTTCCATGTATTGTGAGATTGGTGGTTGGTATTCTAGATCCATTGGAATATTACATTCTCTTCCATACATTAGTTTGAACGGGCTCATCTTCGTTGCTGAATGAATTGACATTCGGTAGGCAATTAAACATAAATTTATATATTCATCCCAATCTCTCTGGTGTTTGCTCACATAGTTTGAGATCATTTCGATTAATATTCCGTTGAATCTTTCGGTTTGTCCGTTTGTTTGTGGATGATATGGTGAGGTACTCAGTTTAGCGATTCGGAAATAATTTGTCCCTTCACTTAGTATTTCACTCATAAAATTGGTTCCTTGTTCGGTCAAATTTTGCTTTGGTGTACCATATCGACAACATATTTCCTCTACTAAGATTTTGGCAATTGTTGTTGCTTTCTGATCCGGCATTGCAAATGCTTCTGGAAATTTTGTTAAGTAATCAATTATTACCAATATATACACATTTCTTTTATCAGATTCTGGAAGTGGACCTACTACGTCCATTGCTATCATTGTCATTGGTTCTGGTGGTATGGGCATCGGTTTCAATGGTGCTTTCATCTTATTTCCTGTGCTCTTTCGAGTGGCACATATTAAACAATTTTTTATCCAATCTTTCACGTCATCTGTCATATTTGGCCAATAGTAATTTTGTTTCAGTCTGGCTTCCGTCTTCTTGGCTGACATATGTCCGCCCAATTTTCCATCATGATATTGTATCAGAATTTCTTTTCGTCTACTTTCTGGTAAGCACATCAATCTTTTGTCCCAGTCCATTACCATCAACCATTCTTTTTTGATCGTATATCAATGTCGATTTTTCTCCATATGCTCTTTTAGTTGATTTGATTTCTCGAAGATTTTCATATCGTTTGTATCTAAATATTCGATTATTAACTTTAACTCACTATTTTCCCGTTGCTCTTGTTTCAGTTGAGTAAAATCAATATTCTCTGCAATTATCATACATATAAGTCTTACGTCTTTATCCATTAATTCCTCGAACACAAATCTCGACATACAATCTGCATTTGCATTAGCTTTTCCGGCTTTGAATTTTATATATGGTGAATATTCTTGAAGTTGCATTGCCCATCTCATTAATCGGCTTGATACTTTTTTGTGCTGGCCTAGCCATACCAAAGGTTGGTGATAAGTTGTGATTATTATTTCGTGTCCCAATAGCAAGTATTTAAAATGTTTGATCGCTAAAATTATTGCTAAGGCCTCTCTTTCCGTGACTGAATAATTTCTTTCGTGCTTTTTGAACGTTCTGCTATAATATCCGATTGCTCTTTCACGGTTTTCCTCATCCCATTGGCCTAGTACTGCTCCGGCTGCGTAACCACTTGCATCTGTTGCTAATAAAAATGGTTTATTAAAGTTTGGATGGATCAATATTGGAGATGATATTAGTTTATCTCTCAACGTTTCGAATGCAACTTGCTGCTCGTTTTCCCATACGAAAGAGCTTCTGCCAGTCTATACGGCCTCAAGGTAATTGGGGTATCGTCTGTCAACGGAATAACGTGTTGAGTTACATCACTTGTACCCAAATCTAAATCGAATGCTGCGAAAATATCTTTAAACTCGATTAATAATGCGTTTAGTTTCTCTTTTTCGCTCTCATTTAGCAACTCACTATCAATTATCCACATCTCTTTTTCATCCGTCTGATCATTCTTTAACTCCGGTATTTCGATTTCCATCATTGGTGTTAATTTTCCTAATCTTTCGTTTTCATAGATTATTTTATCCTCTTCGTCAAAATTGATGACATTAATCGGAATTTCGTTGTCATTATTTATATTTACAATTTCTCTTGCCAAAGGTAACTCTTTGCGTTCCTCGAATTTCTGATTTGGTTCGAATATCATTTCTCCCTTCACTTCCTCGTTGACTTTGACATAACAAATCATTTGAGTTCTCCCAGGTATAGTTATTTTCTCCGGGCATCTAACTTCGGACCTCATTGTACATATCTGTCCAGTCTTATCTTTTAATTTCATTTTTCCTAGATCGATTACTATCGCTTTTAGTAAGTCAGGCATTATGTCGGTGCCAATTATACATGGTGCGTTAAGTTTTCTGATTACCGCCAGATAGGTTGATATTTTTACATCTTTATACTCAATCTGTGACCTCACTTTTCCAACTACGTCTATTAACTCTTGACTACATGTTATTATATCTACTGTTGTTTCCTCGATACACGGCCATAATCTGCTTGGTAGCATATTCATATTGATTGCTGAAATATTTGCGCCCGTGTCGACCGCTGCTTTCATTTCGATTCCATTCACTTCTATCATGATTGTTAACGTAGGTCCAGCAGGAGTTACTAAAACTGCAATTGTTCTCGTTTCGACTTCGTTATCTTCATCTTGCGTTCTTCTATTCATTACTGGTTCGATGTCTCTCCAATTCGGTTCAAATACTACTGGATATACGTTTGGTATCATTCTTGTACCCATCCGCGGTCTTTCTTTTATGGTTCCTGGTTTTGTAAGCTTTTCATAAGTTACTGATGGAATATTTTTGTTTTCCCATTGACCTCAATTTCCAATTTCCCAAAGTGGTGCGGTAATTTTATTTATATTTATTCTACCTCCTTGATTATCGTCGTCATCATTGCTGTCTTCATCGTTATTGTTTAGTTTGTCATTTATCCATCTTTTCCATCCACCTCGTCTTCTTTCTTTGGCTTGATTTTTCTCTGTTTCCATTTTCATCAATAATTTGAATTTTCGTCCGACTTCCTCATCGGTTCCTTTCATTTTTGATAGAATTTCCATTAGTTTCTTGATTCTGTGAATATCCTTTGAATGTCCATGGAGGACCATAGTTTTTGCTAAGAATGGTAAACATCCCATTGCCATTTTCCAGTTAACTTTTCTTTCGCGTTTGTAAATATCAAAAAAAGCCAACATTTGCGTCAAAATTACTCTTACTATTTGAATTATGAGTATTACTCCCAATATTCCTGCCATCATTTGACCAACTATTATAAATCGTCCCCACATTGCCTTCATCATATTGAATGTCACATGTTTAAAATGTTCTGGAGATAGCAATAATTCGTATTTCGGACTTCCACCGTAATTTGTTCCGCCTGCAATTGTAACAAGGTTTGATAAGATTGCCTGTCTATATGCTGGAAAAAGCATATTTGCTCTCGCTGATTTTAAATCTTTTACATTGTACAATCCATTTCTCGATACGTCGACAGGTTTGAATTCTAGTTCTGAGGTCAATTCTGTTAAACCAAATTTCTTTGGTGCTAATCTTGGTGATTTACTTGGGAATATTATCCATCGTCCGTCATCCTCTCCGAATAACGGTCCATACACATTACTACAATTGAATAAATTTGGATAAAATTCTATTGGATTCATGATTCTGGTGACAGCTTGTACAAATCTAATTCTCCCTTTGTGCACTATTTCTAATTCATTTGCACATTTATCTCTTGGTATCGATGATTTCTCTGGTAGTCTCGCCGTTCTTTTCTCACATCGATAAGTATTCATCGCTTCTCCCACTATTCTTCCAAAGTGACCTTCTTGCAGAGGTAATAACGGAATTGCATTGTCTGGATTTGTGATTGACATAGCTAATTTTGTTTTCAATATTTCTCTGTTTAAAGCGCAGTCGTTCTGTAATAAATCATGATAAACTTTTTCTATTGACGTTAATCCACGATGAAACAAGAAATCCATTTTATTGTTGGCATATAAATATAGTTTTATCTCTTTATCTCCTAACTTCTTTCTTGCGTTCGGTATGGTTTTCTGTGATAGGAAAGTAGAGGGATATAAGGACAATGCACCGTGGATATTTGGCTTGAAAAAATCCTGAGACCCCCCCTAAAAAAAATTAGGGGAGAGGGGGGTGTTAAATTTTATTTTAATTATTTGTTTTAATGAATGAAAAAAATTTTTTTTAAAATTATTTGTTTTAATGAACGATTTTTTTTTAAATAATTTTTTGTTTTAATGTTCAAATTTAAAATTTTTAAAAAATTTTAATTCATGATAAAAAACTTTAAGTATTTTTTATCGATTTAAAAGCCTAAAAAATAAAAATTGGCGATTTAGCCTATGATTGATCGTACTGATGATTATTTTCGAATAAAATTGGTTCAAACCCGATTAAAGAACCTAAAAATATTATATAAAAGCCTAAGTATTTTTTCATTAAACATCAAAAATGGCTCAATTCGCCTGTCGACTAAAAAGCCTAAATATATTTGCTCGAATAAAAATCATTATTATTTTTATTTACTTTAATTATTTGTTTAAGTCAATAATAATATTTATTTATATTTTAATTATATTAAATTTAATTATTTGTTTAAGTCAATAATATTATTTATTTATATTATTATTTAATTATTTGTTTAAGTCAATAATATTATTTATTTATATTTTAATTATATTATTATTAAATTTAATTGTTTGTTTTAATCAAGTCAATTATTTATTTTTTAAATAATATATTTTTAAATTAAATTGTTTGTTTTAATGAAGTGAATTAAATAATTATTTTTTATTTTCATTTAATTATATATTTTATATTATTATTATTATTATTATTATTATTATTTTATATCAATATTATTATTTTATTATTATTAACATTTTATTTTTAAAATTTAATTGTAAGTCTAAGAATAAAAAATCATCGATAAATTTTGAATTGTATAGAAAAAAAAAACTTTTAACCCATACAAATATTTTTATTGACAAGATTAAAAAAGATTAATTTTTATTTCAAATCAAAAATATCCGAGTAATATGTTTTACGCATTTCGGCCAACAATATATGGATTGTTTGGTCACGTTTGAAATCGTGGCAACATGGACATCCATCTGAACATGATAATCTCATACTATCTTTACAAACAATGCAATTTGCAACACATCGGTTACCAGATCCCTGAACGTTGTCATAGTGAATCTCGAGAAGTTCTTCAATGTTAATCCCTGTGAAATGGTAAATTTTTGTTGTGAGAAACTCTGGTGCGCAATAATCCAACGTATTTTTAATTCTTGGATAAAGTTCCTGGATTTTCTTTAAAATTACTTCAAAGAGATAAACTAAATAATAAAATAAAATACATATTTAAATATACATGATTTACCTTTTGACATTTTTTAATACTTAATAAATTAAACAAATTCAAACAAAATATTTATTAATTTATTAACATATTTATTTCTGATTTAATATTTTCCACATAATCATTATAATCCAAGGATTTTATTCCGAGTATTACTACTTTCCCACTTGAAAATATATTGACACATGATGGATTATATTTTTGAAGACGTAATGCTGGAAATATTTCTGGTTCAAATACACAATTCACCTTTCTTTGTAATTCATGTAGATTTATAAATTTCCCAATATTGATTGTTACAGTGATTGATTGAATTTGTAAATCATGTATATTATATTTCAAATCCCCAGTTTTTAGAGGTTGCTTACATCCATTACCCGACATTTCCCCGATCTGAAAAATATTATTGGATACTTACCTGATCGATCTACAACTTGTTGTGGTTTTCCAAATGGGAATTTTATATCAGGTATAGAATATCTTCCTTTATAATTTATATTACTCAACATTTTCAAATAATTTCAATTCAAGTAATTCTAAAAATTAAAACAAATATAAACAATTAAATAAATAATTATTAATAAAATGGAATTAAGAAATGATGCTGTATATCAAGTAGTTGGACCAAGTGGTTGTGGAAAGACTTTATTTGTATGCAATTTATTACAATCGAACTTGTTTAAATCAAAATTCAACAAAATATATTGGCATAGAGGAGCTGACGAAGAACATGGACTTACTCAAAATCAATTCTGTAAATTGAAAATGACAATAATTAAAGGGTTTGATAAAAATTGGTCATCTAGATTACATCAAGGCGATGTTATTATTATCGATGATCTATACCAGGAAGCTAATAAAGAAAAGGATTTTAATAATTTATTTACAAAAATTGCTCGACATATTGGAGTTACTGTTATTTTCATTACTCAAAACATGTTTCATCAAGGGGGCAGTCATAGAACTCGTAATTTAAATGTCCAATACTTGGTTATTTTCAAAAACCCTAGAGATGCAACCATTATAGATTTTCTTGCTAGACAAGCTTATCCCAATGATAGAAAATTTTTAATTGATTCGTTTCAAGATGCAACAAAGGTTCCCCACGGATATTTGTTCTTTGACTTTACACAACAATGTCCTGATGAATTACGTATTAGAACTGAAATCTACCAATTGTTCTCAACCAACCTGATCCATACTGTTTACCAATAAAATATGGGAAAAATAAATATGTTTAAGAAAATTAATAAAAATAACGTCGATATTTTGAATATACTACAAAATAAAAAAACATCAAATAAAAAGAATAAAAGACCTGCTGCACCTATTAAAATTAATATCCCAAATAAAATAATTAAAAAAGAAGTCATCGAAATCAGTGATGATGATGACTCTAATAATGTAAATAATATAAATAATGAAAATACTATAAATAATGAAAATATTATAAATAATATACCTATTATAATTAATGAAAATACTATACCTACTATAAATAATGAAAATATTATACAATTCGGAGGTTCTGTATTAGAGAATGAGCCGAACATTTCAGTAAATTTAAATGGCGCTATCAAAACTTTACGTTTTGATATATCTAACGCGCAACTAATTACAGTAACTTTAACTGAGCGAATCAGTAATAAATTAATTTTTGAGATAAATAAAATGGGGAGCGTTAAAATTCAATTCACGATATTAATTAAATTTGAAAAAGATGGCGAGATCCGTGACAATTATTTTTCGAATAATGCGGAGACATTTTCAGATAACTTTTTAAGCGAAGGGGTTAATAAGCTTAATGAAAAAATAGAACAATTCACCCATTTAGGCAGTGGATGGCGTGTTATTAATATTATGGAAATTCACTTTATTTTAACAAAATATGCTCCTATTAATCGTTTGTCTGGACATAAATATATTAAAACCCCTTCTGCATTGAAAAATAAAGGAGCTATAGTAAATATAAAAAACAATGACGACAAGTGCTTCCTTTACTCTATTCTTTATTTATTAAAGAAAGATATAATTGGTGAAAATCCCAAAGAGTCTCTAAATATACAGAGTTTTTAGACGAATTAGAGTACGATGAGATCACGGATTGTCCCATGAAATTAATAAACATACCAAAGTTCGAAAAGAAAAATTCGACTTTAAAATTAGCAATAAATGTGTTTTCGTACACACCAACTGTTATAATTGATGAGGTTCCAGATAATTATGTCTTTCACCATCCTCATTTAAGTTTGATCCATAGAAGCAAAGTCACTGACGGAAACCCTATTTATTTATTATTACTTGAAAATAATGATAGATATCATTATACCGCTGTGACCAATATCAACTGGTTAATGAATTGCAATCAAAACCCTGACTGTAACATTCAAATTAGATGTCGTTGGTGTCCACATTGCCTTAATGGGTTTAGATTAGATAATGCATTCAATACACATGTTGCATTATGCGCCAAAAATCAGACTGGCACAACCCTATACACGCTCCCCGAAAATAAAAATTTAGAATTCCTAAATTATTCTAAACATATTACCCCACATTTTGTGATTTATGCCGATTTTGAATCGGTTTTACCTCCTGATGATAGACATCATCAAATTCATATGCCTATTGCAGCAGGTCTTTTATTAATTAATAATTATACTAACACAAAATCATATTATTACTTTTACGGACTTGATTGCATTCCTGATTTTCTTAAGAAAATTGAGGAAATTGCAACTGAAATTGTTATTCCGTACTATGATTCGGAAGGTGATAAATTGATAGGGCCTATGTCTTTCAGTGAGGTTCGACAGTTTAAATCTTGTCGAACCTGTTATTTATGTAAAAAACCGATTGTAAATCCGGTTAGAGATCATTGCCATTTTACTGGTAATTATCTAGGGGCAGCTTGCCAAAAATGTAATATAGCTCGTAGGATTTATCGGTTACTACCTATAGTCTTTCATAATTTAAGAGGGTATGACCTTCACCATATTTTAAAATATGGTCTCGATCGCTTTCCTTCATGGAATTTAGATATCATACCGACCTCTACAGAAAAATTTATTTCTTTAATTGTTCACATTAACAAATTGACTGTTCGCTTTATCGACAGTATGCAATTTGTTAATTGTTCGTTAGCTAAGGCAGTGAAAACGCTAACTTCTCTTCCATTGACTTCGTCTGTCTTTCATGGTTCTATAGTCGACTGTAAAGGTATTTTTCCGTATAATTTTGCTGTTTCGGAGGAAGTTCTTGAGACTACTTATGAGTTGCCTCCAATTTGGGAGGGCGTAAGTGAAGATGAGTACGATAGGGCACAACTAATCTGGACGCAGCAAAACTGTAGGACTTTGCGTGATTATATGTTAATTTACCTTAAACTTGATGTATTCCTCCTTGCGGACTATTTTCAACAATTCCGTGCCAAGGCTATTGTTTACAATGGTCTTGAACCTCTAAACTTTTATGGCATTCCGGGTATGTCATGGGCTTCAGCGCTTATGACATTAACGGAACCCATTGAACTTTTACAGGACATGGAAATGTTCAATTTTTACGAAGGTGGAATACGGGGTGGGTTAACATTTGTTAACAAACATTACATTGCTGCTTCGGAGGATACAGAATTATTGTACATAGATATAAATAATCTGTACGGTTGGGCTCTCAGCCAAAGTCTTCCTTACGCTGATTTTACTTGGGTGTATGATGGTTTGGATGAGGTTTTGAATGAATGTGCGAATGTTGTGGATATTGAAATCCTTCCATATGGATATACTATGGAAGTTGATATCGAGATTCCAGATAATTTACATGATTTTCTAAATGACTTTCCGATTGGACCGGAAAAGATGTGCCCACCAAATTCAAAAGTTGAGAAGTTAATGCTAACGCATTATCCTAAGAAAAACTATGTTCTTCATTGGAGGCTTCTCAGACTTTATCTTTCTCTCGGGGCTAAGGTTACACATATACATAGAGCTATTAAATACAAGCAAGCTCCTATTTTTAAACATTATATCGATAAAAACACTAACTTGCGTGCAAATGCAGTTAGTGAATTATATAGAGATTTATTTAAATTGTATAACAACAGTCTGTATGGTAAATCTGTTGAGAACCTTAAAAAGAGGATGAATTTGCGATTATGTAATTCAGCTGAAAAGTTAATTACATATTCGTCAAAACCGGCATTTAGAAAAACAATAGAGATTACTGATGATCTTTTTGCCGCTCATCTTAATAAGGACTCAATATGTTTGGATAGACCTAGTTATATCGGTCAATCAGTTCTAGATTTATCCAAACTACGGATGTACCAGTTACAGTATGTTGAGCTACAAAAATATCGTGATATTTATAATTGTGATATCAATCTAGTAGCGGGTGATACAGATAGCTTCTTTTTGGAGATAAAAAATTTAAAATTAGAAATTTTATTAAAAGCTATGATTTCGGATGATCTGTTAGATACATCAAATTATGATCCTTCTCATCCTTTATATTCTAGACGACTTGACTCGGTTATTGGCAAGTTCAAGGATGAGAGTAAAGGGTTAGGATATAGCGAGTGGGTTTTCTTGCGCCCTAAATGTTATAGCTTGCTAGGAAATAAATCAACAATGCGAGCTAAGGGTGTAAGATTACCGGGTACCAACATTAAACACCAATCATATTTGAATTGTTATAATAACAATACTATTATGTCGGTACCTCAAACTAGGATAGGGACCCGAAATCATCAGCTGTTCACTTTTAAAAATTCTAAAATAGCATTAAATAATTATGACGATAAGAGAGCTTGGGTAGGGAAAAACTCGAGTTTTGCATATGGTCATTATAGAGGGGTTGATGTCCTTGATGTTGGTGGTAATATAATCATGCCTGAAACCGATCCAACAGTTCGCAATCAGCAATTTGATGAGATATTTGAGAATGTTATTGATATTTATTAACAAATTTGTATATAAAAATAAAAATTGTGAAAATTTCTCTTTGGTATTTTCATTTGTTATAATTATTTTATTATTATTATTATTTTTACTATCAATATTTTCATAATCAAATGCCAAGCGTGAAGAAACGTGAAATGAGTCATCGTCTTTGTTTAAATGACCTTGAGAAAATATGATGAGTCATCCAATGACCTTGAATGAGTCATGGTCTTTGTTTAAATGACCTTGAATGAGTCATGGTCTTTGTTTAAATGACCTTGAATGAGTCATTGTCTTTGTCTTAAAATTTTTTTGTACTTTTGGACTTAGAAAAATTTTCTCTCAGCGGGGAGGGGGAAGGGGTAGTGTGCTGGATATGACATGTGCTGGATATGACACATCCCACTACTTACACACAAAAATTTAATTAAAAAAATAATACAAACAAAATTAATTAAGTTGATTACATCATTATGTAATCAAGATAATCCGAAATTTAATCTGTAAATAAACCCCCCCTCCCCCCTATTTTATTATGTGCCAGAGTGCCCCTAACTACCTACTATTAAAGAATAAATTTAATTTAATTTATTTATTTAATTACATACCCAAATCAGTTTGTAAATTACGAGGTTTGCCATCAATAAATAATTCCTTGATTGCTTCAGCCATTTCATTGGCCGATTTGGTTTTTGTTGGAATAGCACGAGCGAATCGACTAAATATATCAACACATGTCAAAATATATTTGTATCCCTTATTAATTTTAGAGAATGGTATCATTTCCATCAAATCCATTTGCCATAAATCATCAACTCCCATTGTTTTATAACTACGGGTTTTGAATTTCTTCAAAATTGGTTTATTTAAATTGTACGCCATTTGCCCAGATAACCAATTCTGAGTTTCTTTCTTTGAATTAACTACTTCATTTGCCAGTTTCCTTACACCACCAAAGCCAGCGGGATGTTTTGGGTCTGTCCATACTTTTTCGAGCTTTTTCACCGTGTTTCGATTTTTGGTTAATGTTTCCTTCATTATTACAACAAGTTGTCAAAATATTTAAATCTAAATTATGTTTATCCGGTAATGAATTCTTGTACCCATTAAGAAGTTAATGATGAAATTGCGCTTATTGCAGATAATACTATTGGAATTAATGCCCCCAAAAATCCACCATTTTGTTTATATATTATTTTTCGCATCAGACGACGATTCTTAGTGTTTACTAAAGATAAAAGCGATCTTTTATGCTTTTGTAATACAAGTTTTTTTAACTTTAGTAATGTTTACATTACCACGAACTACATTAACAATAACTTCAACTAGATCATCTATAACAAATGAAGGAAAATTCTGTAAAATATTCATTCTTTTATTATTAGGAGCCTTCATCAAGGCATTAAAGTATGGTAGACTACGTTCAACTTTCATATTAAATACATTTTTCATCTAGTTGTTTTGTTTATATTTTAATCCACTTTTTATCTTTAACAATCTTTTTACTCGTTTTTATTATTTTACGTTTAGTAACCCTTTTCTTTGTAACTTTTTTCTTTGTGGATTTTTCACGTTGAACAATAACTTTTTTAAACGTCATTTCAAGTAATTATTTTCAGATTTCAATTTTGTTTATAAATCGTAACACCTTTCTCATTGAAAATGTCAGTTCTAATACGTAATTCATCAGGACATTGTTGTGTAAAGTCAAAGAACAAATATCCGTGGGGAACTTTGTTGCATCTTGAAACGAATCAATTAAAATTTTCTATCATTGGGATAAGCTTGTCTAGCAAGAAAATCTATAATGGTTGCATCTCTAGGGTTTTTGAAAATAACCAAGTATTGGACATTTAAATTACGAGTTCTATGACTGCCCCCTTGATGAAACATGTTTTGAGTAATGAAAATAACAGTAACTCCAATATGTCGAGCAATTTTTGTAAATAAATTATTAAAATCCTTTTCTTTATTAGCTTCCTGGTATAGATCATCGATAATAATAACATCGCCTTGATGTAATCTAGATGACCAATTTTTATCAAACCCTTTAATTATTGTCATTTTCAATTTACAGAATTGATTTTGAGTAAGTCCATGTTCTTCGTCAGCTCCTCTATGCCAATATATTTTGTTGAATTTTGATTTAAACAAGTTCGATTGTAATAAATTGCATACAAATAAAGTCTTTCCACAACCACTTGGTCCAACTACTTGATATACAGCATCATTTCTTAATTCCATTTTATTAATAATTATTTATTTAATTGTTTATATTTGTTTTAATTTTTAGAATTACTTGAATTGAAATTATTTGAAAATGTTGAGTAATATAAATTATAAAGGAAGATATTCTATACCTGATATAAAATTCCCATTTGGAAAACCACAACAAGTTGTAGATCGATCAGGTAAGTATCCAATAATATTTTTCAGATCGGGGAAATGTCGGGTAATGGGATGTAAGCAACCTCTAAAAACTGGGGATTTGAAATATAATATACATGATTTACAAATTCAATCAATCACTGTAACAATCAATATTGGGAAATTTATAAATCTACATGAATTACAAAGAAAGGTGAATTGTGTATTTGAACCAGAAATATTTCCAGCATTACGTCTTCAAAAATATAATCCATCATGTGTCAATATATTTTCAAGTGGGAAAGTAGTAATACTCGGAATAAAATCCTTGGATTATAATGATTATGTGGAAAATATTAAATCAGAAATAAATATGTTAATAAATTAATAAATATTTTGTTTGAATTTGTTTAATTTATTAAGTATTAAAAAATGTCAAAAGGTAAATCATGTATATTTAAATATGTATTTTATTTTATTATTTAGTTTATCTCTTTGAAGTAATTTTAAAGAAAATCCAGGAACTTTATCCAAGAATTAAAAATACGTTGGATTATTGCGCACCAGAGTTTCTCACAACAAAAATTTACCATTTCACAGGGATTAACATTGAAGAACTTCTCGAGATTCACTATGACAACGTTCAGGGATCTGGTAACCGATGTGTTGCAAATTGCATTGTTTGTAAAGATAGTATGAGATTATCATGTTCAGATGGATGTCCATGTTGCCACGATTTCAAACGTGACCAAACAATCCATATATTGTTGGCCGAAATGCGTAAAACATATTACTCGGATATTTTTGATTTGAAATAAAAATTAATCTTTTTTAATCTTGTCAATAAAAATATTTGTATGGGTTAAAAGTTTTTTTTTCTATACAATTCAAAATTTATCGATGATTTTTATTCTTAGACTTACAATTAAATTTTAAAAATAAAATGTTAATAATAATAAAATAATAATATTGATATAAAATAATAAATAATAATAATAATATATAATATAATTAAATGAAAATAAAAATAATTATTTAATTCACTTCATTAAAACAAACAATTTAATTTAAAAATATATTATTTAAAAATAAATAATTGACTTGATTAAAACAAACAATTAAATTTAATAATAATATAATTAAAATATAAATAAATAATATTATGACTTAAACAAATAATTAAATAATAATATAAATAAATAATATTATTGACTTAAACAAATAATTAAATTAATATAATTAAAATATAAATAAATATTATTATGACTTAAACAAATAATTAAAGTAAATAAAAATAATAATGATTTTATTCGAGCAAATATATTTAGGCTTTTTAGTCGACAGGCGAATTGAGCCATTTTTGATGTTTAATGAAAAATACTTAGGCTTTTATATAATATTTTTAGGTTCTTTAATCGGGTTTGAACCAATTTTATTCGAAAATAATCATCAGTACGATCAATCATAGCTAAATCGCCAATTTTATTTTTAGGCTTTTAAATCGATAAAAAATACTTAAAGTTTTTTATCATGAATTAAAATTTTTTAAAAATTTTAAATTTGAACATTAAAACAAAAAATTATTTAAAAAAAAATCGTTCATTAAAACAAATAATTTAAAAAAAAATTTTTTTCATTCATTAAAACAAATAATTAAAATAAAATTTAACACCCCCCTCTCCCCTAATTTTTTTTAGGGGGGGTCTCAGGATTTTTTCAAGCCAAATATCCACGGTGCATTGTCCTTATATCCCTCTACTTTCCTATCACAGAAAACCATACCGAACGCAAGAAAGAAGTTAGGAGATAAAGAGATAAAACTATATTTATATGCCAACAATAAAATGGATATCGTGATATTTATAATTGTGATATCAATCTAGTAGCGGGTGATACAGATAGCTTCTTTTTGGAGATAAAAAATTTAAAATTAGAAATTTTATTAAAAGCTATGATTTCAGATGATCTGTTAGATACATCAAATTATGATCCTTCTTATCCTTTATATTCTAGACGACTTGACTCGGTTATTGGCAAGTTCAAGGATGAGAGTAAAGGGTTAGGATATAGCGAGTGGGTTTTCTTGCGCCCTAAATGTTATAGCTTGCTAGGAAATAAATCAACAATGCGAGCTAAGGGTGTAAGATTACCGGGTACCAACATTAAACACCAATCATATTTGAATTGTTATAATAACAATACTATTATGTCGGTACCTCAAACTAGGATAGGGACCCGAAATCATCAGCTGTTCACTTTTAAAAATTCTAAAATAGCATTAAATAATTATGACGATAAGAGAGCTTGGGTAGGGAAAAACTCGAGTTTTGCATATGGTCATTATAGAGGGGTTGATGTCCTTGATGTTGGTGGTAATATAATCATGCCTGAAACCGATCCAACAGTTCACAATCAGCAATTTGATGAGATATTGAGAATGTTATTGATATTTATTAACAATTTGTATATAAAAATAAAAATTGTGAAAATTTCTCTTTGGTATTTTCATTTGTTATAATTATTTTATTATTATTATTATTTTTACTATCAATATTTTCATAATCAAATGCCAAGCGTGAAGAAACGTGAAATAAAACTTGATATTTGTTTAATTGTATTATTAATAATTGATTTACTTTTTATGAAGTTGTTGTTTTTTATATATAGTTGTTTTTATATAGATGTTTTTTATATAGTTGTTTTTATGTATTTGTTTTATTATATATATATATATATGTATTATTAATAAAAAGTAATAAAAATAATGATAATAATATTTATAATAATAATAAAACGAATAATAAATAAAACGAATAATAAAAATTAAAACATGTAATAATAATAATAAAAAATTATAATCTTAATAAATAAAACTTGTAATAAAAATTAAAATATGTAATAATAATAATAAATATAATAATAATAAAAATAATAATAAAAATAATAATAAAAATAAAAAGAATAATATTAATAATAAATAAAGCTTGTAATAAAAAATAAAACGTAGTAATAATAATAAAAATTATAATCTTATTAAATAAAACTTGTAATAAAAATTAAAATATGTAATAATAATAATAAAAATTATAATCTTAATAAATAAAACTTGTAATAAAAATTAAAACATGTAATAATAATAAAAATAATAATAATGTATTTGTTTTATTATATATATATATATATATGTATTATTAATAAAAAGTAATAAAAATAATGATAATAATATTTATAATAATAATAAAACGAATAATAAAAATTAAAACATGTAATAATAATAATAAAAAATTATAATCTTAATAAATAAAACTTGTAATAAAAATTAAAACATGTAATAATAATAAAAATAATAATAATAATAATAATAATAATAATAAATATAATAATATTAATAATAATAATAAAAACAATAATAATAAAAATAAAAAATATTAATAATAATAACAATAATATTAATAATAATATTAATAATATTAATAATAATAATAATAATAATAATACAAATAATAATAATAATAATAATAATAATAATAATAATAATAATAATACAAATAATAATACAAATAATAATACAAATGTTACTAAAAAACATAAATAATAACACAAATAATAAAACAAATAATAAAAAATCAAAAAAGACCTGGTGATAAAATCGTGCCGTGTATCCCTGCTAAAATTAAAAAATTGAAACTATTGTTATTAGTGATGAGGAATCTGAAAATAATCAAATAGTGGACTTAATCAAATAATTGACTTGATTAAAACAAACAATTTAATAATAATAAAATAAATTTACAAAATATATACTACTTATTTTTATAAGTAGTAAATTTAAATTAAAAAATGTTTAAAAATAATATGACCTTGAAAAATATGATGAGTCATCTAATGACCTTGAATGAGTCATGGTCTTTGTTTAAATGACCTTGAAAAAAATATGATGAGTCACCCAATGACCTTGAATGAGTCATGGTCTTTGTTTAAATGACTTTGAAAAATATGATGAGTCACCAAATGACCTTGAATGAGTCATGGTCTTTGTTTAAATGGCCTTGAAAAAATATTATGAGTCATCCAATGACCTTGAATGAGTCATGGTCTTTGTTTAAATTACCTTGAATGAGTCATGGTCTTTGTTTTAATGACCTTGAAAAAATATGATGAGTCATCCAATGACCTTGAATGAGTCATGGTCTTTGTTTAAATGACCTTGAATGAGTCATGGTCTTTGTTTAAATGACCTTGAATGAGTCATGGTCTTTGTTTCAATGACCTTGAATGAGTCATTGTCTTTGTCTTAAATTTTTTTGTACTTTTGGACTTAGAAAAATTTTTTTTTCGATATTTTTTTCGAGTTTTTAGCGCGATTATTTTTTGAATTCAAATTTTTGGAACATTTTTTTAAATTCAAATTTTGGCGAATTTTTGAAATAAAATTGAAATATTTTTTTGAATAAATTTTTTTTTAATCACACTATAGTCAGGGGGTATTTTTGAAAAAGACTAAAATAAATTGGCTTGAATTGCCTAACGATAAAAAAAGAATAAAATTAAAATTGGCTCAAATCGCCTAAAATGGTCAGAGAGGGTATTTTCATTCACAAATTTTTTTTAATCACACTATAGTCAGAGGGTATTTTTGAAAAAGACTAAAATAAATTGGCTTGAATTGCCTAACGACAAAAAAAGCATAAAATTAAAATTGGCTCAAATCGCCTAAGATGTGATATAGTCAGGGATGTTTTTAATTCGTAATAAAAACTAATGCAATATTTGGTCTCAATACTTTCTATAGGTAAATATTTACATAAAATAAAAATGGCTTGAAACGCCTACTGATAAAAAAAATTGACAGGGGTATTTTATAGGCTTGTTAAAAAAAACACTTGAAATATTTGTTCACACAATTTTCATAGGCAAATTTAGGCTCTAGATAAAAATAATTTAAAATACCTAAAGTAAATTAAAGTACATTAGAATACATTAGAGTATATTAAAGTAAATTAAGGTAAATTAAAGGGTCTAAAGTAAATTAAGATACATTAGAGTATATTAAAGTAAATTTAGATAAATTAAAGTAAATTAAAGTACATTAGAATACATTGAAGTATATTAGAGTAAATTAAGGTTCCTCTAGTAAATTAAGATACATTAGAGTACATTAAGGTAAATTAAAGTAAATTAAAGGGTCGAAAGTCAATTTAAGTACATTGGGGTACATTTAAGTATATTATGGTTCATAAAGTAAATTAAGGTACATCAGAGTAATTTAAAGTACGTTAGAATAAATTTAAGTAAATTAAGGTTCTTAAAGTAATCTAAGGTGCCTAGAGTAAAGTATGGTAGGTTAGGTAAGAATTTTTAAAAATTAAATAGAGAGTCAACAGTTAAGTTACATAAGGGTAATTTTTAAAGCTGAAAATTTTAAAAGCAGTTATAGTAGGCAAATTACATAAGGTAAGAATTTTTAAAGTTAAAGAGTCGACAATATTGCATGATAAAATTTATTAAATAAAATTTTTAGTATAGTTTTATCGATCAATTTTTATACATATTTTTAAATGATAAAATTTTTAACATAATTTTACAATGGAATTTTTTATATATAATTTTTAAAGATGAAATTTTTAGGAACCATAATTTACTTAAATGTACCCCAATGTACTTAAATTGACTTTCGACCCTTTAATTTACTTTAATTTACCTTAATGTACTCTAATGTATCTTAATTTACTAGAGGAACCTTAATTTACTCTAATATACTTAAATGTATTCTAATGTACTTTAATTTACTGTAATTTATCTAAATTTACTTTAATATACTCTAATGTATCTTAATTTACTTTAGACCCTTTAATTTACCTTAATTTACTTTAATATACTCTAATGTATTCTAATGTACTTTAATTTACTTTAGGTATTTTAAATTATTTTTATCTAGAGCCTAAATTTGCCTATGAAAATTTTGTGAACAAATATTTCAAGTGTTTTTTTTTAACAAGCCTATAAAATACCCCTGTCAATTTTTTTTATCAGTAGGCGTTTCAAGCCATTTTTATTTTATGTAAATATTTACCTATAGAAAGTATTGAGACCAAATTTTGCATTAGTTTTTATTACGAATTAAAAACATCCCTGACTATATCACATCTTAGGCGATTTGAGCCAATTTTAATTTTATGCTTTTTTTGTCGTTAGGCAATTCAAGCCAATTTATTTTAGTCTTTTTCAAAAATACACCCTGACTATAGTGTGATTAAAAAAAAATTTGTGAATGAAAATACCCTCTCTGACCATTTTAGGCGATTTGAGCCAATTTTAATTTTATTCTTTTTTTATCGTTAGGCAATTCAAGCCAATTTATTTTAGTCTTTTTCAAAAATACCCCCTGACTATAGTGTGATTAAAAAAATTTATTCAAAAAAATATTTCAATTTTATTTCAAAATTTCGCCAAAATTTGAATTTAAAAAAATGAAATTGAAGTTGAAATTGGCAAATACATTGGATTCTTCATTTCTAATTGTACAATTTCCCCTTGTTCATAGTTTTTAACCCAAATAGATTTTAATAGAGGAACTCTAACATCTCCAACAGTTATTGGTTCAATAATATTCGAATAAATGAACATTTGTTAATGATGATGTAAAATTCTTGGAACTTTATTACCAACGATGTCTTTATCACTAAAAGTTTGTTTATTTAATCCTAAGGTTTTGATTAAATTGTTGTCAAAATATATTTTTGAAATGTTATCTGCAAGTTTTATTTTAACCAATTCATTGTTTTCAATTTTTAGTTCTTTAAACGGAGACGGAATAAATGACATTAAATGTCCTTGTAATTCAGATAATGTGTTTATGAGTAAATTATCTTCAAAATATTTTTCAAATATTGTTTTTTCTTCATAACTTATAATTATCCCGAATTGTTCCATAACACCATCATCTGTAAACTTTGGTAATTTTAATCGACAATGATCATCTTCATTAATGACGGATATAGATTTTAATCCAAAACTAAACGCATGTTGAATGTCAGGGAATGTTACTTTAAATGGAACATGTGGACAGACAATAACCAAGTTCTCATATTTTTCAATAAAAACATCGACATCAGGGGTATGTTTAGAATTTATTAATTCATAAGTTTCATTTTGATTATTTATTTTCAAATATTTTACTTCAGTACCACTCTTCATCATTTCATAACTTAGGTAAGAATTACTATAAAACGGAAATGTTTTATACACAAAAGTAAAATCAATCAAAGCAACTTCCCACTCACCATCCAAGTAAATAGGATTTTGAAATTCGACATTAAAATTACTAGCTTCATTATTAGGAAAAATAAGAGGACAACTATTACTAGGTAAAATCATATAAAACTGGTTTTCTTTCATAATATTTATTTAATTAAGTGATTTTCAGATATCTTAGTTGGAGTTTCATATCCATGCCATTTAACATAGTATTGTTTATATTTACCAACATTCTTGGTTTTTAATATCTTTTGAATTCTGAATATAGTAGTGGTTTATATAACTTGGAGTTCCTGTTCGAAGAATTTTCCACTAACTTGATTGTTTTCATCATCTTTGATAAGGTAAATTACAGGATTCCGATTCGTATCAATTTCTGAGATTTGAAATACTTCATCACTCCAATTGTTGTCGAAATTCTTGATGAATGGAGAAGCACTGATTTTACTTATTCTAGCGTGATTACCCACTTTATATTTAGGCTTTTTAATGATAGAATCAGATTGTTGTGATATCCAATTATCCATATTATTCGTTGAATAAACATCAATTGGTCGCATTCCATTTAAACCCTTATGTGGCGAATAATTGTAGCTATAAATTGCTTTCTGTAAAACATTTATCCAGGTTTTATTTCCTTTATATACGAAAAATTTTTTCAAGCGATCTCTTAGAGTTCGATTAAATCTTTCCACATGGGCAGCTTTAAATTGAGAAAATACAGAGTAATGATTTATTCCTTTGATAATTTCTCTAACTTTACTATTATAAAACTCTTTACCTAAAGAATAAATTTAATTTAATTTATTTTTTTAATTACATACCCAAATCAGTTTGTAAATTACGAGGTTTGCCTTCAATAAATAATTCCTTGATTGCTTCAGCCATTTCATTGGCCGATTTGGTTTTTGTTGGAATAGCACGAGCGAATCGACTAAATATATCAACACATGTCAAAATATATTTGTATCCCTTATTAATTTTAGAGAATGGTATCATTTCCATCAAATCCATTTGCCATAAATCATCAACTCCCATTGTTTTATAACTACGGGTTTTGAATTTCTTCAAAATTGGTTTATTTAAACTGTACGCCATTTGCCCAGATAACCAATTCTGAGTTTCTTTCTTTGAATTAACTACTTCCTTTGCCAGCTTCCTTACACCACCAAAACCAGCGGGATGTTTTGGGTCTGTCCATACTTTTTCGAGCTTTTTCACCGTGTTTCGATTTTTGGTTAATGTTTCCTTCATTATTACAACAAGTTGTCAAAATATTTAAATCTAAATTATGTTTATCCGGTAATGAATTCTTGGTACCCATTAAGAAGTTAATGATGAAATTGCGCTTATTGCAGATAATACTATTGGAATTAATGCCCCCAAAAATCCACCATTTTGTTTATATATTATTTTTCGCATCAGACGACGATTCTTAGTGTTTACTAAAGATAAAAGCGATCTTTTATGCTTTTGTAATACAAGTTTTTTAACTTTAGTAATGTTTACATTACCACGAACTACATTAACAATAACTTCAACTAGATCATCTATAACAAATGAAGGAAAATTCTGTAAAATATTCATTCTTTTATTATTAGGAGCCTTCATCAAGGCATTAAAGTATGGTAGACTACGTTCAACTTTCATATTAAATACATTTTTCATCTAGTTGTTTTGTTTATATTTTAATCCACTTTTATCTTTAACAATCTTCTTACTCGTTTTATTATTTTACGTTTAGTAACCCTTTTCTTTGTAACTTTTTTCTTTGTGGATTTTTCACGTTGAACAATAACTTTTTTAAACGTCATTTCAAGTAATTATTTTCAGATTTCAATTTTGTTTATAAATCGTAACACCTTTCTCATTGAAAATGTCAGTTCTAATACGTAATTCATCAGGACATTGTTGTGTAAAGTCAAAGAACAAATATCCGTGGGGAACCTTTGTTGCATCTTGAAACGAATCAATTAAAAATTTTCTATCATTGGGATAAGCTTGTCTAGCAAGAAAATCTATAATGGTTGCATCTCTAGGGTTTTTGAAAATAACCAAGTATTGGACATTTAAATTACGAGTTCTATGACTGCCCCTTGATGAAACATGTTTTGAGTAATGAAAATAACAGTAACTCCAATATGTCGAGCAATTTTTGTAAATAAATTATTAAATCCTTTTCTTTATTAGCTTCCTGGTATAGATCATCGATAATAATAACATCGCCTTGATGTAATCTAGATGACCAATTTTTATCAAACCCTTTAATTATTGTCATTTTCAATTTACAGAATTGATTTTGAGTAAGTCCATGTTCTTCGTCAGCTCCTCTATGCCAATATATTTTGTTGAATTTTGATTTAAACAAGTTCGATTGTAATAAATTGCATACAAATAAAGTCTTTCCACAACCACTTGGTCCAACTACTTGATATACAGCATCATTTCTTAATTCCATTTTATTAATAATTATTTATTTAATTGTTTATATTTGTTTTAATTTTTAGAATTACTTGAATTGAAATTATTTGAAAATGTTGAGTAATATAAATTATAAAGGAAGATATTCTATACCTGATATAAAATTCCCATTTGGAAAACCACAACAAGTTGTAGATCGATCAGGTAAGTATCCAATAATATTTTTCAGATCGGGGAAATGTCGGGTAATGGATGTAAGCAACCTCTAAAAACTGGGGATTTGAAATATAATATACATGATTTACAAATTCAATCAATCACTGTAACAATCAATATTGGGAAATTTATAAATCTACATGAATTACAAAGAAAGGTGAATTGTGTATTTGAACCAGAAATATTTCCAGCATTACGTCTTCAAAAATATAATCCATCATGTGTCAATATATTTTCAAGTGGGAAAGTAGTAATACTCGGAATAAAATCCTTGGATTATAATGATTATGTGGAAAATATTAAATCAGAAATAAATATGTTAATAAATTAATAAATATTTTGTTTGAATTTGTTTAATTTATTAAGTATTAAAAAATGTCAAAAGGTAAATCATGTATATTTAAATATGTATTTTATTTTATTATTTAGTTTATCTCTTTGAAGTAATTTTAAAGAAAATCCAGGAACTTTATCCAAGAATTAAAAATACGTTGGATTATTGCGCACCAGAGTTTCTCACAACAAAAATTTACCATTTCACAGGGATTAACATTGAAGAACTTCTCGAGATTCACTATGACAACGTTCAGGGATCTGGTAACCGATGTGTTGCAAATTGCATTGTTTGTAAAGATAGTATGAGATTATCATGTTCAGATGGATGTCCATGTTGCCACGATTTCAAACGTGACCAAACAATCCATATATTGTTGGCCGAAATGCGTAAAACATATTACTCGGATATTTTTGATTTGAAATAAAAATTAATCTTTTTTAATCTTGTCAATAAAAATATTTGTATGGGTTAAAAGTTTTTTTTTTCTATACAATTCAAAATTTATCGATGATTTTTTATTCTTAGACTTACAATTAAATTTTAAAAATAAAATGTTAATAATAATAAAATAATAATATTGATATAAAATAATAATAATAATAATAATAATATAAAATATATAATTAAATGAAAATAAAAAATAATTATTTAATTCACTTCATTAAAACAAACAATTAATTTAAAAATATATTATTTAAAAAATAAATAATTGACTTGATTAAAACAAACAATTAAATTTAATAATAATATAATTAAAATATAAATAAATAATATTATTGACTTAAACAAATAATTAAATAATAATATAAATAAATAATATTATTGACTTAAACAAATAATTAAATTTAATATAATTAAAATATAAATAAATATTATTATTGACTTAAACAAATAATTAAAGTAAATAAAAATAATAATGATTTTTATTCGAGCAAATATATTTAGGCTTTTTAGTCGACAGGCGAATTGAGCCATTTTTGATGTTTAATGAAAAAATACTTAGGCTTTTATATAATATTTTTAGGTTCTTTAATCGGGTTTGAACCAATTTTATTCGAAAATAATCATCAGTACGATCAATCATAGGCTAAATCGCCAATTTTTATTTTTTTAGGCTTTTAAATCGATAAAAAATACTTAAAGTTTTTTATCATGAATTAAAATTTTTTAAAAATTTTAAATTTGAACATTAAAACAAAAAATTATTTAAAAAAAAATCGTTCATTAAAACAAATAATTTTAAAAAAAAATTTTTTTCATTCATTAAAACAAATAATTAAAATAAAATTTAACACCCCCTCTCCCCTAATTTTTTTGTTTAGGGGTGGGGGTCTCAGGATTTTTTCAAGCCAAATATCCACGGGGCATAGTCCTCATATCCCTCTACTTAGGAAGATGCCTTTGTAGTTTGGACTAATTACCATTTCATCGCATTTACTGACTGTATTTTCTTTTATAAATCTCATCCACACGTCGCTATCTTTGGATACCACAACCACTGGGGTGTCCTCCGATTTCAGCTTTTGAAGTTATTATTCGTCTCGAAATTTTTCGAGTTGCAATCAATTCTCTCATAACTTCATCCTCTTGCTCTCTTCCAGGTTCTCGATACACTTTTCCTTGGATTTCTTTGAAAATTGCTGTTTTTAATAATGTTAGTCGACATTCCTTTACGGCTGCGTTATATGTCAACGTTGACATTCCAGTATAACATGATCTATCCGATGCGAGACGACTTGGGTATTTTTTCATGGCTTGAGTATCCGGATCGAAATATCCTTGATATTGTTCCAGTTTCGTTTGATAACTTTCAATCACTACCACTCCTTTACCTAACTCGCCAAGTAACGTATATTCTCCTCCTTGACATGATCCATCTGATTCTTTTATCTGTCCAGCTGTATACACTCTCGTAGTTTTTATCTTTCCGGCTTCTGCGGCTATTTCGATTTTGTTATTAAGTACGATTTTTCCATTTTGAAATCCATCCTCACACTGCTCTCTCGTTAGTGTTACCACTGACGATTCGGTTCCTGGTTCGATGATTGATGTATATGAATACTATCCACAATAATATGCAAATATCTTTCTGGTGACTGTACATTCCTTTATATTTGCCTTGATAAAATCGGCTTCTTGATAGACGTTATATGATACATCTGTTGCAATCGTCCTTAATTTCCTTGGATTTGCCGCTTTACACTCTTCCGTGTCTTTTAATGAATATCTCTGACCCATCTTTATATCATCACAATCGTAAACTAAAAATGATTCGGCTCTTTTGATGCACATCATCCAAATTAGTACTGTTGTCAAAATTGCATTTACTCCTTTTCTGCTTGCTCTCGGATCGTTTACATTGATTGTTCCTTCGAATTCAGTTAAGAATTCTCTCAGGTTTGCTTGCATCGTTTCGATCTGATCACTTTTACTTGCTGCATTGATAAATAGTTTCCATCCACCTAGAGTTAATACAAACGGCTCTATTAATTTCTTAATTATATCGGTGATCGTAAATACGTTTCAGTCTTGCGTATATTTTGGCATTCGTTTTTTATACAGTCCGATCATGTTATAAATTAGATAGGCAATACCTACAATATATCGACTAGGGTCATCTGACCGTTTTACTAATTTTATTTCTGGGACGTTTCTTAAAGTCATTCTCACTTTATTATCCATGATTTTTGTTAATATTGGCCTCAAGATAATCCATAATTGTTTTGCTTCCGGCTGAATTTTATCTCCTCAATACTCTTTTTATTTCTGGATTAGCCAAAGCTAGTACATCCGATACCAGTTCATTTATCCACTGCGTTACTTGTTCTCTCGTTGGCATTCTGAGCTGCACTTGTTTTGCCACTTGGTTGAGTTTCTCCAATTTTATTTTTGTGCTCTCGTTTTGTAATTGTTCCTTTGATTTTGGCTTAGGTTCCGTTCGATTTATTTTTGGTCTGCCTCTCGACTTGCTATCCATCATCGTTCCGGCTTCTTTTCGATCTGGTTGTCTGTTGGCTAGTTCTCTTGATGTCGTAGCTCCTCTGTCAGCAATCCAATTACTCCATTCGTCCGTAGTGGGCATATCTTTGCTAATCGCTTGTCGTACATTTTCCATATCCGTTTGTGCTTCTGTAGTCTCAACTGGTTCTCTCTGTGCCCAAGTGAATCCTTCTCGTTCATCGGTTGTCTGGTCAGTTTCAGTATTGGTTGCGAGTAAATCTCCCGAATTCTGATTCGTTGTTTTCCCTGCTGCGTTCATGATTTCTTCCAGATCGGTTATTAGATCGTCGTCTTCGACTGATTCGATTATCACTTCCTCTTCCACATCTGGAGTTTCTAAGCTATCTCTGTTTTCTGGTGATTGTATAATGATTTTCCGCTTTTCGCCTTTTTTGATTAGTTTCTGACCTGCAATTTTATTAACAGTTAAAATATTACTTATTCTCGGCTTGACTGGAGTGACTCCGATTTCCCACTCATCATCTAAAAATCTCCCTTCATATTGCAAATGAAAAGGTAATTCGCATGGCATTTTAGCTTTTATCTCTTTGATCTTTGTAGTGACATGCTCCTCTCTCTCCTCGGTTTCTATGTCTGGGTATTGAATTTTTAGTCGATATTTTTCAGGTCTTTCCTCTGCCCATTCCATATGCTTCCACTTTCGAATTAATCCATCGAATTGTTCTGGATACCAAGAGTACATTCGTCGGTACTCCTCGATTTCCTTAACCAGTGTTCTCAAATTCTCAATTCGTTTACATGAATCTATTATCCCTTTTGCTAGTTCGACTGCTCGTCTGTGTTGATTTTTAGCACCGGTTCTCAGAATAGCTTTTAATTCTCTGCATTTTGCGTTTCTGCTAGTACAGTACTCCGTTGGTAGAAATTTTGATCCTGGAACTCGTTTCTCTAACACAAAAATTCTCGGTAAATCTAAATTTTCGCTTTCTATTATATCGGTTTCTCTTTCCACTTCGAGGGTGAAGCTAATATCATAATTTTTGATAAAACTTGACTGTTCGCCTGTTACTAATCTTTGATCGATAAATTTTTGTGATCCTGATGCAATGTTTTCGGTACTTTTTGGTTTCTGGTAGCATGTGCTTCGTTTATCTGGTTTATATGTGTCACGGTGACATTTTTCCGGTCGTCCAGGTGCATTAAGCGAAATAGTTACTTTTTGACTAAATGGCCACGATAATTTACTGTCATTTATTCCTTTGCAGATAATGAAAAATACTCCCACATGAGTGTTTTTTCCCCACTCCGTCTCCATTTGGATACACTTTCATTTTTAGCCGATAACCTCCTGGTCTCGTATAGAATTTCGGACTTGATATTACTTGTCACTTTCCCTTCTTTGGCTGCTTTTACTTTCTCATGCCAATCTGTAATTTTCCATTTGAATGGTGCTAGCCACTTTTCCTCTCGTAATTGTTCGTCTTCTTCTGGTAGCCATTCTAGCTCGTCCATATAAAAAGGAGTTTTTTCTTTACACATTTCATCTGGAATTTCTTTCAACAAATCTTCTGATATCTCGCTTGGAATATATTCGGTCCATTTTGGTAATACATTTTGTTGTTTTAAATCCAAACGAGCTAATTCCTCGTCCCATGTTTTTATCCACGGCCTTGGTTTACAGTCTCTATCATTTAGAAATAATATCTTCTGGTATAACTCCTCGTCTTCTCTCCATACGTTGTATATTTCTAATATTCGATCCATTTTACTTTTCAATTTAGTCTGGAATTCTATTATTTTAAGCTCCTCTGTCTTTTCGTCTTTGATTCCATCATTTGGCTCGTCCATCGATATGACCTTTATTTTTGTTCATCTTCCCATATTCCTAGGCTGTAAATTGGAGTTTGATCGTTTTCCTCTAAAAAATTCTCATTATACATTAATATCACATCCTCCATCATTCCTTCATCGCTATTTTCTCTCACTTTAACCAAAATTTGTTGATCGATTATTTTTATTAGATCATATACTTTACAATCTGGGTCTACTTCGATTAGTTGCTTATCACCATTAGGTAATTTTATCCTCATTCTTATGGGTTCTGTTCCTCTCAACGCTCTCTGATATTTGCCATAGGCTTCAATTAGTTCACCTGCTCGTTCATCCGTTAGCGTCATAATCTCGGTGTCTCTCACATTTTCTACAAACTGTTTCATCGAGTACGGCCTTCTAGTATCTATTCGATCGATAAATTTTCTTGTTTGGTTGACTGCTTCTTTAACTAATATCATTTGATTTTCCCTCATAAGAAGTTCTTTGCATTTATTAACTGTGGTTTAATTTCATTTTCGAATATCAGTTTAATATCCTTTAGGATCTCTTCTAATTGTTTCACTTGTTGATTCTTTTCAAGTGATAAAATATTGACGTTTCTCGGCCATATCATTTCATCTACCAAATGCATACCTGCTCTGATTTTCCAGCCATCGATATATAATTGTTCCTTTTTCCGGCCGTTTCCCATCTTTTTTTGTACCCATTGGTACAATTCATCAGTATTTGTTCCCGTTAACTGGATTATTTGCATCGGAATTTCTGGATGTTGGATTCTGATTTGGTATTTTTCCGCTTCTACTTTCTTGAGTTCCTCTTTATATTCTGTGATGAAATTTTTCCATATCTCTGTTAATACGCCCTTTTTCAGTTGATACGCCTGAGGTACTGACTTTGTAAATTTCTCGAATGTTATTGTCTCAATAAACTGTTTGTTGCATTTAACTTCGTATACTATTTCATATACTTCCGTTAGTAGTTCCCATTCACCTTCGTTTATTTTCATTGAATTTGCTACATCAAAATCATCCTCGTCGCTAGTTGGTGGAGTTTTAATTCAGCTGATATTATCGCATGATTGGAATAGTTCGCCTCCCAGACTGCTAATTTCGCTTATTTCGTCTTCTGGATCCATTTGTTCGTCTTTTAATTGCCTCAGCATATTAATTTTTAGTATTTTTGTTGGCTTCTCATTGTTTATCGAATTGCATCATCTTTTAGTTGTGGCCCATCTCGTTTCTAATTTTTGTTTGACTTGTTCATCTGTCAGCGTTTCATCTTCTCGTCGGATTTTCTCTTCTAATTTCTGTAGTAGGATCCTTTGGATTCGATTTTTCGTAGCTATAGCCTCCTTTGAAGGTTTTGTTATTGTCTTCGTCTCGTCGTTTTGAATCTCTTCAATTTTCATTTGAATTTCTTTAATTTCTCGTCTTTTCTCTTTTTTCTCTTAAATGAATTCTTGGATTCATTTTATTTTCTCTTCACTGGTCAGTTTACTCGTTTCACATTTTATTTTATTTTCTGGCGTTTCGTCATCGTTAACACTCGTTTTGTCACCGTCGCTGTTCACAACACACTGCTCCGCAGTGTGCATTTCGTTTTCATCTACCGCTCTCATCATATTTATGCGTTTTGTCGTTCCGTTTCGGCGTTCCCATCTTGCTTGGATCTCTTTTGCCTCTTCCATTTGTAGTCTTTGCCATTCCGCTCTCTGTTGTTCTTCGTTGACGTTTATTATTTGCTCTCGAACATCTCCGTTCTCCTTCAGCATGTTTATTCGCTGTTGTTGATTATTGCCTTACATTTGTTCGATTTCGTTTCGTAGTCGTTCAACTTCTTGCATCAAATTGATTTGTACGTTTGCATTTGTTGGTTTGGTTCAGGTGGGTTTGACTGCATGTGGGCAGTTCCTCGACATATGCCCTACTTGATTACATGTGAAACAAGTTACTATTCTGGATTCGCCATTAATACGATTTCTGCCGTATCCTTTGTTGTTGCCGTTTCCGTTGTATCCAACATTGCCGTTCCAGAATTCCCTGCAGATTACTTCCGTATGGCCTCTTTTACCGCATCTCTGACATGCTTTTGCTTTGAAGCACTCACTGCTTTGATGACCGAATCTCTGACAATTCTCGCATACTGGTCCGTTGTTTCCTTTGTTATTGAATTTGAAATTATTAGTGTAATTCAAATTACCATTACCATTATTCATTTGGTTTCTTATGGGTGGGGCCTTGAACATCTGTTGTGCTCTTGGAATAAATTGATTCATCGTTGGGTTGACATTGTTGTCTGACTGTTGTTAACTTCACTGTTTGGCGTGGTTGTAATAGCTCCTGCTGTCATTGCTGAAACTTGTAGTTGTGGTAGTCGGAATGTTTCACATATATTGGCAATTTCAAGTGCTTTATCCACTGTTTGCGGTGCTTGACATCCCACGCCTGCTCTGATATCCTCATGTTTTAATCCTTTTATGAATACTGAGACTATTCTTTTCTCTGGTACTTTATCATCGTCGGAAGCTTCTCTTGCTAATCGTTTTAATTCACACGCAAATAGCACATTTGATTCGTTTTGCTTCTGTCTTCGATGTAAAAATTCTAAAATTTTTCGGTTGAGCTCTTTCGCGTTTCCGAACGTGTTGATTAGAAAGTCTTTAATCTCGTTCCAGTTTTTAAGTTTGCTTGGGTCTCGTTTGGCTTCTAAATATACATCTTGAGCACTCCCTATTAAATACAGTGGTAGTCTCTCTCTAATTGCTATATCTGGCCAATGGCATATTTTAAATTATCTATTTCCTCGTAATAATTATCTATAAAGTCGCATCATTAATCTATTTAGTCATATCAATTATCAATATATCCAAAACATTATCATAACATAATCGAATATAATTATAATCAATACTCATACATGTTGTCAACTCTAGTTTTCCCAAAAAAATTGGTCTTGGCGCATTCCCATATCCGCTACGTGCTAATATCTTTACTTCTACCTACCCAGCTCTCCTTTTACGCTCTACATTCGATATAGGATTTCAATCATTTGACCCTTGGTCATTATATTTTGCATTTACTTTAATCGTCTATTGGTTCTACTGACCTCAACGTTACATAATCATTTTCACTTTCGTCATTTTGAGTTCATCATCTTTTAACAAAAGCATCTCATTTTATTCGGTCGTTATTTTTACACATAAATTTAATTAAACAATTAATTCTCAATTACCGTAAACTTTAATCCTCATTTTTCACTTAAATCTTTAATTCTCAATTATTATTTCTCACTTAAAACATTTAATTCTCGATTATCATTATCTTTACACATAAAAACAATTAATTCTCAATTATTATCATCATTTCCTCTTAAAGCAATTAATTCTCAACTATCATTATTTTTTACTCATCATTTTTCTCTTAATTCATTAATTCGCAATTTTCGTTTACTTTGATCGTCAACTTTATCCGCATTCTAATTTTTTGCTACTAGCGTAATTCCCTCAACGCAACTCTCACTTGTATTGACAAAATCCCCCAATATTTTATAAGTTTTATAATCCTCGGTCCGCGACCGGTAAAAATATAAATAGGTAATCTAATGTCCTAGCTTCTACACGCGCTACCCACACGGATGGAAAGTCTAAGTCCTCCAACGCCGTAGCGTTAGGTTAATCAACCGTTAATGCCATTGTCCCTCTACCAGCGGCTCCCCAAAAATAGTGGCTACCTAAGATGTTCTCGCCGGGTACGGTTATTAGCACGTTATTGACTCGAGTCAGTGTCCGGTTAACGTTGAGTCTCACTGCCGAATTAATGTGCATTCGATACTCGGGTTGGGGTTATTCCGGGTCGTGTTCCGAACCACTGCTAGCAAAAAAATATCAATTCATTTCATCATAATCAATAAATCTATTGTCCTAGCTTCTCCATACGCTTACCCATACGTATGGAAACTCTAGGCCCTCCAACGCCATGCGTTAGGATAATATAACCGATAATTCCATTGTCCATCGACCATCGGCTCCACAACAACGGTTTTACCGCTAAGTGGTCTACCAATGGTGTTCACGCCGGGTACGGTTCTTAGCATGTCTTTTGACTTAAATTAGTTTTCCGGGTAACTTAAGTCTCACTGCCGATTCACTGTGAATTCGACACTCGGGTTGGGGTAATTCCGGGTCGTGTGCCGAACCACACTAGCAAAAATCATCATTGGTACCATTTTCATTTCTCATTTTATCTCATTATCTCATTATCATTTTATTCTGGCCAAACTCAAATTCTATTTCTCATTTTAATTCAAATTCTCATAATCATTTTTAATTCAATTCAATTCTCTTAATTCAATTCTTAATCATTTAATTCAATTCAATTCTCTTAATTCAAATTCTTAATCATTTAATTCAATTCAATTCTCTTAATTCAAATTCTTAATCATTTAATTCAATTTATCAATCCAATTCTTATAATCATTTTATTTCATATCATTTCTCCTTTAAATTCAATTCAATTCATATAATTCATCATTAATTTTTTTTTTAATTTTCTTTTTCATTTTAATCAATTTCAAAAATTTCAACATTCGCTTGGCCAACATACTAGATCGTACGGGCTTTTCACTTTTTCCTCTTTTATTCAAAAAATAGAACGATCGCGTTAGCTTGTCCCTTATATGTGTTGATCAGTCACATACCAGAACTCGCTAACATTTGCGACGGGACCATCCTATTTTTCTTACTAAGGGTGATCAAGGTTTTCCCGCTCCCAGGTATCGCGTACTATCGCGAGGGTAGCATGATTATCTCTCAGTACTCTCTCTCATCATTATCATACACTAAGAAGGAAAAGAAGAAATAAACAAAACAGGAAATAGAAGGAAAGTTATCATAAGCTTTAATCATTACCATTAATCAAAGAAATCTATTTATCATCGAACACTCCATCATTCAAGCGAATTTATAATTTTTATACTAATCTACAATTAAAACAAAGTATTTATGTACAACGTTTGGCAATTATGGCTGTTCATGGTTCCTATATAGAAATACCTAGTTAATATCAATAGTCTACATATATATATATATATATATATATATATAGTTAATAATCAAAAACAACAACGCATTCTAATTTATATCATTTACATCGGTAATATATATGTATTAATAATCAAAGACAACAATAACATTTTAATTTATCTCATTTATATACATCGTAATATGTTAAGAAAATGAATGTCTCCTACGTACAGTGTGGAATGATATAATAATACCAAGTTATTACCCCATTATTTACAGTCTCAATAATTGCAAAAAAAAACGTTTTAATTTAATTTCCTTCCAATTTTATAATGCATTACGTAATAATTATATACAAATTTATGTTGAATTTTTATTTCCTTTTACTATTTTTGATTTTTATTATAGCCACCCCCATCGTCTTAACCCATCCGGATAGCAAATATCCCCCTTTTGAGATCTTACAATCGTGCATTTAACTTGTCTACATTATTATCCATTTTATCGAATCTATGTTGATCTTTTATTACTTTATCTTTTTTATTTAGATAAAGTTTCTACTCATCTCATTCACTTTTCCTCAAACCATTGGTCTATAAAATCCCTTCCATGATTTCGGCTTTTGCTCCTTCTACCTTTGCATTACATAACTCTGATCCACGATAACATCGATTACATTTTGATTTTAATCATTTACGTTCATTCTAATTAAAGTTAATAAGGTTAATACAAGTATTAGTACTAGTTATAATAAGCATTGTAGTAATAAAGATAATAATACTTATCATAATAACGATACCTTGTTATAGTATTAATAGTTATACTAATAAGATAATAATAATAATTGTAATAATAATAATAATAATAATAATAATAATAATAATAATAATAATCATAATAATAATTATGGTATTAATAATAATAACAATAAGATTATTCTAATAATAATCATGCTAATAATAATGAAATAGTATTTTTACATCCATATTAAATAATTTTAAACTGGCATGGACGTTTCAATAAATCAAAGTAGTTGAATATGGGTAACTATTTCCCAATTATTCTATCTCTTTCCCCATAAACCAATTACACTATCACACTTGTTGTTATTTACTATTTTCGCTCGCTTGTGCCACGAAATCAATTCTAAATCCCGTCTGAGCCCCCAAAATTATGCTGGGCACTGATGGGTCCTTAAAATAGTTTGAACTGCATAAGGGTTACTATTCCCACCCAGCGCCTACATAAGAATTTGAACCGCTAGTCACCCGTCAAAAATTGACGTTGTTACTGTGAACTAGTGGGTGGAAGATTAGCAAAAGGTGAGCTCCTTCTCAAGAACTGCTAATGTCCTAACCCCCCTCGGGTTCATGAGCTGTTATAGAAGACTTCATGGTCTACTTGATCGCTCCCCCTTTCATCTATCTATCTATTTAATTAATAATTTACCTAATCATTTGATCATTTAGTATCCCCATATCCAACAACTGTAATTCATATTCAAACATCACTATCAACTCTAACACCAAAGTTAACATTAATAGATTATATTTAAATTTAGCAAATGATTAATATTGACAAATTATATTCAAATTTAATAGATAATCGCAGTGTCAGAAGTGCTCAAAGTTATCAAATGTACAAGAGCTAAAATCCATTTGCGTCCAAAATGTGACCTAATAAGCGAGCTCGTTTCAATTTAAACTGTCGCTCCCTTTATTTTTTGCTCGGCCGATTCTTTCTTCGGTTCCTTTTAGGCAAATCTTCCGGTGGACGTGAGGAACCTGGAGTCATAGTTTTTATTCCGTCGTCTTTCCCGGTAATGTTTCGTATTACTATGGCTCGTTGTTCTGCCGATAGTATGGCTCCGCTCTGCATGAGGCCTGTGCGGATGTTATCTCTTAATTTCAACTCGGCTACTTGTTTCTCAAGCTCCTGGGCCTTCTGCTCGGCCATCCGCAGGGCTTCATCTTTTCGACTTAACTGGGACTTCAATTCATCCATCTCTGTTTTTAATTTATTTGCCGTCTCTGGGCGAAGCCACGTTTGCTCCATGTAGCGGCACTTCCGCACCATGGCCTCCGCCCTCTGAGTTTGAGTTATTGCCGTTTGGTGATATTCGGATATGTCCTTACAAAACTTGTCTAACATCCTTCGGTGTGAGTCCACTGAACAAAAAATCTTTATATTCTTATCTTTGTTGGGCCAGAACACAAACGACCTTGAAAATGTTTAAATGAATTGGTAACACACATGCAAATATAACATGCAGATTTAAACTCAAACCTATTAAAACACCAATTAACCCTACCAAAAATGCGAGAAAGAGAACAATTAAATATAAAAAATTATAAACACAAAAATAAATTAAAATAATAACAAAGTGCAACAAGATTCGCACGAAATAAACATAACACGAAAACCCAACAATTTGACCGAAATTTGACAATTTATCAAAAAATGCGAAATTTCATGAAAATGAAACAAAAATCAAATAATTTGAATTAGAAATAATTCAATTAAAAATTCAAAAGAAAAATTGTCAAATACAATATCAAAATAATAAAATTAAAGATTAGAATATACCAGAAAATCACAAGGTCAAATTTTGTTTTACTAAATCAAAAAGAACACGCAAGGTTAGGGTCGTACAATAGGTATACATACCGATTCATTTTTACACAATTTTAATCGGTTTGTTAACCAGAATCAGTTTTCAAATCTGAAGCCAATGTAATTCAGTAGAATCAACATTTGATGTGAATGAGAGATTGTTCGATACTCTCTCCACGTCGTATCCTCGCAACCTCGAATGAGCTCTGCTTAGATTTCGGCGTGGGGAAGAGGCAGTTATGATATGCGATGCGTGAATTTTATGAATCATCATGATGTATTATAATGCCAAATAAATATTGCTACAAACGAATAAAATTTTTCCATCAATGCTTTACCTTTTTAGGCCTACAGCCAAAACATACTACAAGTTAATAAAATCCAACACATGATCGTAATCGTGTAAGTGCGTGTATTATCGCCAACGATTCGTGCCCGTGAAGGCTCCGGCGTGAGAACGCAGGAGCTGAAACGTCAATATCATTCCGTATAAGGGAAAAAGGGTGAGGGGAAATAGTCTTTTGGCTGTTTCTCTGTCGCTCATTTCCCATAAATTCGACCTAAACTATTTCTCACATACGGCTAAAATTCAAACATCGAGTAGTTCAGTGGGCATTCATTAACTATAATATGAACACAAACGCGCCTAGGATCAATTAAGGGAAGGTGACGGGTTTTTATTTCGATAGTAAAATCGTTGCTATGCTCAAGTATAACGAAGTTTAGTAAAATTATTAAGAAACTTGTTAATGAAATTAACTAACATGCTAGAGTTATTAAGAATTTTAGTAAAAGTAAACTAGTGAGGAAATCAAAATGATATAGAAAAAGAGGTATTAAGAGTAATGAGGGACTTGCTAACGTTATAAAGAACTTCGTCAAATTTACCGAGAAAATTATTAATGAAACGAAAGTGACGTACTCAAAGATATAAAGGAGTTTTCCTCTCCGTAAATAAAGCCAATCACGATATATAGGTGTACAGCTAGGTTAAAATCTCAAATTATAATACCCAAAAGATGAGATTTCTAAAAATTAGTAGCTAAATAAACTAAACTTCGAGATACTCTGATAAAAAGATGGAAACAGATTTCAATAAATTTACTATAATCGTTAAACGAGTTCAGTGATTGAACTGACACATCGGAATGCAGGAGTGGCGTCAAGCTAAAACTTAGATTAATACTATTTGTAGGATAAAAATGCAATAGCCTATATGAAACTAATAACCGGGTCAACTAGATCGATAAAATAGTTCCCCATAATAAAGGTGATCAAAAGAAGACGCAAAGTCATGTAAACTAATTCATAAAATAGATAGTTAAAAGACCCACATCGAATTAAATCAATTTTAAGATAATGAGACTACAAAATAAAACGCAAAGTATATTCTATCAATCACGCGAACTAATTCATGACAAATTGAGAAAATAAATAGCCAAAAATCTCGCATTAGAATAAATCCATCTGAAAATAAATAGCCAAAAAGTTTTATTAGAATAAATCAATCATAAAATGAATAGTCAAAAATCTCGCATTAGAATAAATCCATCTGAAAATAAATAGCCAAAAAATTTTATTAGAATAAATCAATCATAAAATAAATAGTCAAAAATCTCGCATTAGAATAAATCCATCTGAAAATAAATAGCCAAAATCTTATTAGAATAAATCAGTCATAAAATAAATAGTCAAAAAATCTCGCATTAGGATAAATCCATCTGAAAATAAATAGCCAAAAGTCTCGTTAGAATAAATCAATCATAAAACAAATAGTAAAAAACCTCTCATTAGAATAAATCCATCTTAAACCAATGATGCAGCGAATACAATGCATAAGTTACTTGGGAAATAAAAATATATTCTGACCACAATAAGTTGGATTGGAGGCAGAGCGTATGAAACATTTGTAGGTATTAGTAGCAAGAAGTCCCATGATCGCATTCATTAGACGCAAACCATCTATGACGGCCATTCCCGAATTTAGCTCGATACCCTGCCGAGGAGATGTTTAAACCCCCGTTGGAATGCCAGACTCCAATATTACAGAGTAATAATAGACGTAACCCTATATATGAGACGTAATAGAAAACTTACCGCGTAAATAGAAGAAGTTAGAACTGCTGAGTTGAGGAAATTCTCGACAATTGATTTTCTCGTTAATAGCCATTCGTCGATTTAATAAAAACTCCAAATATCACATATACGACCACAGGAGAGGAAAAAATGTGACATTTAGTGAAATGTCACGATAAACCAATTTACACGATCGATAGGAAGTGTGCCTGACTGTCAACGACATGGCGAGAAAAGAACCAACGGCTATCGAGATAGTGTGCACTGGACACAGAGTTCTACAATTGTACATACACATTCTGGATAAAAGAAATGGTTCGTCCGAGAACTGGTTATTTACATTCAATAGATTAAAAATGTCTCGAAAAGCAGAACATCTCTCTCGAAAGCGTCAGAATTACGAAGAACCCGACATCGCCGGCACCAGTGAATCCTCTCGATTGGGTAAATTTTAAATTTATCTAATTCATCTTTTGACTTTTTCTGAGCCCTAGTATAAACATGAACCACCCCTTAAACCATTCCGGGATGCCGACATGGATGGACTCGATCAGAGAGTAGCGACAATTTATCGCTAAGCCAAACGCATAAGTTGTTCATATTAAGTATAAACTTTTCCGTTTTAGTACTCATTCATTTTTTATGCTTGAAATAATCACAATTATTGGAAGGGAAATGCATGATAGACTCACCAAATCGGTCAATTACTAAGCTCCAATTATGATCACGATCTCCATAAATAAACACCTTAAATATGAACTCACAAATTATTGGTGGAGGTCAAGAGTTTTTCTGAGCAGACCCCGATGAGGTTAATAAATGGGCGGCTAGATTTGAAAATTCGATGTTTCGCTATTTTCCATTTTTTCTTATGCCCTCCATGATGGGAAGAGACTATCAAAGTAACTTATTATTACATTTTAAATGCCTAAACCGGCGGCATAAGTAATAAAATTTATTAACTATTAATAATTGTAGTATGTTATCTTGATAAATTAATGGGTTTCTCAGTCTAACTATCTATATAATAGTATGAATTTAATTTTAAAGGTCCATTATCTATTTATTAGTGATAAGTATAAAATATACTGACTTCGATGAATAAATAAAACAGAGTCTCAATGCATGGAAATAGCGATAACATTTTGTTCATATGCTTAATAAATATGGTTTTGATAAATCATAATGTCAAGTAACGACACTACATGGGAATATGAGTATCGTTTTGACTCGAATGGTTATGGGATTATTGAGAACTCAGACAAGTGAAGGCTTTGGCTTAAAGTATCGATATAAGATTCTGAATATAGTCTCAAATAATTTAGTAATCATTAGAAATAAACTGAACTTGGTAAATAAATAATTTAGTAATCATTAGAAATAAACTGAAATTTGATAAATAAATAAATTAGTAATCATTAGAAATAAACTGAAATTTGATAAATAAATAATTTAGTAACCATTAGGAATGAACTGAAGTTTGATAGATAAATAATTCAGTAATCAGTAGAAATAAACTGAACTACGATAAATAAACCAAAGAATCATTAAATTTGTAGTAGCTAGGAGTAAAACAGCCATGACGAGTAAATGACTTCAATTAAAGGTATTCGGGCCAACATAGGGATGCCGTTCCCATGTTTTGTAGTCATTAATAGTTATGAGTAAATTCAGCATCAACGACTATGCAATCATGAGTAGAAGGTACAACATTATTTTTGCTTTAAATGTTTGAACATTTAGAATATATATGAGTAAACTGGGTTTGGAGAGATAAGCAATGGCGATTATAACCATATAAACGTGATTGAAAATTTGTTGGAACGCAGCGAGCAGTAGTTTAACTGTGAATGCCGAATTGCCAACTGACGCTCTACCTTAAACTCTACAAAGTTAAAATATTCATTAAATTGAAGTAGAACCCACGGTATTTTATGTCGTGAGTATTCAACGAATTTCTGGGCCACTGTCAACGAGTTGTGAGAATTTCGAAACCTTCTAAGTGAATGAACCCATGGACTTAGACCCCGACGCAGTGCACCGTATAAACCACATTAACTGCCCAAATCTGAAGTCCTTCGACCCGAAATAATAAATCCGCCGCTATAATTTCGAAAGATGATAAATTTATTACTTCTAGAGGACTCGTGGATCGACGCATCCAGAGTCATAGCTCGGTTCCCCGCTCACTCGGCTGCCCGATGCAGTCAGGCAATGTGGGACGCGAGTTTTCTATATCTCAAGTCCGTGAAGCACCAGATGACACACAAGGCGACTCCTATAAAGTGGACCTCCCATATGTCGCCATTAAAATGGAGCCCGGAAGGAATCCGGCAAGAGAAATGTGAGGGCAGGCGGAGCACCTGCTGGCTCGCCTCGAGCGTCACCAAGCCGAAACAAATCGTCAGGTGGAGCAAGCAAGGCAATACCTCCGGAGAGTGAACGAGGATATTGCGGCGGGCAGGATACCCAGTACTGACGGGTATGCCCCGCAATATAATGTCTCGTATGAGTTAGACAATCCCAGACTCCAGAGACGAATGCCCGAAATCCGAGTGGCAGTTCCTCGACACATCTTGCCGAAAGAGATGAGAAACGAAGACGAGATTACCGAAATCCATCGCGAACACTCATACGCGAGAGAGCGGTACCTCAAGAGGAGAAGATAGTACGCTGAGAGCATTTTTATAGGTGCATGAAATTTCATGAGGTATTTCAAATAAATGTGTTCATTTTCATGTTTTAGTTACTTACTAGAATTAATTGTTTCATTTTGCTATGACTCTAGCTGCTCTGTTCACTAAAGACATGACTTATAAGTAATGGCCCAAAGTCCCTTCTCGACAAACTACTACTTGTTTTTGTTTAAATGAATAATATGACACTCCGTCTTGTTTCAGAAATGAACTTTCAACAATTCCCTATTCTACAAAGGGAGTTAGATAAAGCCCAGGCAGCCAACCGAGATTTACATCAACAGCTAATCCAACTCACCCGGGAGATCCAGCAGATCAAACGCACCTGGATCGAACCGAAAAGGGCCAAGACCATCTACCAAAGAATGGAAGCCGCGCAAAAGGGATTGGCCGGCGAGCGACAGTTAATGCAAAACCTGAAGACCCAAATTAAAGGGTTAGAAACAGCCGTGTCGGCGAGCCAAGAAGGGGCAGAGGTAACGTATCCGTTAGTCTTCGCCCCGGCGCAATTGGCTTATCATGACACGATAGATCCAACTATAAATTAAAATAATAACAAAACGCAACAAGAATACAAATACAAATACAAATATAACATGAAAACCCAACAAATTCGACCGAGAATTAATAAATCAATAAAAGTTCATGAAAATGAAACTTAAATCAAAAAATTTGAATTAGAAATAATTCAATAAAAATTCTAAATGAAAAATTATTAAAATAAATTAAAAAATAATAAAAATAAAGAATAGAATACACTAGAAAATAACAAGGTCGAATTTTGTTTTACTACATCAAAATTAACATGCGAGGTTAGGGACAGAAAATAGGTATAAATACCGATTCATTTTCACATTAAATTTAACCAGTTTTAACCAATTTTCACCATTTTTGAATCAAAAATCATTTTGAATTTTGTTTGAAAACCTATCGTGAAGCCTTTTATTTTTAGGTGAGAAGTAGTTTTGTTTGGAACTCTCTCTCCACGTCACATCCTTGCAACCTCGGTAGAGCTCTGCTTGGACGTCGGCGTGGGGGGAGAGGTATTTTTATGAAAATTTTATTGGAATGGATATGGTAACTTTGTATTTTACTTTTAATATACTTCAATAAATATTTATAATGTTTAAATCGTTTTATGCATTTAATAAAATTAATCTGTCGAAATTTTTCCGGCCCACAGCCAATACCTATCGCAAGTCAGCAAAATCAACACATAACTCAGACTCGTGTAAGAGCGTGGAAAATCGCCAATGATCTGTGTCCGTGAAGACCCAGCGTGCGGAACGCAGGGGTTGGAACGTCAATATTATTCCGTATAGAAGAAAAGAGAAATAAGGAAGTAGTCTTTTGGCTGCTCCCTCGTTTCTCGTTTCTGTAAAATCGACCTAAATTATTTTACACACGGCTCAAAATCATCACACCGAGTAGTCCAGTGGCCACTCATTAACTGTAATATAAACATAAAATGCGTCTAAGGCTTATTAAAGGGAAAGGGTACGGGAATAAATTAACTTGAAATCGTTGATATAAATTGATTTGGTATTATGAAATAAAATTAAAATTCGTGGCATACATGTGCTTAATAAATTTAATTTGACTGTAATGTTTAATTAAAATCGCTATAGCATAAACTACCGATAAAGACCCCAAAGATGACCCTAAACCCGAGATTTAATACGACTATTGCCCTATAAGATCGATAAAAAATCAAAACAGGAGACTATAAATGTATATATTAATATTGCATAAATCAATTAAAGTAACAAGAAAACGGCCATGAATTTACATTAATATTACAAAAATCTGAAAAACTGCAAGAACAGGCTTACCACCGACATCGAATTAAAATAACTCCAGAAGCGCATTTCAAATACCCTTGTAGTAGACGAGGAATAGTTGTTCCTTGCAAAATCCACTAATATAAACGTTAAAAAATTCCAATATATTCGATCGCAAAAGTTTTTTTAAAGAAAGATCCTACTCCAAAATCCTCAGTAGAGTTTCCAAGTATTTCCTAAAACGTTGATAAAAATTATATGAAGTAGTTAAAATAATAACCTACTAACACTAATACCGATTCAGCATAGTAATAAAACCGAATTTTCGTCAAATTTTCCTACGCCATATTCGACCCGAACCCCGTAATTTTCTAAAATAAACTGTAAATAATACAAACACGGAATATGAACTTACCCGAATTTAATATCGCCCGCTCATTTCCAACTGTTGAGAATCTCATAAAATTGGCTAACGTACTAAAATTAGAAAATTAATTATCAACAAATAAAATCAAACAATCTAACCTGAAAATCGACAAACCAGAAATCGTTCTGATCACATAGATTTGATTTAAAATAAATAAATCTATTCACCATTACATTATAACGGAAATATACGCATCGAAAATCCAACCAAGTCATTATCGATTGCAAAAATTATTCTTATAACATGGATTATACAGCCATAGGGAATTTATCAAAAGATCCGAACTTGCAAGGTAATATTGCCTAATTTCTCTTAACTAATTTAATTTTCATAATGTCATAGACTTTTAATCAATGACCATTATAGTTGTCACCCATAAATTAGTCCTTGAATAAAAACTAGCTAATTAATAATGGTACCCTACCATGTTAAATACAAAACCTTTAGATTATAAATAAACTTAGGTTAAAACTTTAAGTTTCCATAAATCAACTAGTCGTAGTAACGGCGTGTCGTATTATTTTAAAACTATTATAACAATTATAAAAGAAATGTAGGAGGATCATAAGCTAGAATAATTACCTGAATGAATTTACATCGTAAATTTTATAGATGAACCGTCGTATTTTCGTAGTTTGAAATATGCTTTAATAATTAAAGATTTAATTAGATTTAATAAAATTTTGACTTTGAGATTTGAAATTGCAATATTACGTTGATCGTTTAATCCATTAACCCAAATATTAACATCGAAGTAAAATGAGTAAATGCCGCGTAGATTTCAGGGTATAAATTATCATACGAAAATCACTGTTATTGGATAAAGATTTTGATCCGCGATTGCGATGATTTTTCTTGAATAACTAGTAACAATTATTCCCGTCTCACGAATTCTATAAGCATTTCCCCTCAGCAGCTTTTACATTAGGAAGTATTTTACATAAACCCCAAATGAATTTATTATAACATTTCTAAAGCAACTAATATCTCGTATAACGAAGTGATAATCAAACCTTTATTTTCCCGCGAACCCTAAGTAACCGATTATTAAATCATGCGGACGATTTAGATAGATTAACTTTTTATTCCTTTATACCCAACTATCTAACTATAATGATATTTCAGAAGAAACCATGCCGCTCGACTGGATCTCCAACCATGTAGCCGACGATCAGCGTCAGAAGAGAGTACAACTGACAACAGCAATCCTCGAGGAGCCTCAACCTATAAGGCCATATCCAACCACTTGGCGGATATTGGGCCTGGAAAAAGATCCTTGTTGGCCAAATGAGCAGCAATACCCTGCCGAAGAAATCCACGACCACGCGCGGAACCTCCTCGCTCAATGGGAGAGGGTGCAGGAGCAAGTGGACCTAAACGTAGTCAAAGCCCGGATGTACCTCGCGAATGTCGAAGAGGACATCCTCGTCGGGCGTATTGCGGAGACCCATCCACCTCGACCGGTCCGCGATACCCGGCGGCCATTCCAGGTTTCTCCTCGGAGGAAGGACTTAAAAAACAATTCTTCGAAGAACCCTGATTTCTCGGACAAAGGGCATAAACGATAATTTGTGTTATGAATGTGATTGAATTTTAAAAGATTTTAATGTCGTTCGTCTTAATTCTTTTTATAAAAGATGGATTCATGCGAAAGATTATGTTTGTATTAATCAGAGTTTTTTTTTATTTATCTGAGTCCATAAAGAAATTTAAAGATTTTTGTTTATTACAGCAATGGCAACTATCCAATTTCTGCAAACCGAATTGGATCACGCTAGGAGTGCAAATGCAAATCTCCTTAACCAAATAGTCCAAATAACTCGGGAGGTGCAGCAAATCAAGGCAACCTGGTTGGACCCGAAAAGGACGAAGGCCCTCTATCTCAGGCTCACGGCAGCTCAAAAGGGCTGGGCGGAGGAGCGACAGCTCAATCAGAACTTGCGCACTCAGATCAGAAGATTAGAGGTCGCCCTAGCAGTCTGTCGTGAGGGGGAAGCGGTAACGTACCCGCTTGTCTTCGCCCCGTCACAGATGCCGTTTAGAGATCCCCACAATAAGGTAACTCAATCTACGAACCAGTCCGCCACTCCATCAAGCAATCGTCGGCCAGGACGCAAGGAGCGTGCCCGATGCCGAGCAGCACGACCACCAAGTTTATCACATTAGCTCATGAATGTTATATATTTTTTTCCTTGCTGATTTGAATAAATAAGTTGCCTTCACTGTAATTTAATTCCAAGCTACGATTTGCATACAATCATCATCATGAATACTCGTACTACGTTCTCAAACCATCGTTCCATCTCCAACAGTCAACATAAATCCGCTCTTGAACTTTCTTACACAAGGGACAGAATAAAGCGAGCATAGGTCTTCTATCGACAGCTCGTGAACCCGAGGGTTGTCCGAGCAATTACAGTATTAGTAATAATACTCACTTTTTGCGGACAATCCACCCACTCGAACACATTTCCAACGTTGCCTAGCAACGGGTGCCGAGTGGTAGCTAGAAACATTTTGTATGGCGTTACTGGGGCAACCACAGGAAAATTTAAACAAATAACGAAACCCTGTAACCCACCACAAGTGAGGGATCAGAGAGAGAAAATCGCACACGTACCTTCTAACGGTGGGGCATTGGACCCAGTTTGAGGTCCGGCCAGAGCAGTTCCTACGTGGCGCTCACCTTTGGCGATCTCAAAAACCAATGGTTACATTTCCAACGTTACTTAGTAACGGGTAACCATTAGGGGCAATCAAATATTTACATCTGTGGTCAAGGTTGTCAAAACCATAAACCCTAAACCAGTTTTATTTTTTAAAACAGCTGGTTTTATAAATTAGTCAATTTTCGGTCAAATTTTGCACTCAATCTGGTTCTTTTAAATAAAGTTACAACTATAAGTTTAAAAATAATTTAAAAATAAACTACTTTTAAATTTTAATCTTGACATTATTAGAATTAATAAATTTCATTAGTTAAAACTTTAAAAGTCTGTTTTAATGCATCATTTTTTCTAAATTATTATTTATTATTTCTAATTATACACTATATTTTGATCCCCAAATTTCAGGTTGTTATTATAATAATTTACACTTTTCAAGGAAATATTTTATTGTAGAGTTTCATTAATTTAATAAGACAAATTCTTATCATTAATTTAATCATTATTCAATTTGTTATTTAAGTAAATTTTTATCACCAAAAAGCTTTAAAAGCTAAAATGTTCAATTAAATTTTAATTTCCTATATGCTAATTTAGTCAAGTATTACTTAAATTTCAAAAATTTTACTCTTCATCAAATTTGTTGTGTTAGTATGCATGATGCTTAAATTTAAAAGCGTTAGTTGCATCTTTATTTAATCTAACTATTTTTAGAAAGTGAAAATTAATTTTGCGTATTGAAGGAATGAAGTTATTTTCATGTTTGCTTTTAACTTTTGCAATATTCATTTCTATCGTATTTGGAAATGATGATAAAACCAATGCAGCGAATGTCGAAAATTTAAAAATTCTCAGAAAGAGTGTCAATTTCTCATACAAAATCGGAAATGATTTCTTGGATTTTATTCGAGGAAGTACTCCCACACATGAAGCTATAACTCATCTAATGGATGTTTTGAGTTAGAATTACTACAAAATTATTTATTATTATATGAAACGATTATTATAGATAGTAATGAACAACAAAAACTAAATCGAATCGTTCCGGTAATAGTCATTTTTGATAACATATTATCACAATTTGATTAAATAGATTAGTAATTTATTATATAGTAAGTTACTCCTAAGATTCAATTTCAATGATTCAATTTTTAAAAATCATTGAATCATGATTCTACTATTATAATTAAAGTCTATAAATTTAATATGCAAAAATATCAATTACTAATCCAATGTTTATCTAATAATTTTGAGGTGAAATTTATCACATGTTACTCGATGTTTATTAATCGGTTTATATGGTAAAAATTCCTTAAGTTTTAAAATTAGAAAATTTTGAATGGAAATATTTTGCTTGAATATAAATTTTGAAATTATGTATAGAATTAATAGAAACTTCATAAAAATAGTCAATATCAATAATTTGTGATAGGTTGCGTAATAACTGCACAAAGTAAACAATTTATTGTCATTTCTCATTAAAATATCCTAAAAATACGGATTTGTTTACATTATTTTAATTATCGAATTACGATGCATAATAAGTGGTGTTCTAGTCCGGTTGGAATTTTACTGTCTTAGCGTCACTGATTATTCAATTATATACCGATTTTTCACTGGAAGTCGTAAATGATGCTGTGTAGCCAAATATTCATTGGAGAATACTCTGGTCCAAAGGGTTTTTTCGTGTCAAGTGGTTACACAAATTCCTTCGGAATGAACTGTGTGGGGTATCCTGGATTTATTCTTTGAAGGGCCCAAGCTAAACTGATGCAATTTCAAGCTGGCCACTGACAATGTGTCCCTCCTACAGCGGTTAGAACGCCCATCCAGCGAAAAAAGTTTTAAATTATACTGTATTTTGGCGCGCTAATAATGATGTGTTGACGTAACATTATTGTGTTTTTGAAGTTACAATAAGGAAACTTTATTGAAGTCGCTATAACGGCCTTACGGGATGAGAGGGTTATGAATAGAATTCGATTGACCTTTTAAAAAGCTCTATTGCAAGTAGTTTTTTTATTTTTTAAGGTGTATTGTGCCAATAAAATTCTTCTATTTCACTTGTTGTTTGCAAATCTTTTCTATTCAGTGAATTTTTTATCTGTGCGTATAACAAATTAACTTTTTAAGAAAAGATTTTAGGGTTTATTTCTTTTGTTTCTGGAGGCGAGGCTAGCTGGGTGTGCCACAAGTTATATGAATCTTCGCTCAAAAGCTATTGAATTCGCTGATCTAGGTAGTGGACAAACACAGGAAGCTAATGTAACCACAGTTAAATGTTTTCTTTGAGTGGTATAGTCATTAATGCTATGCGTCGGAAATTTAGCAAGGTATAGTATTGAAATGGTTCAATGCTATTTGACCAGAGCCATTTATGTAAATCGACTGTTTTAAAATATCTTACACCAAAAGAAAAAAACCGATAATGAGCATGTACAGGCGTGTCTCAAAACAATGTTATTGACATATAATTTATGTCATATTTATCACAGATTGTTCTGGGATCAGTTAGTGAGAAACACTGATAACTAGCATTCCCAGGCATTTCTCAATGTTATGCTAACCACGACTAAGTATAAACCATTTTATTAGACTTAGTGTTTTGGGAAATTATTTTACTCAGTTTTTAAAGGGTTTCAGACGTGTATATATATACTGGTCAAAGTTTTACATAATATTTTCATTAAAATACTAACTTTTGTTAATCTGAAAAAAAGGTTATCAGCTAAACGCATTTGTTTGAAAACGTTAAAAATCGATATTGGCCACAGTTATAATGAAAAGTTACACACACAAACACATATAAAAACTATCTTATCCACCAAACTCCAATAAGCTAACCTTCATTAATATAGAAAGTTTTTAATAAATTTTATTATGTTTTACTCTAAAAGCCGTCATTTTTTAGAAACTTTGGCGGATAAGAGAGTAAATTGATGTATATGAATATATGAAGTTGAAACATAAGTGATTTGTTTTTTACAATCATTTAATAATACCGTTCAACCGTTTTATTGATCGAATTTCGTCAAAATTTTCCTCAGTCTAGTCTCGAAGTAATTGTCAGGTCAGTTATTGAAATCTTCATCATGGTTGAAACTCATGTCTCGCATTTGGTTTGAAATCAAGCGTAAAAAGTTAGTAATTTAACGAAGCAAGGTTTGAACTGTATAAAAGATGCATTAAAATCTCCCAATTGAGCTATAGGATGGCCAATGACCAGTTTGGTGAGTTCATCAGTGTCTAGTCTAACGTTAACATAATGCAAAATCTATTGAAATTAACTACCAGGTTCCTTCTTTTGCAACGCAGAGGTGCTGGTCAATTATCCGATTCCAAGTAATTATTTCATAGTGTACGAGTCCCTCGCATTAGCACCATACAGAAATCATCGTCATGCAATGATAAAATCCTGCTTTATTCGCGGTGTCACTTGCTAGTTCTTGTACAAACATTCTTTCCATTGCCTAAAATTTACTTAAAGGCATCAGTTTTCGTCACTATTAACAATTCGATACAGGAACTTTTATTTGAGTCCTTAAGTGCCACTGTGTCGTGCAAACAAATGGTTTTTGGTTTTCCATTAATTTATCCGGCACCCACGCTCTCATCTATTGAGCTTTGTGCATTGACTTCAACTGGGGACAAATGGTCTCTTGCTTGCAATTCATTTGCTCGACAAATTCTCGTGTGGTTTGGAGTCCATTTTTACTGTAAAAACGCGTCTAAACGGTCTCATCCAAGTCATTAGGAATTACAGAACGGAGTGCGTAATTGAGATCTATATTTACCCATATTAATTTTGACGAACCATTTATGTTACGTTCGCTCGGTAATGAACTCATGTCTGTACATCACACATATTTCTTCGATTGAACTCATGTCGAAAATACAGATCTTTTTCAAAATTGCACTTCATTATTAGGGCTAAAAATGAAGAACAACCTTACTTTCGAGAAAACGACGACGTCCTTGTAGAATAAAGAATTTACTTTCCCAAAATAAAATCAATATAAAAATTAATTGTTTTTGATTGATAAAAATTATTTATTTTTTATTGATTAAATTTAAAACTCTAATTATAATCTAACCCTGGTTAACTGAAAATATTATCACAAGGTTTGAGATCTATTATGGCGCTGAGTATTTAAATGCATTATTTTAGGTTTTCATTTTCCTTCCATTGAATAAATAGTTCGTTGGTTTTTTATTATTTTTTTCTTTATATTCTGACAAAATGAACTGCAAACCACCATCAATACTTCGCAAAATATTTATTTTTATTTTTTGTAAAATTTAATCATTTTTCGTGTTGTACTTCAATTTCATAAAATAAAATCATTTTATAACCTGATTAATATCTGATTTCAATTGGATAATTTTTATAAATCAACATAATTGGTGATCTTAATGCGATATAGAAATTATGTATCTTATGATAATTTTCAATTTATTTATAAAATATATATTTATTTTGGAATTGTGATTTTGATAAAATTTAATTTAAAATCATTAAGCCGAAAATAGAAATCTTAAAATTGAAAGCGAAATGTAAATATTATTCTTATTGAAAATGACGTTATTTATTATATTTGAATAAATATTTAAAATTTTAGTTTTTGCTACACATATTCTACTAAAAATATCAAGTGTTGAAAACGGATAGAAATTGTAGTTGAAAAATATGCATGAGCTGCTTAGTTTTTGTTGAATTATTATATGTATAGATCTAGTACAAGAATTAACATTTTTAAAATTTTCCACGATAAAGGAATAAAAACTGATTTGTCGAACATTAATACTATAAAAAGTTTTGAAATCCTTACATTCATCAAAAAATTGAGAAATTGTTCAGATTTTACTAATTGAATAGTTATAATTTTTATATTGATATTTCCTCTGATAAACTCGCTATAAGATATTTTGGATACTCTATAAATGTCATTGTTTTGAACATCAATTTGCACCAACATAATTAATTGATATTTTGTTAGACATTGGTATATTTGATCAACTCTATACAGTATATTATTCGTTCTTAGGTACTTGTTAATTTATTGCTTCATTATGTTTTTTCTTTACTTTATAAAAATCCACAACATTTTCTGTCAGTGGCTTGAGTTATTTTTTTAAGTATTACAAGTATTTATCATATCCCTATTATTATGATGATTATCACAATTAATAATTATTCTAATTTATTTACGTTATTTATCATTAATAATAAGTGTGACATGAATGGTTTTTTGTTTGATTATGAATCAGATGTTTTATTGATATTCACAAAGTTTCGGCAGTCTTTTTCAATTGAATATATTAACACATTTTAAGTGGTACGTAATTTGGTTGGTGAGCAACTTTTCCGTAGTTTTCGCACTATTGTAATAGTTATCCATATGCAAATGGTGCAATTTATCACAATATGGAAAAACTAATGTCTCGATTGTTTGTATGGGAGTTTTAATCCAATACGATACGTAGTACTACGTTACCCGCATTAGAGTGCTAATTATGAAAAAACGTGTCCATCGGTAATCCGATTCTTGTGCTTTTGGAGACCTTTCTATTCAGCAAAAAATGCTTCCAACTTGTCGATGCAATGTTTGGCTGCTCGAACTGGAATACCAGTCTTATGCCAAAATCCAAACACCTTTTCGATGGTTTGTCGACTAGAGTCACGAACGGTCAGATTCTCAACTTTGTGAAGATGCATGAAATAACCAAAAGTTTGGCGATGCGATGGCAACTTTGCTCCCAGAATGTCAGACTCCGCTGAACCGAGCAAGTAGACATTTGATTTTCCTCTGGTCTCCATTTTTAATCTATAAAAATAAACATTATATCAAAAACGGACAAGTGACAACACATAATTATGGACTAGGTGTTTACTAATCACTTCAAATAATGACTAGAATAATGAATTAACAGAAGTAATTAAACCCATTCAAATAATAGACAAATTGGATTAATAGAAAAAATTACATTTACCTTGAATGCAAGCAATCCGCTTGAATCCACTACAATCCAGTGAGACCAATCTAGCGCACTAGTGCTGCAATTAAAGACTTGGCAGACACAGTTAAGTATTGACTAAGCAATTCAATGATAGCAGTCAAATTATTTGTTATTTAATGGTTGTAAGCTTTTTTGCAAATTTGCACACAGTGTCTACTGTACCAAAGAATATTTATTTTGTCATTGGGATGATGCAATGATGATGTAGTATGTAAGTTAATATATTGTACAGTTACAATACATCATATTTATACAAAACACGAAACAGGTTTAAAACTTAACGATTTATTTAAATTTCACGGATTTAGTCAAACTTCAAAGCTTGAGGGCCACCTCTAAATATTGCCCAATCTGCATGATTTTTTGCCCATAATTTTATTTCTGTAAGTGGAACATATTAGTGGGGTGCCAGAAGATGATTTCAAACTTTTTATTTTAAGGGCCACCCTAATATATATATATATACTACTAAATTTAATGAATTGAAAAAAAAATAACAGGCACAGAAATTACAATACTATCAACAAGTTTCACTCAAAATAATCACCATTAGCATCGATCACAGCTTCAATCCTGCTTCGGAACCTGGAACAAGCTGATGCTATAGTCTCACTGGGAAGCACCTCAAAAACACTCTTAATTTTATCCATTTACTGGGCTTTTGTATTACTGGCATAGCAATTGGTGTATTTTTCAATTGCGCCCTATATAAATTAGTCCATAGGGTTAAGGTCTGGGAAGTTTGGAGACCAAACATTTGGACTGGTGAAGTCGTAAAAGTTTTCAGACAAACATTTTTTTACTTTTCCCAGAGGTGTGGCAAGGGTTGAATGTTGCTGCCATACATACGGCCTACCATTGACTATTTTTTTACCCAGGCTTGACTACAGTGTTAAGCAACTCCATGTAGCCATCTGAATTCAACCCGAGGCCCTCTCTGTAAAAATGCGGAGACATTACATCGCCCTCAGAGGCACAGATCCGAAAACCATCACAATTTGGGGAAATTTAGTCTGCATTACACGAGGAATGTCCTTTGGACTGTATGCAAGCCATCTATTATTTTGCATGTTGTGTTTTTGATCCTGGCAAAAGTTTTTCTCATCTGAAAAGAACCAGATTGTTTGTGGTTTAGCCGGATGTTTTACTTTGCTCAGAAGTTTCTTTGCGTTTATCAAACGATTTTCACGATAAATTTGTCAAATTTATCCCGAACACCCTGTATATATAATATTTGTTGAGGATTAGTTTATTTTTCCAAACAAAAATTACCGTAACTTCACTATAATATCTTGAAAAGTGCCATCAGAATTAATGAATAATCTGATCAACTCTATTCATATTTCTTTCAGTTTATTGGCCATTCTATTTTTCCTTTATTCAACTTATGCCATAAATATAATTTTGTATTCCATTATTGGTTTTATAATTTCCTTATCTTCTATTTCTATGTGCTTTTAATAATTTTTCTTTTTTACTTATTTCATTTTCGATCATATATAAATTGGATTTTTTTAGAGTTAATTCATACAATCTGTTTTAGCACCACACAAAGCTACACTGTTTTTGATTATTACATCTAGATTTCGTTGTACCATTCATCCAATTTTACTTCCATATCAAATTTCTGCATTATTACGCTTTCAAAATATTTTGAATAATTCGTATTCTATCACACTTTCTATTTATTTTAATTTAATATTTAATATGGCTTTTTGAACTTTATAATTAAATATTACAAATTTCATTAAAAGTTATTTTATGGCATATATTGCAAAACATTTCTTATATTACATATATTTTATTCAAATAGATCGTTGATTAAAGTTAAGGTTAGGACAATATATCCGTATTGATTTCATTAAATATCTTTCATAATTTTTATATGGTGATATTTTTATATTTAATTTTAAAACACATTTCCATTTTATATTTTTGGTTAAATTTTCAAGAATTAAGTCAGTGTTTCTCAACCGGGGTGCCGTAGGGATATGAAAGGTTTGCCGCGAGCTCTGCTAATTTTATTATTGAAAATTTATTAATTTCATGAGTTGATTTTAAAATTTTGAATTACTTAAAATATCGGTACATATATCAATTATTTTTGGTGTAAATATTAAACTTTGGTAAATATTAAGAACAAGAAAAGCCAAAAACTGAACTCAATTCAGAAGTAGTTAAGAGTACATTTGTCAAATAAGCGACTTAATAAGAAGTTAAAATTTCACATTACTATGTTATAAAGATTTATTTTATTAAATAAAGAACTTACAAAACTTTTTGTTATTTTTATAGCTGAAATATTATTATAAAAAGGGTAGGGTGCCGTCAATTTTTCAAATTTTCCGTTAAGTGCTTTAATTTTCATTAATCAATAAAAATCGAAAAGATAATATTTAATTTGCGATACTAATTGTAAAACATTATTTTGATATTGTTCAGTTTTATATGCTAATTATTAATGTAATATTGCACATAATTTGTATGAATCTACTGTCTCTCCTAAATTTAGTCCATGAGGTTAAAATTTATTTTAACAAGTTTATAGTGTTAAATAAATAAATTAACATTGCCTCTGTTATTGACGCTAGAATAGCTTTATTTAATTTTAAATTAAAGTTAAAATATATACAACCATTGTATTGTTTTTTCGACATTAGATTCTAATATATTAAAATATTTAAATTATGTCTTCACAAAATATATAGGTAAATATATTACATTTTTACATTTAGAGATTTTTATTTGGCTATGAATCAATAATGATATAAATGTTTTGTTGATATTCACAAATTTTCGGCACAGCATTTTTCAAGTGAATATCGAAAATTTATTGAATATCAATAAAACATCGATATCATTACTGATTCATAGCCAAAAAATTCTTAATATCATTGGAAAAAGAAAAGAAATCAGGTGAAAACCAAAAGAAATTCTTATTAATATTATTTAGTTATTATAGATTCAAGACTAGGAGTTACCAATCTTCTAGTAGTGCGGTAACGAGAGGATATTCACCATTGGTTCTTTTTTGTGATTTTTAAGCTAAGTGGTAAAAATATCAATATTATTTATTTATTTAATACAAATTTTCTATATAGCCAAACATTAAAAAGGCTGCACCTAAAATTCGTGTGAATTGATTAATCATATTTATCTATAGTTTACGTAAATTTAAAATGGGGACATTCTAAATGACTTCACTTTGATTGAAACCAGATAGTTACACTGAAATTGTGCTATATTTTAAGAATTTATATGAAATGAAAAATAGTTGTATAGATTTTGACTTTCAAACTTTTTATCTTTTGCTAGGATTTTTAATTATAGAAAAATGTCTTTTTCTACAAGTTGAAGCAGTGGAACAGTCAAGAAGCATTGAATAGATTCTTGGTGAAACATTTGGATTAAAAATCAATCCAATTTCATTTCGTTTAAAAGTCTTTATTTAATATTATCTTTAATATTGCAAGGATCAACTTTAATATCAATATTTAATGAGTTCATAAACAGTAGAGATTGTATGAACAGATTTTCAAATTCATCTATTACTTCAATTAATATTTCATAATTGGTTTCAATTTCAATAAATTGTTTATCAATATCAAGATCTTCTATCATTTCTTTAGCATTATCTTTCTATAATATTTAAAAATTTTAACTATTCTTTACTCTTAGTACATTATTTGAATAATAAATAACATCTCATAGTCCGCTGAACTATTTAGTAATACTTGTTGCTGGAGGCGGAAAATGGAAACAAAGATAATCCACTATGTTTTTGGATTTAATGCTTGTTCTGAATAGCTTCAATCAACATCTGTTATTATAAACCGAAAACTGTAATCCTGACTTTTTGATATAAGTAGCAACTTTAAATTCAATGTTTCTCGTCTAATAGTTTTGAAATTTTTGGCGTCCAAATTTCACCTGCAAGAACATCGCCCATAAGCTATTATAAAGGTCCTTAATTTCGTGACATATAAGCTTCTAAGAAAGTATCAGTGATTTTTCATCCATTTCTCCTGAAGTTAGAAATGTTTGTCTACCTAAATTTTAAATGTGCAGGGCATTAAATGAGCTTTATTTGTACGATGGGATTTAACATTCACTTTTTGATGGAATTTTGTTTTTGCTACACAATGATAGAAGTACAAACGGACTAAAATTACTTTGATTTTTACTAGCATGATTTCGATATTTTAATTTTTTTAACATTGGAATTTAAAAAAATTAATTTCATTAAATATCTACTAAAACATTTGATTTAATTTTTCTAACATTCGGGAGATCCAATTATGATTTTTGAATATTAACCTAAGTTAAAAATTTTTTTTGAACAAATGATAATCAGTTAAAATGATAATTATTGTTGCTTGAGTAGATGCTATAATACCGTTAAGATTTCTGTAAAATTCAATTTAACATAAACCCCTTAAGTGTGGAATTAAATTTCATTAAAAGTCAATCATCCATCAAAATAAGTTAAATATATAATTGTGATTTTCTTATGTTTATAATCATTTTCTGTGGCATCTTTATTAAACTACAGAATTAAATTCAAAAAAGTTAAAAGGGATAAAACGAGGGAAAAGGAAATAAATATAAATGTTTTTGACAATCATTTAATACAAACTAATTAATAAAGAACATAATAAAAAAATTATATTACAATTTTTTTTTATGAACATATAAATATTATGATTTACCATTGCCTCTACGTAGAACTTCGAGTCAAACTTTAACAATATTTTTTTTTGTAAAGCGCAGGAGTAACCCGCATCTCGCACTTGAGAACTGTGTACGGTGATTCGGATTTATCCGCATCTCGGATCTAAAGGGTTAATCAAGAATTTTTTTTTAAAGAAAATTAATAAAACACACAACTGTACTTAGATATAGGTAATTTATGGTCGGTAAAAAAGAGATAACCATTAGTTTCCTATATAGTTAGTGAGTACTTGCAAACGCTGGACAAAACATCTAGTCAATCGCTAGAAGCAAACAAATATAACCTCGTTTTCCTGTGCTCAAGAGAGTACAATGGGCACTAATTGGTTAATAAAAATTTGAGTAAATATTTAGATCATTAACTAAAAACTTTACCTTTGGTTGATCCAATTATAAGTATTTAATATTTACGGATTGATTGTCTACTATAGTTATCTAACACGATAAATTTTGAAATAAAATATCTTAGTTTAATTAATTAAATTATTTTCTATTTTATTTTTTGAATTAATTTTCAGGTTTTCATGCCGTTTATTGGATATATTATATTACTAATAATTGGGGTTTTATTTGTTGTTCTGATGCCTATAGTTGGATTTTGCTTCTGCTTATGTCGATGTGGAGGGAAATGTGGTGGTAAAGTTAAAGGTATGGACCCTAAACATGCTATATGCAAACGATATACTTATGCCGTTCTATTAGGCATGATTTCTGTTATTATGCTGTAAGTCTTTTTTATGAAAATTTAAATTATTTTAAAATTCATAAATATAAAATACCATATTAAATAAAATCCAAAAGATAATTTAAGTATGAATCACATATTTAAGATGTACATTGCTTACCACCATCATAACTACATTAGAGCTTTTAATCAAATGTTCCCGGTGTTGATATTTTCTAAATACCGAGATTACAGTGGTTGCAGATCTTTTGAAAAGGATCTTTTTTATTCTAATAAATATATTTGTTTAATTATATTTTTATATTATTATAAAGCATATTGAAATTTGGAATATTTCGCTTAAAAAATTATATTTTAAATATCTAAAAGTACAACTGCAATTCAAAATATCGTTTTTAGTTTTCACAAGTTTTAATAAAATTTTTTAATAGAAAAAATCTACTATTAAATTAAAATATAAAATGATGAAACCTTTGATAATTTGATTTTATTGATATCACATTTTAAGACTCAAAATATTAAATAAGTTTTTTTAATTGTATTATGTATTTTTTGATATTCATCTTTAAATGCACCAAAATATCCTCTAAAATCATTAAATATTTTAGACGCAATTAAATTCAAATCTTCTAACATTTATTATTTAATTACAAAATACAAATTCAAATTTTTTCTCCAAATCTGAAAATGTAATCAAATTGAGGCGTGGTAATTATTAATATTTATATAGTTCTCGGTCACCAATATACTTAATTTAATTTAAAATACTTTAATATAATTTACTATAATATGAAATTATCTAATATACAAATTTAACACAATAGTTATTTCAACTAGCTGACCGCACTTTTAACATTTAAACTATCTTATTTTTAAATGAGTTTTAGAACTCACAAAATATATATTTTTTTTTACAATATTTTTTTTACTTATTTTAATTTAATTTTAGGTATTTGAACTTCTTTTGCTTTCAAAAATAATATTAATTATTAAATAAAATAAACAGTTATATTTGTATCCTTTTTGAAAATGAACCACGATAATATCAATAAGATTACTAAAACTCTGACAAGGTAAGGGCAGTTTTTGGTAAAAAAGATCATGAAGAAGGATCATTAACTGCCGTAAAATTAAACGAGTTCTTGGAAGTAAAAATTGTAAAATATCAGAAACTCAAACTTATCTTATAATGGATAATTGTAGAGACCTCAAGACAGATTCTACACAAAATTTATGTATCTAAAATGGAAAGATTTTGAAGGTTTTACCACCATATATTCTTCATTTAATTCAGATTGAGGATTTTTAAGATATTGTAAGTTGTTTAATTCAAATTTTGGATCAATATGATGTGGATTTGCTTAATTTCTTCCTCCATGCAAAATCATTTTTTGAAAAACCCTTAAAAAAACAAGAATTTCACTGAAAATTTTTATCAATAAAAATTTATTTCTTTTAATTTCATTCAAATTTAATGGAACAATGATGAATCCAATGACTATATTGAATAAGGGGCAAATAAATAAATAAAAATATTTATTAATTCAGAGAATATTTTGGTGTATATAAAAATGAATAAAAGTGCATATAAAGATGAAGGTGCATAATAAGATGCACAACCCTGTATATTAAAATTTTGTTAATACTTTATGCTAATACTTGAAAATAAAAATTAAACATCTGTTACAACCTTTAATTTTTTAATAATTTAAACATTAAAAAATCCCGGTTCTGAAAACATTCCCCGGGGATCGAAATTACTATACCACATCATGCAAAATGCTCAAATGATATCAACACATTGTAAGTTGTTTTATAGTTCAGCACATGTGCCATGAGTTTTGTGAAAAAATCAGATCTTCCTTCATATTGATATTGAAATTTGTAAAAAATTTCTAGTAATTTTAGAAATCAAATATAAAATTTAATTTATCATCACCGACGAAATTGTGGAGCGTTTTTTTCTTATTGTTTGTAGCAGATGGTAAAATATTTTGAATTTTTTTATCCAATATTTAGTCACATTTTGTCTTCGATAACTTGTAAATGTAATTATTTTAATTGATTAAAATAAAACATGGAATTAAAATTTTTTGTTCAATAACAAATTAGAACACAAAAATATATTTTCGATTTTAATTTGTAATTCATAATTAATATAATTTTAATAAATTTTCAGAAAATTAATTCATTTAGCCTTTATCAATAATAGGATAATGTTAAACTCATCAGTAAAATAAAATTTTTCATTCATTTTTAATTGATTTTTTATTACCCTGGTTTGAATATATAATAATCCAGAAAAAAAGTATGATCAAAATATTATTTTGAAAAACAATAAAAAAACTTAATAATAAATATAATTTTTTTAAACAATACGATTTCTAATACTATAACTTCTGTCTCATACAAGGAAGCTGGATTTTTTTCAAGAATCAAAAAGTAGACATCAGAGCAGGAAATATAAAATATTAATTCAATATTGAAAAAAATCAGTTAGATTTAATTCGGAAAATGATACTATCCAAGGCAGCTTAGAGTGTTAAATACTCACTTTCAATAAAATGTGCCACATTCTGCTAATAATCTAGAAACATACCGCCGATTAATAAATTCAAAAGCAGAATTTGGCATTCTAAAATTTCATGTTTATAAAATTTGATTTGAGAAAATGAAAATCTAAACAAATTTCATTTAATAAGATCAAAAAAGTATTTTCGTAATGCCCTAGACTTAACTGCAAATAATAATCATTACAATTTCTTTTCTTTGAAATAATGTAAGCTTAATTAGTAATTTAAGAATTATAATCTGAAAAAATATGGATAAAATTGAATAAAGAAAAATAATTTTAATCACTGTTTATCAGAAACACTAGGAAATTAGAGTACTGCATAAACACAGAAATCACTGAAAATAAACTGTCAATGCACTGACTACCATAGAATCACGCATGTGGCACGTTCACGACAATATACAGCACAAATAAATAGTAAAAAATACAAATCGAACGTAATTCACAACAGAATTCATCAACAAAATTGACTTCTATGTTATTTAAAAGGAAACAAACGCGCTAAAATTCAAAGGGAATCTAAAATTCATATTGAATTTTACTTTAAAAAATCAATATTTTAATCTTGAATATATAATATACGATTTTACCCTTTCAGTACCAGGTTTTTACGTAACTAGAGTGCTTAACTCACTTACCCGTATCTACGGACAAGATATCAAATCCCACTATGGCGGGTCCGAATCCATACGCTTGTTACCTGTAATGTTCTATAAACTTTCCCACCCAATCAATTGACGCCGTTTTATACTTATTTATGGTCATTTTAATATACAGAATTGAATAAAATAATAATGATTAAAAGCATTAAGTAAAATAAAAAAACGCATAAATTATAAATGGTTATAAAGGATATATATTAATAGTGTCTATATAAATACTTTTAAGTGGTTCTATTTATGCGTATAGATATGCTGCTATTCGTTAGTTACTTGTTTCAGGCACAATGCATACGGTTAAGGACTTTAAAAGATATGATCATAGCATCCGACTTGCTAATTCTGATTTTCCACAATCCTCTCCAATAAAGGGTGATTGCTCCGAATTCTGCTTCCCCCTATTTAACCCCGTCGGCTATTTCCTCATCTCTTTATATCCCTGACTTAAGCGTATTTAGTTAATTAAGAACAGAGACTAATAAAACAAAAAAAATCCCTGCCATAAAAAACCACGAAATCGTTATTTGTCTGATTGATAATTTTCCAAATGAGTTCAAGTTGAATGTTTCGAATTGTCATTCATAATTAATGTAATTTTAATGAATTTCCAGAGCTGGTATTGTTCTAGCGTTTATTAATAATCAACTAATTCATGATACACTAACAAATCCAAGTAAAGAAATCAATGCTATTTCCCAAATCAAAAACAGTGCGGAACTTATGCACAATTCTCTTTCTAATATTTCAATTGAAATCTCAAACGCAGAAAAGTCCTCCAGGAACAATGATGGGATGATAGATAAAACTCAGTTTCAAGATGGTATTTCTGGAATGAATAATTTACAATTTATTTACATTGTAAAACACATTTAGTGCTCAGCCGCCAATACTTTAATAAGCTAAAAGTGGATTCTTTTAATGAAAAAGTCAAAGACAGTCTAAGTCTAATAATGGAAGGTTTGTGTTGTGCATTATTTAAAAATTCTAATATTAAAAAATAACACTAACTATAATTGTTTTTATTGGTTATAGGAATATAGGAAATTTGGGTAGTATTGGTTATTGACAATACTGGTCAAAGTAAAAATCAGCTTATTTTTATTACGATTCCTTTTTTTTGATTTTCAAATGTAACATATATTTTCAAATTTAATTCATCAATTAAAACTTAATTCATTAAAAATTGTGTTCATTATAGTGTAAGTAAGCTTTTTTACATAAAAAAATTAAACACATAAAAATCAACATATAAACAATAAACTATAAAAATAAAAACTATAATTTATTCCTATGCAGTCTTTGTTAGTTGTAATAGAATTATGCTGAATTTGTTTTTGACTCATATTTAAATTTTAGCACTAAGACAAACTTAAAGTAAAATATATTTCAATGTCATAAATTTTTTAAATAAATTTAATCTTTAATTTAGAAACTGATTCATCTGTATGATAAATTTTCAGGTCATTTTAAAATTAAAATTATGAGTCGCCTTTAGTGAGCTTGTTTTTATGATACATAGATTATATAATCTTTTTTTATATGATATTATTATTATTGAAAAGAAAGATATAACTATGAAAAATATCATGAAATGTAGAATCTTATGATGTTTTTCTTATAAGCTTTTTCAGTGTAATGTATGCGGTTCATTTATACACTGAGCGCAAGGGAAGGTCAAATAAATTGTTGATAAAAAATTTGAAGTTTGGTTATTTTTACAACCAATAGCATTCATACTAGTCATTTACAACTCTGGAAATGTTTATTAACTATATACTATCGTGATTTAGATGTTCCATTTGTGGAGGTTGCAAGATATTTGGGTTTAAATAAAGAATATCTCGTTAAATTTTATGAAAAGTAGTTTGAAGCTGTAGAAGAATCTAACACTACTGTAAAAGGATCTAACACTACTGTAAAAGTATCTAACACTACTGTAAAAGTATCTAACACTACTGTAGCAGTGGACGAAACTAAGCGTTGTATGGAAAACGTATTCTTAGCAGTGAAATATATTTGGTAATAAAGACAGTATATTGAAAAACAAAGGTATTAAGACTTCATGTGACAAGATCCCGTAATTCTACGATATTCTAAGATTTATTCTAGATAACATAAATGATTGCGGAGAGGTAATTCAAGGTTATACAATTTTGGATACAATCGCAAGCAAGTGAATTATCGTTATGAATTTGTTTCTAGAATCGATGTTCTCAGACCTTTAGAGGAGGTGGTCATTAAAAGACATTTTACTCCATGTTAACGTGCCTGAATTGATAACTAAACAAGTTAAGAGCTTTGCGTTACATCATAATAATAGATTGAAAATATTAAATAAAAAACCAGACCCCAAAAAAGCGACTCAAATTAAAATATTTCAGAAATATTTAATTTTATAATTTAACATATTTTACCAAAACAATCTTTCATATTTATTAAAAATTACAATTTAAAATGCATTTTCTTACAATTAAACGTTCATTTAATTTGAATAAACTTCATAAAATTTTCTAAAAGTAATTCGTTAGAATTTCTTTTTATTAAAAAATAGAAAAAATAATCATTGTATGCACTTAAAAATTTGGGTTGTAAACGAATTTTTATAATAATTACTTATAAATTAAAAACGTATCAATTATGCTTACAGTATTCGCTGGAAACTCAACAAAATCATGTTGTATTGTGTTGCAGTATTATTCAGTTTAATACAATTCAAAAAATATTAGTATTAGATCATAGCACATTTTTTTAATTTGCTGTATAATACTAGTTGAAGGAATTTTTTGATGTAATAATCTATAGTTTCAATAAAATATTTGATCAAGAAATACAAAAATGTTGATTCATATATCACATTGGTTCCAAACCTGGGTGATATAGGCCCCTTTGACGCGAAAACTACTGGAAGGGGCGGCTGATATAAATTTGGTTTTTTGGAAGGGGCGATTTCCAAAATTAATGGGCGACTGGCTTTTATAAAAATATGCTAAACCATTAAAAAAGATATGCTATGATTTAATATAGAATGGTATGGTTAAGTAAATTTTAGTTGGAAAAGTTATAAATAAAATCAAATATACGGATCATTTTTCATTTATTCTATTAGTAATGATCATAATAAAATTTAAATAAAAATTTCTGAATAAATTTTGTTATTAATCTTTTATATAACTTATAAAAGCCAATATATTTAATAGTTAAGCTATTTCTACTAATATAATTTTGAATAAAATATATTTGATTATACATACTTGAACATTTAAAAATGCTTTAAAGGGGCGTAAACCTGATAAAGGTTGGGAACCACTTATATATCAATTTTAGATAACAGTATATTCAGCTTTGAAAAAAATCTGCCAACTTCAACATTATTTTGTAAAAAAAAGTTGGCTTGAACTAATAAATTATACAGTGTTGAAGCAAGTGATTTATTTATCTGAACAATATTTTATTTTTACTGTTATAATTGAATCAGGAAATATTTTATATTAGTATGTTAGGTAATAAATTGCTTTAAAATCCAGTAATAATGGATGTCATTTTCATGAATAAATTTATGATTCTTATGTCAAACTTTGTCTAAATTATTTTAAAAATCCACTAGATATGTCGAGAAAGATTTATTCTGTTAGAAAAATTTTCTTTAATTAAAACTGACAACATATATCTGTTCATTGGCTAATAAATGGTCATTCCTATGTACATTCTCTTGAAACGAATCAAAAGGGTATAAAAATTGAATTTATACAAACAATAATATTCTACAATAGCAATATGGGCAGCATTGATTACGCTGACAAAACTTTGATTATTGAATTAGATCAAAGAAATACTAAATCGTGGAATTTTTTTTAGAATAAATACATTATATCAGGTATAAATATATCGAATCGCTGTACATATTGATAGTACAAAAATGATTTTTATTTCTAAATTATTTTGTTTACTCTTGTAACAAATTTATTCCCGCCTCAATACTACTGGGACATATGTATCCGCAGCATCCAATATTGCTCTGAAATATATACCACAGGCCTTTATCAAAAACGCAACGAGCTGAAATGTGTTAACTTTCAATGTAAATTTTTCCTCCATTACAATATATTATTATATTAATATTAATTTATGTTATTGAACCAAACAAAGTATTGAAAGGCTCGAGTAAAGCTTAATTTAAATAAAGCGTAACCAATTTATTAGAATAGAACTAGTTTTTTTTAATTATTACTTCCTAATAATTATATTTTAACACTTCACTCGGAAATAACAGAACATAATGGATTCCCGACCTTAAATGCCCGAAATTTCTTGAAGTTTTCTCTTCCAAGCGTTCTTGAGTATATGAATTTCACTCAGATTAGAACCAATCATGTCCCTTTGCATTTCAGGAAGGTGCTATGTAGGTTCCCTAACTCCAAACGAAGCCACTTTAATGTTATTACACTTTTTGTACTTTTAAAAGAACAAGTAAGAATCGTTATGTCCACGCTACTCCTCATACTATTTCGCGGCATCCCGGTTAAAAACCACTGATCTTTGTTTATGTTAGATAGCGACTTAGAGTCGCCAGTCAAGTGTCAAGGGTTAATATTTAACAATTTAATTGCTATTGTAAAGTCACATGTCAACTAAGTTTTTGAACAACTGGTCTTAAACTTATTTTGTGACTTACAATGTATTTTAATAAATACATAAAATGCTGGCCACTGATGGCAGGCCTATTAATTAAATTAATAATAATTATTTATTATTTTATACTGTGAAATATGTCAAATTGATTTTTCCAATAAATTGTATTTAAAATGAAATTTTTTTTTAAAAAAATCTTTATTTATTTAATTTTCAGCTTTATCACAAACTACAAACTTCCTACAAAGAGTCAAGAAACCCAATGAAAAATTAAAGGATCTCGAAACTAAACTGAAAACCTATATTGAAAATCTCGAAGTAACTTTTAGAAACATTACATTTATTTAATGTTATGAATTTAATTCATTTAATCAAATAGATGCAAAATGGTTTTATTAATTGTTAATTAATTTTCACGATTTTCAAATAGCTAAGTAGCTCAGTTAGGAATTTCAAGCTTTGTCAATATTTGAGAATCAATAATTTCATTTTGTTTATTTTAGACTACGAAAATGAATCAAGCAGTCTCAGATTTGTTATCAACTTGTAAATCCGATTTCGATGGTATGTTTTTGAGTTTTAAATATATTATAATTCTTTTTAAATTGTACTTTAAAACATAATATTTTCTACAAAATTTGTCTATGAATCAGATTTTGTAGAAAATATTATGTCACTTATAAAGAAATCAGAGGTGAAAAACAAAAAAGTCCTTATAATGTTCTTTAAAACAAAAAAAACGATTAGTGAATCTTTATTGATTTTTGATAAACATAACATGATTGGGTGCTTTAATTATAAATTATTTAAATATTATATTCAAATTTATGCAGAAAATTTCATTAGTTGTAATCATGATATTTATTTAATGCTTTCAATTTTAAATTGAATTCAGCTTACTGTTATTAAGAATTTATTTAAATTATATTTTTAAAAATAATTCTATTATATATATATATATATATATATATATATATATATATATATATATATATATATATATGTAGTCAAATATAATTTTTTATAAATTTAATTTAAAATAAAAGTAATCAGTGGTGAAAATGAAAGAACTTCTTTTATATATATATATATATAAGTTTTGTAATTTAGTATGTTTTAAAATAACATACACAACAGGCAACACTATCTGAATTTGGTTTACAAAAATAATCAGTATTTACTATTTAGCAACTGTCTTTTGAGTGACATTTGACATCTGTACAGGGTCAGCGCTATCATTAAAGCGAACTAGGCGGTCGTCTAGGGCGCTATCCAGAGAGGGGCGACAAAATGTGTCATCGCCATTATTAAAAAAACTAATAATTAATAACTTTGATTATATTTATAAACTATAGACACCATGTAATATAATAACATAATTATTGTAGAATCTTGAAATAAAAGTTTATTTATTTTTTATGTAAAATTTACTTTTAATTTGTATGTTTTAATTTTAGTATGTATTAGGTTTTTTGGCGGAATTGTAAATTTAAAATTTGGTTTGAATAGTGGTCAAGGTTGGAGGATTTGTAGTTTGAATTATTTTTAATAAATTAAATTGCTAACAATAAAACGAATTTGTCTTATAAAGAAAACATATTTTAAAAATTTTTCATATGATCGATGATGATTTATCTAGTAGTGATTCGGAATCAGAAGATTTTTCAGACGAAATTATGAAAATTGATATGTATAGAGAAAATGTTTTAAAAAATCCTCTTGATTATGATTCTCATTAGAAGTTAATTAATGCAATAAAACATTCAGAAAAAATGATTGAAGCAAGAAAATCAAGATAAACTATGCATGTATATTATCCATTGTCCCTTGAAATGTGGATTGATTGAATCAATGAAGAAACATCTATTTATTCAGACAAAGATTTCATACGTGCTCTATTCATTCGTCCAATTAAAGGTTATAGAAGTGTCGATGTATGGTTTAAATATTTCCAATTTATGTTAGGATATTTAACTGATAAAGAAGAAATTAGACAATGTTTTGAAGTTGCTATTGCTAAAGCTGGGATTCAGTTAACCAAAGGATACTTAATATTGGGGACTTATCTTATTTATGAAAAGTCATTTTTTGTAGATAATGGTAGTAATGAACAAAAGGAACGAGTATATAAATTATATTTAAGACAATTATCTCTCTTTTTACAAAGTAATGATGAAACATTAAAAGAATTTCTTGAGTGGAATCAATAGAATAATGAATGGTGGAATCAAATCCAACAATTATTCTATTTAATATAAATCTTTTAATTTTGAACATTGCAGATGGTTATCTAATTTTAATGTTGATTTACAGATCGCTCCAGCGCATGACGCGGCGTTCTAAAACACGTGTAATTGTTTTGGTCAATTTCATACATTCAGCGAACAGATGATGAGATTATAGCAAGTGTTTTACTGATAAGTGTAATTTTGTGCATTATTAGAAAAATAATTGAGTCAGTGAAGTTACGTGCAGTAAATTTCGTTTTGTTATCCTTCATACGACTAACCATTAACCACTTCTTTGCTGGTAAGTTAATAGCAAATATTACTTTGTTGTATTAAAATAATTAAATATTATTAATAGTGGTACATTAGTACTTTTTACATTACTACTTACAGATGATCTGTAAACAACTTTGTCAAATCAATGTAAGTCTAAGCAAATCATAATATAGTGAAACTTAATTTCGTAGTTTTATATTTTAATATAAATTGAAGTATTATATGAATTTTGTTGATTTATTATCATTGATTTTGCTATTCATAAAAATAAGTTAATCATTCATAAGTCAGTGAAACGTTTATGAAAGAAATTATAATTTCAAGAAATATAATTTATATACCTAGCTTTTTTTAAATGATGATGTGAATTAGGATTTACTTTTTGAAATCCAATTCTGAATATCGGAAATTTGATCATAAATGTTTCAAGAATGAATTTCCTTTTGATTATGTCAATTTTCCTATCTTTTAATTCTCTATCTGATGCCATTTTAAAAATCTTTAAAAAGTTTGCGGATTCGAAATTATAGTTAATATTAATTAAATAATTAGTTGCAGTGGACGCGAGGGCGCAGTGCGGCAAGTTCGCCTTGGATGCCAAATACTCTGGCACCGAGCCTGACAACTAATGACAGTTTGATTTATGCGTTCTTGATTTAATTAACAATGAAAATAAATTATTTAAAAGATTCTTTTATTTTAAATGTTTTTAAACATTTTAAATATATCATTTAAAGCATTTAGTAAATTAAATTACCAATACTTTAATATTGTTATTTTTTTCACTTGAAAAAGGCGGTGTTGAAAATTTGTGAACATCAATGAAACATCGATATAATTACTGATTCATAGTCAAATATTAAAATGAAAAGAAATAAGAGGCAAAAACCAAAAGAAGTTCTTATAATAGAAATTTAGAACCTGAAAAAATTTATTCAATTTCTGTTTTTCTATTAATATTTTTATTTTTTGACGATGGCTTTCTTTAATATCAAGAGCTCAACTGGGTTTCCTATTTATTTCCTCTTTTTATTTTATTAAATTTATTGTAAAAAGTAACGTTGACTTCGATTTATTTTTAACGCCCTCCTCTCCCATGTCGACATTTGTCAAACTTCTTCAAACTCCCTCACCTTTTTTGTTGACGTAATTTATGGATGTCCCCCTATGGATCTTAATATCCAAGCAGTCTTTTAGCTAATATGTCTCAAAATTATTTTTAAATTCTAAGTAGAGATATATTATTATTTTTTACACAACAAAAACTATCTAATTTTTAAACATCTTCCTAAATATCACTAAGCGGTTTAAATAATTACAAAAATGTTACCGGTTTAAAATTAAATAAGACAATCACTTAAAAACAATCTGGGCATTGTTCAATTATATTTTATTAGTTTTATTAAATGATTATGGTTTTATTTCACTAATTTTTGTTATTTTTCTTAAAATAATTTGGATTTGAAAATTGTTTAAAATGTGGTAAAATTAGTGGAAGAGAATTTGATATTACTTTTTAATATACTTCAATACTTTCCTTGCGTACTATTGTGGGATTGATAACACTGTATTTCGAAAGATGTCCAATTACACAGATCTGCAACTAAAAAACTGCACAGAATTTTTATAATGTTTCTTATAGATTTTTACTCACTAAAATCGGACAAAAATATTCGAAAAAATCTGTCATTTATACAAAATTCAAGACAACAGCAACACTGGTTTATTTTTTATTGCAGGAATAATTCCAAATTATATGTAATTCATATTTAATTTAATGAGAATTGCATTTAAACTTTAGTAGTTTTCAAATTTCTTTATATAAATAAGTATTATACTTTCATTTTTGTATTATTTTATTCTAAAATTCTTGAAAAAATATTTGGTTGTAAAATTTTTTTTAATAAATTGAAATATTTCATTCTTTAACTTTAGCATTGAAACAATTAATGAAAAGCCAATCTAAACCAGAATTAACTACGGGTTCGGTTTTAAAAAGGATAGTCAATGAATACAATACTACAGTGGTAGTAAACATTGATCAAATGCTCAAAGCATATAACAGAAATATAAAACAAGAATTTTTAGAATACAGAATGTATATATGTATCGGAGTTTGCTGCTTACTTCTTCTCATTGTTCTATTTTATTTTCTTGGATTATGCTTTGGGCAATGTGGTGAAAGACCATTTGAAGATGCTAGAATATGCAACAGAGGTGTAGGAGCTAATCTCATGATGGCGTAATATTTTATTTTTTAAATTTAAAATGTGCAAATATTTTTATTTGGTAGATTAAATATTGCATAATTTGATTTCTCAATTAATATTATATTTCAATTAACTATCTTTATATGTTCCAATTTTTTAAATCTTCATTCATGATAAGCTTTGATCGGTTAATTTTAATTTTGTAAGATTTTTGTTTTACAGCTTTTTATTTCTTATCATTTTGAAATATTGTTTTATTTGCTGTTTGTACATAAGAAACACACTAAAGACTAATATTTTGATATTTCATGTTTTTTTAAATAATTTTAAAACAAAACTCGTGTAAGTTCATAAAATCTTTAGCATTCGATCTATCTTCAAATTTGGATATATAATGGAATATAAAATGTCATTTCATAAAATTATTAGAGTTAAATTCATAATTTGAATCAATATTATTCAAATTCAAGGGTGATCATCTAACGGCCTTAGGAACGCATATGGCACACGAAATTCAATACAAATTTCACAAAACTATTTTCTGATGTTAACTTTATGTTGGTGCAATCGTGATGAAAACCTGCAACATCAATTACAATATGCATATACAAATTTTGAGATCGACTTGAAAAATTTAAATGAAAGAAAATAGAAACAAATATCTCATTGATTAAATATTCGATTGTTGCATTGATTGCAATCAATATAAATATTAAAATAATATATAGTTATATGTTTAATTGTTTATTTATGAATAATAATTGAAACCCACAATCATGATTTATTATTTTTTATGTATTTATAGATTGTGATAAATCTGTTATATTGTGAGCATTGTAAGGCTAAAATTTTATTAGTAAATTCATTTGAATTTGTTCTTAGTATAAAATAATATAAAATATTTATATGAGTAATACAAAAAAAATATTTATTCATTATTATATCTTCTTGATTCTAAATTGAAGTGCGTTTTGATAGTTTGAGTGGATTTCGATTATCAAAAACGAAAATAATATTGTCTATTTCCTACTGTGGTCAAATATGGGAATATTAAATTGCTTGATAATGAGTGGGAATTTATGAATTTACTCCGAATTCTATGTACCGTTACTCTTTTAAAAGATCCATTAAATTTGAGTAAAATCTTTAATTGTCGAGTTACAAAAATTGAGTAATTTTGATCGTTACAAATATTAAGTTCATTGAGTTTTTCACGGCAATATTGAAGCAAAGGTGATCTTTATCTATCTAGTTAAACTGTTATTTTATTAATAATATATGGCGCAGTTATAATTGATAAAATCCAAGTTCGAAAAACAATTTTAAATGAAAACTTACTGTGCTTATTTTAAGTGTTTTATATTTTTTAGTGGTGTTGCTTTTGCATTTTTATTTACTCCTTCAATAATGGGTATCACAATGACATTATTCACGAATGGCGGATTTACTCAAACGGAAGCATGTCGTTATCTTACAAATTCATATGGAGTAACTAAATGGTTTGAAAAATTGAATAAATTATGTTGTAGGACGGTGTGAAGTCAATAGATGAAATGCTGAAATTATTTTCAAAGCAATCCAAAGTTAAATCGAATTTGATTATTTGCAACAATACTTTTGATAGCTTGATAAATAAATGCCCTACGATGTCAATGGCTATGGCTTTTAATGTGAACAAAGATCTCTTATCCTCGGTTAGACTTCAGCAATAAATTTTTAAAAAGTTTATCAATAGTATAATAATATAAGTTTTATAAATATACTTGTTTATTACGCTCCATTTAGTTTTAATAACTTAAATAAATCAGCTAGATATGGAAATCGCTGGAGAATTTTTCATTGAGCTAAAGAACTATTTTTGTATTTTTGATACCTTTATAATTTTCCGTGTTCAGTATGATTTCGCTAATTTACAAAAAATTTTTAAAATTAATTTTCAGTTAAAGTGAAACATGATTGACAGAAAGGGACTTGGCAGGCAGGATTAATGATTGTGATTGATAAGTTAAACTCTGTGCATTTTTAGTTTTAACAAGTACTTTGCGTTAAGAATTTAAGCTACGCCCACTAAATAATCCATAATGTTTCAGTTTTCAAAATGTTCACACCAAATTTTTAAGTTCGATCCCCTTTTCTACTTTTTCTAGATTTGGTTATTAAAATTTTAGTCAATAATCTATCGATTCCTAACACTTGACTTCAACAAAAATCCCTCTCCTCGAGTTTGATTTCTATTTGCCATCCGTGGTTGAGTTTATATTACAAAAATTTTATTTTTTGAAAATTCCTAACACATTTTATTAAAACTTTTGATAATTAGCTTTATGCAATACGATGTTATTTTTTATCGGCAATCGTATTAGGGATTTTTAAATATTCAGTTACTCAATTACTGGATTATCTGATTATTTGTTAATACGAATTATTATACATTTCTAGGAGGTTTTGAAAAAGATTGCTTATATAGCAAATAAAATGAAGAGTACCGGAAAGGAAGAACTAATAAAATCTTATTTTGAAAATATTTACGACACATTGGATGGTATTGAGAAAGAAACACTGAAAGATAATGTAACTCTTAAAATTGCATTTGTTTATTCAGGATTTATTGAATTTATTATAGCAATATTTGGGTTTTGATGAAGGAAGCTTTAATAATATTGCTAAATTATTTTCTTCGACTTCTTCAAAAGTTAAAAGTTTTAAGCAGTATCCATTCAAACAAAAATGTCTTGAGTTTTTTGATTCTGTACGTAGATATCGTTATGTATTATCGGCGTTTATATGATGAATTTATAGAACGTTTCAAATAATTTAAATTCTGCTTTGACGATTGAAGTGAAATCTATCTTAAATAAAGTCTATATCGGTTCTTACGACCAAGTCAAATGTGTTGGAATGTATAATTCTACGAAGATGTTAATTGATGCATTTTGCGTTACTTTGCTCTGGCCATATGTAAGTTTTATATATTTGTTAATATTCTAAGCTAAATAATAATAACACTTTAATCTAGATAATAATTCTAAAAGGACTTTAAAATAAAAATTTCCATTTGAATAACTACATAACCTTCGACAAACACATACGGTTTGTTTCAATAGTCACGCGTAATGTACAATTAAATAAAAATCTATCCCAAATAAAATTACTATTAAGTAAAATTTAGTAAAAATAAATTTTAATAAATGACATAATATAATCGTGTTATATATGAAATATAAAACAGTGATTCCTTGGTAGCTGCTAGAGGTTGTGATTTCTCGACAAAATAAACTTCTCGAGAAACTGAGAAAATTAATTTGTATTTCTCGAGAAATCTCGAAATAGATAAAAATACTTGCATTAAATGTAATATTTAATGCAAGTATTTTCACTATATTATTTACTAATAAAAAAGTATAAATTTTACAAAAAGAAATTCATTAAATTTTATTCAAAATTCTAATATATGTATATATTTTAAATTAAATTTTAAAATTAACATAATTTATTGATTATTCATAAAATAATATTTCAAAAAACAGAGGCTATCAATTGATTTATCTGATAGGCTTGTTCTTTTCTTCGAAACGAAATTTCCCGCAGTTGAAAAATTCCTTTCGTTTTGCGTAGAAGTTGCTTTTATAGTTTTCAATGCTGCTTGCAACAACGCTAAGTTTGGCATAAGTTGGCCATTAATTGAAAAAATAGTAATTTCTCTCGATAATGTTTTGAAGCTTCCATCAGATATCTGAGAAGATTTGTTGCTTTCGCGAATAAAATTTTCCAGCTGCTTTTTAAGAATATCTTCAACTTCATTAGCATTGTTCATATCCTGCTGGTTCATAGCATTCGATTCTAATACGCAATCTTCAATCTCCATTATTTCTGAATTTTCTGTAGGTATCTCAACAATAAGATTTCTATTATCGGGTGATACAGGAAACAGCCTTACCATCAAGTCTTTAGCCGATTTTGTGGTTTCATTTTTACTGGTCATGCTGAAAAATTCATTTTCCAAAGAGGATGGGTCCTGCAAATATTTAAGAAGAGACACTAATGATTTATCCCTTCTCTTTCCTATACGAATTTTTAGTTCTTCAAGCAACTTTAATGCTAAAACAGAATGATTTTTTTCTAGTTCTTGAAAAAGAAACTTTAGGATTCCTTTCGCTGTCAATAAAGTAGTATCATTACGACTTAGCGCTTCTATTGCTATTCGGGCAGGTTTCAAAACATCTGATATATTTCTGGTGTTAGTAATATCATCAATGATCAATAGATGATCCATATTAAGATCTTCTAAAGCATGTTTTATAGGATCAACTATACGAAGAAATCGTTCTACCATTGACTCTAGTGTGTTCCACCTGGTCCTACAATCCAATAATAGCGATAGCTCTTTTTGCTCTGAGGCTTTAACGTAATTTTGCAAGACGTTATTTCTTACCGGTGATTTCTTGAAAAGCTTAACAACTTTTCGAATGTTCTGCACAGTATTATTAATATTTATATCGGGATCTGAATTAATTATCAAATCGCTTGGAGAAATGCTATGCTGTTCCTGGAAATTACTATTAAATAAATCATCTTCGTTTGGATCACAATTAGAACTTTTGTTATCGCTGGTTTCATTATTTTCTGTTTTAGATGCGTATATAATCGACAAATGGATAGCGTGATTATAGCACCTTTGTAAATGGGCAGGTGACAATTTACAATATTTTACCATTACGCTTGCACCGTCTGATGTAGTTGCCACAATATCTTTGGAAAAACTTATACCAAACGATTATAATTTTGAATTTACCATTTCTATAATTTTCTCAGCAGGACAGCTTCCTTTTATTGGGATTAATCCTAAATTAACTGAATCTAATTTTCCGGAGTATAAATTGACATTAAGGTATCGCCTGTTTTTGAAACTGGTCCATTCATCAATAGACAAACTAAATTTGTAATTCTGTTCTTTTAGCGATTTAATTTTAAAAACTAATTTATCTTTCACAAAGGAATAATACTTTTACACCAAATTCATGACATCTGATGGCTGCTGTGGCAAATAAAATCCCTGCTTTTTTATACTTTTACGAATGAACTCGCTTTTATTTATAGCCAAAATACTGAAACCATCTTTGGCTGCTAATTTAGCCACAATTTCCTCCAATGTTTCAATATCATTATTTGCATTCGTGGTGACAGTCACAAATTTGTCAAGCGTTGATGATTTTGAAGAACTATTTTTTGAACTGCCTGTAGTTGCTGTTGCTATTGCTTTCCTCTTCAAGCTATGATGACCAGTTAAATGCCGATGAAGTCCAGTTGTTTGCGATGCTTTGCATGATATACATTTTTTACATAGATTGCAAATAGCTATATCCTTATCCCAGGTTTATTTTTAAAATGTTGCCAACAATTTTCGTAATGTGTCTGCTCCATTTAAATGCTTCAAAATTTATATTAAAATTAAATTTTTTTCTGAATGTAATTATACTTACGTTTAAAGAAGAAAAATTTTAGTACGATATTATCGATTGACAGCTTTAATACTTATAAAAAAATAATTTAAATATATAATATTTGCACTTCACTTTTTAAATCTACAATACTAGGAATGAATAATAAAAAATGAATGACAACCTATACCTATCCATAAATTTAAAAAATTTTCACAACACAACAAGCCTACATCGACATAAAACAAAATTTAGGAATAAATAATTATGAAGATTTTTTTTTTGCTTTTTGTTATTCTTTTGCATGTCAAGCTTAGACAAAAAAGGATATTAATTTAATTTAAATAATCTTTTTTTATCGAGAAATAGAATAAAAATCTGGAGAATCGAGAAATTGTAAGTTGTTGAGAATTCTCGATCACAACCTCTAGTAGCAGCGTAAATTAAAATATTAGATAAGTAAATAATAAAATGAGCCCTTGCAGCAAAGTAACAATTATATTGATAATTGAAACATTTTTCATCAATATAATTATTATTTCGCAGCAAGAGCTTATTTTATTATTTATTCATCTGATATTTATATGAAATACTTATTGAAATTTTACTATAAAGTTTAATATTTCAACGTTATCTGGAAATTGATTTTTCTCTATCGAATAATATATTATTTATCCAATTTGAATAACTTTAAATTATTGATTTGAATTTTGCTAATAATCGTATGGTTTCAAATGGACTTTAGTTATATTGTAAAAATAAAATTAATGTTATTATTTTATTCATGATTATTATTATTATTGAAAAAATTTTACGTTCCAAAATTATTTATCAAAAAATTCAAAGTAAAACCTTTTCCACAGAGGTGGCCAGATTTATTTTAACCCTACTGCAGTACAAAAGATGGAAAAGTACATGTTATTTTGCCATCCTCAAAACATTTTAGGTAAGAAAAGGTTATTTCAATATTTTTATTATATGAATGCATTTTTCCCATAATTAAAAGCATTACAAAAGTCTTCATGTATATACTGATAAAGTATATATGTTTAATCTCAATTTATCACTACTCCAGAAATAATTAATAATTTAAAATACTCTTAACTGTCGTATTAGCCCGATAAGCACATAGCAATATCTTACTAATACAAGTTTTGGCAGCCACTTTACTAATTTCTGCTTCTCCAGCAATTCCTTTGACAGAATAATCTTTTAGGATGGATTTTCTGACTTTTTAATATTTCTTTACTTATGGTTGTTCGACGCTTTCTTTGATTTTTTCTAGAAATATACAAGGTTTTCCATAACATTTAATCTTTTTGGCATGCAATTTAATCAATATTTAAATAAAATTTATTAAACTGTTTTTAATTTTAAATTTAAAATATTTTATCGCTTTCTGATATTATTTTAAAACTTTATTTATAGTGTAATAATGTCTTTGTATATATGATAAACCCCGTATTATGATGTTTATCGCAATACAGTTGTCTTATGGCGGATAGTTATACAATAATATTTTTCTTGATTTATTTCATGAATTTAATATATGATTTGAAACTAAAACTTTTATACAGAATTTATATTAAAATTAAAGATAATTCAATGAAAAATGTAAACTCGATAATGGTGAAAAGTGGAGTGATGTCAGCCGAGTGTCATCATGGTTTTTAAAGAAAAATGTCAACTCATAAATATCATAATTTCATTTGAAAGGAATTTATTTCAAGTATTAATCTGATAAGAAAACTATTTAGAAAGAATTCGTTTTTCATTGCAATTATTAGAATTAATCAAAGTAATATTGGGGTTTTTATCAGAAAACAAATTTGTCGCGACTTTCAGATTATCATTTTAAATACACTGGATGCGAATGTTTTCGAGACGATTGTCAACGCGGCCATGACGCTTATTCCAAAACTATGGATAAGAATGTCAGATTATATGGAAAACTACAAGTAGCCTTAAGAGGAAACAAAAATTATTTCAATGCTTATTTTGATAGAACAAAACATGGCACAAAAAACAATACTTGTTTGGATTTAGGAATACCGGTCATTTTTTTCCGGTATTAAATTAAAATATTATTTTAAACAACAAAAAATGTATTTTACAGCTATATACACTAAAATTTTTATTTTAAGAAATAGACAAATAAATGCCGTTCTATTTATACAAAAACACTACAAAATCGGGCACCCCGATTTATAATCAGCTCGTTCCGCTTATACAAAAAGTTAGGAAAATTGTGAAGACATTTAAACGTTCACCAACACGAAATCAGGTACTACAAGATTATGTACGTGCTCAATTCGGTAAGGAATATTGCTTAATTCTAGATTCAAAAACTAGATGGGATAGTTTAATAGTAATCCTCGAACGTTTTTACAAATAAAAATTAAGCATAACAAAAATCAGCTATAGATTTAAATATAAATCTCAAAGATGCTGATTTTGAGACAGTTTCCTTAACAGTGTCCACGCTATTGCCAATAAAGTTAGCAGTTGTGTCATTATGTCGTGAAGATGCTAACTTACTTTCCGCAGATGTGGCATTTAAATTTATGTTTGATAGTCTTAGTGAGATAAAGTCATCACTGAGCACAGAAGTTCGAAGTGCCTTGATAAAACGAGTATTTGAAAGAAGAACAGAGCTGTCTGATTTAATTGGCTATCTACATAAAGGTTACACAGATTCTAGTCAAATCATCAACCGAACTTTCAATTTTCCTCGTATATCAAAATCAACAATTCTTAATTACTGTTGGATATTGTTAGTCAAATGGATCTTTGGAATCCAAATACAGCTCTACTAGAGCAATCAAATGAAATTTTAGATTCCGAAGTCAATGAGCCTGAGTAAGACTTAATAGAATTAGTAGATAAATCAGAAAGTTCATTGAAGAAAAAGTTAAACTAAGCAATTTTAAAACAAAAAAAATATACTGTTATCAGGAAAAACCAGAACGTGCTGGTGATTTAACAAAGTGTTTGAAAAAAGAAATAAAACTATTTGATGATGAAGGCGTGCGGAGAAAATATTTAGAACAAATTTATAATCTACTTTTAACTATTCGTCCAACCAGTGATGAATTTGAAAGGGATTTTTCTGCTAACGGTGTAATTTTAAACAAATTTCAATGCAGACTGGATGTTAAAAGTCTTTGACGCTCTCTGTTTTTTAAGAGGACATTTTAAAGGAATCAGTAAATCTTCATGAATTTTTTGTTATTTATGAATTTTATGTTTAATTTATTTATTTCACATTACTTTGTGTTTATTTTATCTTTAATTTGTGAATTATGTAAAACTTTTTTATGTTTATTAAAAATTCATTAAATAAATTTAACACTGAATTTTTAAAAAAAAAATTTTTTGAAAACCGGTTTTAATACCGGTATTGAGATTTCCTCCGGTATTGCATTCCCTAGTTTGGATAAACCAAGAATGCTCTCTGGCGAACTTTTTCTAAAATACCACATCAAAAGGCATTACCGAAACTTGAGATTTAAGAGCGAATTGTTAGTTGTCTATAACAACAAAAAAATTCGAATGCAATAATTAAAATTAGAAAAATTAATTCTTTTCTCATTGATAATTGTTAAATTAATTTTAAACTCGGCACAGACTTCAAAGAAATGAGTTATTATTAAACATTCTATTCATTAATGTGATCGTAATTGCTCTGACATTTTATTTTCGGACTTATATTTTACATTTTACTACATAAATTAACATCTTGATTTTGAAAAAAAAGCTTTTAATCTCAATAATTAAGAATGGATTCTGGTATGGAATTGGAATTTGCCTGGTTTTTACAATTCCTGCCATTATATTTGCCGTCAAATTAGCTGGCTTATATCGGCACACGGAAAAATATTCGGCAGATTACGAAGAACCGTAAGTCAATTTTTTTTAATCATGAAATAAAATCTAAAAATTGTCATTCCTCTATACACTAAATAATTTTGGTTTAAATTTTGTCTGTATGTTTGTGAATATTTGGTGATTTTTATTTCTATGTCTCTGTTTGACGTTTTCACCGGATGTTCTGAAATCTACAATATCAATAATGTTATTATTATAATCTATAAATATTTATTTTAGTGATTATCATTCATATATGGGATTTTATACCAATAATGCTGACAACATTCCGATGAAGAAGTTTGTTTTAATATCATAATGATAAGTGTATAGTAACTTCATTTTTAGGCCTAAATCGGGAAAATCTAGTCAAAAAAGTAAGGATATTTAATTGAAATTTTACAACTTGTTAAATTTTCATTTTTCAAAATGTTGCCAAATATTTTTACTAAATTCATCATTTAAAATCGATATTTGTTAAATAAATAGCAATAACTAAAAAATTAAATTACCAATAAAATAGTTGAGTTATTTTCATTTCTTTTTTAGACAATCTATCAATTACATCTAAAATATTGATGATTAGTCTAAAAAAGAAATTGAATTTTAAAATTTAATGGCGAAAAAATAATAATTTCTACTAAAAATTATTTAAATAAACAAAATAATAAATGTAGCTTTTTATAAATAAATTGCTTGATTAACACTTTCTTTACAAGAGGATTAATAATTCGTTTTAATTTAACATAAAATCTAGAAATGTCATCCATACGTAACGAAATTGACATGATAGTTTCGAAATGAAATCCAATCAACTGATAAATAGAATCACTGAAAACTAGATTTGTGATCTGGAATAACAAAATTAAAGCCTAGGAACTATTTTTCTTTATATAAGCTAAAGTTATAAGAATTGTTTATATAACCAATCTAAGAATTGAATTTACAAAATACAATCAAATCCAGTTTATGAACCTTTTGAAAACAAAGTCTGACAGCGAGATTTGGATAGTTCAGGCTTGGCTAACCCACATGGTTTTCGCGAGGCTCTTTCGAAATGCATTATAATCCCGCGAGTCGCATATACATAAATGTTTAAGTTTAGTGTGAAAATTTAAAACAGAATAAATGGTTTTCAATTATTATTCATAAATTAACAGTTGAACATGCATGATTATGCATTATATTATTTCTTAATTATATGAATGCGATCAATAAAACAATCGAATATTCAATCAGTGAGATATTTGTTTCTCTTTTCTTTCGCTTAGCCTTTTCAAGTCGATCTCAATACTATTTTTTGCACATCGTAATTAAACAAAAATTTATTATATTTTTAATAAAATCTCTGATCCTTTTTTGTGCAAGTTTTATTTCATCTATCACCATTCCTTCTCGTAATTTGTTTCTTATTCAGTTTAAAATGATCTTCTGACCTTTTTAAAACGAACTGTATAACATTTTCTTTAAAAACCTACCGAATTTCTAATAAAAAAAGTATGTATACATTTTAACAATTCAGTTTCTCTAAATAAGCATCATGAATAACTATGTTTAGTGTTCTAAGTGTCCACCACAGTCATATTAAAGAGTTTAATACTTTATTGGATAGACAACAACACACAAAACTACATTACAATGGTGAAACTTGTAGTCTATCAGATTCTTACAAGAATGCCGTCAAAAATCCCATAATATTTGCCATTAATCAGTGATGAATTTGAAAATGTTACTTTCTAAAACGTTTATCCATTTCACCCAAGAAGTTTTCGTTGAAATTAGAGTCGAGTGACTGTGGTGGTACTTATACACTTATTTTCTTGTCTGTAGAAAATATAGAATTTTATAAATGTTTATAATTGTCCATCTTCGCGGAATTTTCACTTTTGATTATATAGTTACACATTACATTGAGGGATATCTTTACAATTAAATCTAACCATGATTCAAGTGATTTGTGTCAGTGGGTCAATTCCAGATCTAGGAAGAAATCCACAAGGGAATGAAATTTCCACCTTCATGCTTCGTACTCGATTTTGGTAGCGTGTTTTGTACTTTTTCCAATTGGAACCTTGAACTGACCATCCAGCTAAAAAGATTAAACTTGGTTTTGTCAGAACAAAGCACAACAAGTCCACCCATGTGTTTTTTAGCAAATTATATTTTTTCCCAACGATTGCATTTTTAGCATGTTGTGCATAGGGATTGTTAGACGCAACTAAATTCAAGTCTTCTTCCACCATTTTTTTATTTAAACTGCAATTTTAATTTTTTTATTAATATTGATAATTACTACTGGTCATAACTCTGATTAATTTAATATAATATGATATAAATTACATTTATTACATATAAACCATCTCAATGTTAAAGAGGAGGTTTAGAACTTTTTACTTCCGTTTTTTAAAAATCATTTATAGTTATTGTTTTCCTGTTCTTGTCTATTAACAGGTAGTTTTTTTCTTGATTTCGTCGTATTACTGTATATGGTTCTTCATATCTCGTAATCTTTATTTCTAAATTCTTGTTTCATCAATAATTGGTTCCATATTTTTATGTTCCTATTTGTGCCAATTTCTTTTGATTGTCATACTTCATGATTACTATGTCATTTCAATCTAATAATTTTTGGTGAACTTACTTCCTTAGTTTTCTGAAAGTCGCATTTAAAATTTATTCGTATTTCAGGTATTAGATTTTCCAAGCTATTTATTCCTTTGAGTGACGCGTTAATATAGTCTCTTAAAGTACGAAAATGTCTTACAACCGCACCATTAGTATTATGATCGTACGAAATTAAAAACATTAATTTGATACCTGCTGTTTTTGCTTGTTCTTTAATACTATTGGCTCACAAAATCTTTTCGTAATTAACATGATATTCTTTGTGTGCTCCAAATTTCAGTCTATAATTAATTAACAAAACTTTATTGTGTTTTCATCCTGTGTGATTATTGTGCAGATAATTTTTTTCCGTTGAACGTTTTCCAATTTGACGGCAAATATCTATTTATATGTTTTTCATCACTAGAACTTTGTTTTTCTGACCTGCTTCACATATTGAGATAGTTGTTTTTATTTCTTTTATCAAATTTTCAATATCTAAACTGTTGTGAATATTTTTCATTTCTTTTTCTACTCCTGCATGACATAATAAATGTGTCTCTCTTATCCTCTTTAGGTTTCTGGTATCAATACTTTGTTTTAATTCGTGCAGATAATATTTTCTTTTAACATATATTTATTACTTCTCTTTTTAATTTACTAATCGTTGGTTTCTTGTATCTCTGCATTATATTGATAATGTTCATTTATAATGTTAGTTTAATACATAAACCTAATCAAAACACATTATTTTTCATATCCGATGGGATACTTAACACCAACTTTTTACATGTAACACGTTACCAATATTTTTTTTTAAATAATTTCTTTAATAAACTTGAGAAATGGGGATTATTAATTTTGCCACTCATCTATGACTCACGACTTATTATTTCTAAAACCTTTCTTGTTGCATGGGAAGATTCTGGATCTCATATTGTTATTTCATTTCTTCAATACTGTCTCTAAATTAGCATTATTTTCTTACCTTGAATTGCCAAGTTCGTTTTTGATCAATTTCATGTGACCTTTATTTATTAATAAAATGAGTTTACTTTAAAAAAATTCATATTTTGCGCAATAATATTAAACATTTGGACAAAGATTTAAACTCGCTGTTCAAAACTACTTCGGATTTTGATTTTGTCTTCCTAATTCCAAGAAATACTAGAAAACTTTTCGATGATTTTATTTCAGATCCTTTGTAGTTGAACGAATATGCCACTTTCCTGAATTATATCATAAAAGTTTTATTACAAATCACAAAATGTACTCAGAATTTTCAATTTTAAATCAATATTAACACATAAGAAATATAGTGTTTGATAACTCATTGATCAACTGCGTGATAACTCATTGATCAACCTCGTGAAAACTTATTAATGAAACTCCATTTGCGAGATCGAAACACTGGTTCTACTGAAGTGGGCTGTCTTTTAGTGATTACTTTGAACTTTATTTTCTGTGTATCGAATTCAGAAATTATAGTTTTGTTAATCGCGCTATATATGCTAAATATTATAAGAATTATTGTTCGGTATGCATATAATATTACCACCGATAAATGCTTTTAAAAAATAAAAATTTATCGTAATTAGGAGTATAAATATCCCAGGGTTTACAGTATATTTTGTAATTTTGCATAGCTTATATGGTTGCGTAATTGTTGACATATATTACGCCATAATCGGATATATTGTAATTTAGTGACTTTCATATCATTATTATTATTTAATTTAATAAAATACATTTCAGATAGAACTTCAAGTTTTAATAACAAGGATTCTTTGAAACAAACAAATCCCCAATATTTGCCCGTTTATCCTTACGATTCGTATGAATAAAATATTCTAATGAAATCCGCAATCTCCTGTAAAGCGATTTATTGGTCATTTGAAGACAGCAATACACTTTTCTCATCATTGATATTCATTTTATATCTTAATAATAATAATAATGAGTAACCTAGTCCGAGTAGTTTAAAATTCCATTTTCTCATGAATTGGAACACCTGTACAAAAAATATGAACTTTACACATCCAGCGTAATTTTACTATAAGTGTTGTGAATTTCATTGTCTTATTGTTATTTTGCTATTCATACTCTCTTAAACATGGGCGCGACCAACAGAGAATGAATGAAAATTTTATTATGTCAAACATTTATGTAAACTTTTTATGTTTAATCTCATTTTTTATTCATGCAATGAAATAATATGTGGTCGATTTTAGTTTTTGTATTTATGATTGAAGATATTATGTATATTCATGGTGTACTTATAATAAAATTTATTAAAGTTTTCCTACCATGTTGTTGATTTCTTTCTGTATTTTTATGATATCAATGGAAGTCGGAGAGATATTAGGCTTGTAGGAAATTATCGGCTTCATAAAGCGTGAGACTTTACATTTTTGGCATATAAATATTACTGACACTTTTTCTTATATTTGATAATATTTTTACAAACGTGTTATTGGTACAAAAGCCCAACGGCAACTGATAAAAAAAAATATGCCTTGTTATAGCCACATCTAGTGTTGACATAATCAAAAATAACATTCTCATATAATGAAATATTTTAATTTCTAACCGAGATTACCTACTGTCCTTTCAATTCGGAGTAGATATACTACTAGTGTTATCTAGATTAAATCAAATTTTCTTTATAAAAATCTTGCGCTGTGGAGAAAGGTTGTTTCTTTTAACGGGGGAGAATTCCTACTCGAATGGTTAATTTGTTTCTGTACATTATTTCTCGTAACATAATTTTCATGGTAACCAATGGTTGCTGTAGTAGCTAATAAATTGACGAACCCAAAAATGTCAACTTATACTTTATAAAAACATTTATATAATTACTAATGATACAAAATTTAGCATCACTTTCCCAACACTTCATTCAAAATTTAGTCGATTCTTTGAAAATATTCAACTCTTAGCAGACTTCGATCCAAAATTTCAATTGTTTACCAGAAGCAGAAAATACTAACTCTCATCTAAAAGGAGGTCAGTAATACAAAATTTTCATTTATTTATGAATACATTTTTGTTTTGAATTTTTGTCCTTTGATGTATTTTTGCTTGTATAAACCTTAGGAGCATCCAATAACGACGTCCCCTAAAAAGTGAGCTATTTTTGACCCCCATCCCATTTGCGAAGACCCCATCCTCCTTTCTTAGTGGAAGTCCTTAATTGATGCTCTCTTACTGCAGTATAAACTTGTTATTATGGTATTTGGTGTATTTATATTTTAAGATTTTAGTCTTTTGTCGCTCATATTCATGAAGTCTCCATCTTTGAAAATTGGTGATTCTCTATATAACCCCGATTAGCAGTGAAATAAATGCAAAAAATCTCGGTTTAGTTTTGTCCACTTAGAGGCCGAAGCTTTTTCCGTTAAAAGAAACAATCTTTATCGGCAGCGCAGGATTTTTATAAAGAAAATTTTAATAAATCTAGATAAAACTTGTATATCTACTCCGAATAGAAATTAAATAATGTCTATACGCCAAAAATGCAAATAAAACATGTATTTATCTTTCATCATAATAAAATAATAATTTTCTTCTCATTTACTGTGATAATGATAAGGTTTTCTTTTTGTCCGAACTGTTAATCGATCGACAGTGGTCGCATTGTTGGCCTCCCTTGCTCTATATCACCATTTTTAGTAATTTCACTGAGTTAGGGCTGGGGAATGATCTCAATTTTTAAGATTTTGAGGGCAGTAAAGGTTTTTTAAAATGTGGCAGCCTTTTTTCAAGGCCTCAAAGCTCATAGTTTGCTTGTAAGAGTGTGGATTCTTTAAAAAGTTGATTTTTTTGTGAAATATCGACTTAAATTTAATGAAAAAATTGCAATATAAAACAAAATCATGTGAATATAGTTGCTACAAATATAAAAAAAATGTGTCGATAGTGGGCTGCATCCAAGCATTAAATGGGACGCAATTTGTACATCCTTGGTCAGAGGAGACCACGAGTAGCTTAAAAGAAAACATAAGTAAAGGGTTTATTTTTAGAGTGGTTTGGGTGCATCTATTAAGAAAGTCCCCCAAGAAGCGGGTCTACACAAAAGGGTTAATAGAAAGGGGTTCAAGTTCTTAGGATATACCAAGCAGCTTCAGTTAAAATTTACACTTTTAATAAAATCTGCATACAATTTCAGCCTATTATTTAACAAATTTAAAATTCAACAATTTTACCATATAAATTTCACAGATTTTAATCGTCCATCATGCGTTATTATTGTTTTAAATGAGTAATGTCCAGTAACAGTGACTAACAATAACTAATTATAAGTCTAAGATTCAAGTCAGTAATAATCAATAGTGAGTATTATATTTATAAATTATGTTGTTTTTGATTTGACTTTTGCTGGTGGTATGGCAACAATAAAATGTGTTACCTGGTGGTACAATGAAAATAAAGTTGAAAACCGCTGCTATAGACTATTATAATTTAGTATTATGCTACAAATAACATATCTTAGAATTTTGAATAGTCTACAAGAATCTGTCGTAGTACTCGGTTAATTTGTCGATTATTTAAATTTCTTCGGAAAATAAACTGAACTCCCTTGCGGTGCTCATGAAAAGGAACGAGAAATGGCTCAAAATTGTGTATTACTTGTCGGAAATCCTTAACGTAAGCTCCCTTTTAAAAACACATTTTTATTAAAGGGGGAAACTTCAAACTTCAAAAATTTCCAATCGAAAAATGATTATATAAAATTTAGCTTATAATTAGTAAGTAGAATAAATCAAGTTGAAAATATAAGAAACAACGATAAATCATTTATTTAATAATTCTTCATTCTTCGGTATTGCTCATGTCACCTTCACCTTGATTGACAGCACTAATACATGTCCATTGGCCTTCAAGGCTTTGTTTCCATAGCGATATCTGAAAATGTTACTATAAGAAAAGACTTGAAGGAAATTATAAATACGTTATTTTCCCCACTAGACACAGCTAGAATATCCCCGGTGACCGACCAGGAAAGATGCCAAACTACTTGAGGAAACACCGGTAGAGAAGTCTGTTGCCACTGACCATTGCTATACTCAGCACATTGTGTCCAAATGTTCACATGGCCAGTTTGGTCACAGCTGGCGATTACTTGCTGATTGGAGCTCGTCATTGGACACCAAGCTACATCACGCACCCAATCACTGTGGCCCCTGAGTACCGTTTCTTCAATCCACCTTCCACTCGCTTCTCTACAACACATTAAAATCATATTCCAGCAATAATTCTATGGAATACTTCCAGATTTTCACTTCTCCATCGCAACCGCCAGAAACAAGGCGTTTGTAAACCTTTTCACCTTCGGCATCTTCACTAAAGGTAATCGGAGCCCAGCATACAGCATTGATTCCAATCTATAAATCAGATTCATTAGGCCAAATGATACGATGGACAAACATTGTGTGCATCACAAATCTTCTTGAAATCTTGATTTCCATCTCCCAATATCGTGATGATCGATATGCTGCCGTCCGAACTGCCACAAGCCAGCATCGGCCCATACTCTGGCGGTGACCAACAGACACTATTGACTGCACTCGGAAATCAAATTCAACTTTCATCAATATTAAATAACTTTTAAATAAGGCCCATCCGTAAATGAAGTCACGCAATTTCATTCCATTTTTAACACTCCCCCCTTCATTATCACAAATCTGAGTAATTACGGTTTTTTAAAAAAAAATATTTAAAGAAATAGTTTATTAAGAATGAAAATCGAAATTCTGTTGAAAAGAGAATTATAATTATAAAAAGAAGAGTGAAATAAATATTAATATTTTTGTTGTTGATAGAAGATTAAATTAAATTATTTAGTTTAAATTGTAAACAGACTTATGGCCGCGATAATATGATGACATCGACATAGGAGAGAAAATATGAATAATTAAATTTTTAGTATAAATGAAATTTCGGTGTCTAATTTTCAGATCAAGAAAAGTAAGCATATAAATCAGAGTCTAGAAAATTTGTTTGGAAATATTATGTGATGAAATATATATTTTACTCAAATTTATGTAGTCATCAATTCAAAATAAATAATGAAATGCAATGCAAGTATATTGCAACTGTCACAAATTGGTATTTCCCTTAAATATTACGTAAAAAATCAGCATTCCCCTAAAATATATTTAACGTTTGTTAGATAACTTAGCTTATTTAATATACTGTGTTCCGTGATAAGAACGACTAAATCTCAGACACGTGACGTCATTTATGAACGGACCCTGTGACAATTAACCAAATAACTATATTTCCTCAAATGTGTAGTGAAGCTTAAATGATTGAAAAGGTACGATGGATTATCGTCCCTAGAATGGTGCGTGATGACTCGTAATGAGCCAGTAGTAGATATATGTAAGCTCACTGACTCATTACCAGTTATCACGCTAAAACCTCCCATCCACCTTGGATCGATAATATAAAACACAAATTATTTTAAATTTCGCACAAATTTTTTTCAAGTGCAATATTGATGTTTAAGTGCAATGTGCCATTTTGACTATAATCAGATACACTTTTTGACTATAAATTATTTTCGATTACAAGCGAAACATTATTATAAAACTAATTACATAATATCAATTATGAAGGTAAAATTATTCTTGCACACATTGGAAACCACTGTTTTAGAAGCATCAAATCATTAACTTTAAATAAATTTTTGCGGCTCATCCTAAGTTTCGGATCAAAATAAAAAAATTCAATTCAGTTTTAAATGGAAATTTTATTTACGATCAAAAACCAAAAGTAGTTCAAGTTTAAATTTTCAAATTAAAATGATTATTATATTTTTAATTGAATAAATATTCTTAACATAATTTTTACCTGAACTGTCATGATTGCAATATTCCTTTAATTTTTGCCATACTCCACTCGATGGACCGTATATTATAACTTTTTTATCGTAACCACATGATGCCAATAAATTGCCGAATTGTGGATGACTCCAACTAACTTGCCAAACTGGACCCTGGTGTCTAATTAAACGATAACTATGAATTACAATAAATAACTATTACTCTTTCAAATCGGCAACAAGATTGTGATTATCATTGAAAACTTCAAATATTTTGACAGATGAATCCGAAGAACAGGATGCTAAAAATCGGCCGTAAAAATCCATTTGAGCATCATGCTAGAGATGTAAATTAATAAAGTTTCATAATAAAAATTCTTACAATTATATCTTCATGTCGTGTATCAATTGACACTTCAACTGAAACCTAAATTTAAAAACCATATTATTTATATTTATTAATTAGTTAATTTACCATGACGTGTAATAATTATTAAAATTTAATAATGACAAAATAAATAAATTATTATTTAAACAATATGAGTAAATTCTTAATGACTGCAATCTTGGATTTTTTTATAAAATTGAATATATTTAAAAGTTATTTATTTTTATAAAATATTATTGAATAAAATTAAGATGACTTTAAATTTTAGAAAGATTATAATAATAGAGTTATTAGTAAATTTTAATTTATTATAGCCACCTAATAGTTCTGTAAGAATATTATTTGGTAAATTAGTTATCAACAACGATAATTTGCTTTGTTTCCACATGGAAATATTATACAAAAACTTCGAATATTGCTTAAGCTGATTGCGGACATTATTAACTGTGTGGGGTTAGTAGTGTTGATGACCTAAACCCCATTACATACAAAGTATTTCAATGCCTGCCGATGGTTTCTCGTTGCTAGGCAACGTTGGAACTGTAACCATTGGTCATAGGACCGCCAAAGATGAGTTCCGATGTCATAACTGCTGGTGGGTTTCTGGGTTTTGATATTTTGAAACTATATGGTTGTTACCCAGACAACCCCATACAAATATTCTTTCACTTACCACTCGGCACCCGTTGCTGAGCAACGTTGGAACTGTGTTCGAGTGGGTAGATCGTCCGCAAAAAGTGAGCACTATTACTAATACTGTAATTGACCGAACGATCTCTGGGTCCAACGACTGTCGATAGAACCTCTGTGCCCGCTTTTGATTTTTGGTCCCCTTATATCGCTAACGTCATCATTTGCATTCATAGTTCTCGCGCAAACTTCTCATTCAGGCGGTTTAATGTCCTCATACTACCTCTGTGAGTTGACACTTATCGAATCCTTCAAATATCATTTAAATAACAATTGGTGGGTTACTGGGCGCTGATGTTTGTTTTAATCTTTCTATGGTTACCCAGGTAACACAATATAAATATTTCTTGCTACCACTCGGCACCCGTTGCTAAGCAGCGTTGGAACTGTGTTTGAGTGGGTAGATCGTCATCAAAAAGTGAGCTTTATTACTAATGCTGTAATTGCTCGGACGATCTCTGGGTCCAACGAGCCGTCGTTAAAAGACTTATGCTCGCTTTAGATTATTGGTCCCCTGTATGTCGTAGACTTTATTGTTGGAGTTCATTATGGTATAGAAGGAATTCGACAATGATATTTTAGAAACAAAACAAGCGGCTGCATGTCGTAATTGGCGTTTTAGTGTATTGATTGCGGGGTTTAATGTACTTATCAAACTTTTGAAGACATCGTTTTGAATAACAAAAAATATATATAATTTGTAATTAAACATATTTAATTCACAAGCTAAAACACATTCTATAAGTTGATTAGGCCGTGCTTAATAATCGAGCGGCTCGACGTTTAGCCCACTCTTTTCGTCCGGGACGATGACTACTTGTTGCTGGCGTCGTTGTTGGGGTTGCCGCCGTTTCCCGGTAGGCTAATTCGGCAGTAGCAAACACGAGGGGGTAGGTTACAGCTGTCCCTTCCTGGCTGGCAGCTAATGCGACCTCCAGTCCCTTGATTTGTACCTTTAGGCTTTGGTTTAGTTGCCTTTCTTCCCTCCAGCCCTTCTGCGCCGCAGTGAGCCTTTGATAGATTCGCTTGGCTTTCCTTGGTTCACCCATGTGGATTTCGTCTGCTGCACTTCTCTAGACAGATGGAGAATCTGTTCATAGAAGCTTTTATTGACTGCCCTTGCGTGTTCTAATTCCTCTTGCAGGATCTTTTTGGATTCCATTTCTACAAATATTATCATCAAAGATTTTCATAAATCTCGGGCTATTAATTTATCACACAATTCGACAACATTAACTAGGTAAACAGGAAAAACTCGGAAATGGTAACTAATTATTTATTGAAATTTATTAAAATGCGAGCATATGGATCAATCACTGGGTTGAGTACCGGAGTGGGGCCCTTGACTATCATTGTCAGAGTCCGACTGAACGGGAGAAGGCTCATAATATACGAAACCTGGGCGTTTTGTATTTCGAATTTGCTTGGATCTGACTGGCGGCAGATAATCGTAGGTGTCGGCGAACCTACCGGCCACGATATCCTCTTCCACATTGGCCAGGTATTGTCTGGCCCAGATCACGTGGCGGTCGACTCTGCGTTGGTGATCTTCAAGGCGGGCCAGAAGTGATCGGGCCCGATCATGGATGTCTCGGGCCGGACTTGGGCCACTTCGTTGTCCGCCCTGCCTAAATTGTCTCATAGTGTTTTCTACCATGAGTACAGCATCCTGTTGGTTTTCTCCGGTTTGGGGCATATCGGGGTACCTTTCTCGTCCGAAGCGTCGCCACGCTTGCCTCCACCGGTCGGCAACGTGTGTGGGGACCCGAATAAAAGGTCCTGATCTTTCTGAAACAAGGTATTATCCAACGAATTGTCATGGCTGTCAAAAAACAAAAAAATAATATCACAATTTCTATCATAGTCCAAAAATTTATAGTATCAAAAATCAGGGCAGTCCTCTCAAATAAATTCACTTTTTATAGCGTGGGTCCGGCTTCCCGTTAATTATAGTCCTCCTAGGTAGTCACAAACCGAACTTACGGTTATGATTTTAGGTTGATTACGCACGGCGACACCCCACTCTATATATTGCATTTGTGGAATTATTTTTGATCGACCAAAACTTTCCTGCATGATGGCCAACATAAACAAAGATAATTATAATAAATTAACCAAGACAACAAAAAAAAATTTCAATTTTAAATTCACTTCTAATATATTCATGCCTAGTAACCATAAATGACAAAATCTAGCACTTTAAACTAATGGTAAATAATCGCATAATAAATACAAAATCACATCAATCACAAAGGAGAGTAATATGAGGAACAACGTTAACTGTAATTGTCCTCGCTAAGGAATTCATACAACATCGTAATGTTTTAACAATCCATTGATATCGGTGGATGGGAATTAATCTCTATTGTTTCGTGGAGAGATCAAGGTCCTTGCAGCAAAACGCCTAAATGGTAAATTCCAGGTCACCTTCGGGAAGTTGATTGAACCTGTTCATCTTTTGCCAAACCCTACTCTTCCGTATTTGGTCATCAAGACTCATTGTAAAATGTGTTTTCGAGCAGCTTGGCGGTGCTTAGTCCTGGCTATGGTAAATTAACAAATTTTTTATCGTGCCTTGTACTCCTTCTTACCATTGATTTCTAAAATCCACCATTTCCTAATATAGATAAAATAAAAACGTATTAAAATTCATCTCTTTAATTCGTGAACTCTGAAGTTTAAAAATCATTAGAATCCATTATTAGAATTATAATTATTTATGTAATTAGTAGGAAAGTTATTTACATTAAAGATCTCGAAAATAGTTATACATAATAAGAATCAAAATTTACCATAAATTCGTGGATCTGGATCCCGTGTTAATTCACTTCCTGACTCTTTGGTTGTGGTCATCTCCTTATCTAAATTCCATTGTCGATGCATTTTTTAAATGATTAGTGTTTTTCTATATTTGAAAACGTTAACTGATAATCCGAACACTATTGATGCCTATTATATGAAGCGGTGTGTCGGTTACAAAGGCGAGGTGACGAACGTGTATGCCTGTCATCGGTGTGTGTTCGGGGAAAAAATCATGCCGGCTAGCATTAAAGGAGCCCTTTGCATTGTGCGAGTATGTAGTCTACTGCTAGTATGGGCGTGTGGTACCGACCATTTCTCCGGGAATTATGTCGGTCTCCGTCTGATGTGTGTCTACTCGCGATTCAGCGATCGTGACATTTTCGCGAAATGTCACATTCAAAAGATTTTCTCATCGATTGGTTTGGGTCATATATTGTGTTGGGCCAGAACGTAAGCGGCCTTGAAAAATGTTTAAATGGATCAGAAACACACACGCAGATACAACACGCAATTTAAAATAAACCTGAAAAACACCAATTAAACCATATAAAATCTGAGAAATAAAAGAATTAAATATAAATTAATAAACATAAAAATAAAATAAAGTAATAACAAAATGCACCAAGATCCGCACGATACTTACACAAATATAACAAGAAAACACAACAAATTCGACGAAATTGAAAAAATCAATTAAAGTTCATTAAAATGAAATTTAAATCGAAAATTTTGAATTAGTAATAATTCAATAAAAATTCGAAATAAAAAATTATAAAAATAAATCGAAAAATAATAAAAATAAATAATAGAATTTGCTAGAAAATAACAAGGTCGAATTTTGTTTTACTGCATCAAATTTCACACGTCATACAAATAGGTATAAATACTGATCCATTTTCACATTTAACTTAACCATTTTTCAAACCAGCTTAAAACCATTTTTAGTAACCATATTTTCAAGTCTTGAAAACCACTTTGAGAATTGTTTTAACTATTTTGAAAATCTTAATTGTTGAAGCTATTTCGATTTTACAGTTATTATTCTAGGTGAGAAATATTTATGTTGGAGCCCTCTTTCCACATCACGTTCATAGCATCTCTGTAGAGCTCTGCTTGACGGCGGTGTGGGGAGAGAGGCATTTATACTTTCTGTTATGATATTTTATGCTATTATGTGAAAATTTTGGAATGGTTATGAAGGGTAATTCTGTTATTTTGTCCTAATTAATAAATATTATTAATATATTTAAATTGTTCTACATATATCTAACTTATTTTATATGCTTTTATAAATTTTAATGTCGAAATTTTTCCGGCCCACAGCCGACACATAACGCAAGTAAATAAAATCTACATAGTACAGAGGCATGTAAGTGCGTGGAAAATCGCCAATGATATGTACCCGTGAAGACTCAGCGTGCGCAACGCAGCGGTCGTAACGTCAATATTTATTCCTATAGCTGAAGCGAGAAATAAGGAAGAAGTCTCTGGCTGCTTCCTCGTTTCTCAATTCTGTAAAATCGACCTAAAATTATGCTACATACGGCTTAAAATTATCACACCGAGTAGTCCAGTGGGCACTCAATAAATATAATATGAACACAATATGCGTCTAAGGCCTATTAAAGGGAAAGGGTACTTGGGTTAAATTAACTGAAATCGTTGTTATAACTATTTTGGATTAACATTTTGAAATAAATAAAATTTATTGGGAATCATTGAACTCGATTAAATTGAAATTATTGATAAAAGTTAAATTAACCATTGATTTTAGAAGTAACGTGTTTTATGGCTTAAAAATTTCAGTAAAGATAATTCATAATGATCGTAAATTATTGATTAAAATTAGGGTAATGACAAATAATTTCATCAATTAAATTATTATAATTCATTTCAATAAAAGTAATCTGATCTTTGGGTAAGAACGAGTAATGTGTTGATCTAATCAACCCCCGATAGAAATAAAAGTAATTAAGAATCGAATTCATTGATTTCAAATAAAGAAATGTATCAACTAAACGTAAAATTATTCTCGAATAAAAGTATGGAATCCCTTAATCAAATTACTGATTCAAATTAATGTAACACTACATAATTCACTGTTAATTCAGTTTGATAAAATTGAAGAAGTGATTGAGCAATCCAAGTGTTTAGATTAAATTATTGATTAACAATAAAATGAATAAAAATAAATATATCGTTGCTTCAATTAAATCTATTCATTGGTAACAATTAAAATGAGTTTCGGGTAAACAGGAATATCACATTGAGTAAACTAAGTCAGATGGCTATTGAGTAAAACCCAAATAATCTAGTTTTGGTAAGGTAAAGTATTGAATACGGATGAATAACATAAGCTCCTTAATGAACTATGGCTAGAGGATTAAAGATTAGAATTACAGATGGATTGAATAACCGTAAGACAGTTTCTTTAGTAAAAATCAAGTAATTTTCGATGTAAATTAAGGTAAAACTCGATGCACGGATTTAAAACTATTAGCATTAAAATAACTTTGTGGGTTAAAGTAATAATTGATCCAAATAGCCTTAGGGAAGACTATTAGAAATCGGAGTAACAGATGTTGATAATATAATCTTTTAACTAGAATTAGAATAATTCATAAATCGATAAAATAGGTTTCATCAATTATCGTAAATTCAGGATTTATAGCAAATTGATTAGTGGTAAAGTGAATGAATATTTACGTAAATTAAATTAATACAATTGAAAAACCCAAAGTCTAAGATGAGCGAAAATTTGTATTAAGATCACATTAAATTCCAAGCTCCAACAAAGGGTATCGCACCTATTTAGGAATCTCGATAAGCGTAGAAGTTTTTCCTAAAATTTGCTAATAAAGTACATTTAAACTAGTCAACGAAATAACTTACCGGAAATGGAGATAATCGAGTGTAGGCGAACATTTGACCAGTAATTCTGAAAATATGACACGAATAATACAATCACCGGATATAAACAATGTAATTCACCTTTAGTCAACCGTTTAAGTGGTAATGGTAAAATCCGCCGGAAATCGTTCGCCCACCAGGATACGCCTACACGCGACTAAATTATCTCGGATCAACATCCGGCCTAAATCTTGAAGTTCGAGCAACTGTAATTAAAAGTTAGTAAACAAACTTTAAATCGATGTACGAATTCCCTCAAATCAATGCACGAGTATCCGCCTACATGGACAATTTTCATGTTAACGCATATATCGAATAAGTGAAACATCAGGTTACCCCCTCCATATGTTTAATCATATACTTATATACTTTCCCTATAGAGGAGTGCACTTTAAAGGACCAGACCCACGAGGTAACCCAACCTACTTATTAATGTCCCATCGCGTAAAGGAAGGCAATGGTCACGTATATGACGCCCTTACTATTAACATAGACACAATTTGCTTGCTAATAACTTAGAATGATAAATCAAGCGAACCTAATGACAGTAATGTTTAGACATGTCGCCCAAACGAACTACCCGTCGAGAGACCGTCAGACAGGAACCGACAGGAGTCCCGCCGACCACGAGGATACTCAATCAGTTGCAACAATCATGTCTCTCGGAACGGCAATATCCAGCTGCAGAGACCTACCTGCACGCACAGGAGCTCCTCACCCAATGGGAAAGGGTGCAGGAGCAGGTAGATTTACAGGTGGTTAAGGCAAGGATGTACCTTGCGAACGTGGTCGAAGACATCCTTGCCGGGCGGATTGCAGTCGCCTATCCACCTCAGCCAGTTCGAGACACCAGAAGACCCTATACCGTTGAGGCTCTCAAACGGAGCCTGAAGAGATATTGTCCGGACGAGTAAACCAACAATGACCGACTTCATGTAGTAACTGATTGAAAATATTAGAACTTTACTTGTTATTTCTTTTCTTATAGCTAGAGTTATTCGTGTTTTGTTTTATGAAATAAACAATTATATAACTTGATCAATAATAACTTAACCTCATCTATTTGATTGTAGTAATGTCTTCCTTACAAATCTTACAATCTGAATTGGACCGCGCGAGGCAGACGAATGCAGAGCTACTCAGTCAGGTCCTGCAATTAACTCGCGAGGTGCAGCAGGCCAAGGCGACCTGTTTAGACCCTAAACGGACGAAGATACTCTACCAACGACTCACCGCAGCTCAAAAGGGCTGGGCCGAAGAACGCCAGCTCAATCGGAGTCTGCGCACGCAGATTCGGGGACTCGAAGTCGCCCTAGCGGTATGCCGGGAAGGTGAAGCGGTAACTTACCCGCTCATCTTCGCCCCAACCCAAATGCCGCAGACAACCACCAAGCCAACAGAACAACCCATCAACAATCGTCGACCGGGACGTAAGGAACGTGCCCGACGTCGAGCAACGCAACTTCAAAACGTCAAACAGTAGATATTCCACATGTGATTGATTCAAATAGAGTAGTTTTAGCCTTAGTTGGGTCGTTTCTTTTGAAATTGTATGTCAGTATTGTCACAAGTAACCTTATTACGTCTCAGTTTTCCACAGTCAATTAAGACCTAATCTTGAATGATCATGAGGGACAGAGCAAAGCGAGCATAGGTCTTCTATCGACAGCTCGTGAACCCGAGGATTGTCCGAGCAACTATAGTACTAGCACATGGTACTCAATTTTTGCGGGCAATCCACCACTTGAACACATTACCAACGTTGCCTAGCAACGGGTGCCAAGTGGCGAACAGTATCATTTTGTATGGCGTTACTAGGGTCACCGGGAGGATAAGCAAGATTTGAAACCCTGTAACCCACCAATTGTAGATACAAGAGTCAGCCATACTATTCGTTACATGGTTTGCTGGTGACGGTTTTTCTCCTTCCCGATCTTTTATTTTCGAGGTAAATTATTTATTAGACATAGACAAAAGGAAATGTTATTTCTAATGGTCACGATTGTCAGATCCATTGAATCTTATTTGAATGTTGTCCTTACTATTTTCCCTCGTGGCTCGAGCCAAATTTTTGGTAGGTATTATCATGACTTTACTTTATTAACTATTAATTTTATCCTTTCTAGTAGTATTTTCTGGGCGTCGGAACTCCTCACTCAACAACCGGATACTGGATTCGAATTTGGGTTGATTCATTTAATTTAACAATCTCCTTACTTCATCATCAACCATTAAGGTGTCGACCAGGGGAAGCTTTGGGTCTAATAATGGGTGGCTGGTTCGGATACTCGACTGAGGTATAAATCCCTGTATCTACGGCATGGACAGGACCTCGGTCTATCTAGGTTCTCGGGACTACAACAAGAATTGGTGCTGTTGTGGTGATTATCTAGAACTTTGGTTCGTGATCAAGATCTATTGTAAGCATGTTGGTTCAGTGTGACCAAATTGGGTGTTGTTGAATTTAGGTGTTATTCTGGTAATTCGTAATGTTACTACCATCGCTATGGGGAAGTCTTATCTTTGGTTCAAGCGTCTGCTGGGTCTAACCCAATTAATAGTTTTCTAAACATTTCTACTTGATTTGGATTTTTCCTAAATGTAAAGGAGAGAAAATTCTATCACCGCTTCAATGGAATTATCGAGTTGGTGCTGGCAATTCTATATCTATTTGCGATGTTGTGGAGCTCATTTTTATTTTAGTAAGTGAATATTTTTCTTTAATAAAGGTTTGAAAGGTCTTTACTTTTATTGTAATTTTTAAAGGATAACAGTTAATTTAATTTCTGTTTAAAAATTTTCTGAATTCTTTAAGCACTGGTTTTGCGAATCCTTAACTATGAATTTCGTTTCTTAGATTTAAGTATCAACTGGAAAGGGTCATTATACCTAATTTAAGTGATTTTCTACGCTAGTGTAGTCAGTCCTGAGGTTCACGATCACTATATTATCTCATTCCTTACTCAAATAGATTTTGGTTGATTCTTAATCGGATATTAGGAGTTTACTATGACTACTGTATTGACTTTAACACCAGGTACCTACTGTTTTAGTTTACATTTTAGTTCCTAGCAACCACTTAAACCTATGATATTCGTTGCCCGAATTTAGAATTATTAATTATTGTACGTTCGGGATAACCGCTCAATATTTATAATTATTTTGACTTCGCCTCTACAGTTTGAAAATTTATAATCATATTAAACACCTAGTGATAATCTGTATCTATGATCTGCTTTGAATTTATAACAACGATTTTATTTTATATTCCCGTCTCCTTTCCCCTGGTTGATCTTAGGCGCATTATGTTCATATTATAGTTAATGAGTGCCCACTGGACTACTCGGTGTGGTGATTTTGAGCCGTATGTAAATTCAGTTTAGGTCGAGTTTAAAGAAACTGAGAGACGAGGAAATAGCCAAAAGACCACTTCCTTATCCCTCCCTTCTTCTATACGGAATAATATTTACGTTCCAGCTCCTGCGTTCCGCACGCCGGGCCTTCACGGGCACGAATCATTGGCGATATTCCACACACTTACACGAGTTCGAATAATATGTTGATTTTAATGACTTGTGATGTGTCTTTGGCTGTGTGCCGGAAAAAAATTTCGACAATTAAAATTATAAAGAGAATAAGTTTAGGTATTATAAATAATTTATTAATATTAAAAATAACATGACAATTACTTGATCCAAACATAACGGAACAAAATACCACTCTCCCCACGCCGACATCCAAGCAGAGCTCTATTGAGGTTGCGAAGATGTGACGTGGAGAGAGAGTTTCAAAATAAAACTCACACTTACATCAAGTAAATTGATTCAAGTTTGAAAAACTGAAAAACGATTAAAATTGTGTAAAAATGAATCGGTATATATACCTATTTTATTTTAAAAAAAAAATTCGACCTCGGAATTTCCTAGTGTATTCTAATCTTAATTTTTATTATGTTTCAATTTTATTTGATAATTTTCTTTTTGAAATTTTTATTGAATTATTTCTAATTCGAATTCTTTAAATTTCATTTCATTTTCATGAAATTTCTCATTTTGTTAAATTATCAAATTTCGGTCAAATTTGTTAGGTTTTCGTGTTATGTTTATATTTATATCGTGCGGATCTTGTTGCTTTTTGTTATTATTTTAATTTATTTTTATGTTTATTATTTTATATATAATTGTCTTCTTTCTCATATTTTGATAGGGTTAATTGGTGTTTTAATAGGTTTGAGTTTAAATCTGCATGTTGTGTTTGCATGTGTGTTACCGATTCACTTAAACATTTACAAGGCCGTTTGTGTTCTGGCCCAACATAAAACACTCGGGAGTCCATAAAATTGCGACCTGCAATTTCAATAGTCTTTTCAAATCAATACTTTCATACATTGGTTTGCTCTCAAAATTCACATTCATAAAAAGTGTCTAAGGTATAAATAATTATCAAGATGAAGATGGACTTAAGGTCTGACTACTGCACGTATGATCAAATAATAAAATGAAGTCGATCAGTTTTAGTTTTGGATCAGTGTAAATCAATAAGATCAATGTAAATCAGTTATATTTAGTCTCGAACGAATCGTTGACGACCTGGGTTTCGCTTTCAAGCTGGTTTTCTCTTTGGGTTGATTTTGATTGGCCGGGGTGGTTGATAGAGATGTGAGAGAGTTTTGATGTTTTATTAATTTTCTCGTTGTTCCGGATTCGGTTGAATATTCATCTAAATTTTTGGATTGGGGTGTTTTGTCTTGGATAGTTTATCGTTAGGTATATGACAAGGTAGCATATTAAGAATATGATGTTCAGTGTTATACTGAGTGATAGGATTTGTTCTATTGACGGGATTGTTAGATTGGGTTAGTACTTTTGTCGAGATTTATTCTGCTGTTGTCTTTTGGTTGAGATGATAATCTTGAGGATTTCGTACATTGGTTTGTTCTCGGGGTTGGCTCTGACCTTTTCTTGGATTTTTCTGATGATTGTTTCTAAGATTTTCTTCGTCTCCAAGTTCTCGCTTTTTATTATGGATACTTCATCGTTGTTCTTTAAAAGGGTTTGTATCATTTGTTGGATTTTTCTGATACTCTGCTTCAGTTCATCATTTGTCTTGTCGTTTTCTTTTGTGGGACATTGAGTACATTGGAGGGTTATCTGTTGGCATTCTTCATTTTCGGGATTTCTGCAAATCTCTTTGTAATCTGCGCAGGTACTATCTTCTCTTCTGAATGGTTGGGTTTTCTCGCATCTCTCTAAAGGGTTCTCGGTACTGTATTCTCTCATCATTATTATTATCATTATCCATAGTTTTCGGCTCATGATTTTTTTTCCTAATATATATTAGTTATTTTCACATTTATTTACATTATTGTTCAGTTATATACAGTGAATTTTTAGCCCTTTTTATTCTTTCTCTTTTTCTGGGGTTGAGTGTATTTCGCACTCTTCTTTAGTCCTCTTCTCTGAAAATCTCATTATTAGGACTTGGGCTTTTATTAATCGTTCTGTTAATTTTGGGAGTTCTTTTAACCGCTCTTTATTCTCCTCAATTACCTTTTGCTGGCTGTTTATTTGCATTCGAAGGTCTCTTTCTTTTGTCTGTTTTCTTTTGAATTGGCGTTTGTAGTTGATTCGTTTGATTGTTTGCTTTTCGAGTTTTCGTTTTGATTCCTGGAGTTGTTCTTTTAAAGATTTGATTTCCTCTTGAGTCTGTTGGTAGTTTTGTTTTATCTTTCTTGCTTCTTTACAGCTTTCTTCTAGCTGTATTAAATATCTCTGTTCGCTTTTTCTGCTGTCTCTCATCCTCTCCGCTTCTGTTTTCCAATAATCTTCCAACTTCCGTTTCCCATCGTTGTTTTTGTTTTTGTCGGTGAGCTTCATCCTGTTTGATTTGCATTTCTTTCACTCTGGTTTGTTGGAACACAATTTCTTGCTCCAGTCTTACTATGTGATTAAACTGTTTCGAGTTGGCGTCTTCAAATATTTTACATTCTATTCGCCATTTTCTTGCTTGATCCGTTATCTGGGTCATCATTTTCTCTTGCCTGTCATCTTTGGGCTCTCTTATTTTCCTTGATGGTTTTGGCCCTTGGTTTCTCAGTTTATTGATTTCTATCTTCGCGTCTTCCCACTTGGCTTTGTAGGCTCTGGTTCGATCTTTCTCTTCGGTTATTTGTTGTATATAATGTCTGGCGCGTGCTTCCCAGTTATTCCTTGCACGTTCTTTCTCTCCGTACCATTTTGTTTTCCAGTGTAGCGCTTGACGTTTTGCCCATTCTTTGGCTTGTTCTTCGCCGGTTCTCTTGGTCTTTTCTATCAAATACTTAGTTCGCATCTGTTCCAGTTCTCCAACTGTTTGATTTAGAATTCTACAGGTTTCTTCTCCTTCTTTCTGTATTTCTGTTTCTTTATCCTTTATTATCTCTCGTAGTTTCTCAATTTCATTTTGTTGGTCTTGTTTATCTTGTTCCAGCGTTTGTATCTCTTTTCTCTGGTTCGCGATTCTTGTTTGGTTTTGAATGAATTCTCTCATCAACCCCTCTTCTCGTTCTTTGTAGGTTTTCTCTTTTCCTTTTGGATATACTATTCTCTGTTCTATCTGTCTCTCCCATTTCTCTCTCATCATTTAAGTTTTTATTGTTTCTTTTATTAGCTCCTCTTTTACGGCTAATAACATCTCTTTTAGTCGTATTGTCTTTTGTCGCCATTGTTCTGCTTCCTCTTTCATCTCTTTTAGCTGTTCTGGTTGATTTTCGATCGTTGTCTTTGACTCTTTGTTCTCTGTTTCGACTTCTTCTATTTTTTGATTTGTCCTCTCGCTTTGATTCATTGTGGTTTCTGAATATTACTATCGATTATTCTCTCTTCTCAATCATATCGTAATTTATCATAATTTATATCATAATTAACATCGTATCTCGTGTTTTTGTAGTTTTTGGTTTTTATGATTTTTTGTTTTAACGTTTTATTTTACTATTTACATTTTTACAAATTGTTTTCACCTTCTTTTTACTGATCAGCAAAACGGAATCCCTTGATCCGCCCGTTTATCGGCTTTCTGCATACTGGACATATATTAACCTTTAAACCACATGCTTCGCATGTGACCATATGTCCGCAGGGTGTATAAATTATCTCAACATGTTTTTGCCAACATGTTACACATTGGTGCTGCTCTAAAATGGCTTCTTTTATCATTGATTTTTCGAGGTTTTCCTTCGGTTTCTCTTGGTATTGCTTGATTGCTCGAACTACCGCTTGTGTCGAGTCGTACCATTCCAGGTTGTTAGCCAACCTTTCGCTGATTATTTTCCTCATTTTTTGAGTATTTACTCATGATAATAACATTAAAGTCCTCGTTTTCGGTCGATCTAAAATATCTTCTACTTGTTGATTGGTGATTATTATTTCTGTTTTTTGAATCTTTTTCTTCCTTGTACATACATTTTCCTTTATGTTTTAATTTTTTAACATTCTGATCTGGTATTGGCTGTTGGTTTTTACATCCCTCGCACATTATTCCTCTTGCTGTCTGACAATATCCTTGACTTGAAAATTCTGCTGCTCTTGGGTTTCCTTTGAAAGTTTTAATTCTTTCTTCGAATGTTCTCTTTATGGTTTCTCTTTCCCATATTAGTTCCATTGGATCCTCGAAACTCGTTGTTATTACTATCTTTTTCTCTCCTCTTTTTTCATCTCTGTCTACTTCCAATTTTGGAAATCCTTCTAGTCTGTTTTTTGCTTGGTTTCTGACATCGATATTAATTATGAGTGGACAGGTTGAGAATTTTCTCAGATGTTCTCGTTTTGCTGTTTCTCCTTTCTCCCAACGTGCGAGTTTTCCTTGACAATAAATGCAGGTAACTTCATCTGGTAGATCTGGGGTTCCTGAAAAATAAAATCCTTGTGCGGCCATCTCCTTGCTTTGTCGGTCAGTGAATACTTTATTGTCTTTGAATGTTAGATATCTTTGTTCCTCTATTCTCAGCTGTTCATCTTTTACTCTTCGTTGTGAGTATAATACTTCCCTGATTCGTAAGGGCCGTCTTGCTGAGTCGAAGCTGGTATAGTGTTGAATTGCGATTGTTAATGTTTTGATTTTTTCCTCTTCATCGGGTTTCTTCCAAAGTTTTGTCCATATTGAATCTGGTCCTTCTCTCATCTGTACTGTTATCTCCTCGCTGGTTCTGCTTGCCATCTAATAGTAAATGTCGTCATTATTTTTTTGAATTTTTAATTTTTCTGATTTTTCTGATTATTTATAATTTTTTGATTTTTATATGGTTTTATTATATTTTATTTACATTCTATTTACACTTTCCTTTCCTCTCTTACAACGCCTTATCCGGCTTTTCTACTTCTAGTTTTATGTACAAACTATCCTCTCGCAAGAATCCTTCCCCTCTTAATCGTTGCTGTGAATAGAAGAATGGTGTACCTACTGCCGTATTGCAGTCGGTTGTTGGTCTTCCCATCTGTGGTTCGTTTCCTGCTTTGATTGGATTGCGACGTTCCTCTCGTCCTATCATTGTTAATATCATATATTGCTTGAAAGGCCATGTCAATAATTCATCATAGTCTCCTTTTCCTACTCTGACGAAGACACTGATATGGGTGCCTGTTGCATTTCCATCCCCGTTTGGATATAGTCTAATACCCAATTTGTATCCATTTTCCCAGCTATATATCGGTGGACTATCCAGGATTCTCTGTGTTCCATCTTTTGCTCTTTGTAATTTCTCTGCGAATCCAGTTATTTTCCAGATAAATTGTGTTGTAGGTAGTTTTCTAGCTACCGGTCTGGTTGTTTCTAGGTCCTGTATGCTGCTGATTATCTGTTGCATTCTCTCTTCCATTTCGTCTATTTTCTTGGGTGTAGTTTCTTGGCTTTTCTCGAAATTCTTTCTGGATTCCAATATTTCTCTCATTAGTGCTTTTTGTGCCTCCATTTCTGTTCGTAGGCTTTTCACTTTCCATGCTATCATTCCTATCTTTTTCATCATTATTTCTGTGTGCTCAATACTGTTGTCCATCATGTGCTTTTGCATTTCCGCAATTGGTAGTCGTGCTTGGCAATTGAACAACTCTAGCGGGCATTTGACTGGTTTGCCGATACATTCGTTCCAATGTTCTTTTAGTTTGACTTTATCTTTCCTGTTGCAGTTGTTGGCACATATTCCTTCGTAGAAATCGCATATTTGTTCCTCATTTGGATTCCGATGTTCCTTTTCTATATTTATCCATTCGTCGATGGCTCCACAGAATTCGCATTTTTCCTCTCTCGTTATGCACACTTTATGGTGTTCTTCCATAGTCTTTTTCGTTGTGATAGTTTGACATTTTTCGCATGGTATCTCGTTATATTCACATTCTTTTGTGTGACTTTCGGCTTCTTTCGCAAGTCCTTTCCATTCACATCCCTTTACTCGTCATTGGACTATTAGATTATTGATTTCTTTGTTGGTGGCTTTATCTACTGTTGTAGGGTCTTCGTCTCCTTCGATCGCTTCGTCGCATCCAGGACATTTTATTATTCCTGTTTCTATCACTTATATCGTACAATCTGTACATATTCTGCATCCACACTTCGTCTGTCTCGCTCCAATCAGTAATCCTTTACATTTGCAACATTTTAATCTTTCTTCTGTATCGTTCACCATTCTAATCTTGTCTTTCATTATTCGTCTCGTAGCTTCGGATGGATTCTCGCTTCCTCTGATTCTCTCGATAATTGTCTGCATATCTACAATAATTTTGATTACTTGACGTTGTTTTACTGTTATTGGTTTATTTACACATATTTACATAGTACGCTCTATTTTACTCCACTGTCGAATCCGGTTCTGGGGTGAATTCTGGCATCGATGATATCCATTCCACCCAACTTGCTGGATCTACATGCTGTTGGCTGCTACGTAATCTTCTGATTTCATCAGCTTGCCATCTGACTTGATCGTTTAGTTGCTCGTTTATTCTTTGCAGTTGTAACATGATTCGTTGTTGGTCTTCTATTCTCGCTGCTTGTTGTAAGCATCGGTTCACACTTTCTGTTAATACTAGATGAGTATTTGTTCACTGAGTTTGCGCATTGTTGGTTATTTGCGTCATTAATTCGCATTGTCGTCTCCATATTACCTCGATTCCTTGCTCTTGATATATCCCACGGTCTAATTCTACGATTTCTATAGGTACGTTGGCAGCTGTAGGTTGTTGAATTATTTCTATGAATGGTGGTATTCTGACTTGATTTTGTCGGTTATCGTTGCTCGGATCCATCTATTGATTATAACAATTGGTTAATTCATCTGCATTCTTTCTGTTTGATTATTGTCTCTGGCGCATTTTGTACAATATTTATATATAAATATACATACTGTTACTACTATTATACTACATAATATTTTACACTATATACATCGTCTCCTTCTCATTTTTTACCATTGTCTCCTGGGGCTCTATACGTAATGTTCGTATATCCCCGTATCTCTCATTTGTTATCTGGTATACATCGAATTCGTTTGACCATTCTTGTGGCGTTTCAATAATGGGCGATTCTTTTGACCAGAGTCCACTTGTACTTGAATTTCCTATAACTTCATATTCCTCTGTTCTTTCTGCATTGTATTATTCCAATTCGATATTGTAGTTGAATTTTTCTACTGCTGGCCATAATCTTTTCTTTTTTGGTTTCTGTTTACATTTATTGGTGGTTCTCACCAGTTGAATTATTATCAGCATTATCACGATACTTGTTACCGCCGTCGTTATCCAGATCATTTTTGTCATGTAATTTGTTTCGTTGGGCTGCGCTGTTGTTGTTTCTCTTGAGTTAGTTGTTTCTATTATTCTTTCTTTTGGTTGTGCGTTTTTAAGTGCCTTCTGGAGTTGTAGAGCTTCGTGGATTGAAAGGTGGCTGTCGACCATGATCATTCCCTTTTGCAATGTCTCGTTACTTAGTTTCCTCTCGGGTTGTTTTGTTGTGGGCTGATCTGTTGCGATTGACTTAGGTGATTTTCTTGTTATCGTCCCCCAATATTCATGAGTTCCCTTTTGGATGTGTACCACATATTTCCCGAGTTTTCTTTTAGTTGGAATGCGATATTTTTGATTCTTTACAGTTTTGTTTGTCTTACATTGAATTCTTTTGTTCACCGTTCCATTTCCTTTGGTTTCATATACGCAGACTTTTGTGATGGGTTTCTCACCCGTGTTTTCGACTAGTATTTCCTCTTCATTTGCTGCATTCGACTCTATCTTTATTATTACCGCTTTACTCTCTCTGATTTGGCGTTGGTACTCCTTCGTCTCCACTCTCTTTCATTTGACTCAACACTGCGCCAATGCTCCAAAACTAGCATCTGTATCCAAAACAAACATGAGATTCTTTCTAGGATAATCTAAAATTGGTACTTTGCAGAGTTTCATTTTTAACTCATTGAAACAACTTTTCACAACGATCAGTCCACTGTAAACTTTTATCACATCCTGAAGTTGCCACATAAAGTGGCGCCGTTATTTCTGCATATTCTTTAATAAACCTAATTTAGACGAACACTTTGGGGCTTCTGCTTTTAAAATCTCTTCAATCTTCAAATTATTTGTTCTAATTCCTTCTGGACATATATTAGTAGGACCAAGAAAAGTAAGTTACATTTGATAAAATTTGGATTTTTCTGTGTTCACTTTTAATCCTGACTTCAGAATACGTCTAAAAACTTCTAGTATTTCATCATCTTGCTTCTCCGATTTCCAATATACTGATATGTCGTCAAAATATACAATAACACCCTTTGAAAATTAAACCTTCGAGAAGTTCATGCATCAGTTTTTGGAATGTAACTGGTGTGTTGCTAAACAAAAAGGAATGCAATTAAATCAAAACTGTCTTTGTTTAGTACTAAAAGCTGTATATTTCCTAGAGATTTCATTTAATTCTACCTGATAGTAAGCCTGTCCGAGATCTACTGACGAAAATATTTGTGAGTCAGCTAAGCAATCAAGCAGCTGATGTATATCTGGCATTGGAAATGTAAATTTCTCTGTAACTGCGTTAAGTTGTCTGTAATCCACAAGCATTCGTATTTATCGGTCTTTTTTCCAACAATCACTGGCGGAGAGTTCCACGGGCTTTGGCATTGGTTTACCACTCCTGTTTCAACTAACTTTCCAACTAATTCGTCAATTTTATGTTCCAAATGCATTGGTTGGCGACGAGGATGTTATAAAATCGGTGATCCATTGACAGTAATCTCATGGCTTAATATTTTTGTGTGACCCAGATCAAATTTCGAAGCCATAAATATCGTTCTATATTTTCGTATCAAAACTTTCAGTTTGTTGCTTTCTGGATTCTGAACACATTTTAACGCGTTCCTTACTCTATTTTCAGTTGAATATTTTTCTAAAATCAGCGAAGCATCAATATTACTTACTTCCATCAGCTTTATACCAAAGCTCTTCCTAACATCAATTCCGCCAATAAAATTTGGATGAATTCTTGCAACTATTAACAAATTTATTAATTGACACTTACCATTCCAATTAACATTTATCCATGTTGATCCCATCGGTTTTTCCTCAATTTCAGAAAAAACCCCGCTAAGTATAATATTTGTATCTACTAAAACTGTTTTTTCAATCTTTTGCCAAACACTTTTACTTATCCCTGTTATAGCAGCTCCTGAATCCCATAACATATCAATTTCAACATTTCCAACTTTCATTTTGCTCCACTGTTTTCCATCACTCGTCTGATACATCACATCTTTTCTATCTTCATTTCGATTTAAATTATTATTTATTGGTTCAACCCCATTGACGAAATGTAAGCAACATGGTTGCTCTCGTTTATTTGTTGCATAATCTCATGATCTATTACACCTTCCACGCGATACAAATCACTATTTTCATCATGAATTCACATAATTGATCTATTATAATTTTGGCTTCCATTTGTTAATAAATGACAGCGTCTATATGTGTGTCCATCTTTTCCACATATTAGACATTTAATTTTCAATGGGCATTCGAAATGTAAGTGGTTACTGTCACCACAACAGTTGCATTGACCCGGTGATAAGGTCTCTTTTTTGGTTCAGGTAATCCACGACACTTGTTGTATAATTTCCTTGCTTGATGTTTTATTGAAAATAATGGTCGAGATTTTTGATTTTCATTGATAATCTTCTCATTACTATATCGCCTATTAGAAATAGCTGGATTATTCTCATAATTATAACTTACTTTATTTCCATAATTTTTGTTAGACACGATTGGTTCGGCAACAATATTTTTATTTCCAAGGTTTTTTCTATCCATATTATGATATCCATCTTGGCTATCTAAATTTCGCGTCTGATGCACATTATTTAAATTATTCTGTTTCAACGCATCCGAGTAACTCCTCTTTTGTACATCATCCACAATATCTCTGACGAAGATTGTTGTAAATATTCCTGATTTTCATATAATTTGACCAAATTGCGAATATCTTCTACTTTCATAACTGGTTTAGAGATTATGTTTTCTTTAACCGCCGTACTTCTAGCTCATTTAGAAATAAGATCTTTTACAATTTCTTCACGACTAATTCCTGAATCAAAAATACTTTCAGTAGGTAGATGTTTCCCACCTGGCGAACATTTTGGTACCCCCCTAAAAAAATAAAACAAACTAAAATATAATGTAAACACAAAAAATTACAAAAATAATGAATAAGAACAAGAACGTATATAGGTATAAATTTAGTAATTCAATGAACAATTGGCTGAGCTGTTGGATGATCTGTTTGAAAGGCTATTGGATGTGCTGTTGGATGTGAGGTTGGATAATCACGTGGAAAATTATTATCTTTATTCATTACCAGGCTCAATAATATAATGACCGTGTTGGACGTAGGGGAGTTTTTTGAAAACAAGACTATTGAGTCATCCAAATCCTATACCTTCATTTTCCACCACTAGGGGGCAACTACTCCGTACGTCACATGATTTTGATCACTATTGTACACCCGTGACCGGAGTCACGTTGGAACTGTGTACAGTAGCCGAATGCCATTCGAGCAGGTGAGCGCCATTACTAGCACTACTCCTCGAAGGACCTTCGTCTTTCCCGGGTTATTAGCTGCCGTTGGAAGGACTTACGCTCCTACTCATAAACCCATTTTAAATTCTCCAGTTCCGCCTAATTTCGTCAAGGAAACCATAAAAAATTTATTCCCGTATATATTTGCAGGCGCCTGTAATCTCCATCGCCGTCAGTACTCCATTTTTCGAGTGATGAAACAAAATTTCTCTGACAATAACAACTACAAACAAGACAAGAAAAATGAATAAAACAAAATATCAGGAGACATGATATAAATAAAACTATATTGATTACGACAAAACATTGAATCACGCAGTAGGATGAATAAAACGAAAACATATTGTTAGCAAGATAGATGCCCTAGTTTTCCTCGGCATCCATATCTGTTGGGAGACATCTTCTCTTTGGTGGGCGATATGGCGGGGGATCTCCTCGAAAATCCTCGTCCCTTCGTAAAGATGGCCCTGCGATTTCTCCTCGGGGGCCGACATTGGGAACTTCGCCGGTAAGAATGGCGATTTCGTCAATTCCCAAGTCTAGAAGATTTAGTGCCCGCACCACCTGAGGCGGTTCATTCTCCTCGTCCACTAAGTTGATGTGGATCGATTCCGGGGGTGAGGAGAACATAACCCGCGGGGCATAGCAGATGTCCGGGTCGAGCTCTGGGGTCTCAAATTCTTGGTACGGAGGTGGGAGGTCGTCGATTCGAAATGTCTCCTCCACTGATCTTGTCGCCTGGAGTTGCGCTTCTTCTCGACGGCGTCGGTCCGGTGACGTGCCGAAGGAACGGCGGGATTCGCCGGTGTTTCCACTGGCATGGAAGGTAGGACCGGTGGAGGATTGGTAATGGCTGTAGTGACGTTGGTTGTTAGGACAGGGGAGTCCTCAACATTAGGAAGATGGTGGATTGGGATGATGCCGAGTTGTCCGGCTCGGACATTCCCGGGGACCTGAGCTCGGAGCTCCACGTCCGAAAATGCTCGCCTAAGCGCCACCGACTGCTCGTGAATCAGCAGTCGCTGGCCGCGTGACTCGACGATTAATTCGTCACGCGCCTGGGTGAGTCGGAAGATTTTTTGCCTGGGCTCTCTGACGGTTTCTTGTGGAGCCCAGGTTCCTTTCACTTTTTCGTATTTGGCCTGAAGATCGCGGTGTTGAATCTTCAGATCTTCATACTTGTGCCGTATCGCCACGATCGATTGGGGCAAACGAGGAATTCTCGAGGGATTGGCAGATTCGTCATTATTCTTCATACTGAAAGGAAGAGAGAGGGAAATGAACAAAACAAAAACAATTATAAACAGAATTTGAGTTTTATCGAGCAATGGAGTATATTGGCGGCGATCGAGAAGGGGTTGGTAAGGTTATAAATGTTCTAGAAAATTGGTGTGATGTTTGCGGGCTCTCTATCTGGAATTGGTCCCGTACTGGGGTAAAACATATCGAGAAATCATTCACGATCTCGTACCGCTAATTGCCATTTTGATCCCCTAAATCTTAAACTTCCTCACGTTTGGATTTTAGTTTTACGTTTCTCCACTGGGGTACCTTCACTACTAACGTCTGCGTCGGCAATTTGGGTTTTGTTTTCCTCATACTACGGTCAGGGATCGCTCATCAATTAGTTTAATCAAGAAAAATTTGTTCTATCTTTGACGGGATTTTCTAACTAAATCGGTTGATGTCCGTGACTAGATTCCTAGACGGGCGGTAAAAATTGGCTATACGACAAGGAAGTTTCCCTATTCGATTTTCATTTGTATTCGAACCAATGATATAGATTTTATTTTCTTTAGTGGTAATATGGTAATTACGGAAGTTATTACAGTTATCATTATTATTATTGTTTCTACCGGGCTTAGCGTTACAAATTCCACTATTATTATTAATTTTACTATCATTAATCGAATTATTACCATGACTATTATTATTATTAAAAATTCCTATTGACAATTTTATTTAACATTGTGGCTTTCGATACTAAAGGTAGGAAATTCGTCTTTATGAGTCTTGAATTTCGCCCGATGAGTTTAGCAATGTTATCCGAGTGACACCTCGTTTGAACAGGTTGACGGCATGCACAATTACGGCCAACTAGTGGGGTAATCCCTTCGGATAAAACGCAGTGTGGTCATATTTACCCCAATCATTACGGGATTACTAATGATTTATGCTAATTAATTCACGGTGTTAGTTGGATTAGTTAGGGTTTGATTTACCGAGCGGGTGATCTTGAGTCTTTGCGAGTTTTAAATCATTAAATGAAATGCACGTCTATACTTGGATTTACCAAACAAATAGGAATGGTTATTCACGGTTTTCGCTCAGTTACTTCAGATGGGTGGAGTTTTCTAGTCGTTAATGGTAAATTGGGTTTTTTATGGTTATGATTAAAATTGAACAATATTTAGTTATCAATAGTAGGTAAAAACTTACGCTTTCCTCATGGTGGTTCCCGGTAATGAAAGATATTAATTCCAAGAGTTTTATTCTGGCCAACGTATAATCCAAAATTATCAAATTATCGATTTTAGCGATCTACCTACGATATAACATTTGTGCGTTTATCACTAAACCTGTTTGTGCGCGTATTGATGTTTTCTCGTAATATGGTTCTCTACTAGACCGTGAAGAGTTATGGGTTTTTTATAAAACATTTGGATCATGGTTACTAGATGTACTTCGGATTTTGGGATTCTATTCCTTTTGTTCGCGTTGTCTCGCCCTCCTAACTATATGGATTCTACATCACCTGTCGAAAATTTTCTATCAATGTTCCTGGTGGGCGTCTCGTTTATGCAGTAATGCTGGGTGTTTGAAGATAACGCGTTATTCGAGGGCTCTCTTATTACAACCTCGGTGGTCGGTGAAGGTCAACAGTGCTACTCTCCTGTGGAACGTTTATCGAAAAATGATAATCCTTTCTATTATTCAACTTTCGTTATTTTTAAGATTTAAATAAATTATATCGTTATCATTTTTATTTATATGTTTAAAAGAAATTTTCACCTAAATCTTTTGTTACGTTCAACCTACGTCTTATCCCTGCTGCCCGAATTCTATTTTTAAATTTTCGTTCGAATTAATTGAAAATTTCGTTGATCGATGTGTGATCTGACCTAATTTCCCCCTAACTAAAGTCGTCCGCTCTTCCCATGATTTTAAACGACTCGATCCGGCCACATTTTCAGCAGCTGCCTTGAGTATACAACGGCGCCCTGCGTAGCGGTCCCGTGCACAAAGCCGGAATCGACCGCGAACTTCCGAGGGGTTCACGAGGCATGACCCACGAGCTCAACTAAGGGTTTTCACCCACTAGCCGGCACACGGTCGGTCCCATGAACCATCTATTGCTATACAATAACTATATAATTTTAACTGGTCGAACTATAAATAAATATATATGTACTTATTACTAAGAAAAGTAATGAAATAAGCGTTACACATAGTTTTAATTTAGGAAAACTTTGCATTATCATAGAGACATATACATAAAATGACAAAAATAAGTTTCTTACGTTTACAAATTTCGTTTTTCGTTTCAAATCAATAGTTCAGTTAAGAGCATAAAAGTTAAAAATAATGAAATTCATCACTGTATTTATACTAATTTCATGCGTGTGTGCGACCAATAGGCGATTTTCCGCCATTTTTAGGGCTTTTTAATTATTTTATTACTTTAAAATTATTTTTTGTATATTTTTCTTTATTTTTTGATATATAATTTATATTATATTTGACTTTTATTTTTATCATTATTTTCTTGTAATATTATTTTTAGCCATTTTTATTTGTTTTCTGGCCGCCACTTCTGCCTATGTTTTTTCTAAACCTTATTTTGCAAGGTTTTGGTAGTTTATTTTATTTCTTTGTATGTTTCTTTTTGCATCTGTAGGCATTTTCTGAATTTTGATTAATTATTTGTTTTATTTAATTTTTGTTATATTTTTAATTTGTTTTGATTAGTATGTTTTTTATTGATTTTTTGTATCTTTGTGCGGTGCATGTTTATGTACAGTGATTCGTTCCATTATTCTCACTCTCTGTCTTTGATTTTTATTTTATTTTGTTTAAATTGTGGCTCTGAGCCCAACAACCGTATGCCAGATTTACATTCTTTTCTACCCAAACCCTTTTATCTTCTTTGATTTTTAGTGCAACCATAAGACAAAGATTCAAGATTTAAAGAAAAACAGTCAGACAATATTGAATCAAAACCATCAAGTATCCATCTGAATTCACCACAAAGTTAAGGTTGACTTAAAGCCCAACCGTATAAATTATTAATATCTATATAAAGCAACTCAGTGCCTTCATCAGTTTTTAAAGTGTTTATTAACAAAAGTAAGATCTCCACGAATACCACCCTCATAGAAATTATAAATTTCCATTTCTTGGGTTTATCTAAAGTTATTAACGCTGAACTCCAAGAAATTCCAGGAATACCAAAATAATTCAAAGGCTCTAAACTATTATGAGCTATAGATTTCGCATGAAATTGTTGGAAAAAGTCAGCCAAAAGAAAGCAATCGAGTTTCAAGTATATCATCATATAGTCAAGTAAATTTACACATTTAGTTTCAGTCCAAATTAATTGAGCTTTCTAATATTAAACTTCTCTCTCGTTCCCAGATTGGAGGCAGTTCATAAGTATTTTCAAGGACCTCTAAACTAGTGGCAAAGTTGCAAGGAAAAATACCTTTTTCGTTAGCAATGGTACCAGTAAAAACAGATTTTGTTAAAGGTAAACTAGTAAAAGGTATTACAGCCTTAGCTAATGAGTCATTAACAAACTGGTAAGAGTCGATAAAATGTATTTTAAGCTTACCAATATATACCATAAGGGATAAAAACTTTTCACTACTAATTGGAATACATGATAAGTTCCAATTGGGAAATTGATTTATTCCATACTTAAGGATATGATGTAAGTCATACCCACGTAAATTATGAAAAACTACAGGTAATAATTCTTTGATGCTTCTATTAACATTACAACTTTTACATGCTGGTCCAATATATTCTCCTGTAAAATGGTCATAGTCTCTAACCTTATCTAATATGTTCTTATTACACAAATAACAATATTCACAATTATCAAATGAATATTCTTCGTCAAAAGTAAGTGGTAACATTAGCTTTTTCTAATCTTTTTTATAATATGGTAGCACAATGTTTGTTCCTATATCTGAGACCTTCTTCAAGAATTTATGAATGTAGTTTTGACCGATGAAATGATGGTAACTTGTCATTCCAGTGAAGTTGTTGATTAATAAGAGTTCAGCAGAAATTGGCAAATGTTTTTAGAAATAAATGTCATCTTTTGGTAAAATAGATTCAAAATCTGCATAGATAAAGAAATGAGGTGTTATCGTTTTTGACCAGTTTTTGAACTCCAAATATTCATCTTTATCTTTTGGTAATGTATATAACGTAGTACCCAAATGATTTTTCTTACATAAATCTTGATGTTTTTCAAAGGATTTTGGCTTACGAAATCCATTTAAACAATTTTCATACAATTTGCATCGAATTCGAACATTACAATCATTGTTTTTATGACAATTCATCAAGGATTGTAAATTAGTTACTGCTGTATAATGATATTTTTCACCCTCCTTTATCAATAATAAATTGGATTCACTCCAGTTACTTTTGTTCGGTGAATTATATTTAAATATGGATGCTTCATTACAAGTTTTTCTCTATCCTCAAAATTTAGTTATTATAAATCATTACATTAATTGCTAAACCAGGATTTTTCTTCTCAAAAGTTGGAACATCACACAGTTTCATTGGCATATCGTTAGGATTGTATACTAAGTCATTCATTTACGGTGAATATTTTCTTGGTCTATCTCTATCTTTCTTGATTTTATCAGATTTTATTACAGCCAAAACACTATCTATTGAACATAAATTATCGGTATTTTGTACGTTAACTATCGCCTTTTTATCTATTAGAGCTTTAGGTGTTGTAATATAACTATGCCCAGATAGCCTAGATATATTCGAAACGTTGGTTACCTTGAAATTTACTTCTATTATTAGGTTTATTTTCCAACTACTTCCTAATTCTGTTCGTTCAACAATCTTTTCATTTATTTTCTTTATACCATCATCAAGAAAAGTCGTAGTCACTGAAGCAGCGCGATTTGATATACTAACTACTTTGAGTTCCCCATCTTTTTCAAATTTTACTTGGACTCCAAATTGAACTTTTGAATGTTTCATTTCATTTAATGTAATTTAAATTTTTTCCAAAAGAGAAGATGGAAGAACTATTTCCTTAACATTATATCTTCCGATGTTCACTTTTATAATTCGATGTGAGCGTAGTAAATCACATTCAATCTTAGTCCAATTTGTAAATCATCTTTAATAAATATCTTTTCAAGTATTTCAGATTCTATGGTGCTTTTTCGTTTCAAACTGCATTTAAATAATGATATTTTATCCGTATAAAATTGAGTCAAGTGATTTTTATGGTCATTATAAAATTTAAGGTACGTGTCAGATGTTTGGGTCTGGCATACATGACATATATAATAATTATTCACTTGATAATATCGATTCATTGTATTGTGGCAGTTGTCATCATGGCTTGTAGTTTGACAATACTTCGGATAAAGATTACCTGAAACATGAAAAACTTAAATAATTCTGAATGTAATAACTAAAAACTCACATTTAACATTCACAGTAGAGATTTTTTCAATTTCGTCATAATTTATTTCATAAAATATTCTATCATCCATGTTTTCAATGTCAATATTTAATTCATCTAAATTAAAAATAATTAATAATTTAAATAAAAGTAAAAAATTACCATTTTTATTTTCATTTCTTTCATTACTCGATTTTGAATCTTGAATATTAAAAGTATCTAACAGTTAATAATTTAAAAATCATTAAAAATTATCAAAAAATTACTTGTTTCATATTTATCAATATGCAAAATGTCTTGAAGGGTTGTCCTCTTTGCCAATGCTAAATAAGGTTATTAGTTAGTTATATTATACATACACTTACTTTTGACAACTATAATACTTCTCGATTCTCTGAATTGTCTAAGATGATTCCCGTGATGCTGTAAAAACATTGACCATCTACCAGATGTTATGGTGAGACATTCTGGAAACACATAACCAAGGAAACCAACATCATTTATCCTGAAATATGATGATGTAACAAGTTCACATCAGTGAACATCTTTGCGACTGATAGCTACGCAAAATTTATATGTATTGCCATAATTCACTAAAAAAATAGTAAATTAAATATACATAAAAAAAGTAAACTTACTTATGATAATATTTTAATAATAATTTAAATAATAATTTATTGTTTATACCTCAAAATCATTCGTTTATACTAATTAAAATCGCTTGTTTATACTAAAAATTAGATCCAAATTGAAATTTTTAATCAATTTAAATTGAATAAATTATAAAAATGATGTTTGAATATCAAATTTAATAACACAGGTTGATATAGTTACATGGAAAAGATTGATATCAAGATAAATCAATGATATATGAATGTCACATCCGGAAATTAACTTTTTAATAAATTATTTTGAGTAAAGTACAAAATAAAAATACTTATTGATTTATTTCTCATCGATTAATTTTTCAAAAATATATATACTTATGCATTAAGTTATTTGTTGATTCCCTACAAAGATGTAACCCTTCTGATGTAATCAATTCCAAAATAAAACAATTGGTTGGCATTGTACTCGACACTCATTGAAAATTTAAATAAATTCATTTTAATATTTTCTTGGGATTTCCATAGAACTCGATTGTCTATATGCCTCAGGTTCCACATTCATGCAAATAAATTAATTTTTAATTAGATAGTTTTTTCGATTTTAACTTTCTCTAGGGTCCCTCGCTAAATTTCTATTATTATATCGGTGTTAGTCTCAAGATTTATTGTTTAATCATATACGTTTTCCCTGGAAATAATTTTATATTTTGATTAAGTTTGATTAATTTTGCAATTCTATTATGTTTTTGTTTTTCATTGATTTAACTAGTTTTATTGTTTCTTTTATTGTTTCGTTTCGAATTATATCAAGCCCTAATACTTATATATACGCTGAGTTTTAGTTAGATTCTTCAAATTTTAAAATTTATTGCTTAAATTAGTTAAAATTTTGCATTTGACCGTCTTTTGTTTGCTTGAGTTTATAAAATTTAATTTTAAATTTATTCAGTGTAAAATTCTTTCTCTAAAATCTTATTTCAGTTTTATCTATTAAAATTATTTTACTTAAAATTTTATCTAAAATTCTTATTTCAAATAGAATTACTTTAGTTAAACAATTTAATTCATTTTAAAAATTATTCTACTGAAAATTTTATCCTACAAGATGTGTTTAAATTAAAATTGTATCCTACAAGATGTATTTAAATTAATTTTGCTTTAAAAATTTCACATTTGACAAATTTTTGATAGCTAGAATTTATTCTTTTAACTTTAAATTTATTCAGTGTTAAATTTATTTCTTAAAAATTTCTTTCATTTTTATCTTTTAAAATTATTTCAAATATAATTACTTTTACAATTTATTTCATTATAAATTTATTTTACTAAAAATTCATGATTTAGTTAAAAAAAATTACATTAAATTTCAAAGAAAATAAATATATAGATATAAAATAAACTTATGAGTAGGTAGTCAGGAGGACACTGCACCATACCCCTCCTCCCCCTTTGGCGACTGATTAAATTACTTAATTACGTAATTAATATCTAATTAATTTTTGTGTGCGCATCTTTTTTTTGATAAATTTTTTTTGGCGCATTTTTTAAAAAAAATTTGGAACAAATTTTCAAATTAAAATTTTTTCAAATAATGTTTTTTAATTTTCGAAAATTTCAAAATTACTTTTGAATTTTTCGAGGATAACGCAAGGGTTTTCATTTTTTTAAATGAATACTTAATGCACAATTTTGAAAAATTTTCCCCGGCTCTTCACAATTAATTCTTATTTTGAAATAATGCTGAGGTTGTCAAATTTCAACTTGAAATAAAAAGCAAACTTTGATTAAAACTTGTTTCGATATAATAAATAAATATTTTCTCAGAAATGGTTATTTGCGCCAAAGTTTACACAAATCCCGATAAATTTTATGTCGATCTATAATCTGTTTTTTTCGATTGCCTTCGCATAAATAGGATTATGTTCATGAGGAGTTAGTTAAGTTTGTTTGGTCTAAAAAGTCTTTGAGGTCCATTTTATTTAACATTCAGTTAGTTTATGTCGCTAGGTTTAAAATTATGACAAAAGTTTACGAGTTGTTGACTTCTTGTGATTTCTGAATTTCAAAATGTAACAATCCAAAATGTTAAATAAGTAAATAAAGTTATACAACTCAAAATAAATAAGCACTTGAATTATCACAACCAAGATCAATTCTTTTTTGATTTATCGCTCGGTGTTCAGATTTTGCACAATTTACACATAATCACCTTATAAATATTTCTTAAACCTACTCTAGCTTTCTTTATTCCTAGATTAGACAAAACTTCTTTAAGTCTCTTCTTTTAATCCTAGGTCTGATATTTTGTCTCTAAATTTCTTCTAAATAATAAAATCTGATTTTGTTTTGTTTGTTTTTTTATAGCTAATCTTTCTTGCTTTTCAATACCCGCGTTGTCATGATAATGGCTTTCTAAAATCTATTTTGATTATTTTCTTGTCACAAATCGGGCTTTTAATTAAACTATTAATTAGTTTTCTGGTTTTATACTTATCATTACATTTTAAAACCTCATCAATGTATTACGGCAAATCCATTCCTATCATGAAAGCTTTATATTATAAAATCCGACGACGTTTTACTATACACATTCCAAAAAAATAATTAAATGATATTATATTCGATAGCAATATAGCATTTTTAAGGTTTAAAATAAAATTATTATTTAATTTATTTATTTATTATTTAATTATTTTTTTTGGGATGCGTATAGTAAACTGTCGCCTAAAAAAATTATTTTAAAATTTGAATTCAAAAATTAACCATTTATTAATATTCCGATTAAACAACTAATGATTTTTAGTCATAATTATTTAATAATATATTCGATTTAAAGATAAATAAAATATTAAAAATAAAACGTTTTAAGAACGTGATTCCTAGTTTTTCTGTTAAATCACACCGGCATGTAAACCGGAGATATATTTTAAAAGTTTTTTTAAAGTTTTTTTAAATGTCAATACTTTTGATTAGATTTTCTTGTGCATTTCACCGGGGATGTTAAATTTTTGCTACATTTAACTTTTAAATTACAGCTTAAAATAAGAAGCGCAAATTTCAAAATAACTGAAAGAAGCGCATGCAATATTTTAACGAAGTCTAATTAAAAATTAGTAAATACATAAATGTACTTACATAAATCATTTTGTCGTATTTGTGAATATAATTTTGAATTGATGAAATTGTTTTTTCTTTAATTAAATTTATTAAAATATTCAATGAACAGAGAAAACCGTACGCTTATGTATAAGTTACAATGGGTAACTAAAAGCTTTTTAAATTAAGATATTTCCATGTAACTTTATTCTAAACAAAAATGAGGCATCAAAACCGCTTGAGTAATTAATTCTCAACTCATAAAGTTTTTATGGGAAAACCTCGATTATTCAACATCCAGAGTATCCGAAAAAATGAAATTGTCTAAATATTAAAAAACATAATTAATATTTTCGATGGAATTTAAATCCTATACAACTTCTCATATTCAAAAAATTAAATCAATAAGAGAAAACTCAACAAATCAATATTTATTTTCACAATTTTAAACTAAACAAAATTTTCATACCATGCGTAAACTGATGGTAAGCCACTATGAGTTATCACACACCTACCACCGTGGAGCAATAATATATAACGTAATATATTTTAAATTTCTAGCAAAATATTTTTAAAGTGCAATATTGATTTTTGAGTGCAGTGTGTAATTTTGACATTAGTTAGGAGTTTTTATTTTGACTTTTGCACCCAAAAAATGTGCAAAAATTGATTTTTTTTAGTAAAAAATAGTGCAAAAGAAGTTCAATTTTGTATGTTGTTTTATCACAATATACTATAGGTTTTGTGATTTAAAAAATTGTTTTTGCCAAAATAGAGATTTTTGAGCTGAATATTTCTTTTGAGACAAAATTTTTGTACTCTGTCAGGGTTACCTGAAATTCAAATTTTTCAACGATAAAATTCTTTTTATAAAATAGATTCTTTGTATATTTTGAAAGGTTCTTTTTTAAAATATATAGAATTCAATTCCAACAACTTTGATGACTGCAAAATTTTTAAGATGGTGATATTTGTGAAAAACTTGATTTTGAGCTATTTTTTGACAAATTAAGTAGTATCAAGGTCTGAAACTTTTCAAGATTTAAATTTTGACAATTTGTAAATCCACGTGAGAAAAATATTTTAATAGCTTTAAAGGAAACGAGTTAAAATCGCGCCTGAAACAAAGTATCAGTTATCACTGACGCTCAAAAGTTTTGAGTTCACTGACTCACTATGTGTTAGCAAGTCCCTACGCACATCCGACCCGCGCCCCTAGTAGTGAAAAATTACTTGAGCACAGGCTAATGCTTTGAGATTTTCAAAACATGGTTTTTGTAAAAATATTTTAATTTTTAAGACAAATAATTGTGTTGACCATCTTTATCGCAAGTTGATCTAATCCAAAAAATAGAGATTTTACGAGTTAGACACATTAGTACTGTATATTTGTAAGTAGGTCGAAAAAGTTAAATTTAAATGTAACATTAAAGTATAATAATTAAAAAAATATTTGTAAACAACCCATATTTTCTATAAAATTTGACTATGATTCAGATTTATTTAAGGTATTCACGAATTTGCTGGCACAGCCTTTTTCAAGTGAGTTCGATCATTAGCTATTTATTTAATAAAAGAGGAGAAAAATTTATATATTTTGTATTTTATATTGATTTTATTGGGTTAATTTAGTTTTAATAAATATTTTTTTTTAAATTATCCCCCCAAGTAAAAAAGAAATTTTCAAATTACGTTAGTTGGATATTGATGGCTGGTTTGTGTTTTTTGATAAAAAAAGTTTCTGCGGCTTGTCTTTGTAATGTGTTTTTAAACGCGTTTTGTAATATTTGACATTTAGTTTCGTGTATTGTGTACTTTTTCGCAGTGTTCGTGATAATTACTGGCTTTGCTTTTAATATGTTCATTGAGTCGTGATTGGAATGTTCTATGTGTTTCTCTTATGCATATAGCGTCGCATTTCATGCAAATGATTTGGTATACAATGTTTTTAGAAAACCAAATACATGTGGTAGGAGAACGGCACAGACAATCTTGATGATAAAGGTCTGATGTTTGGGTTTTTGAGATTTTCGAAGTTGTGATTTCAATGGTGCTGCAGCGGTGAAGGTTGGACGAATATGTACAAGTAAACCTGTGTTGTGAATGAAAGATTTGATTTCATTACATGTATTATTGTTCTAGAAAGGGAAGCGTAGGTGTATTATTGGTTTGTCGTGTGTTTTTTGTGTGTTGTAACTTTTTAAAATTTTTTTTGAGCTGTATTAATTTAAAAAATATTTCTCTAAGAATTCTTTTGAATATCCATTTTGCAAAAAACGTGTTTTGAAATTCTCTAGGGTTTCTTGCATTTTTTTAATATCAAAACAGTTTTTTATTGCTCTTTTTCTCTCTCCTATTAATGCTATTTTTCGCTAGAGTGGAACGTGACTGTCCCAAGGGCGAATGTGTCCACCGTGTAGGATTTTAGTGAATAGATCTGTGTTGAAAGTGAGTGTGTCAGAAACTTGAGAGGAACTTATCAAGGTTCCCCATATTTTGTCAAAATATCCTACATGAAAAAATGTGTTCTTTGACGACAGACACGATTGTATACAAAAATCAAGAAAACATTTCTTTTCGATATTCTTTTTGGGATTTTATGAAACCTTTAGAGAAACAAGCGGAACGGAACATAATTAGTTAGGCATTATAAATGAAAAAGTTGCATCTTGATTCAAAGAAGAATCTGTGATAAAATAAGCGAAAAGTTTCTTAGTTCTTTTTCGAATTAAAAAACCAAAATCAATCGATAACTATCAGATATTCGACTGTCCGAATGTAAAATCTTTTTTCTAATTATTTATGAAAGTTTATTAAAAATTCAAGATATTATTATTAGCAGTTTGAATTGGTAAATTTAATACATCCATTAAAAACTAAATTATAATAAATTCCAACTTTATTCAAAAAAAACTACAAACAAAACAATATTAAAACAACGATCTAAAGCTGTTTTTAATCATAAATGTTTTTTAGTATTTCTTTTAAGGATATTTCAGTAAGCATAAATTAGCAATTGAATAGGGAATATTAATACACAAACATTCAATAAATATTTAATAAATTTAAATTACAAACATTCCTAAATATTAATTTTACAATCAAGCAATTTTATCATTCCATACTTTAACTTTTAAACTTATTTAAATTTATCATTATAATTTTATTAACAATCATTACATATTTTTAACACGATAATTAATTATTCTATTTAATTATCTTCACAATTATGATGGAACTTTCAACTTCCTGAAAACTAGGTTTTGATGGTGAATTCTAATATTTGTTCAAATGTCTAATATTATTGCGCGAAATGTGATCGCTTGTTTAAACAAACTCATTTTAATTATATACAGAAACTACATGAATAAATATATTAATACCAATGTTTTCAATTTTTTATTCTTCTCAAATCTTTGTTTGAAAAGATATTTTTGCAGAAAATTTTAAAAATTCTGAAAATAAAAGTTTATATTTTTACATTTTTAATCCGATATAAGAACTTCTTTAATTTTCACCACTGTTTACTTTTCATTTTAAATTGCTTTTATTAAAAAATATTTGATTATGAATCAGTGAAGATTCGTTGTGAAATATCTTTGTAAAACAGTTATTTAAATTGAGTTACAAAATGAAGCTGTTTATCAAATTGTCATTACTAGTGGTAGTGGCAAAACACATTTTGTATATGTAAATTATTACAATCTAATCTATTTTTGAAAAATTCAAAATATTTTATTTGTATCGCTGTTCGTAAACTGAAAATGGTTTGACACATTCAGAATTTTGTAAAATATAAATGAAAATTATAAAAGGATTTGATAATAATTGGACAAAGAGAAATAATTTAATTATTTGTTTACAAAGATCTTTGGACATGTAGGAGTTAATGTTATTTTCGTTACTCAAAACCTATTCTTTCAAAGAGAAAATGATAGAACTCGAAGTTTAAATGACAAAAATTTGGTTATTTTTAAAAACCCTTGAGAATCAACGGTTATTGATTTTCTTGCAAGACAAGCTTATCACAATAATTGAAAATTTCTACTTGATTCTTTTCAAGATGTTAATAAAATTCCTCGTGGTTATCTATTTGTTGGGGTATTACGAAAAAGCATGATAAAATCAATAAAACACTAAAATGGTAAAAGTGAAACATTAATTAAAAAATTTACAAAAATTCGAAAGTAGTATTGATCGGAGGAAATTGATATGGTTGAAAGCCAAGTCAAGAGACGAGTCCAGAAATAATAATAAAATTTTAGTGAGCTGTCCCTAGAAAATAAAATAAGACAAAAAACAAATTAATTTAAAAAAATTAATTACTAATGGGAAGGCCCGAGTCAATGGAAAGTCCAGGCAATGGGAGACCCGAGAGATGAGGAAATCCCGGCGTGTAAACAAAACAATAGAAAAGAGTAAATTGGTCTAAACAATATTAAATGGGCGCCACTGATCTATGGAGAGATAATTATTTTCTAATTTCTAATTTAGTAATGTACAAAAGTTGTTGACAAGTGTCGGTTAAGAAGGTCTAAGGGGAAATAATTATTTTTAATAATTTAGTATGGCAGCAAATGTTGTTGACAATTGTCTGAAAACAATCTGAGCAGGAGTATAAAAAAAGGGAAAAACACGAAATGGCCAGTGGTCAAAGCAAACGAGTAGTCTATTCAGGTCAGTATAAGAATCTAAACCCAAGTAAAGTCAAAAGTTATCTATCAGAAAAGGTGATTATCTATTGGATAACCTACCTTAAGGTAATAAAATTTATTCGGTGGTTGAAGGGTGCAAATAAATCGCAAATTATAATTAAAAAACATTGAAATAAATCTGATTGAGTTGTAACTGTGGTAAAGTTCAAATAAAATTATTATGTGTTGGGTTTACTTTTTTGATTCGAAAAGGACACAAGGAGTCAGAGGGAACCGACTTTCAATAATAATAACCCAACATATTTCTTGACTTTACACAGAAATGTTCAGATGATTTACGAGTTAGAACAGATATTTTTTATGAGAACGGAGCAACTATATACAATAAATCAAAGTGCTGAACGGTGACGGATGTTTTAAAAACATTTCTGGTGTCTCTAAAGCTCAGTCTTAAATAATAGTTCAGGAAATGAGAAATGATATTTCACTTGAAAGTGGTCAGTTACTATGAATTGTTTCCTAAGCAAACCGAACTTACAATTTGTCAATTTCGCCAAATTACGTCAAAATCATTTGTATCCATTACATAAGAAAAAATACTTTGCGATAAAGTGAATTTAATTTTGAAAACTTGGGTTATTTATCAACAGTTCGTCTATATTTTAGATTCCTCTCAGTAATTAACAACATTAAATCAGCATAGTTGGGTGTCCAATTTTAAATAAAGTATAACACAGAGAATCAAGGTACCTGGGCATTTAACCGATTTCCAGGAACAAACGTGTTTACGGTATTTTTATCCATGTTTTTGAATGCAATTTTAATATAATATACCACAAACCTTCAATGTCACGCTTCCTAATGTAACTTACGGTGTAAAAACTTAACTGACAAAATAGTCAATTATTTCAAAATATTGATATTTCACAAATAATTGATTTCTGTTTCTGCACGCGATGCTCCATTGATGGTCCATATTGATAGATTCCTTATGACCCATGAAATTAAACAAAGATTTGATATCACCGACGAATACTGGAAAATTCTTTAACCGGTCGGAGTTCTGTTCCATGGAAGAAATTGTTGGAAATTTAAATTTCAAAAAATACATAAAATACTGAATCTAATAAAAGAAATATTTTGTGAACTTTTTCCAAGTGCCAATTCTTCAGTACACGATAATAACCTTTTTATCAATAAAAATTGAAAAATTTCTGAAGAGAATCTTTAGGAATTATTAATATAGACTTAAAATAATGGGAAAAATATATTAAATAATATATACATATTTTGACAAACCTTCAAGAATTTGCGTCATATAATTCTTGAATAGCATTTTTATTTAATAGATTTTTTTGGCAATATAATATTTAATATTTTAGTTAAATAAAATGAATATTTCAAACATCATATTCATATTAATTATCATGTGTTTTGCCAAGAGCAATTAAATTATTTATATTATATTTTTATTTTAAACTCATGCATCAAAAATACAAATCTGTCTTGCCAATTATTTCAGTATGAAAATTACTATATAAATTGTATATACATATGTTGCATATGATATGTAGTTATGATATAATATGTGACTTTGTTTAATTAATTGTCTAATTAATTATTTAATTGTTAAATATTTATGCAGAATATTCAAGGAGAATATCAATACTATTTAAAAAAAATAGTGAATAAAAATTTTAAAAATACCGGAGAACTTTTTTTAAAAGTCGTCACATTTTTTTTCTCACGTGAACAGTTTTAAGTTCTACACCAAAATAAAACATCTGATTCATAGTCAAACAACAACAAAAATTATTTATATCTGTTAAAACAACATCCATATTCAATATAATATCAAATCAAAAAAAATATTTTGTTGACCGAATCAGTAAGAGTTTCCACTGAGGTTTTTTGAAAATACCGCAATTTCCTCACAAAATAATTTATAAAATGATATTTTATTTTCTGGAATGAGGCAATATTTTTCAAATAGGAATTTTTTAAAGAAAAACAAGACTAATTTTACACAATTTTTTAATAAATAAATACAGTGGCATTTAATGAAAATTTTCAATTATTTATTTTGATTAAAAAGCAGATAATAATTAAAACAAAAAATGTCTAAATTGCAGAAAATTTATTAATCCAGTTAAAATAATTTTGTATTTGTTCCAAGACAAATTAAATAAATTAAAATTTTACCTAGTAAAGCGGTAAATATAAATAAAACATTGAAGTACCAAAAACTTATTATTTTTTTAATTTAGAAATTTTAATTGATGTCCAATGCATTTGTTTAAATAGTTTAAATCAAATGTTCATGTAAAAAAATTCATAGAATACTTAATATGTTTCATTTAATGCATATTTCATTGCGATTCTGTTATTTTAATATGAAATTCACCAGAACTACAGTTATTCAGTAAAAATATTTCATTTGTAATTAATATTTAATGTCTTTCAACATTTACTATAAAATGATCAAGTCACAAATGATTAGGACTGTAGAAAAATACGAAAATTTCCAACTTATTCCCTGTCGGCCATTGACAATATTGAATATCAGAATAAATTGAAACCGAAACATAAAAATTCCGATCGATTGTAATGAATGCGATTCGATTACAGAAATTCATTTGATTGGCTGAATTTTTTTTATCGTGTTAGTAGCGCACTTTTACACACATTCACTCTCTACAAGTATACAAGCACTCAGCTAATGCAACATTTTTTTAAGTCCAATTCTCCCTAGAATTATTTTAAATGAAATTTTGAAACTACATAACATAATTTTTCGTAGTAAATTTTCCCAATACAAACATCTGTGCGAGTGTTGGCATAAATATGAAGCTGAAACTCGTTTCGAAAACGCACACAAACAGTCATGCTTAGACAGCACACTTTTATGTACACATTCAAACAACCTATTGAAGAAATCACACAACCTGGACATTTAAAAAAATTATATTTATCGATGAATATTTTTCATAAATGTTTATTTCGTAAATAAATTTTCTCAACCGAAGTAAGGAAAATATTTTTTATGATTTAATAATTTATAATAAAATCAATAGTAATCAATATTTTCGAAAAAGAAATCAATCGGATCAAATGTCAACTCCACAAATCTGTGCCAAATGCTGTAAACCATTTACGGCTGGACCTATTCTTTCAGCCTTGGATAAAAAATGGCATCCATCTTGTTTTGTATGTGTGAATTGTAAAGGAGAATTAGCACGCTCTTCGTTTCACGTGAAAGATGATTCTCCATACTGCGTTAATTGCTGGAAACAACTCTACCAACCCAGATGCACGGTAGATATGTTTTTAATATTATTTGATTATTTTATTTTATCAATCTATGCAATAAATATCAATTTTTCATTTAAATTGACTTTTTCGGATTGAAATTATTGAAATAAAAATTTTTATTAAAGAAAATCTCGATTTTTTGACCAGTTCCAAAGCCAAAAAAACGATTGCTTTTTAAAAACATCAAAATTAAAAACATCAATTTAATATTGTATTTATTTTTTCGATAATAATATTGGATTGTTGTAATATCAATTAGCAAAAAATCTCAATAAAAAAATTTCAATAAAAAAAAGTTCATTAATAAAAATAATTAATAATAATATTTCACAAATACAGAATAAATAGCAAAATTCACCGAATGTCAAATTTTTATCAAGCATCCTCAAAATTATCATTTAATACAATTTTAAGGCGTATTGAAAATTTATTATTAATACCCCTATTGGCTGGTTTAAAAAACACATTGAAATAAGTTTTATAAATACTAATGACCTTTAGAAAAATTATTGTAAACTAATTATCTGATGCTTTGAAGATGCAAACTTCAAAGTGTAAATTGGTCTGATTAACAAGTTTTTCTGACATTTACCGACTTGCTAATATGCAGATTCTTCTGAATTTAAAACAAATACAATTCGACATGTTGGCAAATGGCAACTCGATGTTTTTAAGGATGAAAATAAATTCGGATACATTAGATAAAGACGCCACGGTTAAGAAAACAAATGTTTTTGAAAGTCAAACATCTGTGCACCATGTGTTCGATTTCAATTCAATGATTTTATTTTAGAAAATTCCAATTTATTTTTTAGTAAATATTAATTGTTTATGTTTTAGGGTTGTCATACGATAATTGAACCAGAAGAGCAATATGTAACTTACAATGATAATGCATATCACAAACAATGTTTCACTTGTGCTAGTTGCAAACAAACTCTGGCTGGTAAACAATTTGTTATTCAAGACGAGAAATTCTTGTGTCCGGAGCATGTATAAATGGAATTCATTTCCAATCGAATATAGATTAAAACAAAAATGATAAATCATTAAGCAAATATTAATTGTAAAATTTACTATAGATTTTTAGTGCTTTTATTATTATAATAATTTATCATTTGTTTTACAATTATTTCGGATGTGATTTAATGGAATTGATTGTATTTGTTGTTTTAATTTAATTAGAATTTTTAAATATATTCAATAATTTATTAGATTTTATTTTTAGTGCTCAATATTACTAAAAATGACAGATCAGATTTTTCCTCACAACTAACTTTGATGTCAAAAAGAGAAATAGCAATAAAAAAAAATGAACTATTTCACACTTTTTGAATCTAGTGGGACAATACGTTCCATTCCTTCCATGACTACAGGAATCGTAGGTTACACGTAAAAAGACGGCTTAAAAAGATTTTTATATAGGTAAAAATATGAAAAAAACAAGTGAACATTTTTTACGGTTATTTAAGATATAATAAGATTGTTAGACTAAGAGTTAATGAGTTAAATAATTATTAATTAAAATGAACGGGAATAATTAAGTTTACTGCCTCATATCCAAAAGCACCACACACAAATATTTAAAATAAAAAACATGAAATAAATATTAAAAATATCCTTTATATAAATAGATGGATTGAATACCGCTAGATCAGGAGCTCTCTGTCTCAACCTCCCTTCCTTCGGATTTTCCTAAATATATAAAAAATTAGTATTTTTATGTAGGTCACAAACTCTATAGTTTAAATAAATTGACTTTAAAAATAGGAGCTGGCTCAAATTAGTTTACACACACACTATATAGTTTAATTTTAAAAAAGGTAGGTCATATAGATTTAGTAAATAAATAAGTATGTCACACACACTATATAGTTTAGTTAAATATAAACTATATAGTTTTAATAAATCGACATTAAAGTAGCAACCCACTGGCTCAAAGTAGGTCAAAAAAACTTTCGTGGTAGAATTATTATGTGCGATAATATGTAATGGAAAAAATCTAATTAGAAATTCGATATTTTCATGAAAAATTATGTAATTTGGTTAAAATTTATGAAAAATATATATTTTATGTCTCAAAATGTATTTGTGTTTGTAGAGAAAGTCATGTATATGGGACAAAAATTTAAGGAAAAATCAAAATTTAAAGTTGTAAATTTTAATAAAATGTGAGATTTATCACAGGTAAATTTTACACACAAGTCGTTTAATAACAAGTTATATGGCATTGTAAAGTCTAATGTTCGTCATGCACTTGAATTGTACATGTCCTTATTTATTACGTTGTTTATAGTGTTGGTGTACTGGGTGGAAATTATTTTGTTTAAATTAACTTTTCCTCATTTCAGCTGATCTCTTCATGATCATAACACTTATTTGCCTTAGGGTCTACACTATCTCACTCAGACGCCCCACAGTTTTAATCTTACCACTATATACCCATGAGCAAGCTCATGTTGGTACTGTATATAGCAGATGAAAATTCATGAGCAGGTGAGCTCCATTTCTAGAACTACTCCTCATGACATTTTCACTTACAGGTCTTACGTTTCTTTCTATATCCTTGTCTCTACTCATCTATTTCTACAATTCCCATATCAATTTGTCATCGTTACTTTTTATTTATTAAAGTATCTTTCAAACATTTTGGCAGCAGCGCTTATTTTATGAAAAATTCTTTATTTCATACAAATATTAGCCTACCGTAAAGTGAAATGAATGCATTATTATAAAATAACAACAACTCATATTTGCTTTCTTATGGTCACCACAGTTACCACCGTTCGTACATCTCTATATTATCATCACACAGATCTATGCAAAAATGTATCATTTTATTTATTTCCACCATGATGATTATCAAACAATGTACGTGATCTAAGACAACTTTATACTTTTGTTGACCTAAATTTCTATCACTAGTTGTATCACCAATTTGAAAGATTGGCATAAGTTCAAAAATGTCTAAAAATTGTCTAAACCAGGATTTACCAAACTTTTTCAGCGACGGAACACTTGGCAAATCTGAAAATTTTGGCGGAACACTTAGGTTTTTTTTAGGTTGGGTAATTCATAATAGTATAAATAAAAATAAAAAATGTTATTAAAGAAATATCATTTATTTAATAAACATAAAAATACAAATAATTAAAACTCCTAATGACTTTAATAATTTTGGGATTTTAAATTACAAATTTTTTTAAATCAGACACAATATTAGCCAGTTGTATTCTCATATCTGGCGTCGCGTCGCGTCTATTTGCGTGAGGCTGGCTTCCACGTGATGTGTAAACACGAAAAACGAACTGAATTAGGTAAAACAATTCCATCTACCACATCTCTTTCATGCGCACAGGATGAGAGATAGTATTTCTCCCTAATTAAAAAATATTGGCACTTGTTAAAGACTTTTATTGCTATACCCAAATTCTAGGTACTAAAAATCTTCGCCTGCTCTTGACGTCATAAAACTCATTGAAGTTTAACCGTTGCTCGTTTTTCAATATGAAGTAGAATATATTCAATTTTCTAAATTTACTCCAAATTTTTGTGAACACTTATTTTGGATATGCGGAACACCAGTGTTCCGTGGAACATAGTTTGGAAAACCCTAGTCTAAACAATTGTCTAAAAATTCTTCTCTAAAATTGTGAAAATGACTGCAGCATATATAGTGTTTGGTTTTTTTCTCCTTATTTTTCACAGAAAACACGAGTCTGAATCTAAATAACGAAAGAAAAGCAGGAGAAAGAAGAAATATATAAATATATATATACTGAAATATATAAATAATGATGATATGCCCAACAATGACACAACTGTCACGACTAATGTTTCAATACCTGAAATATTCCTTAACGAAAGTGACAAGCAAAGTGAAACAGATGTTACTTATGAACACCCAGAACAGATCTACCAGCCTAAAGATACACATTTTTGATTTGATAATCCAGATCCAGAACAAGCAACCATCGAAAATGAAGCAAAGCAATAAAAACAGAGTTAGTGATCCAGCTGAATGGGAAGTAAATGTACATCTTATAGGCTATTATGCAGAAAATATCACTTCACAGAATTTAAAAAGTGATTTTCTTTCAATTGTTAGACAATTTGGTGACAAGGCAAGATATGCACGCAAGGAATCTGTTCTGAGAAAATTGACAAATCGAGAAGATATTTTCCTTCGACAGGCAAAGTGTTTAGTTATGTGTGCAAGCTATTTGATTGCAAATATGGTGGTGTCGATGAATCTTGAAATCAATTTCAAACTGGTTTTGATGATTGGAAAAATGCAACTGCAAGGATTACTTTGCATGAGAAGTCTAAAGACCATATTTCTGCTTTATCAATGATGTTGCAACGTTAGATGTCCACTAGAATGGATGCAGAGCAGCTTACGCAGGATTAAATTACAGGTTCACTTTTCTTCTTGACAGATCTTTGTCAAGTGATGACATAGTTTCTAAAGCAGACGAATTAAATAAGATATATTCATCAGATCTGAAAGAGGCATTTGCTGATGAGCTTCTTTTGTTTTCCAGAATGTTCGCTGACACAAGATCTGTTGCTGAAATGATGAAGGCCCAAATAGAAAACAAGTTGGTCACATGTTTTACAAATGTAAATATTGCTTTTCGAATTTATATTTCAATTTTTAGATCAAGCTGTAAAGATGAACGATCTTTTTCAAAACTGAAACTTATCAAAAATTATGTGCGATCAACAATGAGACAAGAACGATTGTCTTCTCGTGACTTCTTTCAATTGAAAACGATTTAATGCGGGAAATATCATTTGAAGATGTTGCTTGTGATTTTAAAGTGATTGATTTTGAATTTTGCTTTTCGTCTTTATTTCTCTATTTTTAATCACTCAATAAAAAAATGATAAAAAAATTTAATTATATTTTTTTTCGTAGGCCATAGGCTTAGTGCCTAATGTGCCTACTGGATAATCTGACCCTGGCTGTAGGCTCTTTAGAAATTTATTAATATTTGTTTTAATAAATTTTTATTATATTTTATTTTGTTTTAATTAATGTTTTAATTTTTATTTTAAGTATTTTATTGCGGTGCTTGTTTATGTGAGAGCAACCATATTGAAAATTTCCAAATGAAATGTATTATTTTGTTTTAATTTACACAACTTTTTCCTTTTTGTAAATTATGGCTTATAGTTCAACAATATTAGTGATAAATGTGTTGGGGTTTTACAATTTTGCAAAAATTATAATAATTTGGCACAAAAATCGGAAAATAAAATACTTAATTAATTAAAATCATAAATCACTATTTCCCCGAGAAATGCATATGTGCCGATGCCAACTATTACGAAAATAATAATATAAATTTAATTTGGAGCTCCTAGAAATGACAAAAACAAAATAAATTAAATTTGGAAGAAATTATCAGAAAATAAATTTAAATGTTAGCCAACTAATTACCCCTAGATTCAATTTAGTTTGCATAATTTTCCTAGGATAGTTCGAAGCGACAAAATAATATTAATGAAAACAAATTATAAACTATTAGTTCCTGAGAGCTCAATCAAAGTTTCGGGAAAAATCAATTAGTTATTTAGAAGAAATTCATATATAAGGAGATCTTAAATCAGCAACGATTCAACAATTTGATCAAAGAAATCAGACGTATAACTTAAAAAATAAAGTGAAAAGAATATATTTTATAAAAAGAAAGAGAAAATCAAAAGAAAATGAAAAATCAAACAGACTCGTACAAGAATCTGTTTAAGATTTTTAATTGTGCAAAAAAATTAGTAATTCTTGAGGCGGTTTCTCATCAGGATCCATGTTCCTAAAGTGAAGTGTAAATTTGTAAGCTGTTGTAAAAGTTTTATATCAATAAAAAATTATTTCTGTGTTGAGTTACTTCATTGGTGTTTAAAGAGCATGTTGAGTCAGAGAAAGGTTTATTGATTGTTGAATTTATTTGATTATAAATCGGCTTGCTCTATGTTTCCTCATGTTCAGATTTTGCAAAGAAAATTAACAGAATCCAGCACAAGAAACTTTTATTTGTATTCATTACAATAAACACAATCGTCAATACAATATTTTTTACTCTTGTCTTTGGAATAGGGTTAATTCCACTCACATAGATAACCCTTTCTGCTACGCACGTGAAATTTAAATTGGCTAATATTAGTTTTTACTCGCCTTCAGACTAACCTCTGGTTTATATATATATATATATATATATATATATATATATATATATATATATATATATATACTTTTGCCTGTTTCAAATATCTCATACACTTCGAGTATTTTCTTAATTGTCAAATTTCGTGGCCTACATATCTCACAAAATCAAGGCTGAATTTTCAAAGTCATTTAACATAATAGGTAATAGACATTATAAGTAACAGATGAAGGCCATATTACATTGACAGATCAAGATCATAAAACATAATTAGCAAAGGTCATATTACCGAACATGCCAAGGTAAAATTAAGTAATAGGTCAAGATAACATGACACAATTTGTTAAGGTAATTTTACATAATCAGGGTTCGAATAGTTTCGGACTTTGAACAAAAATAGAATTTCAATCAAACATTTTAGAAAAGATTTGAATGAAAAAATTAACTGCAGTGTCAGTTTATGAATCAAAGATCAAAATACATCTACTGGGTCTGGCTACAGTATGTATTTAAAGTCAACTCTAATGTAAAGGGCAATTTTCATTAAAACGGTTAAAAAATATTTTGTCTGGTTTGGATTAAACATCGGTCTAACTAAATAAGTTGAAAAACCGTAGCCTATTTAACTGTAGAGGTATAATAATTGGATATAATAATAATAAAAATAATAACAAATTAGGCTTAGCTTTAAGAGCGGTAGTAAGCTACTACTACGTTCATTTAAATATTAATTTTTTGTAAAAAACTTTTTTAATTTGGTCGTAGTGCCGACGATGCTTTTCGAGACGGTTCGGAGTATTGTCGGAGTATTGCCAATACACTGGATAATTGTCAATACTCCATCATCAACTTTGAAAGTTGAACAATGGATTCGATTTATGTGATATGATGATAACAAAACTGCAGACAATTGATAAGTCACTCGTGTATAATAAAATCCAATATCATTAACAGTTAGTAGCACACTGCACCAATTACGTAACACCTACCGAGGGAAGGGATTAATCAGATTAAATTATTTAATTACGCAATTAATCTTGATGGCGTAATAACGTAAATAAGATAGTTGATTTTTGAGTGTGCGTGTTTAAGTTTTTTCGAATTCAAATTTTTGGCGCAATTTTTTCACAAATTATTTTTCGCGAGAATTTTTGAAAAATTTTTTAATGTATATTTTACAATAAAATTTTAAGTATAATATTTAAAGATGAATTTTTTTAAGTTATAATTTTTATTGTAATCTTAAGTGTTATTTTTTAAATTAAAATTTTTATAAATGTTTTTAAAGTAAAGTTTTTATACATCATTTTTAAAGTCAAAATTTGTAATATAATTTTTAAAGACAAATTTTTATATGTTTTTAAAGTTGAAATATTTCAAAGTAATTTAGAGTTGACAAAGTAAATTAATATGAAATATTCAAAATAATAATAATAGTAATAATAATAAAAAGTTACTGGATATCTGCATTAATACAAAGCACTTACCAGATACTTAATTAAATTGATACACAACAAATAAACTAACAAATACATAAAAAAGAACACAAAAAGATCAAATGAATAAAAATTTATTTAATTAAGATATTTTTATAATAAGCTTTGCTTATAATAAGCTCTTCTTAGTTCTGCCCACGGAATATGGACAACTTCCTTTTTCTTGTAGTCCCTGCAAAATCTGCATCTAAATGGACAAGTAAGTATTGAGGGATCAGCACAGACAATACAGTTATTTCCTCGATTAGTTGCCGATTGAGATTTGATTTTATTCCTTTTGAATTGCATATGTTCTTTGGGTAATAAAGGGTAGATTCTTGAGCATAATCAAATGGTCCAAATTGACTAAATCCTTCTGTCAGCATCGGTTCATCTACATCAAAGCCAATGTGACCAGCAAATGTTTGTACTGAATCACTATAGTCAATTTTGACAGATGTTACAGCAGCAGGTCCTGGTATCGTACTAGATCCACTTGCCCAGTTAACTTTAATTTGATCGTTGCACATATGAATTCCATCCATTGTCGATGAGGATAAACTTGCAGAAGGTTTACAAGTACGTTTGATAAAGGCATATGGGTTTGTTTGGCAACGACTATTTTAACGTTTATGTCGAGCTCTTCAGAAATAAGTTGAATGCTTTTCTGATCTTCATATTTACGGATAATAAGTGACCTTTCATTGTCTGTATTTTCCTATGTAAATTGGCTTCTGCTGTCTGTATATGTAATTTTGGGATTAAAATAAATTTGGAATTGATTAAAATAAATTTTGAATTGATTAAAATATTCTTGAAAGGGATTAAAATATATTTGCGTAGAATTAAATTAATATGAAAACCCTGTATTATAAATTTTATTCACAATCAAATTTCAATTCCAAAAAATTCTAATAAAACTGACCCAGTAAAAACAAAGTTCAAATTATAAGTAATTTTCACAATAAACAATAAAAAATAATTTTTTACAAATTAAAATAAATTTACAATTTTATTGGCCGAAATAACATTTCAAACCCGATCCTTGAACCGATTCGTAATGAATCGTACAATTTCTTCAATGTTGATGCATTTCATTTGATAGAGGTGTGTTGCCAAAAATTCAGGAGCACAATAAGATAGTTTGTTCTTCATATTTGGACAGAGCTTTTCCATCTTCATCAGGATTGTTTCGAATACGTATGCTTCTCGCTCGTCGATCATTTGAATTTTGCTTTCACCAGAAAACAGTCTATTTAATTAATTTTATTAATCAAAAATCTCTTCATTTTAATTTGGAATGTAGATCTTTAATTTGATAAATTTCTTATACTTGATTGTAATAATACAGCGTCTTGATCCCCAACATACACAGAGTTGATAGTATTTGACAAGTCTAACCCTAACCCTATATTTTTGTCGAAAAATCATTAAAGTTGATCCTACAACACATATCAACGGTCTCAGTAACGGGCAGAATCTGTATATCTTGAATAAATCTCCTTCATGTATCGGGTACTTCCAGCCTCTATCCACTTTATGCTGCGTTTTTCCAATCAAGAACTTTATTCTGTCTACTTGCATACACACTAGGTTACCGATAACTGTAGAAATAAATATGTGGTTACTACCCATCAAACATTTAAATAAAACCACATAAAAGGTTGAACAATAACAAGAAATACACGTTCAAATACAATTTTTTAATAAAAATCTTTTTAACTCACTTTTAATTGAAATCGAGCGAAAGCTATCTTAATTAAATATTTATTTCCAGATAAAACTACAAATTTGAAGCGATGAACTAACACAAAATAAATTAAATAAAAAAATTAAATTCTGCGTAGTCAAAATTTTGACGGATACAATTAGTCATAAAATAAATAGGCCAGTGACTTAGGAAGACTCACCAGAAGTATAAAACCAAACTACGTAACCCATCTGTCAATTAACATTATGCAGTCTACGAATAATTCAACAGGAACAAGTATTTCGGAATCACCGCTAACACGCTCCCGAGTGGTCGAATAACTACTGAGACCAGAAATAACCAAGCCCATGTCATCAATCGGAACCCAAATGAAAATTGCCATTACGAAAGAGGTAATGAGGACTTGTTAAGGGCTAAATTACACTTTAAATAATACAGTTACGGGAAAGCATGGTGAGCTGTATAAAGCTGTCTACACTATGCGGTCCTTTAGGCGGAGAATTTAGATGATTAGAAGGAGTATGGGAATTTAGGAATCGCGTTTTAGGTTTACATAAAATACTCATTGGTGGGTTTCTGGGTGTTGATATTTTGAAACTATATGGTTGTTACCCAGACAACCCCATACAAATATCTTTCGCTTACCACTCGGCACCCGTTGCTAAGCAACGTAGGAACTGTGTTCAAGTGGATTGATCGTCCGCAAAAAGTGAGCGCTATTGCTAATGCTATAATTGACCGAACGATCCATGGGTCCAACGAGCTGCCGATAGAAGGCCTGTGCTCTATTTCAATTTTTAGGTCCCATTATTCTCCTAACTCCTTCAAATGTTAACCAATACTTTCATATCATTTATCTTTATGTCCATTTGCCTAGTCCTTCTCATCGTTATCCGTGTTGATGATTATTCTATGGCCTGTAAACCCTCTGTTATATTAAACATCCACACAGTATCTTTCTTACCCTTATCCCTATTATTACTACGATGTTCCCTATTATTGTTACTAGTATTATCATTGTTACTATTATATATATTAACTTTATTAATTGTTACTACTATTACATTTATTATTATTCTTATTACTATAATTACCATTATATTTATTATTATTACTACTATTATCATCATAATTTTTATCATCACTATTATAGGTACCATGATCATTATTATTATTATTATTATTATTATTATTATTATTATTATTATTATTATTATTATTATTATTATTATTATCCTCATTATTATTATCATTATTATTATTATTATTATTATTATTATTATTATTATTATTATTATTATTATTATTATTATTATTATTATTATTATTATTATTATTATTATCAATATTATTAACAACTTTTTGTGTAGGGATTCGTCCTTATTCTTCAGCTTTAAGAAATATTTTTCTTATATAAAAATTTAGCCGTAACCCATCTGTATTTTTCCGATTTTCGATAAAGTATTTTTGTTAATTCGAAAAATTTTTGCAGCTTTCCGCCCTTATTTTACGGTTTTATCCTTATTCTATAGTTTTCGACAAAGTATTTTCATCGATTCGGAAAATTTGAGCAGCGTTCCGCCCTTATTTGACGCGTTCCATTTTTACTTTACTATCTTTGTTAAGTATTTGAATTAATTCGGAAAATTTGACCAGCATTCTGCCCTTATTTTACAGTTTCATAATAATCTTATACCAACCGTTGAGCCGCATTTCACTTTTATTTTACTATTTTCGATAAGTATTTTAATTGATTCGGAAAATTTGAGCAGCGTTCTGCCCATATTTTCTATTTCAATTCAACATAATTCATTTAATTCATATATATTATTTAAAAACATTATTTTTCATGATTTTGGTCGTTCGGATTAATCTTTTTCCGATGGCTATTCATTTTAACTGTTGCGATGATTCCGCTATTTTCCCCGCTACCCTTTACTTCTCTTTGTCCTTACGATCTATTTATGTTCATATTATATTTAATGAGTGCCCACTGGACTACTTGGTGTTAGATATTTTGAGCCGATTGTTGTTAAAAAATTTAGGTAAATTTTTCAGGAAACGGATGATGAAGGAGCAGCCAAAGGACTACTCCTTTACTTTCCAATTTCCCCTATATACGGATAATATTGACGTTCCAGCTCCTGCGTTCTCACGCCGGAGCCTTCACAGGCACGAACTATTGGCGATTATACACGCTCTTACACAGTTTGATAGATTATGTGTAATTTTAATTACTTGCGGTGCTGTATCGGCTGTGGGCCGGAAAAGAAAATAAATAAATAAATTTACCATAGGAGTTGAATAAAAGTCTCGATGCATAAAGATTGTTGGCTTTAAATTTTTATTTGGCATACAACATTCGTTTGGTCAAATCCGACAATGGGAATTCACAAAAAATCGTCATGAACTAATCATCCATTCACAAAATCATAATCAGTATTCCATTAATTCATCTGGTATTAGTTTACAATATCATAATCACACGAAAACTATCAGCCGTCATGCTTAGACACAACATATACCACGGCTCTCAGCCGGTTGCGTACACCAATGAAAATTAAGATTTTAAATCAATACTGAAAACAAGATTGGAATCTGTCAAAATACATCAGTATATATACCTATGATTTGGCCATAACCTTGTGTGTTAATTTTATTGCGATTAAACAAAATTCGACCTTGAAATTATTGGTGTTATCTAAATTTAATTTTTATTAATTTCTTAATTTAAATTGGCAATTTATTTTTAACATTTTTAATTAAATTTATTCAGCCAAAAATATTTTATTTTTATTCATTTAATTCATTAATTTTTTCTTTTATATAAATGGTCATTTTACGGTCAAATTTTCTTGTTATTATGTTATTTTTTTATAGATTTCGTGCAGTTCTTGATGCATTTTGTATTTATTTTATTTTACTTTTATGTTCTTGATTTTATATTTATTTATATTCTCTCAGATTTTAAAATGTTAAGTTGGTGTTGTATATTGTATTTTAAGTTATCTTGGTGCTGGGTTTTCGAGCTGTATTACTGATGCATTTAAACAATTCTCAAGGCTATTTGTGTTCTGGCCCAACATCATGTATATATTTTTCCCCTCATAATACAGTCAATAATCTTGTAACCCCTATAATTTCACTTTTTAAATATTACAGTTGATTCAAATGCACAAACTGGGACTGCGTGGATAGGTGAAGAGAGATTTATTATGAAGTTCCCACCTCGAGTGGCCGATAAATATCGGAGGACCCTCTAGGACGCCGGCTATAGCATCTAAACTATGGGGAAGTCAAGTTGGTCGATTCGCACCAATTCACAAGATTACGAAATCAAACTTCCTAGCCTCGCAATCAAGCTCGAGAAACCAGAAGAAAAGTGATGAAATAAGGTAAAAACGTGTAGGCATTTTGTTTTACCGCATCAAAAATTATGTGTGAAAATCCCCTCTATATAAGTCGATGCCAGATCGACATCATTTAATTCTAATTTTTTAAATGTCGGAGATCTTTAAAGTAAGGCGGATCTATACTAGTTTTTATTATCTATGATCGATATATTAATTAATCCACTTTTTATCACGAGTAATTTAGGTGTTTATTAGATTTTCAACCTTAAACTTTGTTCTTACTATCTATGATTTATATATTAATCAATCCATTTTATCATGATGAAATTTAGGTTTATTATTAAACTATTTTCATGATTTTCAACCTTAAACTTAGTTTGATTCACTCCGTTTGCTATCATCATTGGTTGGATTGGGTCTTAGTTACCCTCATTTTTATTTTTTTGTATCATATTATACCCGGGTAATGAATTAAAGATTTAAGAAATCATTGAATTTGTTTTACATTTCATATAATGTTACGAAAAATACAGTCCCGGAATATTCCATTATATATTGTGAAATCCATTGGTTGAATTTATTGCAAAATTTTTCTATTTTATTATTAATTATAAATTGATCCTAATATTTTAGTAAAATTTATTCAATTTTTATTTATGAATTTTATTTCATACCTATTCTTCCAACAAAGTGCCCTGCGGATCCCGATGTAATTAACTAGGCCAGTGATGACAACGAGTTAGGAAAACCACAGCGAATTAGGGCAAAAAGGAAATACTATGTCTGAATTGTTATAAAAATAAAAAATTAGATTACTAAATCTTGACTTTGTCTAAATTATTGTGCTATCGTAAAATAAAATATAAAACTAAATAAATTATGTCGATAAATAAAATTATTATGTCTTAAGTTAACATGAGTTATTCTCCTATTGTGAAAAAAAGAAAAAATATATTAAAATTAATTAAGTTAAAAGATAATTACAACTAACACAAAATTAAATACCTATTTGAATTCATTTGATAGTAATAAATAAAAGAGAAATAATCCAAAAAATGCTTTTATTAAGAGATAAAATTCACAGCATTGTCATCTGAGAATTCCATAAATTACCCACCAGGATATGCAAAGAAGGAGAGATTTGATCATTAAATTTCCAACAAAAGCTCAAATAATATTTGGGAAAATCCAAGAAATTTTCTGAAATGAAATAAAATCAATAAACACCTAAAAATGAATTAAATTTACCCCACCCGAGTATGTAGAATTGTGAAATTTTGTTCTAAAAATAAAACGGGATTTCTTGTTTGAATCGGTAAAATTGAAACTTTGAATTTAGGGTTTTTGAATGGAAAGGGCTGCGAAAACGCATTCTCGAAAACAATTTCTATTGAAACTGGTTACTGGGGATTTTGAACATACATTAATCAATAGATATCTTAATAATACAATGAACTAAAAGGGAAATAATTAAAACCGATGAAAATTAATGTTATTCTGTATTATGATGCATTCGTTTCACTCAGGTAGGCTCTCAAGTTTTTGCTATCCTTTTGGTGGGTTACAGGGTTTCACTATTTGTTTAAATTGTCTTCTTGTTACCCAGTAACGCCATACAAAATGATTTCTAGCTACCACCCGGCACCCGTTGCTAGGCAACGTTGGAAATGTGTTCGAGTGGGTGGATTGTCCGCAAAAAGTGAGCATCATTACTAATACTGTAATTGCTCGGACAACCCTCGGGTTCACGAGCTGTCGATAGAAGACCTATGCTCGCTTTGCTCTGTCCCTCGTGTAAAAAGTTCAAGATCAGATTTTTGTTGACTGTGGGAGATGGGACGAAAGTTTGAAAACGTGATACGAGTATTCATAATCATGCTTGTATGCAAGTGTATCTAGGAGATAAATTAACGATGAATGCAACTCATTTATTCAAATCAGCAAAAAATACATATCATTCGTGAGCTATTGAGATGGACTTGGGGGTTGTGCTGCTCGGCGTCGGGCGCACTCCTTGCGTCCCGGTCGACGATTATTCGATGGAGTGGCGGACTGGTTCGTAGATTGAGGACTTTTATGCGCCACCTGGGACGGGGCGAAGACAAGCGGGTATGTTACTGCTTCCCCCTCCCGACAGACTGCTAGGGCGACCTCCAATCCCCTGATTTGGGTGCGCAAGCTCTGATTAAGCTGTCGCTCTTCCGCCCAACCTTTTTGTGCCGCCGTGAGCCTGTGGTAAATAGTTTTCATTTTTGTCGGATCTGACCAGGTTGCCTTTATTTGTTGTACTTCCCGAGTCATTTGGATTATCTGGGTGAGTAGGTCCGCGTTTGCCTGCCTAGCGTGATCTAGTTCGGTTTGTATTAATTGCAGGGCCGACATCGCTATAATAAAAGAAAACTTTTAACTTCATTTATTGACTTAATTAAATCAAAATTCGATCATTATAAACACAGTTTCGAAATGAATTTATTCACAAGGAGAAATAAGGCGAACGACATTGGAATTTTAAATTTTTTATAACATTAATCATGCAAACTAATGTCTTTGTCCCTTGCCCGAGGAATCAGGGTTCCTCGAAGAATTTTCTAACCCCTTCCTCCGGGGAGAAACCTGGAACGATGGCTACCGGTCGCCGGGTGTTGCGGACCGGTCGAGTCGGATAGGCCTCCGCAATGCGCCCGACGCGGATGTCCTCCTCGACATTGGTGAGGTACATCCGGGCTTTGACCACATTGAGATCAACTTGCTCCTGTATCTTCTCCCACTGGGCGAGAAGGTTCCGCGCGTGGTCGCGAATTTCTTCGACCGGATATTGCTGCTCATTAGGCCAGCAAGGATCATTTTTCAGGCCCATTACCTGCCATGAGGTCGGGTAAGGCCTTTTGGATTGGGGTTCCTTGATGGTTGTTGTTGTTGGCCGTGCTCTCTTCCAAGCCCGACGCCATTCATCTGCTACAGGGGCGGGTAACCATTCAAGAGGCATTGATTCTTCTAAAATATCATTATGGTTGAGCGATCGGATATAATATCAAAAATTAAATCTATCTTAATCGTAACTTGGCGTTCTAGCGTCAAATGATATCGGTCGTCGGCTAACTATTGTGGCGATCAACTTTTAATGTCATTGAAACTAATTTGCGTCTTGCACGGATGTTCCTCGAATTATCCAAGTCGGCTGTGTAATTTACTAACTGGTTGCGTAGGGTTCACGGAAAGAATAAAGGTTTAGTAATCGTTTTGACATGACAGACATTAATTACTTTAGAGTTTCTCTGCTAAGTCCATGCTAGGTTTACGTAAAATAACTCCTAATGAAAGGTCGGTGAAGGGAAAATACCTATCGGAATTCGTGAAAATTGGTGTAGTTGTTGTTGGTCATTCCGAAATGTTAGCAATCGCGGATTAAACTCTTTATCCAGCAACCACGACAATTTTCATATGACAATTAACACTCTGGAATCTACGTGATATTTCAGGTTAACATTTTTGGCTCATAAATTAAACAATACATATCATATCGCAATTAAGTTATCAAATTTATATTGTACATAATTAATTTGTAATTAGTAAAGTGTTCAAAGGACGAAAATATGAAGGTGTGTTTAGAAATCATTCAATGTAAATGCGTTCAAACTATTATTCTAGTTCATAAAAATAGAATCTAGAAGCGTAAAGGGAATAACATAATTTTCGATTTCGATATTCACGAGTATTCCTATTTCGAAGATTCGGAGAGGGCAGAATTAATTAGTAATTTGGCGTAATTTTGTGGGAAGCTAATACTGGATTTTGATGCTACGATAATGTTGGCGATTACAGTTAGTTAAATAATTAGTTTTTTGTTTATAGACTAATTTATGGGAGGCCATTGTTTAGCAAAGATTTGTAGATTTAAATCCGAAATAAATTATTTAAAGAAAAAAAATCTTGTAAAGTACCTTGAGTTTGCGATCTCGGTTTTTCTGTTAAATTCCCTCTTAGTGTTGGATTCATACTTCGATGCGATAATAATTTCCGAAAATCGATAATGGTCTGGGTGGAATATATAATGATAGTGTGTGCGCTTCCGTTAGACGAATTTGTTTATTCGAAAGTCAATATCAACGATCAGCAGGATTTTCGGTTGGATGGAACTTTTATCGATTTTAGGTTAGATTCTAATTTTTCACTTGGCGATGATTAATGTTTCTAATTTAGTCATGACTTTACGAGGTTTTCCATATGCACAAGATGGTGGAAAGATGGCAAATTCAAGTAGTATATTTTCCTGGTTGGTATTACTTCTAGTTTATTTCAGGGGACGATGAGATTGGGTTGAACTTAGCTGGTTACGAAATTTTCGACGAAACTCGGATTTATTATTCGGAATATTATGCTGACTGGATGATTCGATCAGATGCATATCCATGCCATGGAATTTATACCTGAGATTAGTTTTGAGCGGGTTGGAACTTTAATTATTTCGCATGATTTATGTCGAAATTTTAGAAATGCTTGCAACCTCTGCTACCGGCTTGTTGGAATATAATTTTCCCTCGAAGTGTTCGTGAATTAAAGCGTAGTATTTCCATTCCTGCTATTGGATTTTTTACAATGGTTAAATTATTAATCCGCCGTCAACTAGAATATGTATTTGAAATGCACCTATTATATGAAGCTGAAGTTGTTCAGATTTTACATTAGTAGTAAGCCTACTCTTATGATTTTTAACTGATTTATGTAATGTTAATATAAATTTATAGTGTTTTGTTTTGATTTTCGTCGGTTTTACAGGGCAATGGTCGTGGTGACTCTCGGTTTCTAAACTGTTTTTGGGGGTTTTTATCAGTAGTTTATACTATGGCGATCTTTAATTAACACATTATAGTTAAGTTGAATTTATTAAGTCACTTTTATTTTGTTTCGTCACAACGAATTAATTTATTTTTAATCAACGAATTTATATTATTTTATTTTTAATCAACAAATTAATTTATTTTTACTCAATGAATTTATATTATTTTATTTTTAATCAACAAATTAATTTATTTTTAATCAACGAATTTATGTTATTTTATCTTTAATCAACCAATTAATTTATTCCCCGTACCCTTGCCCTTTAATAAGCCTTAGGCGCATATTGTGTTTATATTATATTTAATGAGTGCCCACTGGACTACTCGGTGTGATGATTTTTAGCCGTGTGTGAAATAATTTAGGTCGATTTTACAGAAATGAGAAACGAGGAATCAGCCAAAAGACTTCTTCCTTATTTCTCGTTTCTTCTATACGGGATAATATTGACGTTACGACCCCTGCGTTCCGCACGCTGGGTCTTCACGGGTACATATCATTGGCGATTTTCCACGCACTTTCACGAATCTGCACTGTGTATATTTTAATAACTTGCAATATGTGTTGGCTGTGGGCCGGAAAAATTTCGACAGATTAATTAATTTTATTAATTATATAAAACAATTTATGAATAATATAAATATTTATTATCATATTAAAGACAAAATACAAAATTACTTGACCAACAATAATTTCATAAAAGCATAAAAATGCATCTCTCCCCACGCCGACATCCAAGCAGAGCTCTACCGAGGTTGCGAGGATGGGACGTGGAGAGAGAGCTCCAAAATAAACTATTTCTCACCTAAAAATTGTCTTCAAAATCAAGATTTTCAAACAGAAATAGTTTTTAAAATAACTAGATTTCGTTTCCAAAATTGGTAAAATGGTTAAATTTAATGTGAAAATGAATCGGTATTTATACCTATTTTCTGTCCCTAACCTCACGTGTTAAATTTAATGTAGTAAAACAAAATTCGACCTTGTTATTTTCTAGTGTATTCTAATCTTTAATTTTATTATTTTTCGATTTATTTTAATAATTTTTTATTTAGAATTTTTATTGAATTATTACTAATTCAAATTTTTTGATTTAAGTTTCATTTTCATGAACTTTTATTAATTTATTAATTTTCGGTCGAATTTGCTAGGTTTTCATGTTATATTTGTATTTGTATCGTGCGGATCTTGTTGCATTTTGTTATTATTTTAATTTATTTTTATGTTTATCATTTTATATTTAATTCTCTTTTTCTCATATTTGGTAGGGTTTAATTGGTGTTTTAATAGGTTTTATTTTAAATTTGCTTGTTATGTTTGCATGTGTGTTACCGATCCATTTAAACATTTTCCAAGGCCATATGTGTTCTGGCCCAACACTTTTCATGAATCATTTCTAAACCGAGTGTCAATTTGGGTTAAGAGCTTTAACTAATTTTAGTGCAAAACAGTCCAGAAAAAAACTAGCCGTTGAGAAATTCCGATGGGATGTCGCCTAATATCATAGTAAGGCCTTAAACCAAAGCCGGCGGGCAGAATCGATGATTAGAGGATGCCGCCAGATGGAGGAAAGTTGGACACGGCCAGAATAAGCCAAGAAACTGGTCCAGAGAATGATTTGTGGAAAACACAACATGTGAAGAGAAAATCAGCAAATAAACTGAAAGAAACAATCCGAAACGAGATCGGATACCACCCGACTACGGTAGCAATCATCCATATCGATCAGGCAGTCACATCTTCAACATCCAACAAAACTGTTACTATGGACCATAATAATATCAATATCAAGAAGCCCAAGCCTAATAAATCTTGTTCAAGCAGGGCCGAGAAGGAAAGACGCCGGAGATTGAAGACAGCTCGATTGATGGGCAAATGAAGAAATTTATATATCACCTAATTTTGATTAATGTGCTGGACAGAATTGTAATAAAGGATTTGGTCTTGTTATTGATGCCCGGTTATGAAGTGAACATAGATTATATAACTGATTAAATTAACTAAAATAGTCGAATCATCTCAACTATCGATATCATTTCAATTATTTCGTGCACAAAGGAACCCGTAGATCAAATGAGAATGAATACCTTCTGTATAAGCTCGTGAACCCAAAGGTTTTCTAGCGTATTAGCAGTCATGGCAATATGGTTCACCTTTTACTAGAAGAATACATTTCCAAAGTCATTTTTGACGAGTATCCAATGGTTATATCTCTTGTGCGTGCATCTGGTGGAAATCCATTGAAAATGGCCTCAAAGATCTCATATCTTTATACTCATTAGATGTCCAGTAATATTTAGAATTAAAAATTCTTTTAGAACTACTAACAATCATTTTAATCTACCGTAATTTTTCAGACACGGACCTCGTTTAATCAATTAGCCAAGAATTGACTGAATTCAAGAATATTAATGCTGAACAACACAATCAGCTACTCCAGATGAGTCGGGAGTGTGCCAAGTCGACTTTGGTCGAGCTTAAAAGAACCAAGAAATTATACCAGAAGCTGAACGACACTCAACAAAGTTTGTGGGAGGAACGACAGCTAGTGCAGATCCTGCGCACTCAGATCCGCAGTTTTGAAATCTCACTCGCGGCCAGCCAAGAATGTAACACAGTTACTTATCCCATGGTATTCGCTCCGGAGCAATTATCATATCGATATCGGGAAAATCCGGTACAAACAGCTTAGGCCAGTCATACTCACTCGAGGCCCTACAAGCATCAGGGGAGGTCCGAAAAGAAAATTAATGAACACTTTAAATTGTGATCGATGATTTTTTTGTAGATAAAATAATAAATCTTGGCGTTCATTCTGCATTGAGTTCAATCGTTTTTTGTTTCGATTATCAACCAGCCAACCTGGATTAATTAAGTAAAAAAGGTAGTAAGGAAAGATACAGCTGAAAAAGAAAAGGGGCCCAACCACAGAAGACGACCATAGTGTGGGGTTGGTGGTGTGGATGACCTTCACCCCAATCATATAAAATAGTTTTTTACTCCCTCCAATGGTTACCCGTTGCTAGGCAACGTTGGTAATGTAACCACTGGTCACAGGACGTCCAAAGGTGAGTTCCGATATCAGAACTGCTAAGGGTTAGTCCTATGTCGGGTTCAGCGGACTGCCGTTAGAAGGCCTATGTCCGTCTTCAATTTCAGGTCCCTTTATCGCTTTCTGCTTATTACTTTTCATTTCTACATTTATTTACAGATAGTAACATAGTAAACTAAACAATTTTTATTTAATGACAAACAAATTAAATTGTCATCAGACATTGAGTTTATCATCTCATTTGGCTATCCCTTGGGCGCGTCTTCGTAACCGCTCGGTTCGACCTGGTCGAGCGTGTGACCTGGGCTTCTTGTTAACTGATTGGGCTTCCTCTTGGTCGCGATAGGCTAATTGTGCCGGAGCGAATACCAGAGGGTATGTCACTGCATTTCCCTCCTGGCACGCCGACAAGGCGACCTCCAGTCCTTTGATTTGCGTTCGCTGCGCCTGGTTCAACACTCTTTCCTCTTTCCAGCCCTGTTGTGCGGCAGTGAGGCGCTGGTACAATGATTTCATTTTTTCGGGTTCGGCCCAAGTGGCTTTCAGCTGTTGCATCTCTCGACTTTGTTGTAGAAGTTGTCGGTGCAGGTGTTGATTTTCTCGTCTGAGTTCTTTCAGCTCTTGGTGCAATATCTTTGTGGCTTTCATTTCTAAAATTACAATATTTAAATGATTATTCGTTTACAATATTGATCCAATTCTACTGATCCTCTCTATTAATTATTTTTACGGTGTATTATCGGCTGCGTCTCATGCGTCTTAGCTAATTAGTGTTAATACTCTGGGTGGTCGAAGTTTAATGACAAAAACGTTCTATCTTTTCCTACCATTTATTATCTATGAAATTTTTAGAAGGTCATTGCAAAAGAGTAAAACTTTATATTTCCTTTTGTTACATTAATTGTCAAAGTAATTAATTTATAAAACAAAACAAAAACTAAAAATTGAATAACCCGTGAGACATAAACATTTATTAAACAAAAAATAAACTAAAACATATCGATACAACTCATTCCTGACCATTAAAACGTTCACTTCTTCGATTGTTGTGCTTGGGATTCCATTGAGGATGCCTGCTCGCATAGGTATGATCGCCGGTTTGACGAGATCCGAGTCGATTTCGAAGTGTTGACTGCACGAGTTTTTCCGGTATCACCATTTTTGTCGGTGCCGTCATCTGCATTAGCCTCGGGTCGTCTAGTTCGAAAGACACTCCATATTCTGGCGGGAATCCATCGGTACTCGGGATAGCACCACTTGCGATATCTCTGTTCACTTGCGCTAGTCGCTGTCGGGCCAACACCGCTTTCCGGTGGTACTTTCGTTCGAGTTCTTCCATCTTCATGGCCGCGTATTCGGCTCGCTGGCGGGCTTCTCTTGCTGGATTGTGGCCCGGCTCGCGCTTAATCGCGATGCTTGGCAACTCGACCTCTTCAGCTTGATATTCTGATCTTCTTGGCCAATTGGAGTCTCCGTAAGTGGATAACAGATATCCGTTATCCCACAGAACCTGTCGGTATCGAGCGGCAGAAGCGCTCGGGATCTGTAGAGTCACTCGAGAATTGTCACTCCAATTGCCATGCGGGTCTCTGCGATCTAAACGTGAAAACAATTAATTATCCATCATTCTTATCGATGCGCCTGCGTGTGTAAAACATGGACGTTAGTGATTTATGCTATTTTCTATCGAGTGTTAATAGGGTGAATTTTTGTTATGATAGAATTTGAAACGTCGTGCGAAATTACCTGAATTTTTCTCTTCGCTAGGCATCTGAGTATCATTTCTTGAAATCCGGTCTCGTAAAGAGTCTCGAGCTCGAACACGTCCACTATCGGTACTAGTTGTTTGGTGGTTCATTTACGCGGTATGGAATGTGAGTTTTTACTGGGTTCTTTTATATTCGTGAATTATTTGCGAGGGCGTGATGGGTGAATGAACTGTCACTTAGTTTCTTCATTTTCGTGATGGAAGGTTAATATAATTATTTTAGTCATTTATTGTTTGTTATTTGGTACCGATCATTATTTATTTTGTTCAGTTCGGCGGTATAAGTTCATTTCTATTGATCGTTTCATCTTCCTTTGTTATGATAAGTTGATATGATCATCGTCATTGACTTGTCATTTGTGTCGGATTTTTTGGTGATTCATGCCGCGGTAATCTCGGACTATGACCTGTTCGTAGTTTATTTAGCGTATGAACAAACAATTTGATCTGTATTGGGTCTATGTATCAACATATACTTAAACACAATTTTCACTTGTCGATTGGAATTTTGATGCTCATTATCCGAATTACTGCTCTCATTCGACGACGGACATCCAAGAAAACTCTCCACTACGAGTCACTCCAGATTATCGTCATTGTTGAAAGAAGATTCCATTGTACATGCTGATTAGGGAGAAACTGCTGGGTGAAATGCTTGATGACGGTTATTCGGTGAGGAGGATACCACGGTTGGGGAAGGGTCTAAATCTTCATTTGGATTTTAGTTGGGACGTGTTATTGCACTATGGTTTGTTTTCTTGGTTAGAACTTCTGATTTTATCGCTTTCATTAATTTCAGGGTGTTCCTAATGTTATTCGATTTCAAAGATTCAATATTATTCGTGGCAAGTCAGTGTTATTCGAATCCCTTCACGAAAGTTGAGTTCTTCCGTTTACGTTTGCGAATCATCTGTGATATTTTGTTATCTTGTTCTATGGTCATTGTGTACAACTATTAATTGATTTATTCGTGTGCGGTTAATATGATTATTTTGGTCGTTTTTATCAGTTATTCGTGACCTCATAAATTTTATTATTCTTGGGTTCATGAATCGTGTATTTATCTTTCAATGGTTTAAATCTAATCATTAAGTTGGTTTATCATTTATCAGGGTCTTAATGCCTTAATTATTATTACTGTTATGAAATTTTAGCGGTTCTATATCCTGTCGTAATTTTTGCGGAATCAGTAATGTCTACTCTATCGTTTGCGGTTTCGTTTCTTTACTCCATTTTCTCTGGCTTCTTACTCATAAGTCATTTATTAATTTAGGTTAGATCCGAGGATACTTTAAATCAGTAATACGTATTAAATTTTTCTTGATTTTTATTACGTGAGTATTCAATTTTTGATCATTTATTTAATTAATTACTATCCCTGATTACATTGCAAAAGTCTTCTCTTATGCATGTTCTGGTCACAAGTTTAGTTATGATTTCGTAATTTTAATTTGAATAATTTATTTACGTCGCATCCAGTTTAATATTATGGATTCAATTACTTTAAATTAATTTAGTTTAATTTCCATTTAGTTATTCACTTTATCTGCATCGCATCGGTTTCAAGTCCCCACTACCCGAGCCTTAATTTTAGTCCTAAAGTTCTTGTGTTCATATTAGATTTTACGAGTGCCCACTGGACTACTCGGTGTTATCATTTTAGCCGATGTGTAATTAAATATTTAGGTCGATTTTACGGGAGATGGGTGAAAGAGATCTAGCCAAAAGTCTAGCTCTCAATCTTCCCACTGCCCCTATACGGTAGAATATTTACGTTCGAGATCCGTCGTTACGCACGACAGAGCTCTCACGGGCACACACTGTAGGCGGAGAAACCGCACTTACACAGTGTGACTAGTTATGTTATGATTTTGCTTTCTTGTGTGATGTGTGGCTGTGGGCCAGAAAAATTTCGACTCATAAAACTGAAGATCCATTTTTTCATAAATACATATATTTGTTGAAACAATTTCATCATGGTTCGCTCATAGTTCATACACATCAACATACGACAAAAGGTCCTCACACATACGATCAAGTAGAGCTTACATTAAGATACTTGATTCGCAGAATGAAAACAGTTATCGAGAGTTGCTCCTTTGAATTGCTCTGACAAAAGTAATTTATTCACTGAGTGAAAAAGTGATTAGTGCCTAATTTTGCATTAAAACTTTGTGAAAATGGATTGGTATTTATACCTGTTCTGTGACCCTAACCTTGCGTGTTATTTTTTATGCGTTAAAACAAAATTTGACCTTGCAATTATGTGTCTATTTTATTTCTAATTTATTATTATTTTTCGATTTCTTTTACAATTTACTCATTTATTTTTAATTTCAATCATTTCTGATTAAAATTATTTTATTTTTGTTCGCTTTATTCATGAACTCTTTTTATTTTTTGTAAATTGTCACTTTTTCGGTCAAATCTTTTGTTATCATGTTATTTCTATGTCAATTCGTGCGTATCTTGGTGCGTTTGTTAATATTTTAATTTAATTTTATGTTTTCCATTTTATATGTTAAATTATGTGTTTTCCTCGCATTTTAGGTGTTTATTAGATGTTTAAGGGTCCGATTTTGAAATGTGCGTGTTGTGTTTGCGTGCTGTTTCCAATCCATTTAAACAAAAGCTTGTACTGGCCCAACAATAGGCTTTCTAACGGCAGCTTGGTAGACCCGAGATTGGACCGGCCCTAGTAGTCCTTGAAGAAGGGATCACCTTTGGCAATCTAATGGCCCATGGTTTTCTTTATTTCACAAAACTTATAATTTTTTTAAATAAAACAATTTTTGTAAAATTTTTATAATATCATATATTTTTTATTTTACTGAATTGTGTTAGTCAAAATGATACTTTAAAACATTTTCAATTTGTTTAAATATTATTATTTTAAGTTTTTATTATTTAAAAATAATTTTATATATATGGATAGTGATTTTGTTTTTGATTTCGGCAATAATGATTCTATTGATGACAGTATAGAACCAGAAGAAATAAACGCGCAATTTTCTGAAATCAATTCAAATGTTTCAAATAATGTTAGGCGAAAGTTTCGCTTTTTAATGACTGAAAATGAAGTTAGAAAAAGTTTTCCTACTTTCAAAAAAAGAGTTTTTAATCAAGAATATTGGGATAATTTTAGAGTGAAAGTTCTAGAAGAAAGGAAAAAGTTGATAAAGCTAGCAAAAGATGAGAAAAAATTAAAACGTCAATCTTTGAATAAGATGTTTGGAGGGGTGAAAAATTTTAAATTTGTTGAAAAGTCAATCAAATCTAAACGGAATTCTTAAAATTTGCGAAATAAAGCCATGAAAATATGGCAAATTTTATAAATAAAATATGTCCCTTCTAATCGTGTTTTTTAAATTAGTGTTTAAAGTTATTCTTTATTAAAAGTTATTATTTTCTAAAATTAATTAGATTTATTGAACCAATTTGTCTATAAAGTACAAATTGTAATTTTTGATCTTACTCGATAATTCTAACCAGATGATCTTAGCAGGGACAATTTCGTTGAACGGATTATCAGCATTAATTGTTGCATTTTCAAATGTTTTAAATGAAAAAATTACATTCGAAAGAATATTCTCGTTTTTCGTTCTAACAGAACTGAACTTCAACTCAAATAGCTTTGACATAAGCTTAGAAAATAAATTTGCATTTTTTGAAACTTGCATAAAAATTTTGCTTCTTTAGCTGTGTTAGCACCTAGGTATTGGATAATCGGATTTAATTAAACATGAGGGTTTTAATGCCTAGTTACCCAGCTTGATTGTTTAGATCCACGATCATACACGTGAGTATTAGTTGATAAGTTGTCCTCTTTGGTATTGCATTATGTGAGCGGATGTACTTGAGGTGATCGCAGAGAAGACTTACACATCAGTTATCTCATTCGGCGCTTGATTTCATTTATTCCGACTTAATTTGAATAAGGAGAAATTCTTAATACATTTATTAATTATACTAACACAAAATATATCGTGTTTAGTTGAAAAAGAAAGTTGATCATCATGAGAAGGTCTGAAACAACATCATGAAGACGCGTCAGAAACTCAATGAGGATAAAAGAATACTAACTAAACATTTTAAGTTTCATTTACTTTATCACTACATGTGTATATTTTGTTTTTAAAATGTGTTGAAACCCGTAAGGGTATCACAATGTAAGTCCAACTGCAATCTGATTAACTTTTTCGATTTACTGCTCTTCACTCCTTTCCTTCAACTCGTTATATTCTCTCTTCGACCAACTGGCAACTTATTTTGTTATCAGTTGCTTTTATAGTTTTTGGGTTCCCATTAATCTGGATTTCTGCTGGAAAAACAATTTTCCATTTCGGTCAATTTATTGCCCGGAAACACATTAAGCTGACATTCAGCTCGGTGGCCCTTGATTAATGGGTTCGTCTGTAAATAATTTAATTAATTTGTTTGTGGGCTCCCGACCCTTTAATATACCTTATCTCAGTCAAATAGTATTTTATTCGTCTTCACAATCAAATTTACCACCGGTTACCACTTCTTCCCCCGAAAAATATTGATTTTTACTTTTTTCAAAATTTTAATTAATACACAGTACGTTAAAACAAATAACGAAATGCTCATTATGACACGCATACAGCCAATCATTTCACCTATCTGCATCGACAACGCTTTTGAGTTACAGTAAGAAATTTTCCTAGCTTGTTGACATGACTACGATTCCAGCAACATTGATATTTTGTGCGAGAAATGGATAAGCATCTAGTTACAATCTATTCAACGAAATAAAATCTTTTCAACTTATTTTAAGTTGTTTTATTGGTTGACCAGTAGGCAAATTTTTTGTTTGTTTTTTTATTGATGATAATAATAAAAATAATTATTTTTAAATAATCACAGAAGACTGCTATATATTTATTTCCAATTTTATTGTTTCTGGCAATGGTCCGACGATATCCGTTAGTGTCGACGGAATTGGCATTGGTTTCAAGCGAACCTTGAATTTTCCACTGTATTGCTACAGATTAGACATATTTTGAAAGTATTGCATCACTTCTTTACATCTCGTTCCATTGTTTCCCAATGATATTTTAATCTCAGTCTAGAATATATTTTTCTGGACGATAGATGTCCACCAAGCGCTCCATCGTGATATGCCAATAACAAAGTTTCTAGATTTTTCGTTGGTACTACTATTAATAAGCTACCGTTTTTTACACAAATGAGCAGTCCTTCATGAATAACATATTTATGGTTCTCTTCCATCACATACTGCCAATCAATCTCTTTTTTGATCGTTACCGCGTGTTCCGTAATTGATTTACTTTCTCATCTTCTTCTTGATTAGCTTGCAGTTCTTTCATATTACATGCTTCTCTCATTACAGCGAATATTGTATTTTCGCACTTTGTTCCTTCCTCATCTGGAATATGTGATATGGTATCCGCGTTTGCATTAGCTTTTTCTGTCCGATATTTAAATTCAAAATCGTATTCGTAGTATTAACTTGTAAAAATAATAATAATAAAAATAACTTGAAATAATAATAATAATAATAATAATAATAATAATATAAATAGTATTAATAGTAATAATATTAATAATAATTAAACTACTACTTTTAAATATAAGTAGTAAATTATATTTAAAAAATTTTGAAAATTTATGACATTGAAAATTATTATGACTCATCCAATGACCTTGAGAACTTGTAAGTGACCTTGAGAAAATTTGGATGACTTTGAGAAAATGAGTCGTGGTCTTTGTTTTAATGACCTTGAATGAGTCATTGTCTTTGTCTCAGAAAAATTGTACTTTTAGACTTAGAAAAAATTGTATCCCCCGGGGGTATGTGGTCCAGCGGTGACATAAAATCCTGAAAATAAATTTAATATAGATAGTAATAGCTTTGAAGACTTCGATTAATATTCAACCAAATCAGCACATAAAATTCATAAGTAAGTCAATAAAGAAATATTATTATTATTTCCTTTCTCTTCTCTGCTATTATGAGCGTAATTTTGGTATTATGCCAACAGAAGACTATTCACGATGCATTTTTTAAAATTGATTTTTTTTTGTAGAATGAATCTGAGCCAGCTGACGTTAGTAAAAATAAAATAGATGAATAATAATAAAAATTTTATTTATTAATATTTTCTTTTTTATTCGTTTTTATAACTATCTACATTTTTACTTTTATTTATTTCAAACATTATTATTCAATACTAATCAGAGTTATAAAATGAAACCTGAATATATTTAGATTCATTGCTTCTAGTTCATTATAACGATTGTTGGATTTTCTTCAATCTCTTCTTTCTTTTTCTACATGAGGTACATTAATAATAGTTTCGATTTTTTCTCTTCTAGTTTCTAGTCTTTATATTCTTCTTTTAATTTATATGTATACTATTTGCTCCTTCCTCATGGTCATTCGTTCTTGACTGAGGGTTTGATGTTTAGGTTCTTGGAGAGGAGATCTGACCCGGCAAACTACCATTTACCTCCCACACCGAAGTACTAGATTTAAACTAGTTGGTAAAATTTTTCATTTTATTTTCTTGTGTGTATGCGGTTGATGATTTAATGATTAGGAATCGTCATATGATAACAATTAATAATAATAATGTAATTAGAATTTTATGCACAATAATAATCATAAACGATAATTAAAATAATGAATAAATGGTCAATAGTGATATTAGGTGAGTTGATGATTTTACGTTGTTGGTCATAATAGAGATTGGATCATGAGGCATCTCGTATAGGTGAAGTACCATGGAAGCGAAGCTTCCTTAGGAATTGGTAGATGCGAGGAAAATTATTCTGACTTATCTTTAATTAACATTGTTTTTCGGTCAATAAACTGATGGAAATTCAAAAATTCAAAATAATCAAATGATATAATTCAAAAGCATTTTTAAAAATAAAAATTTTGGTATATACAATCTATTTAACAAATATTACATAGACGAAAATATACAATCAATTCAAACAATAGTATTCCTAAAATTTCCTTAAGGGTTTGCAATAAACTAATAATAAGAAAATAAATAAATAAGAAAAATTAACGAGAGTTTTCCCTTACTTATAAGATTCTTCCAAAGTTGTGAGAAAAATTTCTTTTGAAAAATTAGCATTAAATTATGTCGATCTGGCATCGACTTATATAGGGGGGTTTTACACGCATGTTTTTTGATGAGGTAAAACAAAACGCCTACACGTTTTTAACATATTTCATTACTTTTCCCACAGTTGTCAGATTTTCATGATTCTTTTTTGTTAAAGTTTTTAATTACATTTTTTGCTTAATTCTCATAGTTATTTTCTAGATTATAAGCGTTTTCGATGAATTTGGAGGCAATTTGATGAAATAGGTTAATCTTGCTAAATATTTAATGTTTTTCGATTCTTTTTAAATGTTTTTATTTATTTTTTATATTTTTCTACTATTTATTTCTACTTTTTGTATTATTTAATGCAAAGTGGACTATTTTGATGATTTTTCGTCCATTTGCATTTTGCGCGTACTTATTTTATCGGATGTCGTCCCAGATAAACAACAATTTAAAATATTTGTTTTTGCCCAACAAAAGTAAATTAAAATAATAACAAAGATGCATAAAGATCAGCTCAAACTTTACACAAAAATAACAAGATAACAAAAAAATTTGACCGAAAATAGATCAATTTATAAAGCCAGTGATTTAATGGAAAAGCTGGTTAAAAATAAAATATTTCTAATCCGAAATATTCAATAAATATAAATAAAATAAATGATCTATTTAATTCAAGAAAATAACAAAATTAAAATTAGATAGTACAAGTAAAATCAACGTCAAATTTTGTTTTAATGCATCAAAAAGAACACGCAAGGTTAGGGTCACAAAATATGTATAAATATCGATTCATTTTTATATACATTAAAATCACTTTTGTTTTGTGAAAAGCTGAAAATCTCTTTTTCCTTGTGAAACATTTACGGAAGGCAGAACGCTTGAGAATCTTTGAATCAACTTACACGATACGTATTCAAGCAAACTACAAGTAAGTCCTTGCTTGGGAGTGTCAAATTATATGCTTCAACGAATCAAGTTTCTTTTAATTTTGTCGAAATTTTCCGGCCCACAGTAAGCACATACTACAAGTAATTAAAATTATATACACTATCAGATTGTGTAAGAGCGGTCCTTCCGCCTATAATTGGTTCCCGTGAAGGTCCATATCGTGAGAAACGACTGATTCTGAACGTCAATATTTCCAATAGGGGCATTAGTTAGATCGGGGGTAGTCTTTTTGTTGTTCCACTTTCTTTCTTCGTCCGAAAATTCGACAAAAAATCATACTAGATACATCGGCTTAAAATCATCAACACCAAGTAACTCAGTGAGCACTCTTAAAATCATAAAATGAACACAATTTCAACCTTAAGATCAAAATTAGGTAAACGGGCTAGTGAGAAGGGCGCGAGATTAGTGCAACGAATATAAATGAATAAAATGAATGATGAATATTAGAGATAATTTTAATGTCTAGCGTTAAACTTAAAATTAAAAAAGTTAATTAAACTCTATTAAATAAGAACGTAATCCTAGTAACCTTGAAAATAAATAATCAGACCTAAGGTTTACTACTACTAAGAAAAAATAAAAAATTGTTTCGGGTAGGATTCTAATAAATAAACCAGAGTGAAACAGTCCCCCGCACCAATTGGTACGCCTTAATAGTATAAATAGAACAACTCTAGCATCTATCAGTTATAAAACCGAAAGCATGAAGGTATCGAACACCCAGAAGAATACGCCAAAGAGAAAAGCGAGAGGTCGAACAACGGAAGAAAATAAAACAATCGACGTGGACCCTTCACGACTTTCCGACCCCCAGCAAAATGTCATCACGATCTTTCCCGAAGAAAGTAAAGATTCATTCATTTTTACGATTTATGTAAAATATCCACCTACCGAGCGTACAATTGAACCGCGATACTAATATGAAGACCATATGCAAACATCACTAACGCAGTGAAAGGGACATAACTGACTCGCATGAGTCAAGAATAATTACGACGCCAGAACGTGCAGACATACAATTATGTTAATTATATTGCTGGATAAAGAAAGCTTAATATGGAATCAAATACTACCTTTATTTTATTTTACACAGATGCTCTACCAACAGAAACCGAAATCTGGAGTGACAACGACAGGGTGGTCATTCGAGTAGCCCCCGACTTGGCAGCACACTACAGACAGTCATTATGGCACGCTGGTTACAGCCTCTCTACGCTGGTAGATAGTAGTTGGCCCATCAGAGAAGGCTCCGCATAGGACGAGATCGAAGCACCCAGCCTCGCCATCAAGCGTGAACCTGGTCGGAGTCCGGCTCTAGAAGCGCGACAGCGCGCAGAATTTTTGCTACATAGATTGGAAGCCCTTGTCCGAAAATTTCAATGGAAGGTAAAGATGGCAAGAAGACGATTGGAAAGGATCAATGCCACACGGATGGATATGCGCCGGACTTTGGCGTCTCATTTGAGTTGAGAGATCCAGCACTAACACGGATGCGAGCACCCACAAATATTGTCTTCCTGGTTTACTTATTCAATGGTCAAATACGACACCGGGGCAGCAGAGATGAGCACTCCTATCAGTGCCAACATCCAACTAAGAATAAAAGAAATCAAAGCATGAGTGCCAATTTGGTATATTTTAACAATATTTCAATTTTTTATTGTATTTATTTATTTTTATCTTTTTTATTAAATTTTTAATATTTCTATTAGTTTTTATCCTTTTAGTGATCTAATAGGTGATATTTAACCATTATTTATCGATTTAAATTTTACAAAGGTTATTCAACAAATTCTACTTATGCTGGGTACCTGATGGGTAAAAGATATAAGATTTTAGCTGTCACTTGCAAAGGATTCCCAGCAGATGCGCGCACAAGAGATATAACCATTGGATACCCGTCAAAGTGACGTTGGAAATGTATCCCAATGGGCGGTTTCTAGTAAAAGGTGAGCCATGACTGCTAATACCCTAGAAAACCTTTGGGTTCAAGAGCTACCATAGAAGGTATTCATGGTAATTTTAATTATAGGATCCTCTGATATTAATTTAATTGAAATAATATCGACCCCTTGATCGCTATATTTTGTTTATAAGTGTTGTTTATAGAAAGTTTTAAAGGATTTCAAAACGACCATAGACCAAAATCCCCAAAACATTTTATTGATCACTACAAAAATTGAAAGATTATTAGAGAATGTCAGCAGATGAAGGTCCAAATTTCTTTATCTGCCCCAATAGACGAGCGGTTTTCAATCGGCTCTTCTTTCCTTATCCGCTTTGCTGGGGTGACATTTTTTGTGATTTGGGTTCGATTGTGGATCACGATTCATTTGGGTATTGGTTGAGATAAAACATAAAATGGGCCAGGCGACACTCGGATCAACGTTTAAAACTGTGCTGGGGTGATGTCCGATCTCTGCTCTGATTGTTTCTTTCAACTTAAGTTGACAAAATATTTCATTTAACTTTTTCTTTAACTTGACTTGATCGATACAAGGAAAAATCATTCTATTTTGTTTTTCATTAATATTGTTTTTATTGTTAAATAAATTGACGAAAATTCAAAATTTAAAATAAATCAAATCATATTATTCGAATAAAAAGAATATTTTGATATAGTCAATACATTCATAGACCTAAGTACTACAGATGATAACCTAAATAGAGTTTCCTATATACAAATTCAATATGATAGTACCTATCCCAAGATCTTTCATAAACATAAAAATAATGATACAATAATAATAATATAAAAATAAAGAAACTTTTCCTTTCTTCGGAATGATTCCTTGAAGTTTTATAAAAATTTCTTGAAAAATAGCATTTACATACATTAAATTGTGTCGATTTGGCATCGACTTATATAGGGGGTTTTACACGCATGTTTTTTGATCGGGTAAAACAAATGCCTACACGTTATTATCATATTTCATCACTTTTCCCACAGTTGTCAGATTTTCGTGATTCTTTTTTTTTAAAGTTTCTAATTACATTTTAAGCTTAATTCCACAGTTATTTTCTAGAATATAAGCGTTTTCTATAAATTTGATGAAATAGGTTAATTTTGCTAAAATTTAATGTTTTTCGATTCTTTTTAATTTTTTTAATTAATTTTTTATATATTTTTTGTATTTTTCGACTTTTTGTATTGTAATGCAAAGTAGGCTATATTTGATTATTTTTCGTCCATTTGCATTTTGCGCTCCATGATTTTAACGGATGTCATGCCAGATAAACACCAATTCAAAATATTTATTTTTGCCCAACACTTACATTTTTTTTGTTTTTGCCTAAAGTTGCCTGGCAATTTGTAACAAGTGGGCAGAGCAGTCAATTTGTATGCCTGGGTTACAAAAAGCTTAAAAACCCACCACAATATTGAAAAATTTAAACAATAATTTGAAAATTTTATTTCAAAATTTTTTTTAAATGTATAAATTTTTGGGGTTTATGGTTGGTCTAACCTTGACCTCAAATAGAACTTTTCCTTGCCCTCCAATAGCTACCCGTTGCTAGACAACGTTGGTAATGTAACCATTGGTTTTGAGATCGCCAAAAGTGAGCGCTATGAAAGAACTACTCTGGCCCGATCTCAAGGTGGGTTCAACGCACTACCGATAGGAGGTTCATGTGCGCTTTTCTTTTTCTGGTCCCCTGCTTGCGTGTTCAATACCCTTCTTACTTGAAACTATTTTCCGAACCACTCAAGGTTCGATTTAATTAATCTTGAGATTAATTAACCTATTGATGCAACTGTTGGGCAAAAACTGATAAAAACCCTTTTATTTTACTTTTGTTTAGCCAGCACGATAACGCCTGTGTGGTTTTGAGCAGAAAATTTAAAATTACTTAAAAACGGAAATTTAAGGAAAAATAAAATAAATAAAAATTTAATAAAAATCCTGAGATGTAAAAATGTAAAAATTTAAATTTAAATCAAAAAGAATAAAATTTTTATTAAAATTTGGAATATTCGAGAATTCCTTGTTTTACTGCATCAAAACACACACACAAACAATCATGGTATAAAAGGCGATGCGGGCTAAGCAAAATTCAATGCATTTTAGTCCTTTACTCATTTTACCAATTATTATTTTTAATCATTGCAACGAAGTAATTTTATTTTTATTTTATTTATTTGTATATGATATATGACATGATAATACTAAATGATTTTTATGATTTTTATTCTTCATTTATTTCATCTAAGCTTTGAAGGAAAGAAATTTTTTTTTGATCGAAGAATTCGACGTAATCGTTGAACTTCCATCATAAAAGAATTAAATCTTAAACAGCATATCGAAACCAAATTTAATCGACATAATAGATTTACATGCAACAAGATAGAAAAATGAAATTATTTTTTTCGATACCCCGGATCGAACCGGTCGTTAGTGGGGGAAGCCGCGGTGCCGGTAGTAACCAGGCCTGCTCAGTATTCTCCCCTTCCTAAATCCTATCGCCCGACCCTCGAAAGAGCTGAGTCGAGGTCCTGGGAAAGGCTAAATATAAAGTGATAACATAAAAAAGGAAAGATATACCGACTAGTTACAGAAGAGTCAGAAAGAATACATCTTATTTTTTTGTAAACAACAATGTTATTTTAGCACAAATGTATGACACAACTCACTAAAATTCGCGACTAACCACATTAGGAAGTCAAATCGACTACAACTCGCATTTTCGTATCCAATCTACATGCCAAATCGACGGTGGAATGTTACCCAAAGACTTTACATTATCGCAGTACTTAAATTTAAACTCTTCGTTCAGTTCATAGAACTAAATCCACGACTACATAACCCTAAAACAACTACTGAAGTGACTATTATATTTGTAAATTTATTTATTAATACTAAACATTTCATTATTAATTTTATCGTGTTTATTAAATGTCATTACTGTTAAAATTATTATTTTCTTTCTGATACTATGATTATTATCCATATTCATATCGTGAATTTTTGTTATTTATTTTGATTATTATTTCAAGTTTTTCATTATTTTAACATTTTTAATATTGACCCCTGAACGTTTATTAATATTGTCAACATCATTATAAGTAGTATGAGTACCATTCTATTATTACCGAAAAATCCATATAGTATCATGAATATTACTTTATTCATAATTCTGATGTTATTAATATAAATTTTATTACTATCATCTTTAGTTTTCACACTAACATTATTGTTAATATCAATATTATTATTATTAAAATATTATTGTTATGATTAAAATATTATTATTATTAATTATTATTTAAATATTATTATTATTATTATTATTATTATTAAAATATTATTATTATTATTAATATTATTAGTATAGTATTGCTATAACTATATAGTCCCATTAACTCCAGTACACAAATTCATTAGAATCCCGACCATTATCTCTAAAGAAATCCAATGTTATTAGTAATATTAAATTATTATTATTATTATTATTATTGTTATTATTAATACCATTGATATTATTATTTCCACATTATAGTTATTATTATTATTGTTAAAATTTATTATTATTATTATTATTATTATTATTAATATTATTAAACTATATAGCCCTATTAATCCTAATACCCCGCCAATACTTCCCCATCGGTTAATACCACGACCATTGTCCCTAATATGGTATCACAATCATTATTAATATTATTATTATTATTAGCATTATTATTATTAATATTATTATTCTTATTACTATTATCACTAATATTCTCTGTACTATTATAACTCTTACTGCGAATTATCATTACTACATTACCAAAAATAACTAGAAAATTGAAGCGAAATAAAGAATAACTTTTATTCACAAAAAATCAAGCAGAAAATTTACCAAATAAAATAACGGGAAAATTCTTCCGTGGATAAATTCCAATTTTCAGGTTTTCTGTCGCGGCTCATTTCTAGACGTTCTACAACCTCAATAATCAATAAAATTAACTTGAAGTGAAGATCGTACCTGAGAGAATGTCGGGGAGTTAATTTGGATCACCGCGGAGGTGTGGATCTCGATAGGGAACCTAAAAGGAGTTAAAATAAAAATTAAAAATCATGTAAAAATTCTGACCTTGGGAATTTTCCGATTGTTGACTCGTTGCTATGGCAACGGGTGAAAAGCTAACAATAAAATGCTTGAATGTGGAAAAACAAACGGAGATTAAAATAAATTTTTTTATATTATTAGCATTAACTTTAATTATTATTTTACAATAAAATTTTTGTCAATTATTTTAGAGTAATTAAATTTAGAATTTCTAAATTTGAATTCAATAAAATCTTAATTTGGTAAATTAATTTTAAATGGAAAATATAAATTTCATAATATTATTGCAATATAATGAAGTACATAACTACCCTTGGTTATCACAGGTATTGTCAATGTTATTGTTGCTAATACCTGTTATAATTAATTGATCAGGAGAAAACAGCAGAATCCGTTATAATATATAAGTAGAAAAGAGCATACCCATCCTTTCCCCATCCAGATGACAAGTGTTTGTTTTATTTAAAATGATTACCATATATTGATATATTAATACTTATTGTACATAGAGAATAATAGACATAAAGTTAAAAATTAATTTTGTTTAGTGGACCCACACAAGAAAACTTTGGAACAATTCAGAAGGGATATAGCCGGTTACCACCAAACCGCAGTGACACAAACGCAGAGGGCAGAGGCCATGGTGAGGAAGTGTCGATATATGGAGCAGACATGGCTCCGCCCCGAGAAGGCAATGAAGCTGAAAGAAGAAATCGACACACTGAGGAATCAGTTAGCTCAGAAGGACGAAGCCTTGCGGTCAGCTGAACAGAAGGCCCAAGAGCTAGGGAAACAGGTAGAGGAATGGAAGTTGAAAGACAACATCCGAACAGGCCTCCTGCAGAGTGGAGTCAACCTGTCGGAAGAACAGCAGGCGATAGTGTTAAGAAATGCCATAGGTAAAGACACTGGCATTGGACAAATGATAACAGGTCCATCACCTACACCGGAAGGGTTACCGAAGAGGAACCGCAGAAAGAACCGGCCCAACAAAAGGGAAAGGGAACGACAGGCCAGAGTAAATCGTGCACGCCTGTTGGGACACATCTTGGACGCCAATGGGTTTTAATGGCGAAATTTTGTGTTTAACTGAATTGAACTGAATTAAATTTGTAGATATTAATTATTTGTTACCTATGTAATCTATATATGTTAATTATTTATCGAGTATAATATAAATTGATAACTTGTTATTAAATTTGTTTGTTGTTGACAGGTAGATATGACTAGAGTGGTTGAATATGGAGAAACAGAGTAATCTAATGATTAGATAATTAGTAAATAGACAGATGAAAGGAGGACCAATTAAGTAAGAGCATGAAGTCTTCTATGACAGCTCATGGACCCGAGGGGGGTTAGGGCATTAGCAGTTCTTGAGAAGGAGCTCACCTTTTGCTAACCTTCCACCCACTAGTTCACAGTACCAACGTCATTTATGACGGGTGACTAGCGGTTCAATTCTTATGCAGGCGCTAGGTGGGGATGATAACCCTTAGGCAGTTCAAAACTATTTTAAGGACCCATCAGTGCCCAGCACAACCAATTCAAATTCACGAAAACATTTATTAAATAACAATTCGAAGGTATGTCACTCTTTAATCTTCATGACCCGTCGTTTGGCCCGCGATGCTTGGTGGGTTTGCTTGCGGGCTTCGTGGCCTCGGATGCCTCTCGATAAGCCAGTTGGGCCGGCGCGAACACTAACGGGTAGGTTACCGCGCTGCCCTCTTGGCACGCCGATAACGCTACCTCTAGGCCTCGGATCTGAACCTTCTGAGTCTGGGTGAGCTGCTTCTCCTCAGCCCAGCCTCGTTGTGCGGAGGTCATCTGATAAAGAGTCTTTACTTTCCCCGGTTCCACCTAGGTTGTATTGACCTGCTGAATTTCCTTGGTTAATTGCATGATTTGTTGATGCAATTCCATGTTTATTTTTCGGGCCTTGTCTAACTCCCGTTGCAAGATTCTGCATGGCCCCATATCTACAAGAAGAAGAAATAATCATCAAGTTTATAATCTTTCACAAAATTCTCTCATCCTGCTTATAACTCTGTTTCAAAGCTTAACATCAGGCGTACTTTACTCTCTTAATACTAATTACTGTATAAACCAACAACAAAATAAGCAAAACCGAAAAAACAATTTTAGGCCTAAATTTTTATTGTATAACAATTAATGGCGTTCGGACCTTGGGTAGCCTCGGCTGAAATTCTGTCTTGAGTGTTCGCGAGCATAGGGATGGTCGCGATTGTTGTTAGAGCCTCTTTCTCCACTCCGCATCTCTCGCGGGAGAATTCTTCGTGGAACCACCACGTCGACGGCGGAGGTCCTCTCGTTTTGGATTGGGTCATCCAGTTCATATGACGTATTGTATTGGGGAGCGTACCCATCCGTGCTGGGAATTTTGCCCGCTGCGATATCGGTATTTATTTCCATCACATGGTGTCTGGCCCTCTCTACCTGTCGGTCTGTTTCCCACTGGTGCTCCTCAAGATGAGCTAAAAGATACTCGGCCTGTCCTCTGATTTCCCAGGCTGGGTTGCGACCGGGTTCTCTTTTGATAGCTATGAATGGGAGATCGGCATCTCCGAAATCCATTTGACTACCCATCCTGGATTCTCTCACTGGGAAGATTGAGAATCCCGCGTCCCACATTGCCTGCTTATATCTAGCAGCCGACTGTGCGGGGAATGGCACCGTGATTCGGGACGCGTCGATCCAGGAGTTATCTAGAAAAATTCAAATGTTTATTTGGTCTATTAATTTTATCCTACAAATCTCATCAGACATGAATCTTTTGAATAATTTTATATATTTATTGACCGGGAACGCAGAGGCGATCTGGCATTATTAAGGTCAACAAGATTATTTTGGAGTGGGGGATGGAGATTTGTGCGTTGTCATTGGCTTGCCCTCTGGAGCCCTAGGAGGCTACGTATGTCTTTGGAGTTTTAGTCTGGGTCGTTGATGAGAACACTTAGTCTATCGTCGACTCGTAAATCGAGTGGTGTGTAGGTTATTTGTAAGTCATGACGGGTTTATCTGGTGCATACATAATGACCCATCCTATTTCTCCATTATGTCTACTTACTTACTCCATCGTTGCTAAGTTGGGAATGGGATTTGTTTTATTGGGTTTATCCTGACAATATTTAATTTTGGTGGACTTTGTTTTTATTCGATTTCATAATGGTTTCATTTTTTGAAATGAACATCTAATTACAATATGGTAGCTAGCAACTTCTTAAGGGAATTTTTGTTATTCACTTCCAGTATTGGAACTATGTCATTCAACCTCCAGATTTGGATCGCGTTTTCGAGATTCATGAGAGTAATCGAGTCGAGATTATCCATTTCATCATTTCATCATTTTATGCAGTGTTTTAGTGTTTCCGAATGAGGCTTCATTGTCCCAATCGGCTCTATTTGTGGGTGATATACTAAGATTTTGGACAAGTTAATGGAGAGCGAAATATATATTTATCATCAAATTAACAACATTTCTCATTTCGGTTCATCATGATTTGCCTTGAGATAGTTGTATTCTGGATGGTAAAGGAGATCTATGTCGAGAATCTGCGTCATTGAGAGGTCTAGATCTCATACTTATGGTAAGAAATTTTATATTATTATATGATAAACTCACCCTCTCGAGTAGCCGCTTTCGCTTCCATCGCGATCCCACTGGCTTCGGTTTCTCGAGTCTTGTCCATTATTTCCTTCATTGCATATCTTGGATTGAGAGACATATTCGATAATTCAAAAATGACGTTATCAGGTCTGCAAAACGATTTATATGCGTGTGCCTGTGCAGGGTCACGTCATATGGTGGCTGGTGTCTAGAATCTAATTTCTTGATATTCTCGTTGATGTGCACAGAATTTATTCAGTTGTTTATGTCAATCGAAATTAATTTGTTCCATTCATTTTCCGTACTGAAGCATTGAAATTATCGTCGGTGAATTGGTTCACATGTCGACATTTTATTTAAAGGTTGGCTGATTTTTATTCGACGAATGACTCAGTTATTTTGTTTATCTATTAGGACTTCATATTTTAGTTTTTTTGTCAAGTAATTTTAAGGTATTCTTTTGGTAATTAAACTTTTAGAATCAGTTTAGCTTATTTTATTTTATTAGAACCTTGATTTTCGATTTTCCTAAGTGCCATAAGTATGTTTATCTTCCCTTCATCGCTTCGACAAATGGATTGTTACCTCCACCTCTGGATCACGCTTTAGTTAGCTAATCTAGTGAGTATTTTATTCGATTATTTCGTCACCAAATTAATTGCCATTTAGGACATCTATTTATGCAACCGGTCGCAGTTATGTTCAACACCTTTCCAATCCCACTTCTCGAACAGTAAGATATTGGCTATCAAGTGGGCCTCTGGTTCCCTGTAGGATGAACTTACAGTCGCAAGTGGTGATCCAATTTTCCATAATATTGTTTTCAAAGTATTGGGATGGTTATTACTGTGATCTATTTGTCGACAGGAATTTATGATTTTGATGTTCGTGTTGTACTCAATTTGGTTGAATCTCTTAGTTATTATGTTTGGCGTCAGTTGAATTATACTTGTCGTTTGCATAATCTAACATGCGTGGTAGGTTTCTTACTATCCTGTCAAAAAATTTTAAGAGCTGGTTGTGAATTTTACCGTGCGATATTTTTATAAATTTATCCGTTAACTGTAGGATTTTAGTCCATCCCGCTTAACTGCACTTCCCTTTATAATTATCAACCTAATGGGTGTCAGTACTTTAGTCATTAAGATTTGTTTAGCAACAAAAGGTAATACACATCGACATTCTATTTGGCGTAGAGTAATGCACATTAAGGTCCCATCATGGAAATCACTCTTTTAGGTTTTTTTATTGTCATGGCCAGGTAAATATAATATTTATAGGGGCTTCATGCTTCTAATTTGGATTCATATTTCAGTAGATCTTTTAATCATTCAGATGCATATGTCGATTACAGTTGGTTATTCGGATTTTTAGTCTGTTTATAACAGGTTAACATTATGCTATTTAAACACATTTTAATTTGTACGAATTATCAATTATATCTTCACTACAATACTCATTAACATTTTAATTAGTATGCTCTGTCGCTTTGAGTACTTATTATAGCGCTGATAGGTCATCATATGACGTTTAAAAATTTCCATTACAATAATTGATTAGATAAAGTTTGCATAGCAACGATTTACGACATTTTCTCCCGTCAGCTTCCTTTATTTGATCTTAAGAATTAATTGTGTTGATATTAAGAGATTATGAGAGCCCACTGGACTACTCAGTGTTTAAATTTTAAGCCAATTAATATTCAAAATTTTATGTCGATTTTCCAGGAAATGGATGGCGAAGGAGTAGCCAAAAGACTACCCCTTTACCTTCCAATTTCCCCTATAAACGGATAATATTGACGTTCCAGCTCCTGCGTTCTCACGCCGTAGCCTTCACGGGCGAGAACTATTGGCGGACTTACACCGCACTTAGACAGTTCGATTGGGGTGTGTTGATTTTAATAACTTTCAGTGCTGTATCGAATGTGAACCGGAAAAATTTCGACGCAACATAATATCTCTTTAAAATATTTATTGTCGTAATACAAATAGGCTCATAATTGGTTACATCATTCGGATAATTCATTATATAATAACCCTTGGAGACTGATCGTAGTGGTGTGCGCTGCAGCTAACTGCATGGATGACTGCAAACTTGTTGATTGGTAGACTGATGCTGTAAATGCTATGAATTGCGAATTGTGCTACTATGAATTTTCAATAGATGATTGATTATGAATTATGCTACTACGAATTTTTCAATATAAGATGAATTATGAATTATGCTACTACGAATTTCTATTATATGCTTGCAAACTTCAGACAATTATTTCACGCATTCGAGGCTTTTACCCAATTGATTTGGTAATTTTCATTCATTTCTTTTTCGGCCGACAGCCAAAACATAAAGCAAGGAAGTAAAATCACACACCCCAATCGACTGTGCAAGCGCGGTGTAAGTCCGCCAACAGTCGTGCCCAAGAAAGTTCCGGCGTGAGAACGCAGGAACCCAAACTTCAAATCACCGAACTAAATAGCGAAAGAGAATAGCTTGAGAGCAGGTCTTTTGGCTCAAATTTCTTGCACTTAATTTCGATAAAATCGACATAAACTTTTTAACAACAATCGGCTCAAAATCACTAACACCGAGTAGTCCAGTGGGCACTCATTAAATATAATATGAACATAAATAGATCTTAAAGACCAAAAGAGGGAAAGGGTAGCAGGGAAAATTGCAAAATCGTTGCAACAGTTAAAATGAATAGCCATCGAGAAAAGATTAATCCGAATGACCAAAATCAGGATAAAATAATGTTTCAAATAATTTATAAGAATTAAATTATGAAAATATGGGCAGAACGCTGCGCAAATTTTCGGAAATAAGCAAAATATTTATTACAAAACTGAAAAATAAGGGCGGAACGCTGCTCAAATTTTCCGAATTAATTAAAATACTTCAGCGAATATTGTAAGGAAAGGGTGGAGCGCGGCTCAAATTGTTGGTATAATAATCCGATAAAACCGAAAGATAATGGTGGAACGCTGCTAAAATTTTTCGAATTATTAAAAATACTTTACCGAAAACTGTAAAGATAAGGATAAATTACGGCTAAATTTTTATATAAGAAAAATATTTTTATAAAGCTGAGAAATAAGGACGGATCCCTACAAAAAAATAATAATAATAATAATAATAATAATAATAATAATAGTAATGATAATAGTAATAATAAGAATAGTAGTAATATAATAAATGTAATGGTAATTATATAGTAATAAGAATAATAACAAATGTAATAGTAGTAACAATTAATAAAGGTAATACATATAATAGTATCAATGATAAGGCTAGCAGTAATAATAGTAAACATTGTAGTTATAAAAGGGATAAGGGTAAAAGATGTACTCTGATTAGTCAACATAACAAAGGGTTTACACGCCTTAAAAAATCATCAACGCGGAAAACGATGAAAAGGACCAAGCGAATGGACATAAAGATAAATGATATGAGAGTATATGTTAACATTTGAAGGAGATAGGGAAATAATGGGACCTAAAAATTGAAATAGAGCACAGGCCTTCTATCGGCAGCTCGTTGGACCCATGGATAGTTCGGTCAATTATAGCATTAGTAATAGCGCTCACTTTTTGCGGACGATCAACCCACTCGAACACAGTTCCAACGTTGCTTAGCAACGGGTGTCGAGTGGTAAGCGAAAGATATTTGTATGGGGTTGTCTGGGTAACAATCAAATAGTTTCAAAATATCAATACCCAGAAACCCATCGCGTGCTAAATTTGATGTGGTAAAACAAAATTTGACCTTGTGATTTTTGTTATATTGTTGGGCCAGTACACAAATAGCCTTGAGAATTGTTAAAAATGCATCAGTAATACAGCTCGAAAACCCAGCACCAAGATAACTTAAAATATAACATACAACACCAACTAAACATTTTAAAATCTGAGAGAATATAAATAAATATAAAATTAAAAACATAAAAGTAAAATAAAATAAATACAAAATTCATCAAGAACCGCACGAAATTTACAAAAAAATAACATAATAACAAGAAAATTTGACCGTAAAACGACCATTTACATAAAAGTAAAAATTATTGAATTAAATGAATAACAATAAAATATTTTTGGCTGAATAGATTTAATTAAAAATGTTAAAAATAAATTGCCAATTTAAATTAAGAAATTAATAAAAATCTAATTTAGATAACACCAATAATTTCAAGGTCGAATTTTGTTTAATCGCAATAAAATTAACACGCAAGGTTAAGGCCAAATCATAGGTATATATACTGATGTATTTTGACAGATTTCAATCTTGTTTTCAGTATTGATTTAAAATCTAAATTTTCATTGGTGTGCACAACCGGCTGAGAGCCGTGGTAAGTGTTGTGTCTAAGCATGACGGCTGATAGTTTTCGTGTGATTATGATATTGCAAAAAATGCCAGATGAATTAATGGAATATTTATTATGATTTTGTGAATTAATGCCGGATGAATTAATGATTAGTTCATGACGATTTTTTGTGAATTCCCATTGTCAGATTTGACCAAATGAATGTAGTATGCCAAATAAAAGTTTAAAGCCAAAAATCTTTATGCATCGAGACTTTTATTCAACTCCTATGGTAAATTTATTTATTTATTTTCTTTTCCGGTCCACAGCCAATACAGCATCGCAAGACAATAAAATAAAACACACTATCGAACTGTGTAAGTGCGTGTACAATCGCCAATAGTTCGTGCTGTGAAGGCTCCGGCGTGAGAACGCAGGAGCTGAAACGTCAATATTATCCGTATATAGGGGAAATTGGAAGGTAAAGGAGTAGTCCTTTGGCTGCTCCTTCATCATCCGTTTCCTGTAAAATTGACATAAACTTTTAACAACAATCGGCTCAAAATATCTAACACCGAGTAGTCCACTGGGCACTCATTAATTATGAAATGAACATACATAGATCTTAAGGACAAAGAGAGGGAATGGGTAGCGGGGAAAATTGCGAAATCGTTGCAACAGTTAAAATGAATAGCCATCGGAAAAAGATTAATCCGAACGACTAAAATCATGAAAAATAATGTTTTTAAATAAGAATTAAATAAATTATGTTAAATTAAAACGGAAAATATAGGCAGAACGCTGCGCAAATTTTTGTAAATAGTTAAAACATTTATCATAAAAACTGTAAAATAAGGGCGGAACGCTGCTCAAATTTTCCGAATCGATGAAAATACTTTATCGAAAACTGCAGAATAAGGGTAAAACCGTAAAATAAGGGCGTACGCTGCTAAAACTTTTCGACTCAAGGAAAATACTTTGTCAAAAACTGTAAATAAGGATGGGTTACGGCTAATGTTGTATATCAATAAAATTTTTTATAACGCTGAGGAATAAGGACAGATCCCTACAAAAACTTAATAATAATAATAATAATAATAATAATAATAATAATAATAATAATAATAATAATAATAATAATAATAATAATAATAATAATAATTATGATAATAATAATAATAATAATAATAATAATAATAATAATATTAATAATAATAATAATGATAATAATAATAATAGTAATAATAATAATAATAGTAGTAATATAATAAATGTAATGGTAATTAAATAGTAATAAGAATAATAATAAATGTAATAGTAGTAACAATTAATAAAGGTAATACATATAATAGTATCAATGATAAGGCTAGCAAAAATAAAAGAGAACATTGTGGTTATAATAGGGATAAGGGTAACCGAGATACTGTATGAATATTTAACATAACAAAAGGTGTGCAGGCCACAGAATAATTTTCAACACGGTCGACGATAAGAAGGACTGTGGGAATGGACATAACAATGAATGATATGAGAGTATAGGTTAACATTTGAATGAGATAGGGGAATAATGGGACCTAAAAATCGAAATCGAGCACAGGCCTTCTATCGGCAGCTCGTTGGACCCATGGATCGTTCGGTCAATTATAGCATTAGTAATAGCGCTCACTTTTTTCGGACGATCTACCCACTAGAAAACAGTTCCAACGTTGCTCAGCAACGGGTGACGAGTGGTAAGCGAAAAAATATTTGTATGGGGTTGGCTGGGTAACAACCATATTAGTAGGTTTCTGGGTGTTGATATTTTGAAACTATATGGTTGTTACCCAGTTACCTTGTTACTTTTATGTTTTTATTTTATATTTATTTATATTCTCTCAGATTTTAAAATGTTTAGTTGGTGTAGTATATTGTATTTTAAGTTATCTTGGTGCTGAGTTTTAGTGCTGTATTACTGATGCATTTAAACTATTTTCAAGGCTATTTGTGTGCTGGCCCAACAATATAGTCTCAAAATATCAACACCCAGAAACCCACCAATATTCTAACTCTAATTTTATTATTGTCATGATTTAATCTGACAATTTTTGTTTTTAACTTTTAATTGAATTGTTTCCAATTCAAATTATTTAATTTTAGTTGTAACTTTCATGAACTCTCGTTTTTTAAGTTGTTGGGCCAGAACGTAAACGGCCTTGAAAAATGTTTAAATGGATCAGAAACACACACGCAAAAATAACACGCAATTTAAATAAACCCACTGATACATCAAGTAAACCATATAAAATCTGAGAAATAAAAGAATTAAATATAAAATAATAAACATAAAAATAAATTAAAATATTAACAAAATGCACCAAGATCCGCACGATACCTACACAAATACAACAAGAAAACACAACAAATTCGACGAAATTGAAAAAATCAATTAAAGTTCATTAAAGTGAAATTTAAATCGAAAAATTTGAATTAGCAATAATTCAATAAAAATTCTAAATAAAAAATTATAAAAATAAATCAAAAAATATCAAAAATAAATAATAGAATTTGCTAGAAAAGAACAAGGTCGAATTTTGTTTTACTACATCAAATTTCACACACCAAAAAATTAGGTATATATACTGATCCATTTTCACATTTAACTTAACCATATTTTCAAATCTTGAAGTCAATTTAAAACTATTTTCGACTATTTTCAAATTGTTTTACAAAGTTATTTTCAGACTAATTTGGAAACCTTTTTTAGGTGAGAATTATTTATGGTGGAACCCTCTTTCCACGTCACGTCCCTGCATCTCAAATGGAGCTCTGCTCGGCGTCGGCGTGGGGAGAGCGGTATTTATGTTACTTTATGATTATTTTTATGAATTATGGAATGGTTAAAAATGGGTAACTATGTTGTTTTATTATTAATAAATATTACTAATATATATAACTTATTTTATATGCTTTTATAAATTAAAAATGTCGAAATTTTTCCGGCCCACAGCCGACACATAACGCAAGCAAATAAAATCTACATAGTGCAAATGCATGTAAGTGCGTGGAAAATCGACAATGATATGTACCCGTGAAGACTCAGCGTGCGCAACGCAGCGGTCGTAACGTCAATATTTATCCCTATAGCTGAAGCGAGGAATAAGGAAGAAGTCTCTGGCTGCTTCCTCGTTTCTCAATTCAGAAAAATCGACCTAAAACCAGTCAAATGAAGATATCAAAAACCAAAAATACCGCATTCCAACAAAAAGGAAACGTGGAAAGTATATAGTACACGTTCAGAGAGGAAGAGATGACTACTGGAAATCAATAACAAGAAAGTTGCTAGAATCGATTACGACGAAACGTCCAGAAAAAGAAACAAAAGAGGAACCGTATCAACGCCAAATTAGAGAAAGCAAAGCAGTAATAATAAATATAGAATCGAATGCAGCAAATGAAGAAGAAATATTAATTGAGAATACAGGTGAAAAACCAATCACAAAAATCTGCGTATACGAACCTAAAGGAAACGAACCAGTAAACAAAAGAATCCAATGTGAAACAAGCAAAACTATAACGAATCGAAAGTATCGTATACCAACGAAAAGAAAACTTGGAAAATATGTAATAAATATCCAAAAGGGAACTCATGAGCATTGGAGAACGATAACAAGAAAACCACTCAAGTCAAATACGACAGATCAACCTATAACAAAATCATTTGAGAGAAAACCAAGAAACGAAACATGGAAAAAAGGAATGATCATGGACGACAGCCACCTTTCAATCCACGAAGCATTACAACTCCAGAAAGCACTTAAAAATGTACAACCAAAAGAAGGAATAATGGAGACAACCAATGCAAGAGAAAATACAACCATGCAGCCTAACGAAAAGAACTATATGATTAAAATGATTTGGATAACAACAGCAGTAATAAGCAGCGTAGTAATGTTGATAATAATTCAATTAGTGAGAACTACCAAATGCAGAAAGAAACCAATAAAGAAAAGATTATGGCCGGCAGTAGAAAAATTCAATTACGATATCGAATTAGGACAATATGATACAGAGAAAACTGAGGAATATGAAATCATAGGAAATTCTAGTACAAGCGGACTCTGGTTAAAAGAACCGCCCATTATCGAAGCACAGCAATGGTCAAACGAATCTGATGTATACCAGATAATGAATGAGAAATACGGGGATATACGGACATTACGTATAGAGTCCCCGGAGACGAGGGTGTAAGACAAAGAAAGGACAGTGTACGTAGTGTAAAATATTATGTAGTATAGTAGTAGTAATAATATCTATATGTAAATATCGTACAAAATGCGTTAGAGACAATAATCAAACCGAGAGAATGCCGATGAATTAATGATGTGTTATAATCAACAGATGGATCCGAATAACGTAAATCAACCAAATCAAGTGAGAATACCACCGTTCACAGAAGCAATACAACAACCAGCAGCTGCCAATGTACCTATAGAGATTGTAGAATTAAATCAAGGAATATACCAAGATCAAGGAATCGAGGCAACATGGAAACGACAATGCGAATTAATGACATTAATAACAAACAATGCGCAAACTCAATGGACAAATACTCATCTAGTATTAACAGAAAGTGTGAACAGAGGTCTACAACAAGCCATAAGACTGGAAGAGCAACAGAGAACAATATTACAATTACAGAGAATAAATGAACAATTAGCAGATCAAGTTAGATGGCAAGCTGACGAAATTAGAAGACTACGTAACAATCAACAGCACGTAGATCCAGCAAGTTGGGTGGAATGGATAGCATCAATGCCAGAATTCACCCCAGAACCGGATTCAACAGTAGAGTAAAAATAAAGCGTACCGTGTAAATATGTATAAATAAAACGACAGAAACAAAGCAGCGTCAAGTAATTGAAAATTTTTGTAGATATGCAGACAATTATCGAGAGAATAAGAGGAAGCGAGAATCCATCCGAAACTACGAGACGAATAATGAAAGAGAAAATCAGAGTGGTGAACGATATAAAAGAAAGATTAAAATGTTGTAAATGTAAAGAATTACTGATTGGAGCAAGACAGACGAAATGCGGATGCAGAATATGCACAGATTGTACGATAGAAGTGATAGAAACACAAACAATAAAATGCCCTGGATGCGACGAGACGATTGAAAGAGATGAAGATCCGACAACAATGGATAAAGCCACCAACAAAGAGATCAATAATCTATTAGTCCAATGCCAAGTAAAAGAATGCGAATGGAAAGGACTTATGAAGGAAGCCGAAAGTCACGCAAACGAATGCGAATATAACGAGGTATTATGCGAAAGATGTCAAACGATCACAACAAAAAAGACGATGAAAGAACATCACAAAGTATGCATCAAGAGAGAGGAAAAATGCGAATTCTGTGGAATCATCGACGAATGGATAAAAATAGAAACGGAACATCGTAATCCAAAAGAGGAACAAATATGTGACCTGTACGAAGGGATATGCGTAAACAACTGCGACAAGAAAGATAAAGTCAAACTAAAGGAACATTGGAACGAATGCAGCGGCAAACCAGTCAAATGCCCGTTAGAACTATTCAATTGTCAAATACAACTACCAATTACGGAGATGCAAAAGCACATGATGGAAAATAGTATAGAGCACACCGAAATCATGATGAAAACGATAGGAATGTTGGCATGGGAAGTAAAAAGCCTATGAACAGAAAATGATGCACAAAAGGCGATAATAAGAGAAATATTAGAATCCAGAAAGAATTTCGAGAGAAGCCAAGGAAATACCCTCAGAAAAATGGCCGAAATGGAAAAGAAAATGCAACAGATGACCAACAGCCTAAAGGAACTAGAAACCAACAGCTCGATAGCCAGAAAACATCTTACAGCACCATTTATATGGAAAATAACGGAATTCGCAGAAAAGCTTCAGAGAGCAAAGGATGGAACACAGAGAATTCTAGACAGTCCACCAATATACAGTTGGGAAAATGGATACAAATTGGGTATTAGACTGTATCCAAATGGGGATGGGAATGCAACAGGCACCCATATCAGTGTTTTCATCAGAGTAGGAAAAGGAGATTACGATGAATTATTAACATGGCCTTTTAAACAAAATATGATATTAACGATGAAAGGACAAGAGGATTATCGTAACCCAATCAGAACAGGAAATGAACCACAGATGGGAAGACCAACAACCGAATGGAATACAGCAATTGGTACACCACGTTTTTATCCACAACAACAATTGAGAGGAGAAGGATTCTTGCGAGAAGATAATCTATATATAAAATTAGAAGTAGAAAAGCCGGACAAGACGTTGTAAAAAGAGAAAAGGAAAGTGTAAATAAAATGTAAATAAAATAATAAAAATCAAATAAAAAATCAAAAAATTGCAAATAATCAGAAAAATCAGAAAAACAAAAATTCAAAAATAATGACGATATTTAGATGGCAAGCGGAATCAGCAAAGAGATAACGGTACAGATGAGAGAAGGACCAGATTCGATATGGACGAGATTATGGAAAAAACCAGAGGAAGAGGAAAAAATCAAAACCTTAACAATCGCTATTCAGCATTATACCAGTTTCGATACAACCGGACGACCTTGGAAAATGAGGAAAGTCATTTATACCCAGAGAAGAGTAAAACACGAACAGCTGAGAAAAGAGGAACAGAGATATTTAACGTTTAAAGATAATAAAGTATTCACTGACCGACAAAGTAAAGAGATGGCAGCACAAGGATTCTTTTTCTCAGGAACCCCCGAACTACCAGATGAAGTTACCTGTATTTATTGTCAAGGAAGACTCTCGCATTGGGAGAAAGGAAAAACAGCAAAACGAGAACACCTGAGGAAATTTTCAACCTGCCCATTTAGAATAAACATTGACGTCGGAAACCAAGCGATAAACAGATTGGAAGGACTCCGACAATCAGAATTAGACCAAGAGGAAAAGGGAGGTGAGAAAAAGATAACAATAATAAAAAGTTTCGAAGATCCAGCAGAACTAATCTGGGAAAAAGAGACCATAAAGAGAACATTCGAAGAGAGAATTAAAACTTTCAAAGGAAACCCAAGAGCAGCAGAATTTGCGAGTCAAGGGTATTGTCAAACAGCAAGAAGAATAATGTGTGAAGGATGTAAAAATCAACAGCCAATACCAGATCAGAATGTCAAAAAGCTAAAACATAAAGGAAAATGTATATATAAACAAGAAAAAGAGGCAAAGAATATCGAAATAATAATTACCAACCAACAAATAGAAGATATATTAGATCAACCAAAAACGAGAACCGTAATGTTATTATCAGGAGTAGACACTCAAAAAATGAGGAAAATAATCCAGGAAAGATTAGCTAATAATTTAGAATGGTACGACTCGACACAAGCAATAATCCGAACAATCAAGCGATACCAAGAGAAACCTAAAGAGAATCGAGACAAATCAATAATAAAAGAAGCTATTTTGGAGCAGTATCAATGTGTGACATGTTGGCAGAAACATCTATATTCCTTGCGGACATATGGTCACATGTGAAGCGTGTGGGTTAAAAGTCGATATATGTCCAGTGTGTAGAAAGCCGATCAACGGGCGGATCAAGGGATTCCGTTTCGCTGATCAGTAATTAAAAAGGAAAGCAACGTGTAAAAAGTGTAAATAAAGATAAACGTAAAAACAAAAAATTATAAAAACCCGAAAATCACAAAAATACGAGATGATGTAAATTATGATAAAATTTTGAGATGATCGAAAAGAGAAAATAATCAATTATTAATATTCAGAATTACAATGAACCAAAACGAGACGATAAACCAAAAGATAGAGAAAACTGTAACAGAGGACAAAGAGTCAAAAACCGAAAACCAATCCGAACAGCTAAAAGAGATTAAAGAGGGATGGCAACAAAGGTCGATGAGATTAAAAGAAATATTAACATCAGTAGAAGGAGAACTACTGAGAGACACGTTAAAAATAAAGATGATAAGAGAAGAACTAGAACAACAGACAATGAATTCCGAAGGAAACAGTGAACCATATCAAAAACGAGAAGAAGAGTTAGTAAAAGAATCTGTTCAAAACCAAACCAGAATCATAAACCAAAGAAAGGAGATCAGAATGTTAGAGCAAGAGAAGCAGGATCAACAAAGCGAAATCGAAAGATTGCGGGGAAGTGATAAAAGATAAAGAAGCAGAGATACGAGACGAAGGAGAGGAGACTATAAAAATTATACAACAAATGCAGGAGGAAATTGGGCAAATTAGCACTCAATATCGAATAGAGAAGACAAAGAGAACCCATATGGAACAAGCCAAAGAATGGGCAAAAAGACAAGCGCGATATTGGAAAATCAAATGGACAGAAGATAGAGAACAGTCAAGAAGCAATTGGGAATCGCGAATCAGACATTATATTCAGCAAATAGCCGAAGAAGAAGATAGAACAAGAGCGTACAAAGCTAAATGGGAAAAACGCAAAGATCGAGATCAATAAACTGAGAAACCAAGGGCCAAAACCAGCAAAGAAAATTAGAGAGCCCAGAGACGATAGACAAGAAAGAATACTGACTCAGGTAACTGATCAGGCAAGAAAATGGCGAATAGAGTGTAGAATATTCGAAGACGCCAACGCAAAACAATCTAACTATATAGTGAAATTAGAGCAGGAAGTTGAGTATCAACAGACCAGAATAAAAGAGATGCAGATCGAGCAGGACGAAGCTCACCGACAGAGACGAATACAACGAATAAAAACGGAAAAGAAAGAAAGTTGGATTAAATTAGAAGCAGGAAAATGGAAGGACCAGTATCAGGAAGCCAAAAAAGAGATAAGACGATTACCCAAGAAATTGTTGAATACCGAAGATTGGGAGCTATGGGACCAGATTGAAGAGCAGAAACATACACTCGACGATTACAGTAACCAAATACGAACATTAGAATTCAACGAACAAATCAGAAAGAATACAATAGACAGGCTCAGAAAAACCGAAAAGGCCCATAGAAAATGGATTGATCAATTAAATCAGAAGATACTGGAAACCCTTAATGAACAAACTGGCGAAAGAAGACAAAACCAACAATTAAACGAGAGGATAACAGAACTCCAGCAGGAGGTGAACGGACACCGAGGAGTTGCAGTATTCAAAGAAATTCAGTTGAGACATCAACACGAAGTCAACGAGCAGTTGAAAAAACAAGTTGAAGCAGAGATAAAAACGATGAAGCAAGGATATGAGGAAAATGAACAGAACCTGAGAAAAGAAATCGAAAAGCTAAAAGCGTTGGAAAACACGCATCGTTTGGAAACGCAAGTGGAAGAATTAACAGAAAATACAGAATATCTTGCCTATCTCTAAGACGAAGAGATACAAATATCAAACGCCTTGCGTGCAGAGATAAATACCTTGCAGAGCCGACCACCAATCCTGCTTATGCCGTTATACCCAACTGAAATTCCAACCCAAGTACCCGCCGAACCCGATGAAGGATTCGGGGAGACGGACGAAGCGGCAATGTAAATCTAAAGAGAAAATTGTAAAAAGTGTAAAAATAACGAAAATAATAAAAACAAAATTAGTAATCGATGTATATTTAGCATGAATAAAATAGAAATCAGAATGAATCTAGAAGACGGAAAATGCATACCAAGCCCAATCCAATTAGTAGAACCAATAGAGCAAGACCCACTGAGGTATTATAGTAAAAGATGGAGAGCCGAAAGGAAAGAATGGCAAGAGCTAGTGGAGGAGCAAGAATCAGAAATCGCCCGGATAAATCAACAACTAATACAGTCAAAACAACTAGTAACATGATAAAACGAAAACTAACATCCAGCATGGGAGAAAACAGAGATCAAAAGAGAGAAAATGAACGATTAAGACGAGAATTAGCTGAGATAAAAACCCGTGTAATCTTAGAAGATTATTGGAAAACCGAAGCAGAACGAATGCGAGATAGCAGAAAAAGCGAACAAAGATACGTAATACAACTAGAAGACAGTTGTAAAGAAGCCAGAGAAATAAAAGAGAGCCATCAACAAGCTCAAGATGAGATTAAAGCGCTAACGGAACAGCTTCAAGAAGCGAGACGAAAGCTGGAAAAACAGACAACCAAACGAGTCAATTATAAATGTCAACTCAAGAGAAAACAAACAAAAGAAAGAAATCTTCAAATGAAAATCTGTAATCAACAGAGAATAATCAAAGAAAACAAAGAGCGACTAAAAGAACTCCCAAAACTAACCGAGCGATTAATAAAAGCCCAAGTCCTGATAATGAGATTCTCAGAAAATAAAACTAAAGAGGAGTGCGAGATACACTCAACCCCAGAAAAAGAGAAAGAATAAAAAGGGCTAAAACTCCACTGTAAATAAACGAAACAATCTTGTAAATAAATAAAAATTGACTATGTATAAAAATAGAAAGTATGAACCCAAACCTGTGGATAATAATGATGATAATAATGAGAGAGTGTGACACTGAAAACCCGTTGGAAAAATGCGAGAAATCCCAACGCTTCAGAAAAGAAGACAGCACCTGCGCCGATTTCAAAGAAATTTGTAGTAATCCCGATAATGAAGAATGTCAACAAATAAACCTCCAATGTACGCAATGCCCCACAAAAGAAAACAAGGACGAATTGAAACAGAATATCGAGAAAACCCAAACAATGGTACAAACCCTACTGAAAAATAATGAAGAAATAGCTAATATAAAAAATGAGAACCGAGAGATAAAGAAAACCCTAGAAACCCTCATCAGACAAATTCAAAGAAAAGCCAAAGCAAATCCCAATAATAAACCAATCCAAGAAATTCAAAAGATCGTCCTATCAATCAAAAAACAACCAGGAAAACAAGTGGGACAGAAAAATGAACCCAGTACAACAAGTCTATCAATCGAACTTATACTACCGATTAGTATAACTTCTAACATGATACTCCTAATATGCTGTCTCATCATCGGCCTAACAAGAAATAAACAAAGGCAAAATACCCGAATTCAAAAATTCAGAAGAATGTTCACCCAAATTCGAAAAATTAACAAAACTAACGAAACGACAAGACTCTCGCAGATTTCCATCAATCACCCCTCAAGATCAACCCAGCTCGAAAGCGAAACCCAAGCCGTCAGCGATTCATTCGAAAACAAATATAACTGAGTTATAGTAACTGATATTGATTTGAACTGTTATTAGAAAACTTGCACTGATATTAAAACTGAACTATCTGATTTTATTTGATTACGTATCGCAGCAGGACCTTAAGTCCATCTTTAGCTTGATGATTAACCTTACCGTAGATATTTTTATGAATGTGAATGTTGAAAATGTATGCATCATTTTGAAATCAATCGAAATTGCGGGTCGCAATTTTACGGACCCCCGAGTGTTTTATGTTGGGCCAGAACGTAAACGGCCTTGAAAAATGTTTAAATGGATCAGAAACACACACGCAAAAATAACACGCAATTTAAATAAACCCACTGATACATCAAGTAAACCATATAAAATCTGAGAAATAAAAGAATTAAATATAAAATAATAAACATAAAAATAAATTAAAATATTAACAAAATGCACCAAGATCCGCACGATACCTACACAAATACAACAAGAAAACACAACAAATTCGACGAAATTGAAAAAATCAATTAAAGTTCATTAAAGTGAAATTTAAATCGAAAAATTTGAATTAGCAATAATTCAATAAAAATTCTAAATAAAAAATTATAAAAATAAATCAAAAAATAATCAAAATAAATAATAGAATTTGCTAGAAAGAACAAGGTCGAATTTTGTTTTACTACATCAAATTTCACACACCAAAAAATTAGGTATATATACTGATCCATTTTCACATTTAACTTAACCATATTTTCAAATCTTGAAGTCAATTTAAAACTATTTTCGACTATTTTCAAATTGTTTTACAAAGTTATTTTCAGACTAATTTGGAAACCTTTTTTAGGTGAGAATTATTTATGGTGGAACCCTCTTTCCACGTCACGTCCCTGCATCTCAAATGGAGCTCTGCTCGGCGTCGGCGTGGGGAGAGCGGTATTTATGTTACTTTATGATTATTTTTATGAATTATGGAATGGTTAAAAATGGGTAACTATGTTGTTTTATTATTAATAAATATTACTAATATATATAACTTATTTTATATGCTTTTATAAATTAAAAATGTCGAAATTTTTCCGGCCCACAGCCGACACATAACGCAAGCAAATAAAATCTACATAGTGCAAATGCATGTAAGTGCGTGGAAAATCGACAATGATATGTACCCGTGAAGACTCAGCGTGCGCAACGCAGCGGTCGTAACGTCAATATTTATCCCTATAGCTGAAGCGAGGAATAAGGAAGAAGTCTCTGGCTGCTTCCTCGTTTCTCAATTCAGAAAAATCGACCTAAAATCAGATTACATACGGCTTAAACTTATCACACCGAGTATTCCAGTGGGCACTCAATAAATATAATATAAACACAAAGGCGCTTAAGGTCTATTAAAGGGAAAGGGTACGGGAATAAATTAAATCGAAGTCGTTGATATAAATAAAATAGAAGTGAATTGATATCGGTTTGCTAAAATAAATAAATTAGTAAAATCTCTTAAAAGGTAATTATTGATTCAATTAAATTAGTTAACGATTATGGAGTAAAAATAAGCATTGCATTAGTTAAAATTAAGTTAATTGATTGATAAAATTAGAGTAATGTGAATAAAATAACCCGATAAATCTTCAAGTAAAAGTAAGCATAGTTTTAGTTAAAAAATAATAAAATAATTTATGAAAACGCAGTAGACGATTACTTAAAAAACTTATTCGAGGGATTGTAATTAATATAAATCGTTAGCAACTATAAGCTTAAATATAGAAAAAAATCACTGATTTTAGCAAACAAAGTTTTCGATAGATTAATATAAATTCATGGAGCAAAAAAAAATAGAATCAATAAAATAGATTAATAGTAAATTCACTCGTGGATAATTCAGGAGCTAACCTAGGGTAATTCGTCCATCAAAGTAAAAGCAATTCATCACTTTAAATCTCAGTTTAAGCTAATTGAAATCAAAATAGCCTATCACTTAAAATTAGTGTAATTACTAATGAAAATTAAATGATCCTCGAGTTGAAGATTTCCTTTTAGATAATTTGAAATACGATGATTGTAGGATGAAAACGGGTAGTTTATGAACTAAAAATCTTTATGGTAAAGTTAAGCAAATCTGTAACAAAAAATTGAATAGCAGTTTATTGACACAAAATTACTGTTAAAGGAGTTACAAAACTTTGCAGCATTATTAAATTCAATTGATAGGAATAGCTCGAGTCGCGGTGAGAAAGAACCAAATCATTTTCACGATAATATTTGTTTAAACCAAACGGCTAAAAATGTATTAAATGAATCAAATAAATATCATACCGAATTTAGTTTACCTTCCATAACATGAAAGCCCAAAAAATTGATAATATCGGAGTGATAAGGTTAAGCATTAGTAAAATCCAATGGCGCTAATAGACGAACCACCAACATGTCGATAAAGTTAAAATTCCGATAGAGTGGAGTAATAACACATCCCGAAAAGTTAGAACAGGAATCGAGCAAATGCAACCAAAATTCCAACTCGTCCAAATGATTAAAGATGCTGTGATCTAATAGTATATCCAATCGATCAAACAGCGAAAATACGCCGGATATTGAATTATAACGGAAATCGCACCAATCTACCCGAACATCCTTGAACAACACTAGTGAAATAACATCCGGACTAAGTTTCCACTAAATCTAAAATCATCAATCACGTTTCTATCTGACCGGATATCCGGTCGATCATTACAACAACTTGACAATATACACAGTGGACCAACGGAAACGCGCCACTATCGATTAAATCAAGAACCTGAAACATCCTTCTACATAATTAAATAATTCCAAGCATAGAATTATAAATCTTTAATAAATAGTAGTCCTCATAATGCAGTCCCAACTAAGATTCAAGCATTTATCCAACTGCAACCACCCTATTAACCGTATACACGACTCCGACATGAATTCCCGAACTGCTAGGTTACTTCACCCTCTCGAATCTTCCAATTAACGATTTTTTTTTGAACGATCTATAGCCATCACGAATCCCGATAGACGTTAACCACTATTCCGCCATGGCGCTTATACAATTAATTAACGACCATCAACCCATGTAGCCATGTTAAATAAAGTTCATTGCAAACTCTACGTCCCAAATGATTTATCCTTAATATCGTTGTAGATAATGTCACGCGATCAAACTACAACCCAGGCAATTAACGCAAAGTACCCGAGAAAGGCCCCACGAGCCACAGACGTCATCAGCAAGTTTCGATCACAATGGCCTTACCCTACCTCTCGAAGGGCACTGGGTCTGAATAACAACCCGCAGGAACCCGAAAGACAACAGTACCCAGCTGCCGAGATCTTTTCCAACGCACAGGACCTCCTCACCCAGTGGGAGCGGGTGCAGGAGCGGGTGGATTTGCAAGTAGTCAAGGCAAGGATGTACCTTGCCAACGTGATGGAGGACATCCTTGCCGGGCGAATCGCAGTCGCCTATCTACACCGCCCAGTTCGAGACACCAGGCGACCATACACGGTGGAAGCCCTCAAGCGAAGCCTAGAGCGGTATTGCCCGGACAATTGAAATAACAGAGACAAATTAATGTAGTGATTGATAATAATTAGAACTGCGTGTGTTTTCTTCTCATATAACTGGAACTAACTTTCGATTTGTTTGATAAAATTAAAGATTAGACTAATCATAAATTGAAGTTGTAACAACCCATTTAATTACAGTGATGTCCTCTCTAAGGATCCTACAGACCGAACTAGACCGCGCGAGACAGACGAATGCAGAGTTACTCAGTCAGGTCCTGCAATTAACTCGCGAGGTGCAGCAGGTCAAGGCGACCTGTTTAGACCCTAAACGGACGAAGATACTCTACCAACGACTCACCGCAGCTCAAAAGGGTTGGGCCGAAGAACGCCAGCTCAATCGGAGTCTGCGCACGCAGGTTCGGGGACTCGAAGTCGCCCTAGCGGTATGCCGGGAAGGTGAAGCGGTAACTTACCCGCTCATCTTCGCCCCAACCCAAATGCCGCAGACAACCACCAAGCCAGCAGAACAACCCATCACTACAACCAACAACCGTCGACCGGGACGTAAGGAACGTGCCCGACGTCGCGCAACACAACTCCACAACGTCAAATAGTAAATGATACACATGTGTTTAGATCGAATAGAATAGTTTTAGCCTTAATTGAATTGCTACTTTAACATAATCGTATGCCAACATTGTCATAAACATTTTATCACCCCGCCAATTCGTTCCACAGTCAATTAAGACCTAATCCTGAATAGTTACGAGGGACAGAGCAAAGCGAGCACAGGTCTTCTATCGACAGCTCGTGAACCCGAGGGTTGTCCGAGCAATTATAGTACTAGCACATGGTACTCAATTTTTGCGGGCAATCCACCACTTGAACACATTACCAACGTTGCTTAGCAACGGGTGCCAAGTGGCGATCAGCATCATTTTGTATGGCGTTACTAGGGTAACCAGAACGACAAGCGAGATTCAAAACCCTGTAACCCACCAAAGTCAATTGTCACATTTTCGTGTATTCGTGTTATTTCTGTGTTGATTTCGTGCGGATCTTGTTGCACCTTGTTATTATTTTAATTTATTTTTATGGTTTTCGAATTTATATTTTAATTATTTCTTTCTCGTATTTTAACGTGGTTATTTGATGTTTTATGGGTCTGATTTTAAATCTGCGTGTTGTGTTTGCGTGCTATTACCGATTCATTCAAACAAAATTGTGTGTTGGCCCAACAAATTCAAATTTTTCTTATGAAGTCAGTATTAACAAATAATAATTTGATTACCTAATTACTATAATTATATAACATTTCAAAAGTAAACTCTTATTAAATTTCAAAAAAAGGTTATATAAGTCCAATTTAGAAATAAAATAAATTTTATTCCTACAATATTTATCGAAAATTTATCGAATTAAAAAATATACATGAATAAAAATTTTAATTTCTCTTATATATTAAAAATCTTGATTTTGAAATTTAAAAATTTACGAATAATTGTTTTAAGTTATCAAATAAATGGCTTTAATAACTTTTGATTTTAGACATTTAAATTTCATAATTTACATAATTTAAGAAGCATAAAATTTTTTAAAATTTTTAAGTCATTTAATGTTTAAGATATATAACTTTTAGAATATTTACATTCTGTGAAAATGTTAATGAGTTTGAATGATCCATCGCCTGTTAATTCGAACGATGCTTGTATGTCTATTGTTAACAGTTTATTATGCCATAGACAAGGAGGAGAAAGTCAAAATTTCTCTCGTAAAGCAATCGAAAGTTTGGTAAAAAAATTAAAGGAAAAGAGAGAAGAACTTGATTTTTTGATAACAGCTGTAACAACAAGTGGGACACAACCAACCGGATGTGTTACAATTCCTAAAACACTTGATGGTCGTCTTCAAGTATGTATAGGTTCATTATAAACTCATGAATTTACATATACCAAAACTTTTGTCCATTATGAATGTGAATCAATTCATAATTATAGTACATTTTGAAATAATTTTTTAACCTATACCATATTTAAAACTAAATAAGACAATATATTTTATTGTTAATGTCATCAAATAAAAGTATAATTTATTGTCATTTTTTCTATAAGGATTCAAATATTCATCGATGTTGAATATATATATTTTTTGAATCCATTATTAATAGAAATTATTTTTCCAAGATTTCAGGTAAACTTTATGGAAATGATTGAATGTGGAGGCAATTAGAATGTTTAAAAAAATGTTCGTTTTTGCCACTGCTAAGTTAATGAATTTCTATTAAAAAATCCTTTTTTGCATTTTAAAAATCATTGACAAAATTTATTAAATCATAGGTGACTGGAATGAGCTATAATCGTGTTTACTTACTGCTTTCTTGTTTAGATGGGTTTGTTTGAATTATTATTAATTTTGATTATTATGCCTCGATATTTACTCACCGTAAGTTGATTTGTATATTTTAAATCTTGGATACTAATTTCCAACATTCAAATTATTTAAACATCGTGTATAATAAGTAGGAATAATTCATTAATTGCTGCTTCGTCACAAACATTAGTTTTTAAATATAATGGAATTCAAATTACTTGAATTAATATGGACCAATAATGATCTGGATAATGAAATATCCGGTTAATTGTAATGTAAAATAGTCTTAATCATTTTTGATCCAATGAAAAATTACTTGATCGCATGAAATTAGATATAATTAGACTGTGAAATGATTTTTAAAACACTTATTTCCAACCCACATCCATTTATTGATTTTCTCTACAATAACTTATTTCATTCACAATGAATTATGTTGTGTGGATAAAAGTCCTTAAGGCAAGTGAATTATTTCGGTAAAAGCACAGATGCATCTTCCAAGTGTAACCACCTGATATCAGGAACTTCACCAGCGATTTACTAGTTTAAGGGAGACCATTTTCTTTTTCATTGAAGAAATCTTGCATTAGTCTCACGAGATGCTCTTTGAACCCTATTGCCTATTCTCGCAAATGTTTCTTGAAATGATTAAATAACCAAAAGTAACTAGGAGACCAATCAGAGCTATAAGGAGTGTGTTAAAACCAGTGAGCCGTGTAAACTGTTGCGTTGTCATTTAAGAGATAGAGGTCTTGATTTTTGGGCTTCATTAGCAAATTTCTCACATCACAAACCAGTACACATTAGTGGTGATGATTCTCTGAGTAAATTCGATCTTGATCACACCTTTTGCATCCTAAAACACTCTGAGCATGAGACATTTTCTGTCAGATGTCCCCGAACAAATTCCGCCGAAAAGCATGAAAAAGGGCCGAATTTTCATGATACAATTGTATGTTCTGCACCGTGTTCTGGCTTAAATCGTCTCTTTTCTCACAATAATCTTCAAATACCCTCCATTTCCTGGGGCCGTTCACTTCTTTCTTCAACAAACACATTGTTCCAACCACGCAAATAATCTCTACTCCAATTATAAATAGTGACCTTGCATGATGTCCCATTATCACATGCTTATGTAACTTATGATCGATGTTCTTTTCTGTCTGCCTCAAAACCATAAAACGTATAACGCTTCGAAATTCGACTTTTTGATGTATTTTTTAAAAATGCGCCATAGACAATGTCAATAGACGTTCAATTCATTGCTGTCTAAATTTTCATGGATTTATTATCTTGGGAATTTTTACGACATTTATCCGATCCCACGAATTTCATTCGATTTTATTTTATAAACGTATCATTTTCTTTACCTTTTGCAACTTATGTTAAAACTCCTTGATGTTATTACATGTTTGAATTGCTTTATTTCTGTATAATAATTTTTTAAATGAATATAATTACAAAATTTTACACTGTAGAGAATAAAAACAATAAAATAAACAAAAATTCCACCAATGACTTCCTAAATTTGTTGTGCTTGGAGGTTTTTAATCTGCTTCGTAAGAAAACCAAAACTATTTTTTCTAAATCGATAGTTTGTGGAAGACAACCGATGTGACAAGTTTATTACTAACAAAAATCGGAAAACTAAGTAATTTATCTGCAAGCAACTTTGATAACCCATTCAAGACCACAGGTGCATTTAAGTCCGACTAAAAGTCTGAATTTTAACCACTCAAAAGTGCCAACGGGATACGGTACCAGTAAATGTTATAAATCAGAAATATGTCTCTACAGGCCCTTATTAGTACAATAAAACCATTAAAAACTATTTTTGTTTATTACGCAGACTTGGACTAGAAAGAGTTAATAAAGCTTGAAAGCGAAAAACAAATCGGATTTAATGACATAAGACAACGAAATGAAGAGTTGAAAACAAATTTTAATAAATATCGATTTTTTCAAATAAAATCAAAAGAGCAGCAACTAGATCTGTTCCGGGGGTTATAAAAACTTTGTAATCAATTGTGCTGATCAATAAAATTTATTATTGTTTGAAATCCATTTATGACGTCAATCAAAACACGTTTTGGAGTCAGATCAATAATTATTAATTTAACATTTCACTGACAAACCCAACAAATAAAAAAGTTTATCAACAACCATAGAATGGATAGATAACTCATAAAGCACATTAGCAGAATTTTACGAAATTTTAAGCAATTTTATGTAAAATAAATTTGGTCCTTAATTGATTGATTTTATTTCATTTGATTAAACCTTTTTTTCAACTTTTCCATTTTAAATCAATATATTAATCTATTCGCCAAAAAAAATGAAAATAATCGAAATAGAAAAACAATAGAAGATTAAAACATTTCGATGACACAAATTATAATAAATATATGAAAAGAGTTGATTGTGCATATCAATAATTATCGTATTACTATTTTTGGAAATGATGTAAAATGGTCAAAAAAGTCATTATCTATTTCATTTGTTTGAAATTCATTCTGATACAAATTATTGAGTACTGAAATTTTTCATAATTTTGGTATGATCTTTAATTAGAATCGCGTATAACTTTGTCACAAATGCTCTCGATATAGAAGTTGCGTTTATATAAATGAAAATTGCTCAAATAAGGATTGACCACTCATCGAAATCCACACTAATAAATTTTCTTCGTATATATTCCGAACATTTTGACGATTGAGTTTTTTGAAATTCAATATTTTATCGTCCTGTCACAAGTGATGTGAATATTGTGTTTCATTATTTTTTATACAATTTCATTATGTTGCATATAATTAAGGTTACCTAATATCCTATTGGAAGTACAGCAACTATTTTTGATGGTCTGTACTACCAAATTCTTATGCAATCCCTAAGTACTGATTTTGCAAGATGATTATATTCCTATAAAAAATTGAAATTACTTTTTGAATTTGGAATGTGCTTACTGGGTTAATACGACAGTTGAAAGAGTATTTTGAATTATTAATGATTTGTGGAAAAGTTACAAATTCAGGCTAAACAGAAAAACTAAACAACGACTAGTGACTTCAATAGAAGTGAATCTCCAGTTTACATGTGAAGATTTTTGTAATATTTCAAAACAATGAAAAAATGAAAAATATCATTTAAAAAAATAAAATATTAAAATAACTTTTTTATTAATTAGAAATTTTTTATATGGCGCAGAATGACCTGCGCTTTACTTTTCTATTACTACTTTTGGGTTTGACTAGTTTTAATGACGACTTAGAAAAGCACGTGATTTTATAAATAAAAATAAATCATTTCCATATTTAATTACTGAAAATAACAGAAGCTTGAATTGAACGCCTTAAACAACAAGCAAGGGAGTATGAGTAAAAAGCTTCCAATTTTTTTAAATGCAGAAAAATGTCACGAACCTTTTCAACTTTGATTCACATTTTCCGTTGGGTATAATAGATTTGTTTTTAGTTAATATTTCAACTAATGATCATTGTAGCAAAGATGCAAATTATGTTGTATTTCACAAAATAGTTGCATGATATTACCTTAATAACAGGGAATGGGTTAAATCATTGCATGTTTTGTCCCGTGTGCGGAGACCTATTACAAGAAAATCTATACACTAGATCAGACATTAAACCTATCGGGATTTGAGTTTTATTACTATACATATTTATTTATTTTAATTTTATTTTAAGTCATAAAAGCCATTAAAAGTAGATAAGCCTGTATCTGTTTATTTCTATTTATATCTGTTTCAAAATCCTTAGTAAATATTTCTACTAATAAATCTAAAAATGGAAGCACGAATTAACTTCTTCAACTGTGAACTTGTAATTTATTTTTCATAAGATACTTAACAGCAATTGATTGTAAGCGGTGTCTAACTTTATCTGCATTAATAAATTTTCTATATGAAGAATTATTCAAGTTAGCAAAATATGATTTAATCTTGGCCATAAACTTTGGTCATCAATACAATGTCTATTACCATGTATATTACCGAATTTCAAACATTAATTTAGTCAGAATTAAGATCTGTGTTATTTCAATAAGATTACCTAATGTGTTCCCAATGTGTGGTACGCTGACCTTTGGGGGTCCGCGGAACATAATGCTCTTTAGATATTTATTTTTTTGTTTGATGAAAACTGTTATTTTAAAACATAAAAGAACCTTAAGAAAAAGGTAAATAATTTTTCTTGAAAAAAATAATGATAAAATCAACTTCAAATTTTCTCAATGCACAACGCCCATAATTATCAGGGTTCCGCCTATGATTTTTATTTGTATTCATAGAACTTTCATTTTATTTATTTATTATTTAATTATCATTTCGTTCGTTTCCAAAAATTTGAATATTTTTGAACTTGCAACCACGGCTGCGCCACTGAGTAGGGTCCATAAAATTTTAGACAACACATAAGGGGTCCGCGATAAAATAAGTTCGGAAACCCCTGTTGTGAGGCATTAATGATTGCATCACAATCTCCTACAATTAACATTAATCATAAATTAAAATCACAATAAACATAAATCATAACTATTACATCATTATTGTTTCAGTATAATATTAATGATTCCAGGCTGATAATTTCTTCGAAATAAATTTAGTTTATTTGGCTTTCTCGTGCTTTTACAATAATTTATTAATTTTTGTATTTTAGCATGCATAAACTTTAACAATTTATATTATTTAATGTTTTATTTTTTATAAAAGAACTGCGTTTATTTTATTCTTTTTATGTTGTTTTTATTTTATGTTTATTTCTTATTAGTGTTATTTATCTATATTACATTATTTCTTTTTGTCGGCGAATTAAATTCTTATGTTAAAATAGATAAACTTTTTATTTTTTAAAATAAAATAACAAATACATTTTAAAGAGCATTATAATCCTTAGCACTGGGTATTCAAATATCGACAGCATAATTGATTAAAATATTTGGCGATAATTGAAATGTAATATTTATTTACGAAAACAACCTTCGTTAAAAAAATCTTTTAGGGAGATTTTTGTGATGTATACATCTATATATTGTCAATTATTATTTTAAACTTTTATTTGGAATTCATTTCCAAAATTATCCTCATAAACATTACATCAGCCTCTTTATTTAGTACAATTATCGTGAAATATCTTTCATTAACATTTCTGAAAATTATGTTTGCTAGAATTGATAGATAAGGCCTCCTCTAATGTGATATCAATATTAATTTTTTCATTACTGTTAAATTATTTTTAATAATTCTTATTTTTTTACTAATCTCGAGCTTTAATCAGATTGCCGGGCGAAAATGTTTTCCTCATGTTATTTATTCACGTATTTGGCGATGGCCGAATTTACACAAAAATGAATTACGTCAAAATAAATGCTGCATTTACGGTTATGAAATGAAACTTGATTATGTATGTATTAATCCGTATCACTATGACCGAGTGGTGCCGTCGGCGGTAGATATCAGTGAACTTAGTTTAACATCGAGTATCGAGGATTTAGGTGAATTTAGGTATCTAGTAATCGTTTTTATTAAAAAAAACATTTGTAGATGATACTGAAAGTCCATCAGTTATGGACAGTGAAAGCGTTAATGAAACTCTTAAATATATTTCGAATTCCTCCAATGGACCAGGTATTTATTATTTTAATTCAATATAAATTATATTCAGACTATTTTGATTATCTACTTTTTAATTTTTAAAATCTAGATTTTTATTTTAATTTTAAATTTCTATTAAATTAAAGTTACTTCCATCCATTAACGAAAAGCAATATCAACCTTTACAGAACCGGTTTAAAAATTTATTTTACTAGAGATTTGACATTGTTTCCCAATAAAATTAATTTAAAATATATATAATATTGTTTTTAGCTTAACCTTTTGAGTCCCATTGGAACAGTGATCTATTATTGCGTATCTGATATACTTATTAAAGCCTGATATACTTATATAATGATATCCTCGGGGTTCAAAAAGTTAAACAAAAAACAATATTCTGATTAAGATTTGAGTGATTACAAATTACATCTTTTAATCGTTATATTAATGTTAAAAATGGAATTTTACAGTGAATTTTATGTAGCTTTCTTTTTATTTCATTATGCCTTGATCTATATTTTTTTGATCCACGAGTAGATTAAAAAACATTTCAGATAAATGTATCCCCATTGGTCACTGCCTGATATACTTTATCCTTCACCCCACTCTAGCGCGCCAAAGGGTTCATTTGCAAATAGAAGCAGTCGGCTGTAAAGTGCTCAACATTAAAAATTGGTGAAAAAAACGAAATATATTCTCCTTTTCACAATTAATTAAAATTAAAGACTCTAAAATTATAAAAATGACTTTTGCATGGTTTGCTGACAACTATTTTTTATGTGACATTTTACAGAAATCATATCGAATCATTTGAAATATCATTTCAGCTATACAACCACTACTTTTACATTTATGCAGTTAATGCTATTAAATTTCATTTGTGGTAAAATCTATACATGCAATATAAATTATATAGTAAACAAAGATTTTTAATAAAATGTTAAATTTTGAATGATTACTTGTTCGTAAAGCACAATCATATAATTTGAAAATTTATTTTCTTTTAATATGCTGTCAATAAAATAATTTATATTGGTTTAAAATTAGATTTAACTTTTGAATATGAATTTATTAATTATGCGAAGTTTTGTGACATAGAGACATGGTCAGAGAGAATTTAATTCATAATGTTGCAAATATTTCACATTGTCTATAATATTTGAATATGATTTTAATTCATATTCTTGGCAATAACTCGCTGCTTTGAAAAAGCTATTAAATTAATAAAAAAAACAGTAAGAAAGAGGTATTCCTGTTACCTTCAAATCTCGAATGTTGAAAGAATATATAATAAATTATTTTCACTATTGTCGAAAATCTGCAATAGGTTACTAAATTTTTGGTATGATTATTATTATAAGAAAGCGCTACTCAAACAGACGTTTTAAGATATTTTTTAACAATTACCCTGCCATCAGATAGGATGACGGTTATTACATATTATAGATTTTACAAACAATTTATACAGATTTTATTAATTCAACATTTTTTTTTATAAATAAATAATTATTTTTAAATTTTGACTATTTTTAATGAATATAAAATATTTTTTTAATTTAATAAATAAAATTTCAAAAATTCAAATTGGAAATTATTTTCAAATGTAATAAATTAATAAGTTAACTAATTTTAATTTCTTTTAATTTAATAGGTTTATTTAAATTAAAATTACAAAAATTTAAAACCTAAAATATAATAAAACCTATATTTAATATAATATTTTCTACAAAATATGACTATGAATCAGATTTATTTAAGGTATTCACGAATTTAAATTAATGTACCTTAAATAAATCTGATTCATAGTCAAATTTTGTAGAAAATATTATATCACTTATAAAGAAATCAATAGTGAAAAACAAAAATTTTCCTTATAATATATTTAAATATATTTATTAAAACCAGTCAAATTAACAAAATAATTATTAATTAAATTAAATTTATAGATATCTAATAAAATGTTTATGCTTATACAATCTATAATATCTTGTTTTTTCTATCCTACACGAAGATGACATAAACAATATAAGAGCATTCATTAAGAACATCCCCACAAAATAAGCAATTTTCGACCCACCTCCCTATTGTCCATTTTTTGAGACCCACTGGAAACATCTCTACGCAAATATACCATTATTTTCAGAAGGAATTTAGATAATCGAATAAAATTAACTGAGTGCAGCAGCAGATTCTTGTAGGATTTTCAAAATTCTAAATAATTACTATATTATAATGTATAAAACCTATCATAACTATAAGTAATATTGAGGCATTTTTGAAATAATAGCCTGATATTGTATACAGATTTTAATGAAAGTGTAAATTGTAGCTGAATTCTGATTGAGATGTCCTAAACACTTTGACTCCTCACTTTTGTATTCTTTATAGAGAGCTACCTCTACTTTCTCAGTGGACGTCTTTAATGGATGCTCCTTATCGAAATATATCGTAAAACGTTTTTTAGGTGACACTAATTATTAATTCATTGATATGTTTATTTAACTAATTTATTATTATTTTTATTATTATCATTATTTGTATTATTATCAATAATTAAATTTTTCCCATTTGCAATATGGAGATACATTTAATAGCTATTAAATATTAGATGCTTGATAAATTCATTATTTAATTAACTTTTGTGGTACTTTATTTGAATAAGTTATGTTTATGAAAACCATTATCAATTGACACGTTTGCACAATTTATATAATCACAGACAAATTTTGCATAATTATTTGTATTTTATTAAATACATGACAGATAATAATCTATAGATGATTCGCTTCATATGCGAGCGCGTATGACCTTGCAATATGGAAGCAGCAATGCAGAATATTCACTGGATGATCCCGATCCATTAAAGTCCAGAATAGGTCAATCGTTAGATGTTCAGTCTATGTCTGATTCAAGTGGAAGCCCAAGTGACCAGTTTAAACCTAGGATTGGACAAGATGGAGATAACATACCAACAACAATAAAGTACGAAAACAGTGTAGTAGCACATTACTGCCAAAATTCACCAAGTAATGGCAATTTTAAAATTGCTAGTCTTACTGGGCGTGGAGGATCCCAAAATTCTCAAGGCAGTTCAGCAAGTCAGCAGCAGAATCAAACACAGAGAAATACGAATCAACCAACTCAGTCAACCCCACAGCAATCTAGACCTAATTTTAACAATTCGAGCAGCTCCTGGAATCAGAATCAGGGTTTCGATCGACCTCCAACAACATCAGCACAAGTGAGTTATGAGTACTTAAAAACAATAAATTAAAAGTAAATTTTACTAGCATTTTAAATCTTGCATGATAGGAAATGCTTATGACTTTTCAAACTATCAACGGACTCGGTGTTTCTTGAATTAATTCAATAATAATAAATTATACTCAGTGTATTTTAACCTCTACAATTAACGGTAGAACTATCGACCGGTCAAAATGACCGATTTCATCAATTATTCACAAGATCTGATCATTAAATTCCATTTAATATTTTATGATAATATGACTTTTTAAATATATGGATTTAAAATATGGATTTTCAATCCTTTTAATAACATTTGCAATCAATTTATTAATATTAGAAAACAATTTAAATACATAAAAACTTTATTATGACTTGTCCATTTTCTTCTCTCTGAACATAACTTAGCATTTTCAAGCCACATATCCACGGGCAATGTTTTAGGATATATATCCCAAGGTATATTGTCCAATGTGCTTAGTTCTCATTGCATAAAAAATACTTTTTTATTGAGGCATTAATTTTAAGCTTTTTATTCGGTAGGCGATTAGAGCGAATTTTTATTTTTTAGGCTCTTTATTCGAAATTTTTAAAATTTAAAAAAATTTATAACCTCATTTGTAAACATGATTGCAAATATGTTTAAATTGATTGCTGATATTACTAAATTGATTACGAATATTACTTAATTGATTGCAAAATTTTAAATTAATTGCTAAATATTACTAAATTTATTGCAAAATTTTAAATTGATTGCAAAGATTATTAAATTGGTTGCAAATGTTACTAAAAGGATTGAATTTATTTTTGTTTCCCCCTTTCATTTTTCTGATATACGTATGTGGTACCTGAAAATGAAAGTTCTGTTTTATTAAAAAATTGTCATAGTTTTGCGGTGTTTTGTGATTCATGTTTATTTATTTTCTTATAGCAATTGTTGCATTGTACATTCTATAAGACACTGGATTTTTTTAAATGTTTTAATTAGTTACAATTGGTGTATTTTTTCAATTTTACATTGTTGCTCACATTGTAAGTGGATTGTGAATATTTTTATAATAAAGAAAAATATATTAATTCCTTTATAAAACTTTACCCCAAAAATGTAGAGACCACCGAAAATACCTAGACTTTTAGAGGACACAACAAATATAAGAGAAGAATTTTCTGATATCGATGAATATGGTTTTGATTCTGAGAATGGACTTGCAAATATTTAAAAAGATCAATTACAAATATAAGACGTGTAAGTTTCCTCAAACAGCAATATAAAAGAAGAGAACATTTTCAATATATGTACTCCAAGAATAATTTTGAGATTATCATCATCTTCGAAAAGAGAGTGGCGGTTTGTAAACTGAACTATTTGGAATGAAATAAAAGCTGGATCCACTCCAGGAAGGAGATCAATAAATAACGTTTTCAAATAAGTAATTGGACCTACAGGGTATGCGAAACGAAACGTAATGAAAGGTACGTTTACTAATGGTTTTTCATTGATAATCAATCGTCGAATTATAAACCATATTATAACATGCACAAAAGTAGAGGCTTTCCGAGTTCTTGGTAAAAAATGGACCTATCTTTAGAAAAGGTTTACGCTTTTAGTGTAATTTTATATGCGCTTGGGGCTTATGAAACTAGGAACTTGAATTCATCTTATTTATGGTCTTAAAAGTGGGGACTTTGCTTTTTTATAAAAACTATGAGTAGAAAAGAACTTACGGATATTTTACAGATTAGCCACTTCGATAAAGAAAATAAACGAAGTGTACAATTACAAATAGATAAATTCGCAATGAGGTTTGGAAAACATTCATTGAAAATAGCCAGAATGCTGCGTAATAGAACAAAAAATTATTCCCAACTAGAGTTTTTGAAAATCCGGTATTTTGGAAACCGCCGGATATCGGATAACCGATCAATAAAAGTTATTCTTCATAACTTTTATGAATAAGTCCCATAACATCGGATTCATTTTTGGCAGATGTTTGGTACATTTGGCTATTGACTCTCATATAAAATTAGATCTCTTAATGAAATTCCATCGATAACAGCTAGTTTAGTCACAATTTCTTATAGGCTACAGCTAGTGATATGCATTTCCCGTTTTTTTGTTCCCGGGAATTTTTTTCCTCAGATCCCGAGAATCCCCGGATTTATTAAAATTATTGTATTTACAAGTTAAAATTATTATATTTTTTATAGAGTTATATATTTTTTATTTATAACAAGTATCAATATAATTTTTTTCAATAAATTTATTAATATATGAAATACAGAAAAAAGTTTGAGAGTATTTTAACATATTAATTATATGCGCTGATTTGATTCAATTGAGTTTTTTTTATCGTAACAAAATATAAATATTAGGTTTAAAAAATAAAAATAAACATAACATAAAACAATCAATCTTAAATTATAAGAGTATTAAACATCTATAAAATTATAGTGCTACATAAAAAATATAATTACAAAATTGAATTCAAAATTAATAATTTAAAAAATTAATTTTTTCATAAAATGGTGCTTTAACAAGCATAAGCAGTCAATTGATGAATCTTTCGATCTGCTTCTTTTTTTTGATACTTTATTACCTGAAATAGAAAAATTACGCTCATTTTGTTAACGTAGGTTTAATTGTTATCATTGCATCCTTTAAATTTCTAAGATTGGTGGTCAGCTCTCCAGTCGTGTCATATAAGTTAAATTCTCTCATTAAAGTTGTAAACTGATTTGCGGCTGGCTGTGATGTTTTCAAAATTGCTTGTATTCACTCTTCTAACATCCTTTTTAAATTATTTTAATTACTGTAAGCATTATTTTCCTTAACAATGGTAATATCAGATTCTAAATAAGGGTCATTTTGTTCAAAATTCATTTCATTTTGATCTGAATTGATGAATAATTTTTGCATATAATTTTTAGCAACTTTTATGATATCGCACTTTGATGTTGAGTAAAAAAATTTATCATCTTTTTCTAGTAAATTCTTTGGGTCTTGCAAAAATTTTAGTAACGAAAATATTGGTTTATTTCTATTGGTTAATTGAAATTTAAGTTCATTCATAAGTTTTAAGCTGAGCACTGAATTATCCATTTGAAGTGCATTAAATAAAAATTTCAATGCTCCTTCACCAGTAAGAAGATTAGCATCTTTGCGACTTAAAGCTTCGACAACAATTTTTATAGGACTCAAAGAGTTTAATATACATTTGGCTTTCTTTGTTTCCTCTGATCCCCAAAAATGGCTCATATTTAAATCTTTTAAAGTTTTTTGTATTAGATCGATAACCCGCATAAAACGATCTACCATCACTTCAAGACTATTCCACCGTATACGACAGTCGATAAGTAAAGAAAGCTCTTTCTTTTCTGCATCCATTATATATTGCTGTAAAATGGAATTCTTTACTGGTGAATTTTTAAAAAGCAATACAATTTTTCTTATTTTCGCGATTATGTCCAGTATATTGAATTCAGGATCAGAAGTTAGCAAAAACTGATCAGCCCCAATGATAATAATATAATCATCATTTATATCTTCCTCAGAATCATTGTTTTCATCAATTTCATCCTAAAGCTCTTCGTTTTCAGAAAAATCATTGAGTAATTCCTTTTTGGTGTAACCACTAAATGAATGGCATGATTGTAGCAAAGTTGAGATTCGGAAGGTGAAAATTTTTAAGGTCAATTGTAAATCCTCAACACAGTAAAATCACAAATATATTTATTTCTCTTGTAAAATATCATTGATTATATCGAAAGAAATATTTTTTCACTAAGAAATAATGCAGAACTTTAATAATCTCGATAACTAGAAGCTTCCAAATCTAGTAAATAAAACCATAAAAATGTATTCATTAAAATTCGATAACTGTCAATTCTTATTTTTGATGTATTTAAAAAATGATTTACCCTTGTGACGCTCATCAAGAATTCACTGTAATAGTATTCTTTTTTATAAATAATTAATAGTATACTTAAAATCGTTGTTTCGATTTGTGAATTAAGTTAAAATTGAATATCAAGTTTGTTCTGAAAATGTGAGTGAAATTAAATAATTAATTAAATTTTTTATTAATTACTTAATTGCTATTATTTTTCTCGATCATGGAGCCGGAACAATTTTAAATTTCCAACTCATTGATTTTATCGTATTCATTAATAATAGTGTCAAATAATTAATATCTAGACCTGTATATAATAGATTTATCTATTTCAAATTTTTACTAATGAAAATGTTTTTGGGTTTTATTTTATCAAGAACTCAACTAAAATAAACGTTAATTTTTTTTACTTGTCGTTACAAAATTAAGTATCAATTGTTTTAATCAGTTTATTTTATAATATCATTAATTAATTTGGCTTTTTGTAGTTATTTAAACGTAAAACCCCATCAATTTATCATTTCTATAATCTTAAACCTTTTTCATCTTAAAAATCATGATTTTTGAAATTTAAGATTTATCTTTTACATTAAAATGTTTTTTGATTTTTAAAATTTTAATTGATTTTGTCATTTAACTTTGGAATTTTTAAATATAATTCACATTGTTGAAAATAAAAAAGTTAATATAATTTGCCATGCGTTTGTATGTTGCCATTTACGCAATGTTAGGTAGTTTATTTTTGCATTTTTAAATAAGTTTGTTCACATAAGAGCTGCCAAATGGTCTACCTGAATCAGCAATAAGGTCTCAAATCTAGCTGTTACATATGATAAGTTCTTATCATTTTGTACAATTTTTGCTGCCTCGACAATGAATTTGTAAACTTCAGTTTTTCAACACGTTTATCTTTAATGAGTACGTTCAAATTTTTATGTTAAGTTTCATAGTATAGGCGAATGTTATTTTCTCACAACTTAAATTGAATTTGGCATACTAAACAAGTGATGATGGAATATTAAAGCATTTTCGTTTTCCATATTTCTTAGAAAAGTTTGGTTTCATCATCAATTTTTCATATTAGATGTTATTAGGAAATATGATTTTCTATTTGATTATTACTGAATACTTTAATTATCTCAGAATAGATTTTAAAATTGGCAGAATTTTTTTCACCTTTTACAATGTTTAGAGTCGCGACTTTTCCACAGACTATTAAAACACTTGTCGTAAAAGTTTCTCAGAAAAACCATTGAGAATTTTCCTAACTACCACACAAAATATATATTAACAAACAAACACATTTTAAAATTCAAAAATTTACTGTTTACCTACAAAAGGTCGAAATAAATTTCAGAGCATTTTGTCCCCTTTCGGTTAACAATATAAGGGGAAATATGACATAATTTATTAGTACACAAGAATGGGAGTTATCAGCTCAGATTTTGCCTCCGGCCGTAGTTTGAGCATTCAAATAATTCCCTTTATTTAAAGTACACCTCTTTATCACCTATTACATTTTAAATGATTTTAAACAAAATATTGAATAATAAAAATTAAAAGCTCAAAATGAGTTTCATTTGAATATTGCGTTAACAACTGTTAGGAACATTATTAAATTTATATTTTTTAACATGATTTCGGTTTGATTATTCAATGAAATATGCTAAATAAGAGTAATTTAGGTATTTAAATGAAAATATTTCTGCTAATAATTATATTTAACTAAAATATTTTGCTTTTCTAATTGGCTTAACGAATTTAAAATATTCAAAGTTCGAAGCTGGACTGGGAAGGAAAAGATGTTTGTCAAAATAAATTTTCTAAAATAAGAAATTCTTTAAGGTGAAAAATAGTTAAATTAATAAAATAATACAACTGTTGTACCACACAAATTTTATTAAAAATGACACAAAAATTGTGTCACTCAAAAAACAGAAATTATATTATTCTAGCAACAAAGTTAGGATAACTTTTAAGCTTAAAAAACTTAAGCTTCTCAAACAAACAAAAATGAATAAAGAAAATCGGAATATAATATTTTTAATTGATAATATCTAACAGTTAATATTGGAATAATATGTTCATTAAAAGCTGTTTATCAGGTCGTTGCCAGGGGAGGGGTTGGTAAAAATTAACTGACACTTAAATTTGAAGATAAAGTTTTAATGAAAAATATTCATTTGCTCGATAGCAATTTGATATTAAAATAGATATTCTAGAAGTCATTATTAAGTGATTCGCTGTACTAGAAGAATATTTACAAAGAAATTATTTCAAAAGCCAAACTCTCTGTCAAAGAGTAGTAACTGAAGAAATTCTAAAATATATAATTTTGAATTAAGATACTGATCAAGAATGTTTAAACACATGATCGGAATTTAATTCCAGAATTTGAGTGTCATAAAATAATTGATAAAAATTTTATATTCCAAATCTTGAAATCGTTTTTACAATTCACTTATTCCATAATATTTTGAAATTGTTATAAATCATTATGTCTACAAAATTTATTTTGATAAATTTTAATAAGTCTTGATAATAATTTAATTGTCACTGAATTATACTAGAAATTCTGCTCTTTGATAATAATTTTAATGATGATTTTTGTTTGATTTATTAAATTTCAAAGTAAATTAATATTTCAACAAATTTTTATTTATAATCAAAAGAGGAAATGAAAATAATTTATTCACTTAGTAACTTTGTCTGAATTTCAAAATTTTTGGTGCCACAACTCGTTATTGTTTATAATTTATTATTCTCAACAATATAGAGATTAGTCATTTTGGCGTCTTATTTTACACTAGTAACGCAATTTATATTCAATGATTTTGTTCAAAACTTGTTTGAATTAATAAATATGTCTGATTTAGAAATACTTCAAAACGACAAAACTAAGTAACAGATTTTAAATTATGTATTTTGTCTAGAAATTTATTTTTTGAATATAACTGAAATTTTATTTTGCTAGTTAATTAACATTACTGTTTTTTGATTAAAAAAATTAAATTATGTTTTTGATTATAATTTTTCCCATATATGTTTTAATAGTTAAGTAAAAATAATTTATTATAAAATCTATTTAGTCTTTGAAATTTTTCTGTAATCTCAGTTCCTTTATACTGTCATTGTTAGGATATTAACTTAAAATATAGATTTCAGTATAGTAATAATAATCGTGATGTAAAATTTTACAATAGTATTTCGATGCAATTTTCAGCAATAGAATTATAATGATTTTTCTATTTCTTAAAAATAATTTCAATTTTTCTTTATTTTCGTCAGCTTTTTAATACATCTTTGGATTTATTTTATCAAGTATTTCGTTATTTTAACTAAAGTTAGTAATTATTTAATATCTAATTTTTCGCATAAACGAGGTGCTCGAATTAATTTAATTAATTAATTAAATATCATTCTCAAAACACTAAAGCATAAAATAAAAATGAAGATTTTGTGTTAATACTCAAAGACTCAAAAGCCTCACAATTTACATAAAATTAAAGATATTTCAATTTAGAATAGATATTCAAAATTGTTATGTGTGTTGGATTTGATTTCTTTTTAATCATCATTTTTATGAGAATGTAAAAAGTAACTACCATATTTTGAAATTTAATATTTTTAAACATCTAAAATAAGGATGCAAAGTTTTTAAACAGAAACATTCATTTGCTGAAACTTAGCATTTTTAACGGAATATCCATTTACAATAATATGCCTATGTAATTAATCAGTAATAAAAATTATTAAAGACATTTTCACAAATATCTGGTAATATTTTCGATGCTCTAGTATAAATAAGTTTTTGGGTTTTGAATATTCTTTGGTTTTCTTGAGCATAGTTTTGTTTTCTTTTGTTCAAAGATAAAAAGTCGATGGGTCATAGTTAAAGATTCTTGTCTTCCAACTTCTTTTCAAATGTTCCTTTTCTGCATCATCCTGTTAATTTTGAAATAATTCATTATGTTATGAAGCAAGTTTTAAGTATATCTAATTAGTTTTTCTTTTTAATATTTTCACGATAAAACAATATACCTTGAATATTTAATATAAATGTTTCAAATCTTCAAATTCTATAAAACGTTGTTTAAATGAAAAGCTGATTAATTAAAGTTTCGCACGTTGATCTTCTTAAAGTTTCTTTTTCACGTATCTAAATGTAATATTTGAATTTTGTATGGATTTGAAGTATTTTTTCTAAAAAGACATTGTGCATCGTTTTAAAACGAAACCTTTTCTACTCGTTTGTTAATAAAAAGAATATTTGCATTTTGAATTTAATTTGTTATTCTAGTTCTATCAAACATACATTCTAATGAAAAATATAAATTTTAATTAATAAATTTTGCAGTTTTAGTTTATACATGTTTAATTAATATTAAGTTTAAAAACACTGTAGTTGCTCTTTACATATCCTGCACTTAAAAATAGTGCGATAAAAATGTATTTACGGATATTTTCAAATAATATATTCATTTCATGTTGTAGGCTAATAATTAAATTCTTTTGAGTATATTATTTAATAAAATAATAAGCTGCAATTTTTTAAACCTGATGTTGCAAATAATGTCTATCAAATATTACAGATTTAAATTTCGACTAAGCATTTTATTTAGAAACATGCGTTAATTACCTTCAAAATAATTACTGCCGATAAATCCTATTTTTCATAAATTTTAATTTAATTAAACTAGTTTTTAATATTTTTATTTGTTATTATTTTAAAATTCATTAATTCGGTTAAAATGCATCACTTCTTAAAACATATTTGTTTCTTACAAAAGTTATTTTTAATAAACAATTCCAACTTAGTATGTTAGACATTTTGTTTATTGAAAATTCTTCGATCTAAAAAAGTTCCTGATGTGCAATTAAACTGAATCTTTCTTTTCCATATCTTGTTCATTAGACATTTTTCGAAATAATGTAACAATTTATACACTAATTAAATTTTCAATATTCTAAATTTAAATAAATTTTGAAATTTTCTTATCGATTTTTTTAAATTCTGGTTATCAGTAATTAATTTAGGCTATTATTGTTTCAGAAAAAACGTCATTAAATTTATTTTATATATAGTTTTTCTTAAGATAATTTATTTATTATAGTGAGTAAATCAAATTTATAGCATTACAATTAAAAAGACAACGAAAACTTTTCAAAATACCCCAGCTATCACCTATCAGATGTACTTTTGTTTAGATAATATATTTTATCAATGAATTGATAAACTTGAAGCTTCACTTAATTTACTGGATGCGAGTGATTGAATTTGTATGTTGGAAACAAGAGAAAGATTTCTAATTAACTGTGTGCAGTTTGTCTACATTTATAAGACGAAAATAAAGCGGGATCATGTCAGAATTTTCATTCTTTTCGATTTTTAAAAAACTACTCTTATCTTAAAAAGCAAGTATTGGCAATTTTTCTAGTTACAATTTAACTGATTGATAAATTTTCATTATTTTTCAATAATTGTAAAATTTAAAAAATAAAATGAGCTTAAAATAAAAATTTTGTCCCTAACGCAATATTTATTAAATCAATTATATTTGTATTATTAATAAAATCCGTCGTATGAAATCAATATAAATGTGTTATAATTAAACTGTTACATGATTACTGCACCAATTTATTACTGCACCTAAATTATAGTTTGTGTAGTTTTTAAAACACTTCTTTCAAAAATAATTATAAAGTACTTCATTCATTAAAATTTCAGCCATTACAAGCCTTAACGCACCAAAGACCACCTGAATATTGGTGCACTATTGCATATTTTGAGCTTAATCAACAAGTTGGTGAGTTATTTAAGGTACCAAGTCAATATTCATGTGTGACTGTTGATGGATATACAGATCCGTCGAGTCCTAATCGTTTCTGCCTCGGACAACTGTCAAACGTTCATAGGTATTAATTTCTAATCTATAAATTCTATAATTTCTATTACTACTTGTAATATTACTGTAACTACTATATTAACCAATGCAAATTCTAGATCTGAATCATCGGAGAAGTCTCGTCTTTATATAGGTAAAGGTGTTGAGCTGAATAATGTTGGTGAAGGAGATGTTTGGATTAGATGTTTATCGGCTCATTCTGTTTTCGTACAGAGTTATTACCTTGATAGAGAAGCCGGTCGACAGCCAGGGGATGCTGTACATAAAATCTATCCCGGTGCTTACATAAAAGTAATATAAAGCTGTAAAATTTATAATTTTAATAAATATAAATAATCAAACATGCCTAAACTGTAATAAACTTTATATATGATCTCTGATCACCAAACTTATTCAGATTCACTTAAAATCCGAGATTCCCAAACCTTTTTGTCCTGTAGACCTCTTGACGAGATTTTCTGTTTTTGGTAAAGCCCCTGACTTCCTAAAAGAAAACATCGACAAAAGAATAAAAAATAAACAACATGGAATTTCTAACTTTACAGTCTTTTTCTATAGAATGTAACTGTAAGCTGTAAATGTATATATATATATATATATATATATATATATATATATATATATATATATATAATATATATATATATATATATATATATATACTACCTGACGGATTGGTGCTAACCATTATCATAAAATAGATACACTGAAAAATCAATTCTTTTAATCAATGGATCAATAAGATGCTTCGATTGCAAAGTTCAATTTAGTTAAATTCAACTTCTCTTCCGAGATTAATTTCCAACCGGTTTCTTCTTTTGTAATGAGATTTACACCCAAACTGAAACTCCTTTCCACGAGCTATGAAGATAGAAAAGCTGTCAAAAGCTTTCTCGTTATATTATATAATGTAGAAACTTGTTGAGTATTAGTATTCTGTTCTTCATTTTTGCTTATGCCGATTATCTCTTATAACATTATTTTTTCTTCATAGGCGATTTATATGTCCATTATAAGGAAGTATTATGCAACTACTATATGTTCTATGTGAATTATTTCATTATTGGGAAGCGCAAATTTCATTCAAGGCATGCCTAAATTGCATTCATTCTCATGAACCACTTGCAGTTTGGTCGATATATATCACTTTAGGAATCGCTGCTCTAAATTATGAAAAAGTAAATTCAAAATATGGTGAAAACAATACTTATCTAATGTTCTACTGACTATATTAAGTAATACTATTTTTTATTTAATTTTGTATTAACTTGAGTAAATATTTTACTTAAGAATTAAATATCATTTTATTATCATAAATTAACAATAGAACAGTTAAATATATATAATAATACATCTAAATTATTTTAATAATTATAATGATTGCAATCAATGAGATAATCGAATATTTAATCAGTAAATATTTGTTTCTCTTCTTTCATTTAGTTTTTTCAATTGTATTTGCACATGATGTTGCAGGTCATCATAGTTTTGTGAAATTGGAAAATTATACACCTTGTACCACCTGATGTATACAAATGATGTTATTTTTTCGAGTCAAGAAACCAAATCATTGCCTCCAATAGCAAACGATAGCAAAATTTTATACTTTAACTTTCTATACTTTTTTTCTGCGACCTATTGTTTTTTCAATAAATAATTATGAATATCAGAAATCATGCTAAAATCGATTTGAATGTAAGCTTTAATGTTTTCGCATTTATTTTGATATTTAATATGTTACCGAAAATTATTGATCAATTAAAATAATATTTAATTCCTGAAATTGACCTAGACAATGATTATAGGTGTTTGATATAAGACAATGCCATCAACAAATGAAAAAAGCGAGTACAGAAGCTCAACTTGCATGGGTTCGCCAAGCAGCAGTAGTAGCAGGCAGTAGTAACTCCATTACGTCTTCAGTCGCTAATCAAGGGTCTAACTCTTTAAATAATCTCAGTGCTGCTGGAATCGGAGTAGACGATTTGAGCCCGTTTTGTGTTTTAAGGCTAAGTTTTGTAAAAGGTTGGGGGCCTGATTATCCTCGTCATAATATTAAAGAAACTCCTTGCTGGATTGAAATAAAACTTAACAGGTAAATAATTTAATTAAATTATAAATCAATAATTTCCCAGTATTCTTGCTTTCTGACAAATTTAGCGCCATTATAAACTATTTTTTAGTATTAAATTACTTGAAACGAATCTCAAATTCTATTATTGATAATAAATATTTAGTAAAAGTGCTGAGAATCAATAAAATATTAAGATAAGTATCACTGATAAAATAATTGAGTCAAACAGAATATCAAGAACATATTTTTTATTGATCTTTGAGAAAAATGAGCAATATGTCCGCAACGGGACCATTAATGTTAATAGTGCAAAGCAAGGTTTTGTTAATATTACGCTTACCTTAATATACGCTTTCTCATTAACATAACTGTAGCCGGTAGTGATTATTAAATCCAGATTCATCCAAAAAGACTAGTTTTTCTGGTGGTAATCTAACAATTTTGCCTGCGTAAATTACTCTTGTCTAAATTGTACGGTGAATTACGCTCCGTTGGCACAAAACTGTGACGTTTTCTGGATCAGATAGGATTGAGATTTTCTATCCCAGGATTATTTCCTCTTGATCGAAACAAATACAATCCAGTATTGCTGCTTGTTTAGAATATTTCTGACCGAACTGATGCTAATGAACACTCATTAGTGTAATTACGTTTCCTAAATCATAAGTTTTTAATCACTATACACAACGCACATTTTCACTTGAAACGGCCTTACGAACATTCTGGTCTTCTGTGGTAAAACGATATAAAAACATACACTTACAATGACCTGTATTTATACGAAACACGCTCTCCACGATCTTTTACGTGATCAGCATACACTGAGTTAATTATTAGATAACAAGCCAAATTATAAATACATTATACTGATATTTATAAAGCTCTAATTGTATTTTGTCGTTCTGATTTACTCATTGATAATCCTAGATATATGCCTTAAAAAACTTGCTTATTCATTAAAAAGAAGACTAAATCCTTTGAAAATAAAAAATTAAATGTTATAAACAAAAATAATTTATGCACAGTGCATAAGTGTTATAAAACCCTTAAAGCCTACGAAATATATTTTTTCTTTTGTTGTAGCAGAAATAGATGTGTTAACTATGGATTTTTATGTTATACACAAAACTTATATAAATTTTTATTTTAAAATATTTTATTATGAATTTTCATTCAATCAAAACGCTAAAAAGAGACTTGTCAACAGATATCTGTTAAAGAGAACATGTTCTCTTTTTAAACATAACTCGTTTGTTCTCTTATATATATATATATATATATATATATATATATATATATATATTATATATATATATATATATATATATATATATATATATATATATATATATATATATTTATTCATTTCAGCAAATTTTAATTATTTTAAGTCTATAACTTAAGAAAAATTTTGAATAGAGATTCATCCAGAGCATATTAAATTTATTCAAATACAAAGGAATCTGTTAGTAAAATTGCGTTAAAATCCGTTCCAAATGATGTCGAAAAAATATTTTCAATAATCATCGGACAGTCAACATAAAAAGAAAATTTCAACTGCTCGCAATATTTTGTACATCATTTACAATTATAAAGATATTTCATGTTCAGAATATTTCAGACTTAACAAATCAAACTAATTATTGAAAAACGTCTAAGCATTATTAGCAGTGTTAGTAAATTTAATGAAAAGGGATTTAAATCAAAAATTTACGTTAAATTATAAAGTCTTATACTTAACTACCTATAAAGAATTTACTGCTAAAAATGCTTACAAATAAAATTTGATTATATCTTTATTCTTTTCCGTGGAGATTTTTGATTTTTTTTACAATAAAAACGGACTCAGTTTTTTATATAGGATTTTTCAGTCTCAAAAAACATTTATTTTTCTATAGGACAATTGAGTGAAAAGTGGTAGTGATGACGTCTTATTTGAACCATAATAACATTGCTAAAGCGGTCACCTTATTCATCGAAAACCTTTGAATGGGGTCCTAAAATGCAAAGTTCAACGACAAATATCCAGTAATATTTAATTTCATTGTAACTGATAAACAAATAAATAATTAAAATTTAGCTACTGACTAACTATCAATATATTGTTTTCGTTTTATTAATATTTTGAAATTAATTGAAAAAAATTTTAATTTAATGAAAAAACATTTCTCCTTTAGTCTTAAAAAATGTTAATATATAAATCACTGTTATTCAATACCATGGCTTTGGCCCCATTCTTAATTGCAAAATATTTTTTAAAAATTGGCTATTTTTGAAGAAATCAAAGCATTTTTCTGATCTTTTATCTTGACCATTTATCAAGTATCCCAAGGGAAATTTTTGCCATTTGTTAACAATTTTGGCATCTAAAAATCACTTTGTTGAAATCATAACTGAAAAATCAAACTGATTCATATTTTTTCCTAGAATCCCAAGGTAAAACAAATTGTATGTTTTTTAGATTAAAACAAGTCGTCCTGCATTAAAATGATATTTGAAATAAATATTTTCAGACCTTTACAACTTCTCGACGAAGTTCTTCAATCAATGTCTGTCAATGAATATAAACCAACCAGGCACTTTTTCGCAAATTATTACAATCAATCACAATCAGGTTTGGGTCCAAGCGGGCCTCTACATCCAAATTAACGTTTTAAATCAGTCAAAGTTTACAACAATAATTTAGTTTAAATAATATTGTCTATATTCTTGTCAGTTGGAATCAGCGCGATACTCGAGACCATGATTTTGTTTTAACATTTATTGATAATCATCATGACGACCGATTTATTCTATTTTAATTTTTTTTTTCAATGAATTACTACTGTTTGTAATATTTGTAATTAAATTGATTTTATATATTACTTAATCAATAGAAATTATAATATGGCATGGGCATTATAATTAAAAATTTAAAGCTCATATAAATAAAAAAGTTTATGAGTTTCTGATGAATTTATCAAAGTATCAAGTATTTATTAAACAATTTTTGATAGATCTGTTTGTTTATTTTCGTCTGAATGAAGAATACTGGATGATAATGGCCTGTCATTTGGTGGTACTGGAGATGATGCCACATTTGATTCAATGAATTCACAGGTTAAATTATCTAAAAATATTTTTTTAAAAATAGTAATACAAAAATTTATAGTAATAATCAAGAATGAGAAAAATTTTGATATTTATAATTTAGCTGAAATACAACTCATTCAAATATTATGCCACAAAAGATCTATACATGCTTTCCTTAAAATATATATTAAATCAATAGCCTCATCTGTTATAACTGATGCTCAGTGATCAGAATGATAAAAATAATAAATTTGACGATTATTCAGCAATATGTGAATTTTCCTAAGTAAACTGTTGAAATTATTTGTTGATAGATGCAAAACATTTTTAAATGGATCCGGAAGAAATTATAATAATGAATATCGATTACTGTGATTACCTGTTATTTCAATTAAATATTTTTAATAAGAAATTTTGAAAAGATTAAAAGATAAATTTATAAAACAATACAAACAATTTTACCGTAACAACACGGTGATGTAGGATTGCGTTCTGGAATGAAATTTATTTCTCTTTCACCATTAATTAAATATCTGGTGGAATTTGAGGGTTGCGAAGTATTAATAAGTGGAGTATGTTCACTAGCTAGCGGTTGAGGAACTGTTTGTGGTGTATCGTCAACACTGTCAGAATCATCGTCTCTTCCAGGTATCTTAATTCGGTATTTACAAATTGGACAGTTTCGTTTCTGTTTTAATAACCATGGATCAATGCAATTTGCATGATATGCTAAATCCAAAAGAGATAAATAAATAATAATAACGAATACAGGTAAAAATTGCAACAATTTCAACATAATGATATAAATTATTGGAGTTTTATTAGGAAATGCAACAAAGAATACTGATGATGCCACTAGCAAATTTTGATAAAACAGAAACAAAAATCTAATTGTGCATTGAAAGCTTTTTAGCACAATAAAAGGTAGCGGAAAAGTTTAATAATTCCTTTAAAATATGGATAAATGTTAAAAACTATAAATTGAATTATACAAAATTTAGGCGGCAGACCATATTGATTATATATAGATTATTAAAACGGACAAATCACAATAAGTTACGCAATACATAAATTATTAAAATGTACGAATCAGTAATATATGCAAAAGACAAAAAACAGATTAGTAACATTATCGAAAATATTATTCCATAGATAATAAGTATAAAGTTGCAAATAGCATGTGCTATTATATGGTACGAACAGAATAAATAAAAAAGAGTGAACCTATATTTGAAAATTAAGGAAGAGAATAACATTAAATTCACAATTAGTAGAAATCGTAAGAGAAAATAATAATAATTTAAAAAGATGATGAAAATTAGGTGGATTTGTTTGTGCAGGCGAATTTTGATTTTGTTGGAGGTATAGTTAATTAATAATGAGATGCGTATGTAGCTGAGTGTTTTTGAAAGTTGCGTCAAGTGTCTGTCGTTTATTTATTTATTATAAACCGCTCACAAATAATGTTCAAGAATGCAAGACTTAGTAGGTCGATGATCTCAATACCAATCAACCAAATATCATGAATGGTTGGCATCTTATTATTCTTTAATGTATTACAATAGAATTTTATTTATGTATCAAATTACAAATAAATCGGTTAAAAACATTCCACAAATGTAATTTATACATATCAGATTGAATCTGAAAGTGAAAAATTATGTTTTATCCTAAAAAGTGTAACTTGAAAAATCGATTTATTAATTCTACTCGCAAAATATCTCGATTTTAGCAAAATAAACCAAATAATCTACGGAACAAGATACATGGAATATGAAAACACGAGAACGAATTTATGGAGTAAAGAAAGAATTTCTGTAAGTGTTGAAACAAGAGATTCGATTAGAGAGTACATCAATAATCTACCATGTTCTTAAAATCTGCCTTCTATTATTTTATCCTGATAGAATTTTTCTGCTTCGACGTAGTGACCCAGATTCTTTTGAAACCACTCTAAATGACCATGTAGAAAGAAAAATTTTAAAGAAAAAGAACATTTTTTCAGTAATGTCACAATTATCAACGCGATAAATTTCAAAGTTCTATGCTACTGCTACGTAAATTTGTCAAGAGAAACCTCACCATCATTCGTGACAATGGTAAAAATGATATCACCAATGAACTTGAAAATTTGATGGTGGTAATACTTTTACCTTCCATATTTCTAGGCTCAGTTCATGGAATATTTTACAAACGTATTTAAAGCAGTAATCATAATTTTTAATAAACTTCTGAAACAAATCATGTTTGATTTGAAGTGATAGCAAAATCTTTTTCCGTATGTCAATAGATGGGTCATGGATATTTGGTTTTTATTGTAAGTCAAATATCTTTCATCCAATGGTTTTTCTTTGATCTGTAACCCATATATATAATGGAAAATGGGGTTTGGTATATCGACTTTGCTGTCTGAGTAGAAAGCCATCTTCACATTCACACAAATACTATTTTTGGGTATGGTGGAATTAGCAAGGAGGATATTTGCATATTGACGGTTATTGTGGATTAATGGGATTTTTTGTATTTTAACAAAACAATAAATTAGTCAATAATATATTCTCCGCCGTTGTTTTCAACTTCTTCAAAACTTTCAAAGTTTTTCCATGCCTTAGTAATAGAAATTTTCCGACTTCCACTCGAAAAATTTGTCTAACCAAGATTGCAATTCCCCATCATTGTTGAACGTGTGAGGACTAGCGTTGTTGAGGCGGTGCATCTATTTAACATAAAGCTCTGCGTTCACTGTTTGGTTTCGGTCATGCAATTTATTGTGAATAATGACTTTCGAATCCCACCAAACGTATAGCATTCGCTTTCGCGGATGAAAATCTTTTTTTGCTCGTTGTGTCGCTTGTTTACCCGAGCTTAACCATTCTTTGCGCTGCTTTATGATGACACACGGACACCTTTTTTGTCGCCCGTAACAATTTGATAAAGAAAGCGCTTTTTGGTCCATGAGTTGAGGAAACTGGCCAAAATCATGTATCGTTGGTTTTTGTTGTTTTCTTTCAAAAGCTGTTGGACACAAGCTCCGAGTTTTTGGACCTTCCCCATAAACTTCGTTCGTTTGGCTAACTCTTGAGTGGTTTGACGAGCGTCTTCGTGCAGAATTTAATTCCAACGTTCTGCATTAAACTCACTTGGCCGTCCAGAACACGACTTGCAAATAAGTCTTGGTTTGGAATTACTAACGCATAAGCAAGTAACTAAACAACTGTACTAAACCATAATTAGTTACGTAAAAACCCTAAGAGAAATGTATATAAATAAATATATATATATATATATTGTATTTTATAAAATAAATAACGCGCTGTCCAAAATAATTAATTTATAATCATATAGTTTTCCCATGAATGACATAGAATGCATAGGTTTATTAATATTTTAGCTATCATAAAATACAAATCATGGATATGTGAAGTTACTTATTATCTGCAAAACTAGAGCCAATTGCATAGAGCAAGAGTAATTTTAAGAATATTACAATTTTATTCAATACTTTTTAGCAGCGAAAATATTTGCATAGAGCAATCTTGTAAATGTATTGCATTATATTCAAGAAATGTAAAATAAGGTATGGTAGCTCAAAAAATGAAAATGGATGATAATGAATCTGAGATAAGTAGTGAAGATAGTGTGTTGAATCTTGAAATAAAAGTTCATTTTTTATTTTTTATGTAAAATTTACTTTTAAAATGTATGTTGTTTATTCAAGTTAGTATGTAATAGGTTTTTTGGCGGAATTGTAAATTTAAAATTTGGTTTGAATTGTGGTTGGAGGATTTGTAGTTTGAATTATTTTTTTATAAATTAAATTGCTAACAATAAAACGAATTTGTCTTATAAACAAAACATATTTTAAAAATGTTTCATATGATCGATAATGATTTATCTAGTAGTGATTCGGAATCAGAAGATTTTTCAGGCGAAATTATGAAAATTGATATGTATAGAGAAAATGTTTTAAAAAATCCTCTTGATTATGATTCTCAGTAGAAGTTAATTAATGCACTAAAACATTCAGAAAAAATGATTGAAGCAAGAGAATCAAGATAAACTATGCATATTTATTATCCATTGTCCCCTGAAATATGGATTGATTGAATCAATGATGAAACGTCTATTTATTCAGACAAAGATTTCATAGAAGTGTCGATGTATGGTTTAAATATTGCCAATTTATGTTAGGATATTTAACTGATAAAGAAGAAATTAGACAATGTTTTTAAGTTGCTATTGATCAAGTTGGGGCTCATTTAACGAAAAGATACTTAATATGGGGGACTTATCTTTATGAAAAGTCATTTTTTGTAGATAATGGTATTAATCAACAAAAGGAACGAATATATAAATTATATTTAAGACAATTATCTCTCTCTTTACAAAGTAATCATGTAACATTAAAAGAATTTCTTGAGTGGAATCAATAGAATAAGGAATGGTGAAATCAAATCCAACATAGTGATTTAGTTTCTACAAATGTGACGAAAGCACCATTAATGAAGACGTTACTGGTGAAGATGAAGTTAACAAGCTAAAAATTGAAAGAAATATGCCAATTGTGAAATTACTACGACTTTACGGTGACGAATAGGATCAAGTGAACAAGTTGACGATTCAGTGTCAGAAAAACTAAACTCTGACAACATGAAGATTCTTGAAAATAAGTCAAAGATAATAATTTAAATAATAAGATAATAATCAGATAAGGAAGTAGAAAATGAAGCTCTGGGGAGATGATAAGTTGGTTATGATGCAAAGCTTTGAAAGAAAATAACTTCAACTTCAATTCAGGAAACGATGGAGATTATATTCCGATAGTTACCTCAAAATTATACTCGAATCAGGAATATTTACCGAGCTCTTATTACTGAAATCAACAACAAAATCATGTTAAATCCTTTTCAAAACAGAAAAAGAATCAAAATTATTTAATCGTACAAACTGAAACTAAAAAAATGTCAGGCACAATTAAATTTAAGTATAATTTTATAAAAGTTTATTAATATAACAAAACAGAGAATCCTCTCAATTTGCTTTTTAATATTCAAACAACTGAAGCATTTAAAATTCTGACATCAATGCAAATATTGACCATAATATATTTTAATTATAGATAAGTTTTTAAACTTCAAAAATATATACAAATATATATATATATATATTAAATAGATTATTCAATATATACGAAAACTCATTTAGTTATTGGTCGAATTTAATTCACGACTGAGTTGAACATTAATATTAATTATATAAACTTTTCATAATTTTATATAAAGATTCATATTTTTGGAATTGCGTAATCAAAAATAATAAGCAAAAAAAATTAAATTTGTTATAAATTTTAATTAATTTAACGAAATAATTATTATTACAAACCATGGTTGCAAGGTAAAATTCTTAACTTATCGCCATCTTTGAAGTCATCAAGACATATAGCACATGTTTCAAACGGGTCACGACCTAATATACATAATATAAGCCTAAGAATTTGTCAATCTAAACGTACCTTTGACAAACTTTTTCAGGGGTATTTTTTTCAAATGACATTTTCTTAATCTATTTGCTTGTCTTTTGTAAGCATCGCGACAAAGTTTTATGCCAAAACCAATGCCAATAAGAAAAAAACCAATGGAAACAAATCCAAGAAACACAATTATATAAGATTGTGAATCAAATCCCTCATTATCGAAGAAAAATAAAACAAAATTTTGACGACTAAATATAAAATATTTAATAAAGTTTAAATATATAATTCGGCCAAATTTGATTTTTATACTTTACCAATTTTTATGTGATAAACAAAAAAGTAAATAAAATTCATAAAAAACTCTTTTCCACTTATTACTAAAGTTTTTATATAACATTTTAAAATCCTATTAATAAGTGGTGCCTTTGCTCATTTTTAAATGCTCAGTAATATTACCGTGTGCGAAAATGACGGGAAGTCTCTCCATTGTATGTGGCATTGCACCCATTACATGAAAATTTATACACTAGATCGGAAACTAAACCTATTGGGGTTTGAGATTTATTATTAAAGATATTTAAAGATTTTGATACTTTTAAACAAATTTAATTTGCCTAATGAATTTGTAAAAGACAATTTAAAACTTCTAAAACCTTCTGAATATGGAATTACAAAAACATGTAATTTTATGGTTGACTATCATTAGGTGGTTATGGTTGGTATTATTTTCATCAGGTGCACTCATAAGGCGATCAATGGTTTCCTTAGTCAGTCTTTCGACAAACCCCTTAGAATATCCATTTTTATTCAAAAGAGTAACCAGCTATTGTATACTTTTATTAGACTTTTCAAACGTAGAAGATAATGACCAAGGTCTAAAAATCAAACACTTAATCATATTTCTATTATATTTTAAGTCACAAAAGGTATTTAAAGTATAGGTAATTAAAGTATTGTATAGGCCCGCTTTCTATATATGTTTCGGTTTCAAAACTCTTAGACGTTCTTTCGACTAATAAATCTAAAAATGGAAGAAACGAATTAACTTCTACCGTAAACTTAATATTAGGGTGAAGCCCATAAATATAATTTAAAAAAGGAACAACATCATCAGAACTAGAAATACTAAAAAGATATATACGTAACTTTTATATATTTTAAGCTTAACAAAAGTAATTCCAAAATCTATTTCTTCCTTCGAAAGCCTAATAAAAAAATTGTAAATGTGCACTTACCACGAACGTTTGCCTTATCTTTTGCGTGGATTTAATTACCATACGCCGTTCTAACAATTTATAATTTTCAATACCTTTTCTTTTCAAAAAGACTTATAAATTTTAAAATCTAGTACGATTGTTATGAATATAATAGATTTTTAATCTATTATTTATGGCTTTCTGTGTAACAACATTTAAAGACAAATGATAAGTACCAAAGCAACTACAAATCAAACAAAACATTTCACAACAAATAATGGTTTTTGAAACAAAACAAATTCCAAAATCTTAAATTAAAATTTCTTAAAAAAATTCTGTGGAATATGAAATTAGAATTTCTATGTGCTACACACTTAGTTAATAATTGCAGTTAAAAATTGAACCTAAACCGAATTTTTGATTGGTTTCGGGTTCAAGTTAGAAACATTGAATCTAAAAGGTTATGATATGTAGTAGGTGGTAAGTTAAGCAAACGTGATAATGTCAGAAAACCAAAATTTTATTTTAATATGCCTTTGTGAATGTTTAATATACAATTGCTGACATTATTACAGCCAATTCTAAAAGCATAAGTGATAGCATGTTATAATTATAACTATATAATTAGTTTGAGCAAAGTCAAAGTTTAAAAATATATAATTAATTTAAGCACTTCATTAAATATAAATTTTAAACATCGGCAAATGCATGTTTATGTGAAATAATTTTAATGTAGATGACAAAGGTTCTCAAATTATTATGGACTGAAGCTGACTTTTCAATTTGGAATTTTTTGTGACCTACCTGGCAAGTAAAATATTGCCTTATTTTTTCCAGATTTTTAATACATTTATTTAAGAAATATAAATCTTGCTACAAAATTTATGAAATATTTATCAAAAAAGATATTAAGCTAGTCGAACATGAATATTTAATTTAAATTTTATGACTGAGAAATTATTAAATTAATAAAACATTATTGTGGAAAACTAAAATAACTAATTAAATAAGACACTAATAAAATGGTACGCGGAGTTTTGACCGCAGTTGATATGAATAACATGAATATGAAGACTTTGATTAGTTATTTGGACAATAGATTAAGGGATTATGCGGATCGAAAACATTCTGTTTTTCACTTTTATTTATGGCATGTTAATTACTATTTAGCATTCACTTATTGTCAACTCTTTCAGACTCTATTGAAGTAGCAAGAATTGTTAATGATTGATCATAAATGGTTTTGCGATTATCAAAATCAAATCTTGAAAAATTCTGGTTTTCTTAAAACGAGTTTGAAATAGCTAGTGATTTTTCTTGTTACCTCAAGGTTCAACATCCAAATTAGCATTAAAATCTTTTTATACAGTTTCAGTACATTTTAGACTCTTAAATATTGCCAAGCAGTATTTTTCAATTTTGAAATGTTTTAGGATAATAAAGAAAACCCTGCTTATTTAAAACCAAAGCAAACTTTTTACTCACTGGAAATTTGACCCAAGATCGTTAACTTGTGTTTCATGAACCTTTTTATTTGATAATAACTCATTTAAAACCAAATATAATTATGATAGACTACATCAAAAATATTATAATTTTCAAAATATTTTTAAAAATGTAAAATAAATGTCCTTTAAAAATAGACAAAAATCTTTATAATACCTTTCTGTGAATGTGAACTGCTGTCTTAATCGATTACCAGTTACTGAACTTACCATTCGAGATGGAATAAAAATATCCTTGTCAGATTCATCTTAAATAAAATTAAAATTTAATTTGAAAGTTCTCAAAATAGAATTTAAACAGAAGATTTTAGTGTAAATAATTAGTTCGTCAGCCTTTCTTAATTAACTGTTAAAATCTTGACTTAGAGATGAATTTCACATTATTTCAGTAACCCGAGCTGTCACTGGTCGAAAGTGATATGAGAGAAATCAAAAATATAATTACACGTAGATTCAGTTTTGAGAATATATTTTACTCGTTAAAAATATATAATTATTTTTCAGATATTTATTAAATAAATTAACCTTATTCATTTAGTATGAAAAGAAATGAAGATAAAGGACAGTTTCAAAACGAAACACAACGCCACTTAACAATATTGTAATTGAAAAATATCTTTTTTTTTAAAAAAATACATTTTTTACAGAGAATAAAATTGTTAAATTTGTATTATTATTATAATATAGATTACAAACAAATCTTTTGTGATTTCTAATTAAAATTTAATTGACTTTATAATAGGGATTATACTTCAGTTTACCTCAAGATTATATTAATTTAATCAAATATAAACCGTGAATTAGCTATTACATGTTATTTTTATATAAACAATAATTTTGTCCAACAAAAGTTATTAAATCAAGAACGCGCTATAGTAAGATTTTATTAAACGATTAGTGTGTATACGTGTTGATTGTAAAACTTTACACAGATAATAATTATCTTAAAACAATCAGATTTCATCTAATGACTTCGAAATGAACTATTAAAAATCGAAATATTGAATAAATGTCGAAATATGTTTATAATATCTTAATAAAAATATTAAATAAGTTCATAAACTACAAATTTTTTAGCAGAAACATTAATATAAACAGATTTATGCAGTGATAAATATTAAGTTTTATTGATTTAATCATAAAACTTAGGAAATTTAATTTAGGTTTCATTGCTGAATTATAAGTCGGAGTAAAAAATACATAGTGCATATTAATTAAACTATGTTTTTCATTATAGTACGTAAACTTTTGTTTTTAATTTTTTCCAATTATTTCTAAGTTAATATTATAATTAAAATATATTATACAGTATATATGCATAAATATATGTTAGTATGTGACAAGTATTACTAGCTAAGAAAAAATATTGTCACTCGCTTCTTAAGACAGAAAACACGAAAAAACCTAGTAACACGAATTTAAATCCTAGTTTAAAATAGAAACATTTAATATGCTGACTACGGTGCTAAATAATTAGTATTTTTGAATTATGCATTTTAAATGAGGTTCTAGACAGTAGATATTAGAATACAAATTGCGTTAGCCGTAATTAAAGGGAAATAATTAAATTTTGACGAAATGAACCTTTAAAATTCTACTCGAAACACTTTTTCATTTGACTGCCATCATCATGTAAAAAGAAAAAAAACTAAATTGATTTCAAAAAGCTTATTTGAACAAAATTATTAAAATTTGTTATTAAAAATCACAAATCAAATTATTTATTAATTTTGTTTATTTATTAATTAATATATTTTATTGGTGCAATGCCACATACATTGGAATGACAGCCCGTCATCTCCGTTCTCAAGTTCTGGATCACAGTCAACTTAGCGAATTGATTGATATTAGTAAACGCAATTTTGTGATGCAGAATGAAAATAAATATAAAATAGTTTTGCTTAAAATTTTAAAATATTTTATTAAGTCTCAGTTTTATAAAATTTTGAAAAAAAATTAATTTTTTAAAACTTGAGATTTTTAAAAGCAGAATTTATAATTTTTAGTAAAATATTTTTAAAATGTAAAAGAAATTTGTTTAATTAAAAATAGTATAGTTTTAATTTCATATCTACCTGACAATGACAGTGAGTCTGTCAAAATATATTTTAATATAATATATATGTTGGATTGGAGCTTTATTTTATTTATTAATTAAATACCAATGTTTTGTGATTGTTTTAATATAATTTATTAATAAATCAATTTTATTTTTAAACCACTTAAAAGTTTTTAAATTTAAATCTGAAAAAACACTTTTAACGCTCTAAGCAGGATTTGAAATTTACAAGTACAAACAACACGGCTCAGAAACCTTAAAACCTAAAATACACAAACACTTATACAAGCCAAACGAAAGGTTATGACAATGCATTTATGTCGCATCGGTTAAAGTTATTTTATATTTCGCTGTTTAATTATTTAACAATTACAGCATTTTGTTTATTTATATTACCTATACACATCAACTATTTAAATTATAAAAAAACGTTTTATCGATCCCAAGGAAAAACTTTTTATTCTGAATTACAAAATGTATATTGAGAATAAAGAGAAAGCATTTGTGCGTTTTGAATCACCAATGAGAAAAGAATTCATTCGCAAATTTGCAGATTTGAATTGTCCAACTTCTCCTTAATAAATTACGGATCAAGATAGAACTAAGCCGTCTTTAGGACATGGAAGTTCGCAGATGTGGTTTAAGAAGATATAAGTGGGTGGACGTAGAAGGGTTTGTAATATTTAACTGAAATAACTTGGGGAACCATTGGTTTCACATAGCTGTTTCCCACTGCTTTAATAATACTTTGAATGGATGTCGTGTCTACGACAGGGAAAGTGTTTGAAGGTTCTCTAGATACTGAAGTTAAGCAGACAGTCTGTACCGCTACAAATCAAAGTCAAAATGGTCGCAAAAACATCCATGTTGAATGCGTTAAGCGATTGCCTGCCCAGACTTCATTTAAAAGAGCTTCGGTCGAAGTTAAAACCGGGAGGTCCTTGTTAGCTAATCGATTTTCAAAAGACCTAATAATATAGAGTGCTTAAAGATACTTGGCATGATGATATTCTATCACATGTGGTGAAGATCCTGAAATGTTTTGGAGCTGGTGCTTTTCAGTAGAGAACAGCTGATCCAGAAGTTTGGATTTCTTTTGCAAATGAGCATGATTTCTCCCAATTCAATAATGGTGGTCTAGGGTAATTGAATTCCTGTTGACTTTAGCGATCTGTGCATTCGAATATGATGAGAAGCAAGTTAATATAAGGAAAATTTAACTGATTTTACATTACTTGGAAGCTAGCCACCTTTGAGCGAACATTCATCTTATTGGCATCTTTTTCTATTTCAGGGTGCTTCAATCAACATTGGAAGCATCTTTATCCTTTATCAATGGCACGGAACGTCACGGTGAAACATGTAGGGCAAAGAGACCACATGCTAGGTTGATAGATGACCAGAAAATTAACCACGATTTCCACAAAAGCACATAAGGAGAGTCACGGAAAAAGGTTTAAAAAATCGCGGGAATAAAAATCTCTTGGATGGACTTTAGAACAGCAAGGTAACACAGTGAATAGGGATTTTTCGTCTTTCGTCCTGTTGAAGGCATTTTGCAACACTTGACTTCTGTTCAGAAAAGAATACTGATTTCGTTTGTCATGAAATTTCTGTAATAATATCTGTGGCTTTTACAATGATAATGAAGGGAAAACTGTATTGACAGGAATCGTAAGATTAGAAGAGTTTAGTTGGTGATAGTTAAGATCTGTCACTAGTAGTAGCAATTGTACTGACAGCAGTAACACAGGTTGACTAATTTGGCATAGCAACGGCCACACCTTCATATAACTTCCATATAGTAATTGAATTGATAAATGGAAACCTTACAATAATGTTATAAAAAAATGTAAAAAATTATTAAATTCATTGTTTTTTTTAAATTTAAATTTAAAAATATTTTGAGTGATTTAAAAATAAAATTTACTTAGTAAATATACATTTAAAATAATTAAAAAAATTTGATTTGTGATTTTTAATAAAAAAATTGATAATTTTGTTCCAATAATCAAATTAAAATCTAGTTAGTTAAAATGTATGGTTATTTTACCTTTTTTGACAAATTTATAATAAGCTATGTTCAAGTGGCGTTTACTAATATCTAAATCAGTGCTATAATTATATTAATATTATAATCTGTAATAGAATTCTGTAATAGACATAAATATGTAAAGTTTACGAACAATTTCGAATCGATTATTTTTATTGAGATCAAAAAATTAAATGAAAATCAGGCAAGACTGAAGCACGAAAAACTAAACGGGAATAGAACAAATAATATTCAGTAAAACAATAAGACAATTGTAGAAAGTGTAATTAATTTTAAAAGAATTGCTGCAGTGTGCAAAAAAATGTGTCAATAAACATATAATTAAGGAAAAGTCAACCTAAGGAAATCAATTAAACAAGCGTATTCGAGGAATTACAGTCTTATCAGGTTGATTGATAGGAAAACGAATGGGAAACTAGTAATTGAACAGAGTTAAAGAAATTTTTTATTTTTTGATGAAAATTTGAAGTTGAAAACAATCTAAGGATAACCTATTCTAGTTCAAACAAAAATTCAGGTAGATTATGTGTTATAATAGAGGCAAAATTAGAAGTATGATAAGTAGATTTTCAAGAAAATTGTATGTTTGGGAGATATGAATTAAAAAACGAAAGAATTATTATTTTAAAAATATATATTGAAGACGAATGTTTTTGGAAATGATTTAGTTATAGAGTTTGAATAATTTTCTGTGTGTAAACCATCATTTGTGGACACATTTTTCTATATCCAATATGGTTTGGGTTAAGTTTTTTATTGGATAACTTAATATTGGATTATTAACACTCTAGTTCCCAAAAAGGCATTGAAAAGGACAGTATATATTTTCTTATAAAAAAGTCAAAATGACTAAATTTTTTTGCAGTGTCTCTGTTGGCGACTATATAGCGAACAACTTAAACACGTTGGTCTCTCAGGTCCGGACAATTCGAATGACTTGTAGACCCCTTTGGAAAGGTTTTATAAATCCAATTGTATTAATTGCAATCAATGAAATAATTGAACATTTAATCAGTGAGATATTTATTTATCTTATCTTTCACTTAGCTTATTCAAATTGATTTCAATTCTTGTATTTGTACATCATAGTTAATGCATATTTTCGTTGAGTGAAATCGTGTTTAATCTTACGGGCTACAAAATTCAACAAGCCACTAGTTCCCCACCATTGTCCAGTTATATAGCGTTTGAATAACTCTAAACTTCAGCTTTTACTTAAATTGAACGTGAATTCTAGGTTGTATAAAAAATTGGGTAATGGTGTCATATAAGGGACTTTTGTCTATATCAGCGACTTTTGTAAGTATGAAAGAATTTTATAAATAGGTGTGAATTTTGTAAATATGACGTATTTTTGGAAGTGTAAAGTATTTTATGCAATATGAAATATTTTTTATTTAATACTCTTTAAAAATATTTGTTATTCTACAATACTTCTGAAAAATAATATTTAGTATTCATTAAATATTGCATTGCTATTACCCTTATGAGTATGGTCTATAGGAAATTTAACTTTGGAGAAGAAATAAGTGTCACACATATTTATAAATTTCATTCATATTTAGAAGTCTCTTTTATAGACTAAAAGTCGCTCATATAGACAAAAGTCCCTTATATTGAAAAAAGTCCTTTAAATGGACAAAAGTCCTTTATATGGACAAAAGTCCCTTATATGGACAAAAGTCCCGTATATGACACCCTTACTAAAAATTGAGTACTTGAGGATTGAAACAATCATACTAATGCTTGATAAATATATTCTCAACACTGTTAAAAACTGATTAATATTCTAATTGTTTCTCTGGTGATTTAGAATCTATATTTATATATTTATAATCACGTGCAACATCAATACTAAAGAGCACTATAATCAATATAAGTAGTTTAATATTATTTTGTTATTATGAATTTTATAATTAATCAAAATATGGCTTGTTAAAAATTGTAAATTAAAAAAATTCTTAAATTTTAATAGATGGTTATTCAATTTGTATTAATTTTTTAATTTCTTAAATTAACCTTTTTACAGTACAAACGAAACGACGGTTAAAATAAACAAGATAATTGCTAAGTTCTGAAAAATATGATAGTATATATAATTTTACGTCTAAATTAGATTTAAGAATGATATTCACTATTTAAAAGAAAAATACAAACACACATAGTTATTTGATAATAAACTATAACAATCGATTTGAAAAAATATGTATTAGAGAAAAATAATAACCAAATTAAAGAAACCAGTTAGTAATTGAACAATAGATAAAAAATTTATTTAAAGCGCAAATCGAATATAATCAAATAAAAGCAAAGAAAGTAGATAGATTGATCGTATCGATTATTAAGAATCAGGAAGAGTGATTAGGTAGTGGTGGTGAATTCCGAGTTTTATATAATACGTGATATTCCTCCAGGAGGGCTGTAATAAGCACTCAATAGTCCCTGTTGTGTTATGGTAATGAATTGTGTTAATCAATAAAAGCTTATATTGTCTGGGATTCGTCATTGTTCTCAATTAAAACATGCGTTGGAGTCAATATTCAATATAGACAATCAATATTCATTTTTGTTATCAGCTGGAAAAGGAAATGACTATATAAACCTGCTTTCTTAAATTATCAACAGTAACGCCACAAATTAAGGTCTACTGTGAGAAATAACTTATTTATATATAGACAAAAGGCGCGGCTACTTGAAATAAGGACATAAATTAAGGGCATTGACTATAGAAGAGCAATGGAAAAATGAAATACAATCAAAAAGGGACACAAAATAACGGGTTTTTGTTATAAAAAATGCAATTTGAGGATATTTCAAGCGCTGTATCCCAGTCTGGGTTCCCGGAGTACGAAAGGAGCAAATAGGAATGCAACTTTGTTTTATAAAATTCCAATTTAAAGCTTTATTAGAAATTTGGAAATTGATGAAGAAAAACATCGCAAATCAGAATTTGTAAGTGAAATGATAATTTTGAAATGATGAGTGTTTCTATTCTGCTGAATTATTAAAATTGTTTTCATTTATTCCTTGTTTATGCTATTATTTGTTTTTACGGAACGTTTTGGATACACCAAAAATTAATTTTTTACTTGTTGATACAACAGGAAGATTGTTAAGAGTAGCTGGTTTAGGTCAATTATAATACAAATAAATTCAATGAAAGTAGAAATGGTGAAACGTGGGAGAAATGTAATGATATATCGAATAGGTCATACAGTAAATTTTATTATAAATGTATAATAGTATAAGGGAGCATTCATTAATGACGACCCCAAAAAGCAATTTTCAACCCTTCTTTGTCTTTTCATGAGTCGCATATTGTCCCCATTTCCCCTTTCTGGAGGATCCCTTACCTTCCTTAGAGAACGCCCTTAATGGATACTCCATAAATTGAAAGAAATTATTTCATTATTTATTAAAATATGTTAAAATCAGTATTTTTATATATTTTTTGAAAATTATGACCTATTTATAAATTTGCAGTCGTTTTGAATTAAAATTTATTTAAATTATAATTATCAATAAATTATATTTAAAATTAAATAAAAATCATTTAATTGATAAATATATATTATAATTCTACTTAAAAATGAATAATATAACAATTATCTAATTTTTGTTGTCGGTTTTTAGACAGAAAATACATAAATCCGTTGTTCACCTTTAATTGTGCACCTATGTGTTCTAGAGGATAATAAATGCTGCTTAGTCCTTCATTCATAGAAACAAAAACGGGAAATTAAAGATAACGTAAATGTAACCACAGATCTTTTGCAAACCCTTTTTTAAGGTCTTTCTTGTAAATGGTTAATTAGTAGTGTGGAAATAAGCACTTTCGGCTCAAATCCACCCGAGATACCCGAAATTCGTACAAAAAAATAATAATCTGGAAAATTATAATTTTCCATTAGGGAAATCATCCAACCCCGAATCTTATAAATTACAAAATTGTAAAATTATTTAAAATTAAAAAAATTATAAAATTACAAATTTTCAAAATTCCAATTTATAAATTTTCAAATTACAAGATTCTAATTTTCTGTTTGGGAACCTTCGCCGAAAGTGCTTATTTTCACACTACTTGAATTTAACTCGATAAAATAAATATCGACAGAAAAATTTAACCATCGATAAAATAAATATCGACAGAAAAATTTAACCATCGATAAAATAAATATTGATAAAATAAAAAAATAAAAATTGATAAAATAAAAAAATTGATAATTCGGCAACCTGGGATTTCCTAATATTTATAAAATTCATCAACAAGTTTTTAAATTCCATAATATCCCAATGGTAAAATTGAAATTCCAGCAGCTTGAATCCATCTTTTATCATCATAATTATCCAATGTTGTTTTTAAAGATTTTTCAAGATAAATTTCATGATTTCTTGATCTAATTTTATGAATTATTTCAACTTGTTTATCAGATTTATTTTCAACACAGTTTATAAAATCATTAAATTTTATTTTTTTACTTACAGATTTTTTAATTCCTTTATTTTTATTTTCTTCACCCTTAACCATTTTTAATGCATTTGTTGCTTTGATCTAATTGCAACAACACTTAATATTGGATTCCCAGGGTTTTCATCTTCATAAGTAAATAATTCATCAGATTTGTTTATTAAACCATTTTTTTTCAGTTTTTTAATTTCATCAAATAAATTTTCAGAGGAAACAGACCAAGGATCCTCAAACGATTTATTTCATTTAATTTCTTTAAACATTGAATCAGTATCCATTAAATGTAAAGAAATTCTATCCTTAAAATATGGTTGTAAATTACAACCATAGTGTAAGGATAGAATTTATTATAGCTTGTAATACATCATAATACATTTGTAATTTTGATAATTCTAATATACTGAATTCAAGATACATTGGTTTATTATAAGTTTTTACATAATATCCATTCTTAACAGCAACTAATCCATTTGAAAATCTTTCACAATTTTTAATTGTTGGTCTTGAAAGCATTTTAGAATATTTTATTAAATCTTTATGACTATTTGTTAAAAAATTGATTTTTACATATTTATCAATATTTTCCATAGTTTTATCAAAGACAAAATTAATTAATAATTTATACAATATTTTTCCTAATTCATCCTTGTTCGATGTTGCTTCTTTTCTATTTTTAATATTATCTTCAATAACACTTTTCATGAATGGTTTCTGTTTAAAACTAATAATATTATAAACTGTTTTTAATTTCATTCCTTGTATTAAATAAAATTGTAAATTTCTATGACATAAATATTTTTCTTTACCATATTGATTACATAGTTAAAGTTTTGATCATACAGTCTTTTAGATATTAAATTTTCATTCCAAATATCTTGTAGAATATTTAATAATTTACAATCTCGAATATATTTTTTGAAGATTAAAATCATTTACATTTCTACTCATTTTAAATTGATTAACTAATTATTTTTTTCATATACTTGATTTTTTTTCTTTATCCAATGCAATATAATTATATTTTATAGATAGCTGATTTTCAAAACTATTAAATTCTTCCTTGTCTAAAGTATCACTAAACAAATCATTAAAAATACTATCTTTATTTCTTTTTCCTAATTTAAAGAATATGAAAAATTAGAATTACCGCGAATACTTCTAGATGGTATACCATAATAATTTTGACCTAAATAAATTACATTGCAATTATTATGTCTACCTCGAGTAAAATTGTTGGGCCAGTACAAGCTTTTGTTTAAATGGATTGGAAACAGCACGCAAATACAACACGCACATTTCAAAATCGGACCCTTAAACATCTAATAAACACCTAAAAATGCGAGAAAACACATAATTTAACATATAAAATAGAAAACATAAAATTAAATTAAAATATTAACAAACGCACCAAGATACGCACGAATGGACATAGAAATAACATGATAACAAAAGATTTGACCGAAAAAGTGACAATTTACAAAAAATTAAAAAGAGTTCATGAATAAAGCGAACAAAAATAAAATAATTTTAATCAGAAATGATTGAAATTAAAAATAAATGAGTAAATTGTAAAAGAAATCAAAAAATAATAATAAATTAGAAATTAATTAGACACATAATTGCAAGGTCAAAATCTTGTTTTAACGCATAAAAAATAACACACAAGGTTAGGGTCACAGAACAGGTATAAATACCAATCCATTTTCACAAAGTTTTAATGCTAAATTAGGCACTAATCACTTTTTCACTCAGTGAATAAATTACTTTTTGTCAGAGCAATTCAAAGGAGCAACTCTCGATAACTGTTTTCATTCTGCGAATCAAGTATCTTAATGTAAGCTCTACTTGATCGTATGTGTGAGGACCTTTTGTCGTATGTTGAGGTGTATGAACTATGAACGAACCATGATGAAATTGTTTCAACAAATATATGTATTTATGAAAAACGAATCTTCAGTTTTATGAGTCGAAATTTTTCTGGCCCACAGCCACACATCACACAAGAAAGCAAAATCATAACATAACTAGTCACACTGTGTAAGTGCGGTTCCTCCGCCTACAGTGTGCCCGTGAGAGCTCTGTCGTGCGTAACGACGGATCTTGAACGTAAATATTCTACCGTATAGGGGCAGTGGGAAGATTGAGAGCTAGACTTTTGGCTAGATCTCTTTCACCCATCTCCCGTAAAATCGACCTAAATATTTAATTACACATCGGCTAAAATAATAACACCGAGTAGTCCAGTGGGCACTCGTAAAATCTAATATGAACACAAGAACTCTAGGACTAAAATTAAGGCTCGGGTAGTGGGGACTTGAAACCGAAGCGATGCAGATAAAGTTAATAACTAAATGGAAATTAAACTAAATTAATTTAAAGTAATTAAATCCATAATATTAAACTAGATGTGACGTAAATAAATTACTCAAATTAAAATTATGAAATCATAACTAAACTTGTGACCAGAACATGCATATGAGAAGACTTTTGCAACGTAATCAGGGGATAGTAATTAATTAGATAAATGATCCAAAATTGAATACTCACGTAATAAAAATCAAGAAAAATTTAATAAGTATTAATGATTTAAAGTATCCTCGGATCTAACCTAAATTAATAAATGACTTATGAGTAAGAAGCCAGAGAAAATGGGGTAAAGAAACGAAACAGCAAACGACAGAGTAGACATAACTGATTCCGAGAAAATTACGACAGGATATAGATCCACTAAAATTTCATAACAGTAATAATAATTAAGGCAGTAAGACATTGATACATGATAAACCAACTTAATGATTAGATTTAAATCATTGAAAGATAAATACACGATTCATGAATCCAAGAATAATAAAATTTATTAGGTCACGAACAACTGATAAAAACTACCAAAATAATCATATTAACCGCACACGAATAAATCAATTAATAATTGTACACAATGATAATAGAACAAGATAACAAAATATCACAGATGATTCGCAAACGTAAACATAAGAACTCAACTTTCGTGAAGGGATTCGAATAACACAGACTTGCCACGAATAATATTGAATCTTTGAAATCGAATAAAATTAGGAACGCCCTGAAATTAATGAAAGCGATAAAATCAGAAGTTCCAACCAAGAGAACAAACCCTAGTGCAATAACACGTCCCAACTAAAAATCCAAATGAAGATTTAGACCCTTCCCCGACCGTGGTATCCTCTTCATTGAATAACTGTCATCAAGCATTACACCCAGCAGTTTCTCCCTAACCAGCATGTACAATTAAATCTTCTTTCAGCAATGACGATAATCCGGAGCAACTTGTAGCGGAGTGTTTTCTTGGATACACCGTCGTCGAATGAGAACAGCAATTCGGACAATGAGCATCAAAATTCCAATCGACAAGTGAAAATTGTGATTAAGTGTATATTGATACAAAGACCCAATACAGATCAAAACGCTAAATAAACTACGAATAGGTCATAGTCCGAGATCACCGCGGAATAAATCACCAAAAATCTGACACAAATGACAAGTCGAAGACGATGATCACATCAACTTATCATAACAAAGGAAGATGAAACGATCAATAGAAATGAACTTTTACCGCCGAACTGAACAAAATAAATAATGATCGGTACCAAATAACAAACGATAAATGACAAAAATAATTATATTAACCTTCCACCACGAAAACGAATAAACTAAGTGACAGCTCATTTACCCCACCACGCCCTCGCAAATAATTCACGAATATAAAAGAACCCAGTAGAAACTCACATTCCATACCGCGTAAATGAACCACCAAACAACTAGTACCGATAGTGGACGTGTTCGAGCTCGAGACTCTTTACGAGACCGGATCTCAAGAAATGATACTCAGACGCCTAGCGAAGAGAAAAATTCAGGTAATTTCGCACGTTACGTTTCAAATTCTATCATAACAAAAATTCACCCTATTAACACTCGATAGAAAATAGCATAAATCACTAACGTCCATGTTTTACACACGCAGGCGCATCGATAAGAATGATGGGTAATTAATTATTTTCACGTTTAGATCGCAGAGACCCGCATGGCAATTGGAGTGACAATTCTCGAGTGACTCTACAGATCCCGAGCGCTTCTGCCGCTCGATACCGACAAGTTCTGTGGGATAACGGATATCTGTTATCCACTTACGGAGACTCCAGTTGGCCAAGAAGATCAGAATATCAAGCTGAAGAGGTCGAGTTGCCAAGTATCGCGATTAAGCGCGAGCCGGGCCACAATCCAGCAAGAGAAGCCCGCCAGCGAGCCGAATACGCGGCCATGAAGATGGAAGAACTCGAAAGAAAGTACCACCGGAAAGCGGTGTTGGCCCGACAGCGACTAGCGCAAGTGAACAGAGATATCGCAAGTGGTGCTATCCCGAGTACCGATGGATTCCCGCCAGAATATGGAGTGTCTTTCGAACTAGACGACCCGAGGCTAATGCAGATGACGGCACCGACAAAAATGGTGATACCGGAGAAACTCGTGCAGTCAACTCTTCGAAATCGACTCGGATCGCGTCAAACCGGCGATCATACCTATGCGAGCAGGCATCCTCAATGGAATCCCAAGCACAACAATCGAAGGAGCGAACGTTTTAATGGTCAGGAATGAGTTGTATCGATATGTTTTAGTTTTTTTTTTAATAAATGTTTATGTCTCACGGGTTATTCCGTTTTTAGTTTTCTCAAGTAATTACTTTGACAATTAATGTAACAAAAGGAAATATAAAGTTTTACTCTTTTGCAATAACCTTCTAAAGATTTCATAGATAATAAATGATAGGGAAAGATAGAACGTTTTTGTCATTAAACTTTGACCACCCAGAGTATTAACACTAATCAGCTAAGACGCATGAGACGCAGCCGATAATACACCGTAAAAATGATTAATAGAGAGGATCAGTAGAGTTGAATCAATATTGTAAACGACTAACCATTCAAATATTGTAATTTTAGAAATGAAAACCACGAAAATATTGCACCAAGAACTGAAAGAACTCAGACGAGAAAATCAACACCTGCACCGACAACTTCTACAACAAAGTCGAGAGATGCAACAGCTGCAAGCCACTTGGGCCGAACCCGAGAAAATGAAATCATTATACCAGCGCCTCACTGCCGCACAACAGGGCTGGAAAGAGGAAAGAGTGTTGAACCAGGCGCAGCGAACACAAATCAAAGGACTGGAGGTCGCCTTGTCGGCGTGCCAGGAGGGAAGTGCAGTGACTTACCCTCTGGTATTCGCTCCGGCACAATTAGCCTATCGCGACTAAGAAAAAGCCCAATCAGTTAACAAGAAGCCCAGGTCACACGCTCGACCAGGTCGAACCGAGCGGTTGCGAAGACGTGCCCAGGGAGTAGCCAAATAAGATGAGAAACTCAATGTCTGATGATAATTTAATTTGTTTGTCATTAAATAAAAATTGTTTAGTTTACTATGTCACTATTTGTAAATAAAGGTAGAAACGAAAAGTAATAAATAGAAAGCGATAAAGGGACCTGAAATAGAAGACGGACATAGGCCTTCTAACGGCAGTCCGCTGAACCCGACATAGGACTAACCCTTAGCAGTTCTGATATCGGAACTCACCTTTGGACGTCCTGTGACCAGTGGTTACATTACCAACGTTGCCTAGCAACGGGTAACCATTGGCGGGAGCAAAAACTATTTTATATGATTGGGGTGAAGGTCATCCACACCACTAACCCCACAAAATCAAATTCTAAAATTTCTTGATTTTTCATGTTGACACAATAATCAAAAATTATTAAATTCTTCTTCGCTCGATATAATTTTTCACATGGAATTATTTCATGATATTTATTACTCATTGATACACCAATTTTTTGAGGAGGCCTAGGGTCGACCATTTCTGCAGAAGTTATAGAGTTTAATTCCCCACATTTTTTTTTCTTCATATAATTCTTCACATAAATCGCTAATAGATGTATTATCGGAATTACATCTTGATTTTGAAATAATCCCACAATATTTTGTTTTGTTAAACCAGAATTTAACCCATGAAAAATTATTTGCATTTCAGGTTGATCAATTGTTTTAGAAAAAATTATTAAATTATTATAGTCTATAAAATTAGGAGTTAGAATCATTTTTAGCAACAAAACGGTTTTTCCAGAACCAGAATTATCAACATTCAAAAAGAATTTGGCAAATAGAATTGTGATTGAATTTCATAATATTTTTATTCACAGTTGGTGTAAACGAAGACATTTTTAATAGTAAAATCTTTAATAATGAAAAATTATTTATTTTTTATAAGGAGAAAGAAAAATTCCATCACCAACCTCTATTTGAATATTTCCTTTATTTAATTTTTTCAAAACTTGGTTTAATTTTTTTATTTTTAGAAGGACTCTTTTTATTAATAGATTTTATAAAATCACAAATTCCATGACCTTGATATGGATTTAAATAAACACCTTTTCCTTCTGGAGATTTTTCTTGTGGAACGTCAACGACTGCCTTCGAAGATTTTTCTTCTGAGAAATTAAGAATTTTCGCCTTTGAAGCATCAGCTAATTGCACTTCATTAATATTTTTAATAGCAGTTGTTGCTCCACCTGCTGCTTCTGCTGAAGCTGTAATTCCTCCAAAGATTAATGGTAGTAAAGCTGCTAAAGGTAAAATTCCTACAGAATTGTTGGGCCAGAACGTAAACGGCCTTGAAAAATGTTTAAATGGATCAGAAACACACACGCAGATACAACACGCAATTTAAAATAAACCTGAAAAACACCAATTAAACCATATAAAATCTGAGAAATAAAAGAATTAAATATAAATTAATAAACATAAAAATAAAATAAAATAATAACAAAATGCACCAAGATCCGCACGATACTTACACAAATATAACAAGAAAACACAACAAATTCGACGAAATTGAAAAAATTAATAAAAGTTCATTAAAATGAAATTTAAATCGAAAAATTTGAATTAGTAATAATTCAATAAAAATTATAAATAAAAAATTATAAAAATAAATCGAAAAATAATAAAAATAAATAATAGAATTTGCTAGAAAATAACAAGGTCGAATTTTGTTTTACTGCATCAAATTTCACACGTCATACAAATAGGTATAAATACTGATCCATTTTCACATTTAACTTAACCATTTTTAGAAACCATTTTTTCAAACTGATTAAAACCATTTGAAAATTGTCAACTATTTTTCAACTATTTTGAACTAGTTAAATACTTCAAATCTATTTCAAACAGAATTTTTAGGTGAGAATCATTTATGGTGGAACCCTCTTTCCACGCCACGTTCCCTGCATCTCAAATGGAGCTCTGCTCGGCGTCGGCGTGGGGGGAGTGGTATTGATGTTATTTTATGATTATTTTTATGAATTATGGAATGGTCAAACATGGGTAATTTGTTTGTTTTATAATTAATAAATATTATTAATATATATAACTTGTTTTATATGTTTTTATAAATTTTAAATGTCGAAATTTTTCCGGCCCACAGCCGACACATCACGCAAGTAAATAAAATCTACATAGTACAGAGGCATGTAAGTGCGTGGAAAATCGCCAATGATATGTACCCGTGAAGACTCAGCGTGCGCAACGCAGCGGTCGTAACGTCAATATTATCCCTATAGCTGAAGCGAGAAATAAGGAAGAAGTCTCTGGCTGCTTCCTCGTTTCTCAATTCTGTAAAATCGACCTAAAATTATATTACATACGGCTTAAAATCACCACACCGAGTAGTCCAGTGGGCACTCAGTAAATATAATATGAACACAGCATGCGCCTAAGGTCTATTAAAGGGAAAGGGTACGGGGATAAATAAATTAAAATCGTTGATATAACTAATGGAAACCTATAATGGGTAATAAACTAATCATTGGTATACTAAATTAACTGTAAAAATTATTCAATAAATAATTTATTAACTCGATTAGATTAAATGATTGATTAATAGTTAAAGACAGATAATTTCTGAATTAAACTGAATTTGTTTCACTTTTGGAAAATTTCAAAGGAATTTTGCGTAAATATACCCACTTTATGGTTAAATGATTGAAACAATTAAAGTTAACGTAGTTATAGATTAGAATCAAAGTTTTCATATATTAGTTTATTGGTTAAATAGCTCCTCGGTTAATAAAAATACCTTAATTGAATTAAAACTCGATTACGATCAACCAAGTCATTAAGTAATTAAAGTTAGACGATTCGAATAAAAGTAAAATAGTTCCCTTAGTAAAGATCAAACTAGATTCATGAAGTTACTAGCATGATGATGTTAAAATGGTTTCGTAGAATTACAATCAAAGTAGAATAAATTAGCAATGATGTTAATATTAAGGTAGGTTCACAGAATTAAAATAAAGGTTGGATAAATTATTTGAAGCAATGATATTAATATAGTTTTATAGAATTGAAGTAAAGGTTTAATGAATTAGCGTAGTAAAAGATAGGCGAAAACTGAGTAACGAAACCGAACTAAGTTAATTCAATCATTCCCAAACCTAAACTGAAATGATTTAGAAGTTTATGATAAGGTTTTCTAAAAATTAAAACAAGTTTAGAGATGAAAAACAAGATGAATTATTGTTTTAAATTAAATTAATATCATTGTAAAAATCAACGTTTCAAAAATGAGAAAACTTTTATTTTAGAAACATACAAATCATTTACTCACAAAATTGTCGAATGCATAAAAATCCATAAGAGAAAATATTCCACTAGCATAAATTCCATCAAGGTTTCGCACGAAATGTAATGAATTCCCTTAAAAAATAGCGTTAAAATATTCAAATTAATTTGCAGAATAACTTACCCGAATAGATTTTTCGACGAATTCGCCAATCGATAATTCTAAATGAAATATTGTAAAATCACCGGATGTAACGATATAATCTTACTTCCTTTCCACCGTCGAATCACGATATCCGCAGGAAGTTACACCACACATACGTCGACGCTTCAGTGAATCGACATCCGCTCTCGCCTTCCGACGATCATTTGGTTACAACATTTGGTAAACAAAATTGACGTTGATATTGGATTTAGAAAAGCCATGAATTTATATCGTAAGATGTGACGATAAAAGTTGCTAGGTTTAATGATTTAAATGTCATATTGGAAAATCTAAAAAGGAAAATTTAAGTAAACGGATAAAATGGAATACCGGTACGAAATCTTTAAAATCCCTACTTACATTCGACGCTACCCCATAGCCGCTATCCTTAAAATCAACTCGACAATTCCTTGACATCGTCTTGCTTAATTACATAAATAAGTGGATCAATAGACTTACCGCGTGTAAACGTAATCACACCAACATAGTTCGCCCGTTTTAAAAGCAGTCCAATCAGAATGAAAGCCACTAGAACTCAACAAGATTTAAATCAGATGACCCACTCAACAGTGATATAGGCTCTATTTGTTTAACAATTTAGTATGATAAAGTTGATAGTGATAATAATAGAGCGTTTTAGATATGCCACACGAACAAAACACCAGACGAAGTGTAGGAAAGCAGAGTCAGTCAACAACTCAATCGACCACGATGTCAGCAGACCCAATACATCGACCATGGCAGTATCCGACTGCTTGGAGAATATTAGATGTAGAGAAGGAACCCTGCGATATCCCAGGAAGACAATACCCAGCGGCAGAAACATACACAAACGCACAGAACCTCCTCACCCAGTGGGAAAGGGTGCAGGAGCAAGTAGATCTGCAGGTGGTTAAGGCGAGGATGTGCCTTGCAAACGTGGTAGAAGACATCCTCGCCGGGCGGATCGCCATCGCCTATCCACCTCGCCCAGTCCGAGATACCCGAAGACCCTACACAGTGGAGGCTCTCCGACGAAGCCTGCAGCGATACTGTCCCGAGGAATGACTCCATAACGACAATTTATGTAGTGGATGATTTGAAATATTAGCAATTTGTGTCTTCTTTTGTTTTGTGTAATTGGAATTATTTGCAATTTTGTTTAAATGAAATAGATGACTCTTTAACTTGAGCAATAGTAAACAAAATAATCTGTGTAATTACAGCGATGTCTTCTTTACGAATCTTGCAAACGGAACTGGACCACGCGAGACAAGCCAACACAGAATTACTCGCCCAGATTATCCAATTAACGCGGGAAATGCAACATATGAAAGCAACATGGACGGATCCCGCAAAGACAAAAGCGATCTACCATCGACTCACAGCGGCCCAGAAAGGCTGGGAGGAAGAACGGCAACTCAACCAGAGTCTGCGCACGCAGATTCGGGGACTCGAAGTCGCCCTAGCGGTATGCCGGGAAGGTGAAGCGGTAACTTACCCGCTCATCTTCGCCCCAACCCAAATGCCGCAGACAACCACCAAGCCAACAGAACAACCCATCAATAATCGTCGACCGGGACGTAAGGAACGTGCCCGACGTCGTGCAACACAACTCCAAAACATCAAGCAGTAAATGATAATGTGTTTGAATCAAATAGAATAGTTTTAAACTTAGTTGAATTGTTATTTTAATATAACCGTATGCCAACACCGCCAATTCGTTCCACAGTCAAGTAAGAACTAATCCTGAATAGTTATGAGGGACAGAGCAAAGCGAGCACAGGTCTTCTATCGACAGCTCGTGAACCCGAGGGTTGTCCGAGCAACTATAGTACTAGCACATGGTACTCAATTTTTGCGGGCAATCCACCACTTGAACACATTACCAACGTTGCCTAGCAACGGGTGCCAAGTGGCGATCAGTATCATTTTGTATGGCGTTACTAGGGTCGCCAGGAAGACAAGCAAGATTTGAAACCCTGTAACCCACCAGAATGTTCAGCTTATTTTTATTTAATTTCTGATATTTTCTTTTTACCAATGTATGATTTTTTACCATCATATTCAATAGCTGCAGGTTTGTTTGTTTCTATAATTTTTCTTATTTTTTTTGTCTAAATTATCAACAGTCTGTGTATCAATAATTTCATCAACCATTTTTAACATAAATTATTTATTAAAAAAATAGTTTTTGGAGTTCATTTTGATAGAATTTACCTAGAATTTCATCACTAGTTGAATCTTTAATTTATCCAAATTCTATTTCCTTGTTCTGTAAATTATTTACACATCCAATTTTTCAATGCTCTATTAAATCTTTCAATCATAGGATTATGTGAACCATAATTTTATCTATCATCAGGTGAATTAAAAGTTGAATAAATTTCAACACAATTTTCTTGTCTAAATTCTTCAAATATTTTATTATAAAACGCTTTACCATTATCAACATATAATTTTTTTTGGAATTCTATCTGGGGTTTTCTCCAAATAAAAACTCGAATCCTTCTTTAATTGAATTTGCTGTTTTGGTTTTTAATGGTAGAACCCAAGCATATCGAGTATATAAATCAATAATTGTTAGAATATATCTATAATTTTTTATAATTTTTAGGATTTACGGTTTCAATTAAATCTGCTGACCAAATATCATCTTTATTAAAAACTTTTATTTTTAAATATTTTTTAGGTTTTCTATATTCTTTGTATAATTCTGTTGCAAAAGCTTCTCGCTGGTGTAACTCATTCGCTAGAGTAGTATTTTGATTGTCTGAGTTTGTTGGTATTTCTCCGAAGACAGTCGCTTGCGCTCCACCTAACATTGTTTTGTTTTCATTGCTATTTTTCCTATTGCTCTTGAAAATCTTTCAGAAAATTTTGGATTTTGAATATCATTTAGATATTGAATCAAATCAATATCTGTTTTTTGACGAGAACGAATATCTTTTTGACGATACGCTATGTCATGTTTTAAAGCCGCTGCATCAACTCTATTTATTGGTTCTTCTCCATGCTTAGGATTATCATTTCTATCAAGTCTTATATCTAAACGAGTTCCTGCCGAAACATCTCTCAAGTTTCCAAGAGAGTCGGACTATATCTTAAGAAATCATTAAAGCTGATTAGACTTTTCATCCCCACAAATGTTTAGTCTCTGAACAATCTCCATATTCTAATCATAACGAACTTAGGAGACGTGCTGCGGATTGTCCATATATTCTCTTTCGTTTTTACCATTGGGATCGGTCACTACCCGAGTTCCTTCATTAAATTTCTCTAATGAAGTTGTAGAAAAAGACTTTAGGAGGTTCCCGCAATTTGAAGGTGTTTCTTGTAATAAATATTCTTTTAAAATTCTTTTATTCGATTTTGATAAGTTCTTCTTTGCTTTTAAAGGTCTTAAATTTATCCAATTAAAACATATTTTAATTTGTTCTTCATCTTCAAAATTAAAACTAGAAACTGGTAATGTGTGATCTATATGCCGATAAGAACCTTGATTTGCCCAAGTCATTCCATCATAAAATTGAAATTCTATTCATTGATAAAAATCATTTATTGAGTATCCTAAATACTAAAGCTCTTCTAATTCATCCATATAAATGATTAGATAATTTAACTTTGGGATTTTCATTATATCGTTTTTATAATTTTCATTAATTTTTGCCTTATTATTTTGTGCATATTTTAGTTTACACTTTTTACACGGTGAATTATTTACATAATAATCCCTCTTTAATCTACTCTAAATTCACTTGTAGGTTTTTCTATATTACATTTTGTACATACTTTTATTGGTAAAGTAGTTTTCAAATTTCTTATTCCTAATAATCGTTTCAATTTATATTTTTGTTCATTTAACTTATGATATATACTTTCACATTCTTTACACATACCACGAAAATAGGATTTTCTTTTCCCTTAATAATTTTAAAAGATTCAATTGATTTTTCAATATTACATTTATTACATATTTTTAAATCCATTTTTAGTTTAATTATTTTATAATGAATTTAGCAAACACTAGCATGATCTTTTTTAAAACAGACTTGAGCCCCCGTCAACCCCAATAATTGTATTTTGGAAGATGATGTTCTCCTGGATATTTTGCCCATAGAAATTCTGGAAGTTTAGAACTTACAGTTTGTAAATCGCCCCCGAAGGCAGTCGCTGGCGCTCCAGAATTGTGAAGGATTTTAGTTTTTTCATGTTTAGCTTTGTGAGCTTTTGAAAGATATTTATTACAAGAATTACAAAGAGATTTTTCTCGAATTACCATATTTTTAAAATTTAAAAATTTAAAATATTTATTTTATCGAGTTAAATTCAAGCGAAGGTTTCCAAATCGAAAATTAGAATCTTGTAATTTGAAAATTTATAAATTGGAATTTGTAATTTTGAAAATTTTATAATTTTTACAAATTTGTAATTTTACAATTTTGTAATTTATAAAAGTCGGGGTTGGATGGTTTCCCTAATGGAAAATTATAATTTTCCAGATTATTACTTTTTTGTATGAATTTCGGGTATCTCGGGTGGATCTGAGTCGAAAATTCTTAACACTACTTTAATTCTTAAACATTTATATAATCAGTTATTTGAGAATTATTGGATTCATTTTGCAGTTTTTCTTACTTTTTTTTAGAATGGATGAATATAAAACTAAATAAATTAATTTAAAAAAATCATTTAACTAACTTCAGTTTGTATGTACTTATGCAACATCTTATTTAATTAACTAATATTATAATGGTGTAATTTTCATCACTTTCACTCTTAAATGTGAAAATGATGAAAATTACACCATTATAATATTAGTTAATTAAATAAAATGTAAATAAAATTAAAATAAATATATTTATATACGAAAAATACTTAACCTGCATTCATATGGAAAATTTTATTTTCAAAATTGTAAATAATTACACCAGTATATCCTGATAATTCGGCTACTATAATTTTGTGTCCAAACGTGCAATTACCTCGTTCAATTAAAGCAATTAATTTTCTCTTCGTCGTATTGAACAACGGAGGTTCAATACTATTTCCACAAGCTAACGATGGTTTAGCTTCAAATAGATAACCCTAATATACAATAAAACAATTTCAAAAGTTGTTATTGTTACTTCATCATGTAAACTAAAGTATGGTCCAAAAATTGGATTCATGTCCTTGAAACCATAATAACTTTCATTTAAATCAGTATCGACCTAATTTTATTAATAGTTACTTTGCAATATAAAATGAAATAATAAGTAAAAAATTATTACTAACAATTTTGAAGTCGCAAAAAACAATATCAAACAATACAACTAATAGAATATTTGATTTCATTTGCAAGATTTTTATAGAAAAGAAACTTTATTCACTACATAAATAAATAATCTCAAATATTAAATAAAAATTAACATTATTCAAAGATTTTCGTTTTACAATGATTAGTGAAACAAATATTTACAGAAATCAATTTAATTAAGATCAAATAAATAATTAACTTTAAAGACACTATTAAAAAATAAAATCAGTAAAATAAATCCAATAAATTAGGTCGTTATAATCTTAAACTTTGATATGACAAAAAAGTTTTTGCTAGAAAAGATTTGTTCCATTTCCAATGTCTGACTAGAACTGAAATTTATAATTAATAGATTTTAAATGCGTCAATAATACATAGAATGGAAAGGCGGTTATTATAACAATTCATTTCTCTCACCCACTAAAAAGCATTTGAAACAAATTTGGTGATTTTAAAATATATACAATTTACAACCAAATGTTGGGCCAAGACACGATTTTGTTTAAATGAATCGGTAATACACACGCAAATACAACATACAAATTTAAAATCGGACCCATAAAACACCAACTAACCATGCTAAAATATGAGAAAGAAAAACAATTAAATATAAAATCAAGAAACACAAAAGTAAATTAAAACAATAACAAAGTGCAACAAGATCCGCACGAAATAAACATAAAAATAACATGAGAACATGAAAATGTGACCGAAATTTGACAATTTATCAAAAAATGGAACAATCCATAAAAAATGGAACAAAAATTAAATAATTTGAATTGGAAACAATTCAATTGAAAATAAAAAATTAAATTGTCAAATTAAATTACAAAAGTAATAAAATTAAGATTAGAATATTGTTGGCGAATAGGGTTGATTTTTATTTTTTCTTTCTAGGGTTTCTGTGTAACAACCACCTAAGCGTCATCAAGATTATTATTCTATCCCTCCTATGTACCCATGGTGATTGCCATGTTGGTAATGTACATAAGGGTTGAAAATTCATGAGCAGGTGAGCTCCATTTCTAGAACTAATCCTCATGATATTTTCACTTTCAGGTTCTGGACTGCCGATGGAAGGTCTTACGTCTTTATCTTTCTATATCCTGGTCCTTACTCGTCTATTCCTACAATTCTCATACTTGTTTGTCATCTTTACCCGTTGTTTATAAAGGTATCCTTCAAAAATTTGGGCAGCGTTCTTCCCTTAATTTTTGGTAAATTTCCTATTTCATTTGTTTAATCACGGTATTGACTACATTTGTCCTAGTTTACCTTTATCTTTCCCTATGTTAAAAATTTGATTACCAGTTCTTTAACTCCCGGTACATTTCCCATGATTTTAAGTAGTTACAACCCTCTGCGGTCACTTCAATAAACATTTCTCTCTTCTGTCAGATTATATCATTCAACTTTTGGAAAAAATACTTTCGACTTTACACTCCTACACTATCTTATCCTTTCCTACTTGATTTTCCAATTAATTTTCCGAAAATATTTTAAACTTTCAATACAAAACTTTATTCCCCCTTAACTAAAGTCGCACTTCCCATGAGTTTAAATTTATCTGCTCACCTCGACCGACGTTTCCATCAGTCGTTGTGAGTCTTTCAACGATGCCCTGCGTGGAGGGTCCTGTGCCATTTTGCCAGGCCCCGTCGCGGACAGACCGAGGTTTCGAAAAGGCGCGACCCACAATCGCAACTAGGAAACTTAATCCACCAGCCGGACCGGGATCTGCCTAATCGAGAGTTATTTCGATACATATATATATAGATAAGATTTTAGGGGACTTGTCAGTGGCACCAAAAGATTCCACGACCATCCAGAATAAAATCAAAACTTTAACTCCGAAATATATATTTATACAAGATAACAGTACTTACAATCCACAGTCATGCAACCAAATTTGAAAAATTGGCATAAAAATTTTCTACACAATCGTCGCTAAGAATTTTGTCTAAAAATTTCTAAAAATTTTCTGCCTGACTAAAATTGTCTAAGTCTAAAATTCTGTATGTCTGTAAGTCTGTAATTCTGTTAGAAATTATGAAAATGACTGCCGTATATATAGTGTTTTTGTGCCTGTGTGCGACCAATGGGCAATTTTTCGCGATTTTTAGGGCTTTTTAATTATTTTATTTCGAAATATTTTTGTAATTTTTTATATATTTTTCTTTATTTTTTGATATATTAATATTTTATTGTTGGATTTTATTTTTATTATTATTTTTTTAACCTCAATATTTTGTTTTCTGGTCGCCTCTTCTGCCTGTGTTTTTTCTAAACCTTATTTTGCAAGGTTTTGGCAATTTATTTCTTTTCTCGTATGTTTCTGTCTGCAGCTGTAGGCTTTTTCAAGGATTTTAATTTATTATTTGTTTTTATTTAATTTTGTTATATTTTTAATTTGTTTTAATTAATATGTTTTATTTTATTTTTGGTCTCTTCTTGCGGCGCGTGCCTTATGTTACAGCAACCATATTGACAATTTCCAAAAGACAATAATTATTTTGTTTTAATTTATACAATTTTCACCTTTTTTGTTTAAATTGGTTTTGTAATTTTGTTTTAATTTTGGCTATGAGCCAAACAATATACTAGAAAATCACAAGGTCAAATTTTGTTTTACTAAATCAAATTTAACACGCAAGGTTAGGGTCGTACAATAGGTATATATACCGATTCATTTTAGCATAACTTTAATCAGTCTTGAAAAACTTGAATCAGTTTTCAGTCTTAATCAGTGAAAAAAACGACAATTTCAATGTGAGTAAAGAGATGTTTTTGGAAACTTTCTCCACGTCGCACCCAAACCACCTCATATGAGCTCTGTTTGAGGTGTCGGCGTGGGGATAGGTTTGAGTATGCGATATGAAACGATGAATGTTAATTATAATCCCAAACAATATATTATATTCAATAAAGTTTTCATAAATGAACTCTTGTCGAAATTTTTCCGGCCCACAGCCGACACATCACCGCAAGAAAATAAACTAGACATACCCCTATCGAATCGTGTAAGTGCGGTGTAAGTCCGCCAATGATTCGTGCCCGTGAAGGCTACGGCGTGAGAACGCAGTAGCTGAAACGTAAATTATCATTCCGTAGAGGGGAAATGGGTTGAAAGGGGAATAGTCTTTTGACTTTTTCGTCATCACTCAAATCCTATAAATTCGACCTAAATTTTGTATTAACAAACGGCTAAAAATCATAACACCGAGTAGTCCAGTGGGCACTCATAAATTCCTAACATTAACATAATTCTACCCTAGGATCAATTAAGGGAAGGTGACAGGTATTATAATGACAAAAATCGTTGCTATCACTTCCAAACAATAAAAAATATATAGATTTTAAGTGAAACTAAATCTCGAGTTACTATAATTTCCAACTGCTAAAATACAAAGATTGCAAGTGAAACTAAATCCCGAACAGCTATAATTTCTAAATGTTAAAATATCAAAAGTTTAAAGGAAACTAAATCTCGAGTTGCCATAACCTTTAAAGTTAAAATGCCGGGTCTTTGAGGGAAACTCAGTTGCAAGTTGTTAGCATTTCCAAAATTCAAAAATCAAGATTTTAAGTAAAACATGGTGAACCAAAAATTCTCAGTTTACTGACTTTCACCGTAACAGGAACCCGATCCCCTAAGAATACAGGGTTAAATAGATACTTCAACGATTTTTCTACCGGAAACCCAATTCCAACTACCCATCATTTGTAGATTGTCCCTCGAACAAAACCCTAACGAAATAACTGCCGCAATAAACCACGAAATAAAACCCGAAAGTACATCCGTAAATATAAAAAGAAAACGCTCAGGTTTCGTCTAAAAGTCTAACGTCACGTAAAGGAAAACTATCAGGAACCCCGTAAGTGAAACTAAACCCATAAGTATTTAACATCACTATCAATCATGCCAACGAAATGATAACGAAAACTACTGAATGGAAAAATTGCACACTAAAATATAATCAGGTTACTTCGAAGAGATTTATAGAAAATGCATAAAAACAAATATATAAATTTACTCGACAAACATGACTAACTTACACAGTAGCCGCAATCATTCATCATAAAAAGAAAAATAAATAAAATTCCACATAAAATTAGTATCACAAAAGTTTCACAATGACATGAGAATAATTTCAAATTGTGCGGCAATTGATGTCCCAGCTTCGTTGATTCTCGAGGACATCCGGAAATCATGATGGGAGAACTTCCGAGCATACCTGGCCAGAGCCGATCTGGCAACTAACATCTTCATAATTAGAAACCATAATAAATATAATTTACCCACGTTGATACCAATGAGCCGATCCCAATAATAGTATATGGAGGGGATTCACTCGCAACTAGTGGCATCTGGATTAATCTGATAAACGAAAAAATTTCGCTAATGAAATTTCATATAACCAATAGCTAAGATGTCGAAACTATAAGAATCAATTGCCATAACTAAGTTCACAAAATTGAATTGATTTCTTTTTCTAAAATGTCGACTGGCAAAGGTCAAAACAAAATCAGTGTGTGTCCTCCCGCACTTACTGTCAATCAGAGATATCCTGGCAGGTGACTGTTGTAGGCCAGCGTGTGCACACCGAAAATTTTCTCTGTCCCTTCGGACACACATACCCGATATAAAGGAGGACAGATTTTAAATCCCCAGTTTATCGCTAACATGTCAAGGAGAAATTCGCAGACTTCGAGAGAGCTTAAGGAGCAAGGAAAAGAGGGACTTATGGCTATGAGCACCAGCCGGAATCCACATGAGGGTAGGTATTTGGAATTTATTGATAATAGCATTAATTTGTATACCCGAGCACTAGTACCCAAACGTGACCCAGCCAACTATTCATCATCTACGAAGACCCGATAACGAGATCAGCCAGCAGATTACGACAAAACTCTATTTATTTGCTTCTGATGAACTTCCTAAATCGTCCTACAAAGGATTAAATAGTGTATAAATTTAAAGTAAATAGATTAATTCAAGTGGCCATCGAACGACCAGCCACCAGCTTTAATTAACTGTTACACTAAGCGTAAGGATCCAAATCCGTTCGCACATCGTTGGTGGAGGCAGGGAGTTCAAATGAAATAAATCTATGGTGACATTTGATTGGAAATTGTATGCTTAGTATTAATTTTGTCGGACCCACAATCATCAAGAAAGGGTAAATTAAATTGATAATATAATTAAATCAAATTTTTATTGGGAATTTTAATAGTGAAAGTTAAATTCTTAAATCTTATATGGATTAATTAAACATCACACCATTTACAGTGTTTATATGATTGACGGCTGATCCTGTATTTGCGTCAGCACGTTATTAGAGTAAAATTTTATGTTTAATATCAATAATGTAATAAGGTAAAGCTTAATTAAAATTATTATTTATAGTTTGATACATTACCAAGGGGTTAATAAAGTAAGGTCTGTTCAACATTCTCATTAATAGCGCATGAAGTAATTTTTATGAAAAATTATTATTTACAGTTTAATATATTATCAAGAGTTTAATCAAGTAAAGCCTATTCAACATTTTCATTGATAGTTGATTAGGACGAGGACGGTTAGAAAGTACTACTAGTACCTATTGAGATAGCGCTAGTTAAAAGAAATTCTTAAAAATTATTAGAAGAAAGTCGTTAAATCAATATCAGAAACAAGCATTAGAATAAAAATATTTAAAATACTATTAATAAAACTTACTCGAATAAATTCATGGGTAGTCATAGAGTTAAAGTTTTTATTTTTTTTTAAAGAAATATGTCATGAGTAGTTGATTGAACAAGGTTATTTGAAAATATCTGTAATGATTAATAAAAAAGAATTCAGCTTAAAATTTAAATGCTACCATTATCAGCGATTTTTTGCAAGGTAAAGTTTAGTCTAAATATTAATTAAACATTTGATCACCAGTGATTTATTAAGACGAGACGAACTAATGAATAGTTGATCTTATTATCCTTAACAATTCACTCGGAGAAAGACGCAAATAGATCAGTACCGTAATTGAACTCCTGACCACTACCAACGATAAATGCGAATCGAAAAACCCTACTTGAGAATGACCCACGATCAAAACCCTTTAAGACTACCACGTGAACACACCACAACCATCCCAATAATAGTTTTCAATGGCCCGGTTGGACGAATCAAAGCGCCTGCGTTTTTCGCACGAGACCGATGGCACGAAATTCGACTCAGGCGCACCCACTAGACTCACATACACCTCCTAACCGAGCAGATTAGATCAACGTACCCAAACCCGAGACTGATCGGTCGGAAAAGCAAATGAAACACAACTTCCAATTATTACCTAATGTTTCTTTCCTTTTAGAAAACTCGTGGATCGATGCATCCCGAGTAATCGCCCGATTCCCCGCTCACTCGGCTGCCACATGCAGGCAGGCGATGTGGGACGCGGGATTTTCTATCTCTCCAGTGCGAGAGGCCAGATCCGGCACACAACGAAATTCAGACGAAGTCGATCTCCTTTATGTGGTGATCAAAAGGGAGCCCGGTCGCAATCCGGCCAGGGAAATGCGAGGCCAAGCCGAGTACTTGTTGGCTAGTCTCGAAGAACACCAGAAGGAGACCAACAAACAAGTAGAAAAAGCCCGAAAATACCTGAGGCAGATCAATGCAGACATTGCAGCAGGCTGATGGGTACGCCCCTCCTTATAACGTCTCCTATGAATTGGACGACCCGAAGCTACGGGATAGGATCACTGAGATCAATGAGGTAATTCAACGACGAATCCTGCCAAGAGAGCTACGAGACGAAGGGAGGCTTACAGAAAATCGCCACGATCACCCCTATGAACGCGAACGATATAGCAAAAGATGGAATTAGAGATTTTACATTCTGGCGTATGATTTGAACAAACATCTGAAATAAAGATTATCGTTTTCATTTTTCTTTATTTATTATTTTTTTTTGGGAAAACGTGCGGGGCAATAGATTAGGGAACATCCTAGTGCGGTTTAGTGATAAACCATATCAATGAATTGATAAACTATTTACAAACTGTAAAACGACTTTGATTGGAATTTGTTATTGTAGAAATGCAGCCACATCAATACTCCATTCTACAACAGGAGTTGGATAAGGCTCACGCAACTAATCGGGACCTGCACCAGCAGCTCCTACAGTTAACCCGAGAAGTCCAACAAATCAAGGCGACGTGGATTCATCCGAAGAAAGTGAAAGTTATACATCAAAAGATGGAGGCGGCGCAAAAGGGGTGGGCTGAAGAACGACAGCTCACCCAGAATCAGAAGACGCAGATCCAAGAAGGGCAGCGGTGTATTACCCCCTTGGTGTTTGCCCCAGCACAACTAGCCTATAGGGAGGTGGCAGCTACATCTACAACCACAAGCAGGCCAACCAAGCGCCGGCCGGGGAAATCTAAGCGCGCTAAGCGTCGAGCGGCCCAAACTAAAGACGTGTGAACCTAGTATAGCCATTTCGCTGTGTCATTCAATAAATATTAACGTTTGTTTTTTGAGATTTATGCTACTTGTAGTAATAATAAGATCCCGGGTTAAAAACCAAAATGCTTACAAGTACGGAATGAAAACATCGGATACATCAGCAAGGGACCAGGGAAAGAAAATTGCACCCACACCTTCTAACGGTAGTGCGTTGGACCCAGTTTGAAGCCGGGACAGAATAGTTCCTATGTGGCGCTCACCTTTGGCGACCTCAAAACCAATGGTTGCATTCCCAACGTTGCTAGGCGACGGGTAACCATTGGGGGCAAGCAAATATTTACATCTGGAGTCAAGGTTATCGAAACCATAAACCCCACACAAATATTTCATTTACACAGAATTAAAACAATTTTAGTCGTTATGGTTTCAATGAAGCCTCCAGCTCTGAATTTTTATGGATCTGAACCATTATCCGGGCTTCTTTTCATTGTTGTCTTTGGATGCGCTCACTTTCTCCTGATTTTCTTCTTTCCATGGTTTTGGCTTTTGATGCCAGTAGAGCTCATGAATCCGTCAGTTGTAGCGATCTGATGGGAACATCTCGAGTTATTTGTCTATATCGTCATAATTCAGTATATTGGCAAAACCATAGCTTCGGCTTTTCGTACGCTCAGTTTGAGCACTCAAATCACTACTTGGTAGGACTGATTTCGCATGGCATGATTTCTTTCCCGGCTTCATAGTTCGGTACATGTTATTTAAGCGCTCCAATCTCATGCGCTGTCCCTCTTTCTCGTTGAGGATTCGGTTTATATTGATTATAATGTTTTCCATGATTCTCTCCGCTAAATATAATAATCAACCATTAAAGTTAATATTTTTTCATAAACATCTTTGTTAATACTAAATTATAATATACAGATTGAATATTTTACATTTGAGTTTTTATTTTATTGAATTTTTACGGTGATAGTAAATCTATTTTTATTTTCATTTATTTATTTGTTATTGTAATGGTTCACCTTCTCTTGTACTTTCTCTATTGGTCGTAAAAAAAGCAAAATTTATTTTAATACAACACGGAAAACTATAACTATCGTATGCGAGTAATCTCAGCATTTCAGTTTATATTTTGTAACAATTTTTTTTCTCTTTATTATCAAGTTTAATTAATAAAGTTAATTGTGCAATATTTGTTAAAAATTATTCTTAAGGTTTTATCCATTTTTTAAATAAACCGACACAACAAGCACCACAGACTGTCTCGAAACTCATTTTTTACAGGAGACTTGGCTGGACTCTTTCAATTCTTCTTTTACTCATCATTCCAATTAAATAACATAAATTCATAAAAACCATTACATAATATAATAATTGTCAGAATTTAAAACAAAACACACTCATGTGAATACTTGTATTTTGTTTTATTTCAATCTCTACACCTTTAATAATACATATTATAGAGGTATTAATGATAGAGACACTTTTGACCGAACACAGTTTGCTCATACTCTTTGAAATAAACTCGATTTTTATTATTTATACAATAAAAATAAGAACAAATAGCCTTAAACAATAACAAAAAAATTTAAAGAACATCAACTGTATCATAAACCCAAAAACAAACATCCCAAATTTTTTTACCAATGAAAACGGCACGCCACAAAAATGATTCGAGTTTGCGAAGCTAACTATGACACTATCGGGCATAAAGTCATCAAAAATATTATGCTCGCATATAATAACCCAATAACATTTTAAACGAAAGAGCAGACCAAATCAAAATAATTGCCAAAGAAGAAATACTATACGACATCCTTACTAACAGAAACAAAGCGAATCGACGAGAAATTCTAGAACCATTTTAAAAGACACCCAACTAGGAAATAACAGACCCAGTAAATTTTAAAGAAACCTCAAAATAAAATTAGAATTCCTCCAACCCATTATAACTAATGCAGGATCAAAAGAATTCACAAAACACTTGTTTATGAGGACAATGTCAACCGAAATAAGGCGTATTCTAGCCTCAAGCAACAGTACAGATTTGGACATACTCTGAAATATAGCCGATAAAATTAACGATGAAATATTTCCTAAAATTTGCAAAACTTATATTAACAAAAATATGTGGTCAAACAAACATGAAAGCAGTTCTGAAAGAGCAAACAAAAAAAACGAAACAAACAAATTTTTAAATATCATATTAACAAAATTTGACGAAGTCATCACAGAAAACAAAAACCTCAGAAACGATGAATCAAGGAAAAACCAAAATAACACAACAAATATTCAGAAGTTGATACAGAAAGACTATATCTAAAGAATAGATAGAATACAATAAAAAATAGAAATATCAATTACAACTAACACTTAAATCGATGTTAATTTCACGATAAATTTGGAGACAAGCCTTTTAAATACAACAAACCTTGCTCTTACAACAAATACAATTCAAAAAACGATTACAAGTATACGATTATAGTATATAAAAAGTGTATATTTAATTTATAAGTGTAGATTAACTAAACACTTAAAAACAATGATTTGCGTTAGAGACTTTGTTTTAAATCACTCCATCTAAACATTTATCTTAATATATTCATGTAAATAATTAAAGCTTTAAGTCGTTGATCGTTAATAGTGTGATTTTAGTGGACGGATCAAAACGAAATGGTGAGTGAGTTATTTTTATCTAATAGTCAATAGAACTGCAAATATTTGCTTACAGAAAATGCTTCATTTAATTTTAAAATGAATAAAAATAATTAATAAAAATAAATATATTTATATAACATGACTTTTGCCAGATGGTGCTTATAATACTGGAATATAGTATAAAATAAATAAATAAAGAATAACAGAAATAAAAATAATTTCAGAACAAAAAACCTAATATGAAATGTTATGATAAATTTTATTTTGAAAATTAAAGTAATACTAATATTATATTCTTAACTAATGTTATTTTTCTTCATTAAACTTCGTATTAAATAATAGGTTTTGCAAATTACTGCATTGTCATCATGCTTGTATCGAATTCTATGAATTATATTGACAAATTTTGTTTTGATTATAATTTTATGAGACTTCTCGCATGATTCAATGATGCCAATTAATGTTCTAAGACACTCAAACAATGATATTGGACTATTTTCTGGATTATGCAATTCGCGATGAATTGTTTTAATTGTTTCTATGTTGAAATCTGAAAATATATTTTCCTTCAATCTAGGAATGAATCTTGTCAACAGTTTTAAGTTATTTTACGAAGAACCGTCTAGTTGATCAAAATTATCATTGGTGGGTTTCTGGGTGTTGATATTTTGAAACTATATGGTTGTTACCCAGACAACCCGATACAAATATCTTTCGCTTGCCACTCGGCACCCGTTGCTAAGCAACGTTGGAACTGTGTTCGAGTGGGTAGATCGTAAAAGTGAGCGCTATTACTAATGCTATAATTGACCGATCGATCCATGGGTCCAACGAGCTGCCGATAGAAGGCCTGTGCTCGATTTCAATTTTTAGGTCCCATTATTCTCCTATCTCCTTCAAATGTTGGTCATACTGTTACGTTATTTAGCTTTGTGTCCATTCGCTTAGTCCTTCTTATCGTTGTCCGTATAGATGATTTTTCTATGGCCTGTAAACCCATTGCTATGTTAAATATCCTCACATTATCTCTTTTACTCTTATCCCTATTATAACTACTATGCTCCCTATCATTATCACTAGCATTATCATATTTGCCATTATCTGTATTACCCTTATATTTGTTACTACTATTACATTTATTATTATTCTTATTACTATAATTACCATTATATTTATTATTATTACTACTATTATCATCATAATTTTTATCATTACTATTATAGGTACCATGTTTATTATTATTATTATTATTATTATCCTCATTATTATTATCATTATTATTATTATTATTATTATTATTATTATTATTATTATTGTTATTATAATTATTATAATTATTATCAATATTATTAACAAATTTTTGTGTAGCGATTCGTCCTTAGTCCTCAGCTTTAAGAAAGGTTTTTCTTATATAAAAATTTAGCGGTAATCCATCTATATTTTTTCCGGCTTTCGATAAAGTATTTTTGTTAATTCGAAAGATTTTAGCAGCGTTCCATCCTTATTTTACGGTGTTATCCTTATTCTGCATTTCTCGATAAAGTATTTTCATCGATTAGGAAAGTTTGAGCAGCGTTCCGCCCTTATTTTACGCGTTCCCTTTTTACTTTACTATCTTTGTTAAGTATTTGAATTAATTCGGAAAATCTGAGCAGCATTCTGCCCTTATTTTACAGTTTCATAATAATCTTATACCAACAGTCATTTCACTTTTATTTTACTATTTTCGATAAGTATTTTAATTGATTCGGAAAATTTGAGCAGCGTTCCGCCCTTATTTTACAATTTTTATGATAAATGTTTTAACTATTTCCGAAAATTTGCGCAGCGTTCTGCCCATATATTCCGTTTTAATTCAACATAATTTATTTAATTCTTATTTAAAAACATGATTTTTCATGATTTTGGTCGTTCGAATTAATCTTTTTCCGATGGCTATTCATTTTAACTGTTACAACGATTTCGCAATTTTCCCCGCTACCCATTCCCTCTCTTTGTCCTTAAGATCTATGTATGTTCATTTCATAGTTAATGAGTGCCCACTGAACTACTCAGTGTTAGTGATTTTTTAGCCAAATGTTGTTGAATTATTTATGTCGAATTTACAGGAAATGAGTGGTATAGGAGTAGCCAAAAGACTACTTCCCCTCCTCCCAATTTCCACTATAACGGTAATATTGACGTTCAGGCCCTGCGTTATTCACGTCGGAACCTTCACGGGCACAGGCTATTGGCAGATAAACTGCACCTACAAAGCCTGAATTGTATGTTGATTTTGCTTTCTTGCGGTGATGTGGTGGCTGTGGGCCCCCAAAAAATAGAATAAATTTTACCATATCAATTGAGTAAAAGTTTCGAGCACAAAATTGTTGGCTTTAAAATATTTATTTGGCATACATAAATTCATCCCTTTGTAGGTTTGCATAGTAGCAATCATCAATTGGCATAAAATCATCTTGTCATTAATTCATAACATCATATAAATCGATACCCGTGCACTATCTGAGAGTTAACGTGTTCAGTCAAAACACTTATCAGTTTTGATTGGCTGAATGCACGGTTCTCAGCTAGTTATGCACACTAACTCGAAGTATACTAGAAAATTTTTCTCTGAAAAATAAGACTGAAATTTTGTCAAAACACATCAGTATATATGCCTATCATTTGGCCTTAACCTTGCGTGTTAATTTTATTGCGATTAAACAAAATTCGACCATGAAATTATTTGTGTTATCTAAATTAAATTTTTATTAATTTCTTAATTTAAATTGGTAATTTATTTTTAACATTTTTAATTAAATTTATTCAGCCAAAAATATTTTATTTTTATTGATTTAATTCATTAATTTTTTCTTTTATATAAATGGTCATTTTACGGTCAAATTTTCTTGTTATTATGTTATTTTTTATTTAGATTTCGTGCGGTTCTTGATGCATTTTGTATTTATTTTATTTTACTTTTATGTTTTTGATTTTATATTTATTTATATTCTCTCAGATTTTAAAATGTTTAGTTGGTGTTGTACGTTATATTTTAAGTTATCTTGGTGCTGGGTTTTCGTGCTGTATTACTGATGCATTTAAACAATTCTCAAGGCCGTTTGTGTTCTGGCCCAACATCATAATAGTGTCATTTTATTGGATGCATTGAACCGTAGTTGAGTGAGTTTTTTTATCGAATAGTCACGTCAATGAAAATATTTAAAACTGTCAAAAAAACTGCAACTATTTGCTTCCAGAAAATGTTTCATTTAATTTTAAAATAAATAAAAATAACTAATACAAATATATATATATAAATTTCAAAAACTCTAATGATTAATTCTGAGATTTCCTTTCAGAAACTAAAGTTGCCAAATTATAATTAGGATTCTAGAAATAAGTTAAAAATAAGTTGCTACTATACTAATCCATATTAATAATGCTTACTTTCTTTTTTACATTTATTGATAATTCAAATTGTTTTACATTTAATTTTACATAATTGATATTTAAAATTGTTTTATAAACTACTGATGTTAAGTTAATTATTCACATATTCAAAAATTTTACATACACAGTCAGGTGTGTATGATTTGCGCATTAAAAATATTTCTTCCCTACATATGCACTCTCTGATTTGATTTGAAACCCTAGCTCATATCTATCTATAATTTTGTTAAACAGACTTCTGGTGGTCTATAAAGACCATTTTGTTGACCTCTGGCTCAGAACATATCCATTTAAACCACATTTTGTCCAGTGTTATTTTCATCTTGGAAACCATTTTATTTTTATCCGCCTTGCGAACTTATACCAGGCTAGCACGTTTGTTTTTTATAGGAAAAGCTCCCTGCTTTTTATTCCACATCTTTGCGATACATTCTGTGATGATGGTCTTGTCCATTTAGTTATTTTTAATTGAAAATTAAAAATTTTTCGAGTCATTTTGCTATTAAAAATTTGCAGAGCAGGAGATGAATTCCAATTTTTGTCACAATGTATTCATTTGTCTAAATTCGACAAACCATTTTTTGATATCTTTCCTTTTTGGGTACCACTTCTTGCATTTGTTATTTATTTTAAAGTTGCTTTCTTTATTACCACTTACATACTTGTTTCTCATCGAAGCAAAATTTACGAGCAACTTTACAATTATTATTTGATTCAGCAAAATTAACTACTTTAAGCTTAAATGCTGCATAATACCTAAAGACTTCTTATATAACTCATTGTGGCTCTTGTTTACTACTAATTTTTATCACCTATCTTTGCCTCTGTGCTCCCTGGTAGCTTTAACAAAAAGCAAATCATATTTCCTCTGATTCCAACCCCAAAACTTTCAATTAGATTGTCCAAAATAAGTCAACTATAACAAAGTACAAACGGTATTAAAACTAAAATTAAAAGTAAAAAACATTTTTTTCCCAGAAATTTTGATGAAATTAATAAAAGATTAAATAACAAGGTCAAATTAGCACATTTCATTCGATCTTTGATACGAAATCATGTAAATAAGAATGAACGCCAATAAAAAATGATTACTTATAACCAATTTAAAATTTTTATTTAAATAAAAATCTCACCACAAATGCGCTAATTTACAGGTTGTAATAAACAACATTATTTTGATAAAATTTCCGATAATTTGATTGGTCAATATTAAGCATGACGCGTTTTTGAATTCATAACAATTCCATGAATATTGAGAAAAAATAAAATTCTAGTTGGTATTGATTATTCGAATTTTAGAGGTGAGAGTTATTATTATTGAATAATAAATACGATTATTTATCCTAAAATTATAAAATTTTTCAATTTTATCGAATCTGCCATACTAAATAAATGTGTAATTAGTTTAAAATTATGGTATTATATGAAAAAAGTCTCTTATTTATATAGGATAAGCGAATTTTTTATTTTGTTTAATATTAAAATTTTTGTATTTTAGCGATAGAAGCATATTATATACAATTTGTTATTTATTAAATGTTTCCATTATGAATAAAAATCAAATTGTTTACATGTGTTAGATGATATACATTTTGTATTTATACATCCATGATTAACGAAATATTTATTAAATTCAAAATCCAAATCTATTTGTTTCTAATATTCAAACAAAGATCTAGAGAAATTTTATTCAACCTTAATTAATGTAAGCATAAGGAATTTACATACCATATCAATCCACATCATACATTCAATTAGTCGCTTATTTAATTATTATTTATTTAATTATTTAAATTAATTTTCACAAATAATTTGTCCAGCAAATTTTTCGAATTAAATAACATCTTTTGCATTGAGTCTAATATTCAAAAAAGTACTTAGTAGGTAGTAGTGAGCTCACAATGAATCATCGTTTTTCTCGTGAGCTCTCGATGACTCATCATTTTCTACCCATGTGTGTGCGCAGTGGAAATTAAATAAGATCCTGAAATTGTGTGCCCAAGCATGTGTTCTTTTTTTATAAATTTTTTTCTAATTCCGAAATTCCTCTCTAATAAAAAATTTATGACTCATACTTTTCAAAAATCGTTCTAAGTCCAAACCATTTTACATAAAATTTTAAAATGTTAATTAGTAGATTGTGTTACTCAATGAAGCCAATTTTCGGAGAAGTATGTATACGAATATAGAAATACGTTAAGTGACTAAAAAAAAGGTTGAAATTACTGGAAAAATTTTTGAAATCTAAATATGTTAGCTAAATAACAACTGAAAATTTGATACATTGAAGATACACTTACAATGGATGATATCCTTGGAATGGAGAAATGGAGAAGACAAATATTCATTGAATTGGGAATTGATTATTAATTGTAGGAAATGAGAAGGTAGAATTAGTCAATAAAGAGGCGAAATATCACTTTAAGATAAATTGAAAGAAATATACTTAAGAAATAATTAGTGAGAATGAATTATATTTTTAGTGATGAAAATATCAAGTTTTAGGCCATATTCAGTGATGAGCGTAGCCGGTTCGATAGAACCTGTTGTTACACTTTTTAATAGTTAATCTAACCGGTTGTTATTTCGGAATAAATTAAATTTTAAATTAATAAAATCTATTATTTATTACAAAAATTATTTATAATTTCGATTAAATAGGTTTATAATATCTACCTATAGAAATACGATTTCAGTTATTATTATATTGTGAGTACACTTATGTTTTCCAGTTTATATCTAAATATTTTGTAGCTCTTTCATTTAGAAAATAATATTTGATGAAACGCAATAGTAATATTTGTGATTATTTTAATAAAAAGTAAAAAACAATGAAGTAGAAGAGGAAGATATTTCAAATTCTGTATGCAAGGAATTACCAACAGAATCTTGCACTACAATTCTATCAGCCAATCCCGAAAAATATAAATCCGCTGTAAATATTTTTCCAGATTGCTGGAATGGTGATCAATTAAAGCTATTTCAGAATAAATACGACGGTTTGGAAGTCAAAAATAAAAACACTTGGGTGTATAAAATGCTTCTCATTCGATAATTTGGTTATTTGTACAGAACAAAACATTCACATTTCGCAAATATGGCGAAACTTTGAAGTTCAACCATTGGGAACAACGAAATCTATTCAGCAGGCTTCATTAAGAAAAAATATGTCTGAACATTTCCAATCAAAAACACATTTATTGGTTTCAAAAATGCTTGAACTAAAAAAAGAAATAAACTAACCAAAGTCATCGATTCAATAAATGACAAAAATATGACTAATACCAATAAAATTTTCAATATTGTTTACAGCTTAATAAAAAGAAATAGGCCGCTTTCAGATATTGAAGAATTTCATTTTATTTTCTGGAGTACAATTAATATCCCACAATTGAATTGTTCCATTCACTGCAGAACTAAGTAATACACAAGCGTTTTGATATTACAAGAAAATGCAAAACCTTCCTGAAAATGTCCTTGAAGATCGAGATCGGGCTTACATTTGTCACTTTGATCTGGCTTACTGGAATGTCTCGTATAATCAAACAAATATACATTAATATCTGTATGAGCAGTGACTAAACCATATCCTCCAAATTCATCTTTCTCAGCATCATAATGTCTGGATTCGAAGCATTTATATTCATTTGGTACAATCACTGATGCAATGAGAAGATAATTTTGTTCTTCAGTTTTTGTACCAACTATAATTCGTCGAGTGAGAATGTCGATTATTCCCTTGGATAGTTTTGGAAATTTGAATCGTAATTTATGGCAAATCCAATGAAGCCAGTTCTTAATGTTTTCCTTGATCCATTCGTGATAATCATATGGAAATTTAAATATATTAATGCTGGTTATTGAAAATATTAGGGTAAGTCTATTATTTTAAAAGAATTTCTTGATAATTTTAATAGATTTGACTTGGAATTATTTCGAATAAAAGTTAATTTTCATAACAAGTTGATAATTAGGGTTCTTACGTTAATTTAGAATGATATTTAATTTTATGTTGAAGACATTATTTTATGTATTATCTGGTAATGTATCAAATGTCTATGAAACATATGAAAATTATGATTAAATGATAGATTTTGACTATTTTGGTGATCAAGTTAATTTTATGTTTTATTTAATAATTGAAATTTCTTTAGTAAAGATTGTATTTGTTGAAAATATATAATACATTTTAAGAGATTTATTGAGTGATCAGTTATTAAATGAAAATTATGATCATTTATTTGTATATCTCTGGAGACATTATTGAGATTTAGTTTAAATTTAATCGAATGATTATATCACATTATTAAACCTTTAGGATTTCAGTGGATTTTTAAAAAATTGTTTAGGGATAAATAAACTGAAACTTAGAAAGAATTTTAATTGATTGTAATATTTAAAATGTTTGAGATAAAAGGACAATTATTTAAATTAATTTTAGATGATATTAATTTTATGGATATCGTTGACAAAAGTAATAGAATTGTTGTCATTTGAAATAATATTTAGAGATTTTTAAGAGATTGCTCAGTGTGGTTATCGGTATTCTTGCGAAGTTTATGATACTCCTTTAGAAATACCAAGGATTTATTGTTGTTTGATAAATTTTATTGATTTGCCCATTTATTATAAGTATTTTAGGAATTAATGAGAAAAAATGATCTCTGTTTCATGATTTTACGATATATATATACTTAAAAAATTTGGAACAAGATATCAACACATTCATTTCTCAATAAAATTAATCATTACAAATGTAAGCTATCTACAACATCTTTATGAGTAATATACATTCTGCCAATGTTTAAACCTCTTGTATTTAAATAATCACTATTTTATTAAATTACTCTAAATATAATTTACTTATATTTTACCTAAACTATATCTAGCAATTATTTTATGTAAAATATATTCAATAGAAATGTTTACTAATACTTAATGAAATTGACTAAGGTATCAGAAAATGTCCATGTTTCACTTATATTCAAAGTAAATATGAAGAAAATGTAAGTTTTAAATAATTACCAAATGATGAAAGTTTTGACTAATACATAAATATTTCTTAAATAAAACTTAAATTTTGATTAATAGCCCTGCGATTTATATAAGGATATGAGCCTAACTCGAAATAAGTAACAATCTAATATCTAATTTTTTCATATTAAATAACCATGTATTTCATTACTAACACATTGGTAGCAAGACAAATTTTGGGTTGGTTTTTGTGAATGAGACATATTAGATCATCTAAATAAACAATACATCTGAATAAGATCTGTAAATGAATGTATTTAAACCAATTATAAGTTAATTATAAATATTTACAAAACATGAGTATGATAAAAACTATATATCTTTTCTATGATTGTAAATACTGGACTTTTAATAGTTTACAAATACATCAACTGAATATTCTAATGATAAATTTTGAATCATGCTTTTTAATTTAGAAAAATTAATTCTGGTTGGCGAAATAGGTGAACTTTATCGACTCTCTGAATAATATTCCATTTATAATATTGCTCCCGAAGGATGGATCTCGAAGAAATTCTTCATATATCTGTATAAGATTTGAGACCAGCTAAAAGTCCATCAATTTATAAATTTGAAGTTTGCGTCTGTAAAAATATCTTGGATCAATAGATGTTTTCTTTCAAGGTATTGAGTGATAATAACTTTTGTAATTTATTAAGTTTTATTTTTAAAATTATAAGTTTTGTGAAGAAACAAAATAACAAAATTCTGAGAAAAATAATATTATTAAATTTGTGAGAAAAATAATAATAAAAAACAATCATATTAATAAATATAAAAATATATGATGAGAATTATAATACTAAATTTGCGAATGATAATATTACTAAAATTGTCAAAATTATAATATTAAATAAACGAATAATAATAATAAAAAGTTAAAGTATTATAAAAATAATTATAGAAATCTGATAAATATTACAGATTTTTTTTACATTTGTTGTATTACTTATAAAATACATCTTATTACAAAAAGATTTGATAAACACAGAATAACTAATATCAATTATAATTTTTCAGCTTTGTCTTCAGTTTTCATATTTTTAATTTCAACATATTTTTATAGCAAATTTCTGAAATGCGTGGATAAAATAATGTTTCATAACAAAGATTAACTGTATTAATAATAAAAATAATATTAATAATATTAATGATTTAACATACGTAAACTATTTAAAAACATTCGTAGTCACAGCACTTTGCACATTAATCTTTGGATCCAATGACCTTATCAGCAATGCTTCACATATCACGCGTTCCCAATAATTATTAAAACTTCTCAACAAAATTCTAAAATCAGACATTCCTATATCACTTTTACAGCCTCTATTGTGTAGTATTGCCGTACTCTGAAGGCTTTACAAATTATAAGAGGAAGTTGGGTAAACTGATAGGAAATTTAGAGTATAAGATCGTCTCTAATTCGTGTAAGGTACGCAATATGTTTATTAATAAATCAAAAACTCCGGTTGGATTGTGTTCGGATCTCGTTTATCAATTTACATGTAATGGGTGTAATGCCACATACATTGGAGAGACTTCACGTCATCTCTGTACTCGAGTTCTAGGGCATTGTCGATTGAAGGGTTTGACCAATATTAGTGAACACAATAGAGGCTGTAAAAGTGATATAGGAATGTCTGATTTTAGAATTTTGTTGAGAAGTTTTAATAGTTATTGGGAACGCGTGATATGTGAAGCATTGTTGATAAGGTCATTGGATCCAAAGATTAATATTAATGATAATAATATTTTGTTTTGAATAATAATAGTAATAATACTAATAATAATAATAATAACAATAATTTTTTAAATTTTCAAACTTTTTGGTAAAATTAAAAATAGTTATATTGTTTTTGTTATCAACAATAATAAAGAATAATAATAATAATAATAATAATAATAATAATAATAATAATAATAATAATAATAATAATAATAATAATAGTAATAATAATAATAATAATAATAATAATAATAATAATAACATTAATTTTTAAAAATTAGAATATAAGTAAAAAATTTAAAATTTAAAATTAATTTAAAATATATTTTTAAAAATATTTATTTATTAAAAAATTAAATTAATAAAAAATAATTTGTTTAAATAAAATGTTAATTCATAATATTTTTAGTTGGTTTTGAGTACCTGAAGATGATAGCTGTGCTATCGAAATATATCGTACGAAAGGTTTTTTATTGGCGTTATCGTTTAATTAAATCGTTGCCAAATTTATTTAATTATTTATTAATAATAATAATAGTAATAATAATATTAGTAATATTAATAATATTTATTTTGTGAGAATTACAATATTCATAATAATACAAATAATAATAATAACAATAATTTTTTATATTATAATATTATAACTATTTTTGTAAAAATAAAAATAGTTATAATATTATTTTTTTTCAAAAATAAAAAAAAATAATCATAATAATATTAATAATAATAATAATATTAATAATAATAATAATAATAATAATAGTACAATAATAATATTAATAATAATAATATTAATAATAATAATAATAATAATAATAGTACCAATAATAATATTAATAATAATAAAAATAGTGATTTATCGGTTGACAATTTTCAAAGTAAAAGATGCTATTAAATGTCCCTTGAACACACACATACACGATGGATACTAAAAATTTGCTTGTTTTAAAATTCATAAAATTTTTTGCTAGGAGGGGGTTTGAACTAAAGATTAAATGTAAAATATATGTATTTTTAAAAAATTTCAAGGTTTCTATTAAATGTCCCGTGCACACACACACGCTGGGGACAAAATTTTAGGATCTTATTTAATGTTCACTGCACACACAAGGGTAGGAAATGATGAGTCATCGAGACCTCACGACAAAACGATGAGTCATCGTGAGCTCTTTATTACCTGCTGTACTTTTATATATTTATGTTTTTTGAAATTAAAATTTTATATTTAATTTAATTTGATTTGCAACCAACCAATGAAAAGCAAGAAAATGAATTGTGAAACCAAACATTAAACATTTCTTCTAAGTTCTGAAATAGATTAAAAATGATTATTTATTTTATACAATAGTTATCACAAAGATTTGTTTTATCATTTTATGTTTGACATTAGGTTGATATCGGCTTAAAGCCCGGGGTTAGTAAATACAATTTTTTAAATTACTTTAAAGACAAAAAAACTTTAGATTATAAGAAAAGAAAACAACACGTCAAATATAACTTTAATTATATAGAGATTGCATTATTTTTATAAAAGTATCATTACCATAGTTTCTCTTCATCATAAATTCATAAAATAAATCAGAAAGTTCACATCTATAATTAATACATCTTGATCTAAATTTACGTTTAAAAACACTGCATGTTCATTCAATTAATTGAGTGTTAACACCGGTGATTGGATCAATGAAATCTAATCGAATGAGATTAGGAAATAATTTACTAACCCTGCCGGTGGCCCTAAGCCGACACGAACCTGACATAATTATAACTTGGTTATACACGATTTTATAATTATAAACCTTAAATGAAAAATTTAAAGAAATAGATAACTCTTTTAAACTCATAATTGATTTATTAAGAGGTTTTAAATAAATAAAATTTGATAAATATAAATTAACTGAAAATCCTAACAAATTTGAGTTGATAGATAAATAATCTGTTTGAAAGAGAACCGGGAAGCTGAGTAGTAATCCGTTAAGTGGTTGTCAAAGGTGAAAACTTTTCCAAATATTGTTAATCTTACCAAAAAATGAAGGAAACTGAATGTTTTTGAAAGATAAATTATTTGAATGTCTTAAATGAAAATCAAACTTTAAGGCATTGTCCTGTTAAGAGGACTGGCCTAATTGTAGAGTCAGGGATCAAATTGTCTCTAGAATATGCGCACATGAGTTTACTCTTTACACATCGGATATGCAAATGTTGTTACCTTTACAAAATGTTACTAAAATTTTAGTAAATGAATAAAAGAAAATTCATGGTACCCTAGGTAATTATGGGCTGTTGTCTTTGCAAGGAAATCTGCGATCGGAATTCATTAGAAAATCGCATAATGGATGCTTTAAGATCAAGAAGGTTTTCTGGTCGCGTAAGCGTTACTATTGACAGACATTTTATGTACATTTGCCGGCTTCCAATCGGGATGGAATCAGATATAAACTATAGTGAAAGACTGAAAAGAAATTCATACTATGGAACCTATTCAGATTTACAATGTTATAACTGATCAAGTTGGTTTTTATCGGGAATTATCTATGTAAAGGAGATTGATTGCATTGTTTCTTTAAAGTAATAATTTGTAGAATGAACAAATGTAATTTTTATTTTTTATCTTCAAGGTTGTTATAAACATTTTTTAATAATAAAAGAGATTGGGATGCACAATTTTTCATATCCACTAAATGAAAATATTAAAACAAAATAATTAATGATTAATTAACAACATGGTGCATTTTTAGACACTGAATTTGAGATTTAACATTTCTCATCATTTTGTGTTTTTGAAGGAACTCATTTTTATATTATAATTTATTGTATGTAGATGTGTTCCCCCTGGCCCACCTTTTGGTACACAACCCCCAAAAAACTAAAACATAAACACAACACTTACAAAATAATCAATAAGAACAAAAACACATAAATATACATTTATTAATTCAATGGACAGTCGTATGAGATGTTGGTTAAGCGGTTGGATGTATGGTGGATGAGCTGTTTAATAAGGTTTTGGATGTGCGATTTGATAGGCAGTTGGATGTGCTGTTGGATGTGCTGTTTGATAACCATGTGAGAAATTATTCTGTTTATTCATTGCAATTCTCTTTCATATAATGATTGTATGCCAGACTTACATTCTTTCCTACCCCAACCATTTTATCATTTTTATTTTAAAGGACAACTTTTGAGGTTTTAAAACCATAGAGTTGATGATTGTTGCTACCAATACAAAATTGAGGTACAGAAAAGTTAGAGTTTCTCTCATAACAATCCTTATACGGTTTATGAGTTTATTCAGTGTCTTTCAATGTTACTCCTTTAGCGTTTAGGCATTTTGATTTCCTAACAAACTATAACATTTGAGTCTTAAGAAAACCCTTTCATCATAACCATTTCTCTTACTTTCATTGTTGAATTTACCTATAACTTAATCTAGTTTTTTAAAGTGAAGTAGATGATTAGATGGATAATTAGAAGTATCTAAAAAATTCTCTTTAACCATTTCAACCAAAAGAATGTATAATTTACAATTTTATATTTCTAAAAACACGGAATCTGTATCTTTAGCAACAATATTAATCTCACAATTAAACTGATGGCAATACTTTTCCAAAGCGGTATATTGTTAGTCATACATTGTTAATTTTAATAAGTAAAGTACCGATTTTTCTATATATAACTCGGTCGACCTAAACATGCAACTACTCTTCGCTTTTTTGAATTGTCTAAGGTGATGCCTGTGATATTGTAAAACATTTGCCAACTACCTGGACATTATGGTGAAATATTATGGACACACATAACCAGGGAAACCAACATAATACTTCTTGAAATATGATGAAGTAACAAGCTTACAGTAGTGAACATCTTCGTGATTGATAGCTACGCAAAATTTGTATTTATTTCAATAATTCATTAAAAAGAAAATAGTAAATTAAATAAAAATTAAACTTACCTATGATAATATTTGAAATAATAATTGATTGTTTGTACTACAAAATCATTCACTTATACTAATTAAAATAGATTGTTTAAACTAAAAATTAAACTTGAATTGAAATTTTTAATCAATTTAAATTGAATAAATTATAAATATGATGTTTGAAAATAAAATTTAATAACATTGGTTGCTATAGTTACGTAAAAAAGAATTATATCAAGATATATCAATAAAATATGATATTCACATCAAAAAATTAATTTTTTAATAAAATAGTTTTAGTAAGTTACAAAATGAAAATTATTGACTTTATTAATTTTTCAAAAAATATAAGCTTATGTAGTAAATTATTAGTTGTTTCCCCACAGAGAAATAAATTGAAAAAAATATATAACTAATATATTTAAAATCAAATGTAGAAATAGATTAAAAGATTAATATCAAGATATAACAATGAAATATGATAGTCACGTCTGAAAAATGACTTTTGAATAAATTATTTTAAACAGGTTACAAAATGAAAAAATATAATTATAATTGATTTTGTGTAAAGAATCTATAACTTATATTTAATTAATCAATTAAGTAATGATTGGTGACACCACTAAAATGAATTGATAAAATAAAATAAATATTTTATTTAAAAAATTTCGAAAATTAAAAATTGTGTTACAAAAAAGCTAAAGTAAAATAAAAATATTATTATAAAAAGAATTAATCATTTAAGAAATAATTATATTTCATATTTCATATATAATGAAAATAAATTTGAATAATTATTTCAAAATAATTTTTAATAATTTTATGATTTTCAAGTAATGTGATATGTATCCAGCTAACTCAGACCCCTGGAAAATATCTATGTCAACTCAGAATTTTATGTAGGTCACGAAAACATATGATGTTTGTATACAAAAAATGTTTAGCTCACACGGACATTTGCTTCAAAGTTTCTAATTTAAAATAGAGGTCACGCCATAATATAACATCATTCTATATATTATGAAAACCACACCATTATTATATTATAGAATCATAGTCGTATCCTTTAACACATGACAAAACAATGAATAACATTAACACTAAATGCCATAATATAACAACGTCTATATATTATCAAACATAGATAAAATTGTATTATAGAATTTTATTCGAATTTTCGATACAATACGTTTCAGTAAATAAAACCATTATAATAAAAAATACTTAGAAAATTATTGAAAAGTATGTAGGTCAACGAAAAATATTTAGAAAAAATAAAAAACAAGTAGGTCACGAAAAAATTTCAATTTTTTTCTAAGTATTTGAAAACAGCCAATTTTTGAAAAAATTTATGTAGGTCAACTCAAATGTTTTTCAAGTACTTTCAAACATAACCAAATTTGAATAAATGTATGTAGAGATATTCAAATATTTTATACGGAAATATATTGAGGAAATTATTAAATTTAATAGGATACTTTTGAGTTTTATTATTTTGAGATTTTTTAAGAAACTTTAAGTAAACATTAACAATGGGATATTATTAGATTTCAACATTAACGTGGAAGAATATCCCAACTCAAAAATATACCAAAATCTAAAATCCTAAAATCCTTTTCCCAACTAACATTTCCCAAATTTATTTTCCCTAAAAAATATTTCCCAACTCAAAATTTCCCAAATTTTCAAATTTTTTCAGAATATTTAAAAACTTTCAAAAAATTCTTTCAAATCATTCCGTTTTTATAAGTATTTACAAACATAACCAAAATTTGAAAAAATGTATGTAGAGCAATTAAAATTTTTTATACGAAAATATATTGAGGAAATTATTAAATTTATAGGGCAATTTTGAGTTTTAGTTATTTTGATGAATTTGTAGGAAACTTTAAGTAAAAACATTACATTGACAATGGGATATTATAATATTTTAACATTACCATGAGAAAAATATCCCATAATTTAAAATACCTAAAAATCTTTTCCAAATCAAATATCCCAAAATTTATTTTCCCTAAAAAATATTTTCCAACTCTAATTTACCTAAATTTTTCAATTTTTCAAAATATGTAAAAACTTAGAAAATTTCTTTCAAATCATTGCGAATATATAAAAGGCTATAAATTATACATTCGATGAATACAATATTATTTTGAGTATATGTTTATTTGATGATTTTACGTCATCAACATATAAACTTTGATTTATACATTGTGTATTATCGTTCAACAACTATCACATGGGAAAAATATCCCAAATTTAAAATCTTTAAAAATATTTCCCACCTCAAAATATCCTAAAATTTAAAATCCCTAAAAAATAATTTCTCAACTTAAAATACCCCAAATTTCAAATTTTTCAGTGTAAAACTTGAAAATTCATATAAAAAAAACTTGAAATTCATATAAATTTACCTAGGGTACCAATGATACTTGGATATTTTTTATATACAATATAAATTATGTATAAATATATATATATATATATATAGATACAGCCACTAGATATTTTGAATTTATATTATTATACTTTAGGATTAGAATTTTTCATCAAACAAACTTTATATATATACATATATATATATATATATACATTGGGATATTATCATTTTTCAACTTTCCATATGGGAAAAATACCCCAAAAATTTAAAACCCCTAAAAATTTTTCCCCAACTCAAAATATCTCAAATTTTAAAATCTCTAAAATATTTCCCAACTTAAAATATCCCAAATTTACAGATTTTTCTACGTTATTAAAAACAGCCATAATTTTTATAAATTTTTGTATCCTAACAATGTTACTTAGATAATTTTTATATACAATGTAAATTATACACACACATAACCACTCAATATTTTGAATTTATAATATTAATACTTTAGAATTAGAAATTTTCAACAAATAAACTTTAGATATATACATTGGGATATTATCATATTTAAACTTTAAAATGGGAAAAATATTCCAAAAATTTTAAATCTCTAAAATATTTCCCAACTTAAAATATCCCAAATTTACAAATCTCTAAAATATTTCCCCCAATCAATATATCACAAGTTTTTAATTTTCTATGTTTTTTAAAACAGCCAAATTTTTATAAATTAATATAGGTTAGCAACGATACATCTTTATGTATAATTTAACATACTACACACACAAACAACGATAAGATAATTTGAATTTTTATTATTATTACTTTAAGATTAGAATTTTTCAACAAATTTTTATAAATTTTTGAAGGGTAGCAATGATTCCTAGATAATTTTTATATACAATGTAAATTACACATACACACACAATCTTTAGATATTTTGAATTTTTATTATTAATACTTTAGAATTAGAATTTTTCAACAAATAAACTTTAGATATATACATTGGAATATTATTTTTCAACTTTCGCTATAGGCGAATACTCCAAATTAGCAAATTTTCTGTGTTTTAAAACTTAGCCAAATATTTATAAATTTATGTAGGACACCAATGATACTTAGATAGATCTTTATGCAAATGTAATTATTATACACACACAACCATAAGATAATTTGAATTTACATTATTATTACTTTAAGATTAGAATTTTTCAATATATTTTATAAATTTTTGAAACGTAACTATGATACCAAGATAATATTTTATACACAATGTAAATTATACACACACAACCACTAGATATTTGAATTTATATTATTAATACTTTAGGATTAGATTTTTTTTCCAAAAAATAAACTTAGACATATACATTGAGATATAACTTTTTCCGTTCTTAGTTGGTGGAGCGATTTGTGAGGTTAATTCCGTTAACAAACGAGACTCAAACCTGCTAAATAGTACATTTGTGTTCTAATGCAAATGCAGACTTCTTAGAGGAATAAATAGATTTAGCTAAATAAAATTGAGCAATAACAGGTCTGTGATGCCATTAGGTGTCTGGGGCCGCACGAGCACTATAATGGCAGTAACAGCGAGTTTTATTCTTAGCTAGAAATGACCGGGTTACGTGCTAAATCACTGTCGTGTCATGAATAGTGGATTGAAATTATTCCACATTATTCCAAATTATTCCTACACCAAGCCTCATTGAGAAAAATTCGCTATAATTCAAGTTGATACATAAATCAACTTGGCGGAATTTTTTTATAAATGGCTGCTAAGTAAGTTATTTTTTATATAGTTATATAAATTAAAGTTAAATTTTAAGAGTTGAATTATGATTTCATAAGGAAATATGATCATAATTCAAGCTCTTAAATATAACTTTGGTCAACTATTTCATATATATTAGTATAAATAATATTTAGGAAATCAAGTAAGTAACAATAACTAATCTCCAAAAATATGTATTTTTTTTATACATTTCGGAAAAAATCTCCTAATATGCACAAAGTAATTAGTTAAATCACTGTAGTCTTCTTTCACCAGCTCGTTATCCAGTGCGTCCTTCAGAAAATCAAATCTGGATTGGAAATTCATGGAACTGAATCCACCTTCTCTTGATATAGATTTCCGAATATTGAATTTGATTTTACTGAACACACTTTCAATTTGGTTCAGAAAAGGACTATATGGTGGTAAATGTTCAATAACATTATTTAGAGATATTGCACCACCATGAATTGAAGCATTGTCGTGGATTGAACGATATCCAGTTCCATTCAATTTTACAGTTATTTCGTTAATGAAGATCTGGTAGGTATCCTTTTTATAGGATCCTACTATTAATTTATGATGGACTGGTCCATTGACTCCAATTGCGAGGCCAAGGACATATTTCGCCATCTGTTCGTTTGAAGTGTGGCGTATAATCGCTCACCTTTTTTATTTCTTCCAAGTTTCTGGCTTGTCCAAGTATTAAAGCCACATTCATCAATATATATTAATTCAGAATCCATCCATGCTTCTTCTAAATATCACTTCGTGTATTCCATTCTGAGATCCAAGACGCGATCTGAATTTCTTTCAGCGACCGATGGTCTTATTTGCTTGGTGGTTATTAGGTGATTTCCAAGAAAACGGGAAATAGTATTTGTGAAAACATTTAAATTTTCGGAAATTAGGAAGTTCTTCATTTCCTCTAATGAAGCATAAACATTTTTCTCGACAAAATCAAGTAGTTTATTGCCATGTTCTTCCGAAATTTTGGATTTACTGCCACCAATCTTGCCTTGTGACAATTTCCCAAATTTCCGGTATTTATATATTATTGTTTTGATAGAATTTCTGGATATTCCTAATAATTTTCAAAAATGGAAATAGTCTTCACCATTTTCCATGGCATTTATAATTCTTATTTTATCGATTTCCGAAATTCTGTAAGAAGAATAATTTTTTATAACTTATAAATAAAATTTACAGTTTATGCTTTTTTGTTCGAGTCTCATGTGTTGTTGAGGGCCTAGCAACTTCTAAAAGTCTATGGAAATATTAAATTAATTTCAATTTTCAAATAAATCGTACAATGTGATTTCTTCTTCATCTCGAAATGGAATTGTTTCTGCAGAAATGTCTGAAAGTCTATGGAAATATTAAATTAATTTCAATTTTCAAATAAATCTTACGAAAAAATTTCATCATTTTCAAAAGAATTTGGATAAGTTTCCTCAAAATTAAATTTTAAAATTTTTTCCGCCATTTTTCTTTCTAAAAATATCTCAAAAATGACTAAATTAATTTACTATAGGGGTTTTTTCAACTTCGGATGGCTACATGTTAAAAGTTTGCATGCATGTTTTATTATGGGTTGTGTTAATGTGCATTATTTTATTTCTCTATCAATTTTTGTGTTTCTATAGTGTAGGGTTTGTCTCATTGACTATTTTACAAGCAACCTCAAGGTGAGTTTGTGTGTTTATATGCTATAAATTTATTGATTTTTGTTTAATATTATAGGTGATTTATCTCAACTTCGCTTGGTGTAATAAGCGCAAGTGATTAGCTTGTGCTGATTACGTCACTGCCCTTCGTACACACCTCCCATCGCTACTGTCACTTTCTAACAAAAATTATGTGCTCGACTTTTCCAATTTGGAAAAGCGCAAAAGTCAACTTATCCTTTGTGCAATGGATAAGCATGGTTCTGAATATTGCTCATTGTTGATCGAGCGTATTTAGCACCAAGTTTTGAAGGTAGCTATGATACCAAGTTAATATTTTATATACAATGTAAATTATACTCACACACAACCACTAGATATTTGAATTTATATTATTAATACTTTAGGATTAGATTTTTTCCAACAATTAACATATACATAGAGATATTTTTTTTAAAATTTCCCTGTTGGAAAAATATCGCAAAACCTTAAAATTCTTAAAAGGATTTCATAACCGTAATACCCAAAATTTCCAAAATTTTATGTTTTTAAAAACTTAGCCAAATTTTTATAAATTTATGTAGGGTACCAATGATTTATGAATAAATCTTTATGTAAAATGTATTATACATATACAACCATAAGATAATTTCAATTTATATAATTATTACTTTAAGATTAGAATTTTTAAATAAATGTTATTAATTTTTGAATGGTAGCAATGAGATACACAGATAAATTGTTATATATAATGTAAAATTATACAGACACACACAAAGATTATATATTTTGAATTTATATTATTATTACTGTGTGTTTCTTGATTTTCAACATTAACTGCATTGCCTTATTATTTGTTCTCAATTAAAACTTTTGCCATATAAATAGTGCTTAAAATGTTCGGTAAAATAAATTATAGCTAATAATTCATTGTGAGGGCTACAATAGTCTAGTTCGTATTTACTCATTGCGTAGGAACCATATGTAATTACTCTTTTTTTGATATTTTCGTCTAACTGAGATAAAACTGCTTCAATTCTGTCGAAACTGGATCATGGAATACTAGAATTGGAGCTTTTACTAATGCTTTCTTTAATGCTTGAAAAACGTCTTTGCATTCATTTGTCCACATAACTTTTGTCTGATTTAGACCGCACAATTTCTCGAGCAGTTTTGAATACATGATATAATTCTTTATAAACCTTCGATAATAATTTGTTACTCCAAGAAAGCTTCGTAATTTTTTAACACATTTTGGAGTTTCAAAATTTTCAATCGTGATTATTTTATTGTCATCAGTATGTATTATTCCTCGTTTATCACGTGTCCTAAAAATTTTATATCTTTTTTAATAAACTGACATTTTTCTGGACTTATCTTTAACCCATAATCCCTTATTCGCTAAAATACTTTTCTTATTCTCCTATAATGTTCTTGTAAGGAAGAAGAAAATATTAATATGTGGTCAAAATAAAAAACAGCTTCTATACCATTTTATGGCCCTAGTACTTTTTTCGTGAGCTTTTGAAATATCGTAGGGGCAGCCGCAATCCCAAACATCATACGGTTAAAACAATATTGAGTATTATTTGGGAAAATGCTGTTTTTAATCTAGATTCATCTTGTAACTCAATTTGGTAATAACCATTTCCTAAATCAAGGGTAGTAAAATATTTGGTTCTGTACAAAATGTCTAACATGTCTTGAGTATTCAAAATGGGAAATATTGGTCTTCCCTTCAACTCATTAAATACTCTATATTCTAAACAAATCCTGATTTAATATTTATCTTTCTGTTTTTTACGCAAACTAAAGGTTAGTTCCAAGGAGACTCATACTGACTTATTATTCTGTTTTCCTCCATATTCTTAATATTGTTTTTAATTATCTCAATTAAATGAAATGGATGGCTTTTAGGATTAATAAAATAGGTTCATTTTTCGTCAATATCTCATGTTTTACTAAATTTGTTTTGCCTACATCCCATTATTGTTTCATAAACATGTTTTCATAGTAGTAGTGGGATGTGTCACATCCAGCACATGTCACATCCAGCACAGTACCCCCTCCCCCCGCTGAGAGAAAATTTTTCTAAGTCCAAAAGTACAAAAAAATTTAAGACAAAGACAATGACTCATTCAAGGTCATTTAAACAAAGACCATGACTCATTCACGGTCATTGGATGACTCATCATATTTTCAAGGTCATTTAAACAAAGACCATGACTCATTCAAGGTCATTGGATGACTCATCATATTTTTTCAGGGTCATTTAAACAAAGACCATGACTCATTCAAGGTCATTGGATGACTCATCATATTTTTTCAAGGTCACTTAAACAAAGACAATGACTCATTCAAGGTCATTGGATGACTCATCATATTTTTCAAGGTCATTTAAACAAACACCATGACTCATTCAAGGTCATTGGGTTACTCGTCATATTTTTTCAAGGTCATTCGAAATTTCTCAAGGTCATATTATTTTTAAACATTTTTAAATTTGAATTTACTACTTATTTTTATAAGTAGTATATATTTTGTAAATTTATTTTATTATTATTATTTTATAAATATTATTATTATTTGTTTTAATCAAGTCAATAATATTTTTTATTTTTAAATTATATTATTATTAAATTAAATTGTTTGTTTTAATCAAGTATTTAATTTATTATTATTATTACTTATTATTATTATTATTATTATTATTATTATTATTATTATTATTATTAATATTATTATTTTTATTTTTATTATTATTTTTATTATTATTATTATTATTAATATTATTATTTTTATTATTATTTTTATTATTTTTTTTATTATTATTTTTTATTATTATTATTATTATTACTATATAATGAAAACCAAGACATATACAACAAATTTATTATAAAGAGATAATTCTACTATAGTAGTATTGTCGAAGAGCTTTATTCAAAGCCCATTCCACATACTTCCGATATCTGGCAGCGCAGCAATGACATCCATCACCACATGGGTATTCGGGTTCCATATCTTTGGACAAATTGTTTTGTTCGATATCCCATAGGAACTCATCGATTACAGTAAATATCCATATTGATGTATGATTGAATATCAAGTCTGGAATTATTGATGCTATCTTATCCATGATTCCATGTATTTCTGGATAATAGAATTCCAGACGTTCTTTAATAACTTTAAAATAATCATCTAAAAAACAAGTAATAATAATAATAGTAATAATAAATTACCATAATGTTTAATTTCATTCATAGCTTGAAATGCGCTCGGTACAATCATTTTAATGATAAAAATTGAAATAACAATTACTTTTATACTAATTTAGACACACACACACACATACAAATCTTTAGCTATAAACAATAAATATTAATTTATATAGATTTGAAAATGATTAAAGAAATTTTAATAATATTATTAGTTTTTAATATGGTCAACTCAATTGTTGTAACCGTTCAAGGTAAAAATTCAACAAGATGTGTATGTCCTGATACAGCAGTATTGATGGATATTTTGTATATGATAGATAGGCCTAGATATTTGAAAACTCCAGTCAAAAGATTATCTGAAGAATGAGTAATTTAGAATTCCGATTTGAACATACATATGAGACTTTAAAAAGAGTTAAAAACGACTTATATGATGATATTATATATTTAAATAAGACCATTGGTATTATCAAAAATGAATTAAGAAAATCTATATTAGAATTGTAAGAAAATCATAAACTTAATGAAAAAATGATGAATCAAGTTCAATATAGTATAAAATTTTATTCTAATAAAACAACTGATCAGTTCAATCGTATAATGAAATTACAACAACACCCAGTTAACAGTGGCGGCAACAGCTTGAAAGAAGTTAACGGTGCCAACAAATCATCATTGCCATTTCCATTATATATTTTTACATATTTTCTTAGTATACATGATTCTGATTGGTCGAATATAGTATAAATACGCTTACACTTTCAAATATTTTTATAAAATGTCAGAAACTAAATTTTTTATAACTTTATTGAATGAGCTGGTCTCTAATAATAGTGAAGAAGAAGCTTTCCATCCACCGTTTGTTACTACCCACGGGTCAATTTTTGTTTCTATTACCTAAATAATGATAAATTAATGACAATATAAAGTAATACACCTCTATAGACCATTGGAAATAATTTTCATAGTCGGATCCCGATTTTAATATCATGTGTTTCATATACATTAATCCTACTATTATTCGCATCCATTTATTATTTTCATCGAACATGTAACTAAATAATGATTGGAATGCCTTTTTTCTCTCCAATGTTGGCAAATTGAGAATTTTTTTTTTTTTGAGAATTTGACCTTGAATGAGTCATAGTCTTTGTTTAAATGACCTTGAAAAAATATGATGAGTCATCCAATGACCTTGAATGAGTCGTGGTCTTTGTTTAAATGACCTTGAAAAAATATGATGAGTCATCCAATGACCTTGAATGAGTCGTGGTCTTTGTTTAAATGACCTTGAAAAAATATGATGAGTCATCCAATGACCTTGAATGAGTCATTGTCTTAAAAACTTTTTTATACTTTTGGACTTAGAAAAATTTTCTCTCAGCGGGGGGAGGGGTACTGTGCTGGATGTGACACATCCCACTACTCATAGTATTTAATTATTTTATTCAAAGTTACATTTGGATTAATTTGATCATTTTAAAATTGTTTGGCTTTGCTTCATCCAACATTAAAATATTTTCTTTTCGCTGTTTCAATACAAGTTTAATATTAAATTTATCCTACAAATTAATTCCGCCTATTAGACTTGGTGAAATTTCATTTGCAATGAAGAAAACAACATTATTTTCTTGATTTATAATTTTTATTTTTAACGAAACTTTGCCTAATATTTCTAAGGAGCTCTCAATAGCACACTTTACCAATAAATTAGAATTTTCGACTTTTACAAGTCTTGGTGCACCAAATCCTAAAATCCAATTATTTATTAATATCTTTGCAGTTATATTTTTATCCTGAGTTGACACTGCATTAAAAAATATATATCTACTGAAAATATCCATAATCGCTAATATATATTTCCTACCATTGACTGTAGTTTTAAATGGACCGCAAAAATCAATTAATATGGTCTCAAATAACTCTGAAATTTTATGCTTCATTATTGTCTCTTCTGTGAGTGTTGTAATTTTTGTCTCTTTTGACAGTTTTCACAACTCTGTTTTACTTCTTAAATATTCTTATTTCTCATATCAAAATTAGAATATATTTCATTATTAACTTCCTTTGCTCCTGCATGACATAATGTCTGATGTGTATACTTTATAAATTCTTGGTTGGTTTCCTTTTGTATTCAAATTTTATTGTTTTTTGTTAAACTATGTCATCCATTATTTTGAACTCTATTTTCTTTAGTTCCGATTCGATTCTTTATTTCATTAATCTCTGAAGAATTTTCTTGCCATTTTGAGCTATTTTTTCCCATCATCAATGCAAATATTTTTAACCTTCCTTTCTTTGGATCTTCATGTATTGTCTGACATTGAAAACACTTATCACAATCTTTTAGAGACATTCCGTCGGCGTTTGCAGATAGTTCACCTTTACTGAATTCGAGTTTCATATCTAAACAGCTTAAGTGAATAATCCATGTCTGAAATTGTAGTGTTTTAGGTTTCTTAGTCTTTAACATAAACGTAATTGCTTTATGATCCGTTCGAAGACGGAACCTTTTTCCATATATGTTGTGTTAAAAATGCAATTTGATAAAATAAATTGAAAGCAACCCCTTCTTTGTAATACAGTATTCCAACTCATGTGTATTCATTGGATGAGAATCATATGCAATTACTTTTTCATTGCCATTTTCATATTTTTGAGATAATACTGCTTCGATTAGATCAAAACTGGCATCAGTACCCAATACAAATTCTTTGTCAAAATCAGGGTACGCTAAGATTGGAGCTTTCGCTAATTTTTCCTTAAGACTCTGAAATGCTGACTCACAAATATCAGTCCATATTAATTTATTACTGTTACTTCCACAAAGTATTTCCAATGGTTTTGGGTATTCTGTATAATTTTTGATAATGCGTCGATAGTAGTTTGTCAGACCCAAAAAGCTTCGTGGTTTTTTTTTATACATTTTGGTCTTTCATATTCTTTTATTACCTCTATTTTATTATGTTCTGTTCAAATGTCATCTTTATTTATAATATGCATTAAGAACTTTGTTTCTTCTCTCAGAAAATGGCATTTATCTTTACTTAATTTTAATCCTGCTTCTTTAATTCTTTCAAATACGATAATAATTCGCTACAAATGCTTTTCTTTACTTCGATAAAAAATGGATATATCGTCAAAATAAACCACAGCTTCCATCCAATTAAGAGAGACCAATACTTTATTTATCTGCTTTTGAAATGTTGCTGGAGCAGCAGCAAATCCAAAAGACATTCTCTTGAAGCAATATTGTTCATTCTTTGTCGCAAGCGCTATCTTTAATTTAAACTCTTCCTCTAATTCTACTTGATAACATGAATAATATAAATCTAGTGTCGTGAAATATTTGGAACCATTCATAATATTCATCCAGATCGCCCCACTTGTACGAGTACTAAAACATCGACTTTTGAAACATAGATTGCTAAAAAATAGAATTTTGACAGTCAATGTTTTAGAAATCGATCTTTTAGGAGTGCGTCATTGTCATCATTTCATTCGTACTGAGTATCGGTAATATGGGTCACTTAGCTTCTAGGTTAAAAGCTCTAAAATCCAAATAAGTTCTAATATCGTCTTTACCTTTTTTCTTAAAACAAACTAGAAGTGAATTCCATGGCGATTCACAGTTTTCTATAATTCCATTATCTTCCATTTCTATGATATTTTCATCAAGTTTACTTATTAAATGCACTATTAAACGTCTTGCATTAATTGCAATTTCGTGTTTTATCATAGACGTCGATTTGTGTTTCAAAGGTATGGTCTAGTAATCTATCAATAGATTTTTAATATATTTATCTAATATTTCCTTACTTTCTTCTACACAATTTATATAGTTTTCTATCCATACTCATTTTTAAATAAATACTTAACTTTTCATAAATTTATACCCCTTATGATCGTTGGCTTTACTCCTTCAGTAATATAAATGTAATAAATAACATAATAAAATTAATATACAGTTATGATAAAAATAAAATCTGATAATTACTTATCTCAAAATGATCTTTGGCAAAAAATAATGGATCATGTCAGAAGGACCAAAAACTTACAATAAAGATAATTATCAAAAATAATCAATTATCTTCTAGTGCCCATTCATATAGAGTGCAAAATTTAAATTTATAAAAATTATATTATAAAAACGATACTATAAAAAGTTTAAAGTTACATCTCATTAAAATCGATAATAATGTGAAATTCAGCATGAAAATCAAAGACAACGAAATGTAAAATATATTTGACTAGAAAACACTAAATAATCACAATTACAGAATATATTTATTGGATATTAATATTGGCTATTTCTTCTTTCTGAAATGTAATAAAGATTAAATTGAGCAATAAAATTTAATGTTTAACAACTTTTTCGTGGGTGTGGATCTATAATTGACCGCAGTCCGCTTTCTTTTACCGATTCTGTATGTAGTAAAATAGTTAGAGGGAAAGTAATTAAATTAAATTAACTTTTCTTCATTGTGTTCTTCATTGGCGTTATCCTAGAAGACTTTGAAATAAATTTACTCATATAAAATGTTACCCTGAGCCTTAGTGTTCTTGTGTCTACATTATTTTTATCAATATTTTCCTTATCAATAATATCCGCTGTCTAAAATTTACGATGAAATTAAATTGATTTATGGATTGATTATTATTTGCAGCAATAATAATCCTTTAATTAGGCTCAGTTTTCAGGATCTCACAACTTTTGACCTCGAAATTATTGAATATTGATTTTTAAATGCAAATATTGATTTCCAATTGCAAGGTGAATTTTATTCAAATATATTTTAGTTTTATTGTACTTTTGCAATATAAATTTGTTAGATTGATTTTTAAATACAGAAATGTGAAATTTTTTATGAAATTTTATTTTGTTACAAAATTTTGAAATTTATTTTTGTCTGCTTTTTGGATTTGCACATTTTTTGAACTTCGAGAATCTTGTAGAGGAAATATTAAAGTTTTCAAGGATAATAGTTCTTTCTAGATTCTTTACGATTTTTGAAAATTAATTTTTTCAAAATATAAAAAATTTTAAAATGTTATTTTTATAATTTTTAAAAAATGTTTTTAAAAATAATCCTGGAGCTGTAGAGGAGCAAATAGGAATGCAACTTTGTTTTATAAAATTCCAATTTAAAGCTTTATTAGAAATTTGGAAATTGATGAAGTAAAACATCACACATCGGAATTTGTGAGTGAAATGATTATTTTAAAGTCAGAAATTGATAAAATATCTTTCAGCCATGCAGTGTAGAGAAAATTACTGTAGTTGCATAAAAATAATTTTCCCGAATTTTTTTGCGAATGAAAACATTTTAGAAGAGATATAAAAATCTGTATTTAAATAGACATTTAATAAATCTTACCTTTTGAAAATAAAGCATAAATGGCCTGAAATCTATGATAAATAATATTATTATAAACATTGACTAATGGAAATTTTTGAAGATATATAAATCGCCATCTGCCGATAATATTTGTCATTGTTGCCGATAATTTATGATAGCTCGTGTATATTTTAAATCAATGTGAAAATTTATATTTTTACGTAAAAATTATTTAAAAAAAGAATTTTAAAACGAAACGAACTTGCACAATCGGAGATACATTAGAGATTTTTGACATTTTTTTAGGTTTTGAAGCTGGTTTTGATTGAGTTTTCTGCATTAAAACAGAAATGTTTGAATTTTTCAATGAAAATATACCTTTTTTGGAGTTTTCCGTTTTGGTTTTTTAACCTAATATTAAATTAATTAACCAATGAAAAATAGGACGTAAATAAATTGATAAGTGTACATTAATTAAGTCAGTCATTGAAAGAATCAGTTTACACTTAGATACTTATTTTGCATTCCCATCGGTTACATCTTATGCTGATATTTCATTAATTCAGCCTGTCTGCCAATCATGTTTCACTTCCTTTCACTATAAATATTTTTCCTTATATTTTGCATATTATCTATATTGCTAATATAATATCTGGTTAGTAAAATAGTTTGATTTCCGTATAAATTGTCCTATCTCATGCTATTGTTAGGCATTACTGCAAAGATATGACTAGGCTATAAGTGACAATTTTTTTGCTTTTTTTAATTTTTGCTTTATTTTCAACTCGGCTCTAATAATATTAAATTTGAATTAAGTTGTTTCTAGAATTTTCTCTAACAATTTTTCAAGAATTTCTTGTGTTATTTAACGTTATCGAATCTCAAACTTTTATATTTTATTATTCCGTACTTAAGACTTTTCTTTATAATAATACTTTGCGAATAAACAACAATAAATATAAAGTTTACCATGAAATCACTAAGATTTAATTCTAATAGATTTTTATCAACGCCAATTTCCTGAAATAAATCTCATTTTAAAAGCAATCTAACACAGCTTTAAGACTTACTTTGTTCTGAGAAATATCAGATTTTTTAAGATCTATTATTTTGAAAAATGATTTAGTTTCCAGCGGAATTTCCTTTATCAAATTCTCATTTCTATGGTTAATATATTATTTTTAAAATAATAATTAATTTGCAATTTTATTTTACATAAAAAATATTTATAATTATTTCCCGCAATCAAATTTAAAAAACGCACACCAAGAAATAAAAAAATATAAAATTTTAAAAATAAAAATTTATTTTATTTTTATGATTATTTCTTTATCGAAAAAATATTAATTTAAATTTATTTCATTATTGAAAAATTTTTGTCTTCGTCTTTATCGAGAAATATAAAAAAAATAATAAATAAAAATATCATTAAATTAAAAAAAAAATTTTTTAATTTTAGTTTTTTGATTATTTAATTTTATATTTCTTTATCAAAAAATATCAAAAAAATAAATTAAAAAATATTAGTTAATATATTTTAAAAATAGTAAAAATAAATTTTAAAAATATTAAAAGTAAATTTAAAAATATTAAAAGTAAATTTAAAAATATTTATTTTAACAATTATTTTTTTATCGAAAAAAATAAAATTAAAATTTTTTATTTCTTCATCAAAAAATATCAAAAAAATAAAATTTAAAAAACTATTAAAAACTATTAATTAATGTATTTTAAAAATAGTAAAAATAAATTTTAAAAAATTTTTATTTTAATTATTATTTAATTTTATATTTCTTTATTGAAAAATTTTTGTCTTCGTCTTTATCGACAAATATAAAAAAAAATTTTTAATTTTATTTATTTTGATTATTTAATTTTATATTTCTTTATCAAAAAATATCAAAAAAAATAAAATTTAAAAAATAAATTAAAAAATATTAATTAATATATTTTAAAAATATTAAAATTAAATTAAAAAAAAATTTTTTTAACGATTATTTTTTTATCGAAAAAAATAAAATTAAAATGTTTTATTTCTTCATCAAAAAATATCAAAAAAATAAAATTAAAAAAAAACTATTAAAAAATATTAATTAATGTATTTTAAAAATAGTAAAAATAAATTTAAAAACTTTTTTATTTTAATTATTATTTAATTTTATATTTCTTTATTGAGAAATATCAAAAAAATAAAAATAAGAGTAAATTAAAAAAATAATTTTATTTTAATGATAAAGTGATTATCCGGAATATTTTTATCATGTTATTAAAAATGTAATTAAATAAAATAAATGATTTATGAAATTGTAAAAAAATTCAAAGTGTTAAAAAATAAGTTACTCTTTATTTCCAGGAGTATTTGACTGGTTTTTAACCACGTTTTCCTTGTTACTTACAGATGTACTAGGCTGACTTTTTTTGAATTCATTAAGCGTTGGTGCAACTATTGTACAATTAATAGTTTCATTTTGCGATAAATAAAAAGCATCTTTTTCCACTCTCTAAAATACGAGTTAATATTTCCTGTAGAATTTCGTTCTACCTTTTTATGTTTATTCGGTTCATTTTTTAATTTCATTTTACACGTTTTTTTGCTCGCTCTCTTAGTTTTCTTTTTCGTCGGAGAGGATTTAGGAACTTTTTTCCTGCCACCAAATATTAGTTTACTTTCTAATATCTCATTTTCATTAATTGAAGACTATTTAATAATATTCTACTTGAATTGAAATCATTTGAAGAAAATGACTTATTAAATGCAGCTTTGCTGGAATTATGCATTAAAAGTGTCTCGTCAGATTTGATATTGCCTGAAAGATATTTGAAACAAAAATTAATATTAAAAATATTTCTTAATAGACACAAAAATGTTTTTGAGGTGAAAATTTAAAATAGAAAAGTTATTATTATGGTTTTTAGTTATTATTCATAAATTAGCAATAGAACAGTTAAATATATATATATATATATATAATTATACAAATATATCATTTTAATAATTATGATTGCAATCAATAAATCATTATGATTTTTAATTATTATTCACAAATTAAGAATAGAATAGTTAAACATTTATAATTATGCAAATATATATTTTTAATAATTATAATAACAATCAATAAAACAATCGAATATTTAATCAGTGAGATATTTGTTTCTTTTATTAACTTTTTCAATTCGAACTCAATATTCACACATATGATTTTTCGTCCCGATTGTCATAACAATATCACAAAAAAGTTCTGTTGTTGCTCTAGAGTTTATAATTTAAAAAAATTAGAAACTGTTAACAGTCAAGTGATTTAAGAACATCTTCAAACATACATTCATGTACTTTTTATTTTGCAATCAATCAAAATTTCTTATTTGAACTTAATTTTCCTGTTTCCATTATCGGTAAACAATTGAATTCTGTAATTAAGGTTGCTGAAATTTCGAAATAAATATATTCAGTTTTAATTGTTCTCATTATAGAATGTCTTTAGATTGTATTAGAGTTGAGCCAATAAAATGTATAGTTCAGTTTTAACGAATTGAAAACGAATATGTTTAAATAATTGCATTGAAATATTAAAGGATAGGCTCCGATAGAAGTCATGTCTTTATACCATAAACTTTCTGTTGGACGCGTTAAGTTTATACAATTGATTACCTTTCAAACACATCCGGCGCATTTCTATACATTCCAAATAGAAGACAAATTGTGACATTTAGGACGATCAAAAATTTTAAAACCTGTTTCCCAGGATACCAGAATACTTGTTTACAGCATGAGTTATTATGTGTTTCAAAATATTGGTTTTATTGTGTTTTAACTGAAACTAATAAAACTAGACTTTTCTGACGAAACAAGAAAGTACAGGTAATTAATATTCCAACATTTTTATCCGTGGAGATATTGATTTTTTGCTTTTCTTAATTTCAAGGAGAACTAAGAAACTTTACGATGGCTTTATTTCATATTCTTCTTAGTTGAACCAGGATGTAAATTTTCATTAATTTTGTCGCGTTCCCGTGGTTCCCAAAGACTCATATAATCTTGTTTGTCGTCAAAGAACACATCTTTTCGTGTAGGATATGTACAAAATAGAGTTTATTTCCATATTAAGAATGTTTAAGTAATTGTACTTTTATGTTGAACTATCGAATCACTCAAAAATCAATATTTGAACTTTTAAATCAATATTAACAGAGTTTCGCGATAACTTGTCGACCAACCACGTGAAACTCCATTCACGTGTTCGAAACACTAGTGATGTTTAGGGGTATATATATATTCTTGATAACCCATGGCGGTCCATGGGCCCACATTTACGTACTGTATCAGGTTCAGTCAAGTAAGTTATTATGACAGATACCCTTTATGTATAAATTTAAGGTAACCAAATTTTAAAGAAAACAAGTCCATAGTGTTACCATCAAACGAAGATAAAATCATTTTCTCCGATTAATAATTAACACAGACTTGTTCGAGTAACACTTGAAAAAAAATGTGAATTACCATTTTTTTGATTCAGTGATTTATTCAAAATTGCAAGATAGGTTTCTGGATTTATTGAGAGATTATGAATCTTAATGAATAAATTGATTTCTTGTTATTATATAAAGGTTACCGAATATGATAACTGATCTTTCACCGTGTTAACGCTATAATTGATTTATCCAAAATTAATTGATATAATAGTAGTTACCATGAAGCCAGAACCTCTGCAGTAACGACAGGCTGAGACAACGCATTATTCTGAAAGGACTGCCTAGTCGGACTTCTCATAATCTTATCTCTACTCTCAAATGGAGAAGGGACTTTAATTTCTTGATTAACCCTACAAAGTTATTTATTTAACTTTAAAATCAGTCTAGCTCAGGAGTCGGCAACTTTCTGATGTCAAAAATCCGGTTTTTGTAAATATCATAATCAAAAAATAACATCCAACTCAATTGATTAGAAATGCGTAATTTTACTTTACTAACCCAGGAAGCTAACTTCTGTAATCGCATGATTGTTAGTGTTCGTTTTAAATTAATGGTTTGTGTAGTGTATTCAAAAACAAAAACAAAAACTGTACTCTATTGTGTAAAGAAAAATGTAAAATTAAATGTACTCAAAAGTACCATTCTTTTTGAAGATGTATTTTAAAAAATAAGAGATATGTACCAGTAAAAAGCCAAAAAAAAGTACGTTGACCTGAGAAAAGAAAAACATTCAAGGTTATGCTGCAGAAGGTAAAAGTTAATTTTTAGTCTTCGAATAAATTTTGATTAAAATTTTGAATACATTTATATTTGAATCAGATATCTCAATTTGTTTTCGAATGTTAGATTTAAATGGGAAAAAAACTAATTAATTTATCATTGGTTTATATTAAGTTAATTTTTATTTTATTCGGTTTTGATTCATTGCAAATGAAATTGTAAAAAATATTCTTGTTTATGATAATAAAATCAGTACTAGGTTGCCGACTCCTTGTCTAACTCTTAATTTTATAAATGGTAAAATTCATGATAGATTTAACTTAATGTTTATGTAATTTATATCGTAAAACCCTTTAACTTACCGTATTGGATTATTTATAGGAATATCTCAGTTGAAAAGTAGAAATAATAAAAAAAACAATTCTCCAAATGATAAGTATTATAAATAATTAAAACAGATTTTTCCAAAACTCTAACCAAAATAAAAGATTAGTAAAATGATAGTTAATAATTAATTTTCTGGAATAAAAACAGTAAAAAACTGTCCATTATGGATCTTTATACGAATCATATTATAGAATGCAAAATGGAATTTTTAAAATTAAGCTGAAATGAATAGTATATATGCATTTGATTTACTTCCAAATAAATCAGAAGCTACATATAAAACGCAGATATTGACAAATTTTGAATGTTTTTAAAATGGCTTTAAAGGGAGCAAACTTCATGATTACTGTGATATTACACAGTCAAATGAAGATAAAACTAAAAACGATTCTGATAAAAGAGATTGTGATAATGACGAATTAGATAAAATATCAGATCAGTATAGCGATATATTCGAAGCTTTACGCATTGAACATGACGAAGAATTTAAATAAACTGTAATTATCAATTTGGGGTAATTCAATACCACTAATTAATTAATTAATTCGAAGAAACATTAGAAGATGATGTCATTGTTTGAGTTATTTTAAAATCCTTTATTAAAGGATTAAAGTAGCTTTACTTGGTGCACTGTTACGATTGTTAAACATTTTAAAACTGATTATTGTTAAATTAGAGTGCTTGAAACAATATTAAAATCATTAATTTCATTAATTTCATTTTACTTTTTGTTTGAAACATTAAATAGTTTATGAAGTGTGTCAACTGTCTGTAGATTCGTAATTGCTACCCCTATTTCGTGAACAGTAAAATGATGTCACGGCGGGAAGTGAGACTATGGAAATGTGACCAAGAGCGACAGGGCGATGAGGTAATTGCGCAATGACCCTAAAAGAAAACGGGTGCCTATTTGCGTACCAAATTATCATGAATTATGCATATACTTCAGTCTTTATCAAAAATTAACAGCTTAATGCCAAATAATTATAACAGCTATTTTATAACCCCCAAGTAACAATTGTTATAAGAAATTATCTATTGAACCTTATATTGCACACATTGATCATCTCCCAATGAAAATTCAAACCTTTCTTGATCAGTAAAGTTGTAGGTCTTGGAATTAATAAATTTTCTGAAAATCTCAAAGATTATTTTTCTAGTCAAGTTTATCTCTTTAAATTTTTCATCTAAAATATCTTGAGGCGATATGAAAATTTATAGTCAACAAAGATGCGAGTGAAGTCATTCATCATATTTTGGCGGAAATATTTTTTGGATAATCTCAAACTATCGCACTTAGCGCGATAAAACAAAAAAAATATTACACTAAATCAATTATTGCATTTTAATCAATGATTGCACTTCCAAATCATTAATCACAAAAAATAAACGTGCCTTGACCAGGGTTAGGGGCACAGTAACTAGTCTTGTACATGATAACAACTACCTACCTAAAATTGTCATCAACTCACCAAATGATGACCTGGAGTCATTATTGCGCTTTTATTGAAGATGAAACTCGTACAGCATATCTTTGATCTTTCATTAATGAGATTCTAGAACTCAAATTCGTATAGTTTTGTCGGAACCCCCCCCCCTCCGATAAATCCAAACTGGCTTCAATATACTCAGCATAATCAAAAACAAGAGTACTACCACTGAGTATACCAATATTTATATAAGCAACCCACCCACCTAGTAAGAAATGCGCCCTTTGTGGTAACAACTCCAAAATAATCGCCGCGAGTGTTACTGTGAGCCTGTCATGCATTTCCTTCACCATTTCGTACAATCAATCAGTTACGCGTTGAGATGGTTTATATCACAAATAAATGAAAATTAAGTTTCTGAAAATCGATAAACTGGTGCGTCACTAATTTAGAGCATTGATTAACTCCCTCAAAACTGGGGATTTTAAAAAATTATTCATAAAAGAATAAATAGTTTATTAATTTTGTCTTAATTGGTCATTTGACAAATATTTATTGTCTAAATAAATAGCAAAAATTTATAATTTTAATGTTATTACGAATAATTTATAATTGTCATTAAAATAATATATACTAACAATGTATCAGCGTTATTTTCCCCAGAAATAAAAGGGTGATTTTGTAATTGAAGTAAGGAATCAGAAAGTTTGCACACTTCGTTAAATATAGTCATTGTAATGTCAGTTAATTCGTAAAATTTAGTCTAAAATGATAAAAAAATTAAATTTGATACATTTGATAAAAATTTGAATACCATAAAGCTTTCACAGTTGAAAGATCTAAATTGACCAGTATGAGACAAATCATAATTTTCTTTCAGTAGTTTGGTGTTCTCTTTTCGGAGTTCAGACAATTCAACTTCGTTAGCAGCAAGGCTTTTGGCTAATTCAATATTATTGGCTTTTAAATTGCAGCTTAATACTATACAAATAAGAAAAAAAGAAAGTAAATTAAATAAAATTACCAGATCTTTGTAACAAAGAACGAGATTTATTAAATTGATTTTGATACACAAAACTACTGTTAAATAATGATTTTTTTGAATGAATATCGCTAAATTTGACACTGTTTACTGTCATAACAAATGAGGTATTTTAACAAAATTTACTAAGCTAAAGTAATATTTAACACAGAAATTTCAATTGTTAATTGTTAAATTATCGCTTCAATATTCAAACAAAATATAAGATTACACAAAGACCTAATCATGCTTTTAGTATTAGAGTTGATTTGGAATAATTGTAGCGCACTATTAATAAATTTTCAACAAACAGATTTAATTATTTTTATTAAATATTTATAAAAATTATTTAATATTAAAATTATTTAAATGTGCTGAAAAAAGCTTTTCTTTTAAGCTGTTCATATCTACCAGACTATTGTTGAAAAGGAGAGAAAACCTTTAAGATCTCTTGGAAGAACCGAAAATATAGTTTATAGACTGTCAGGTTCTAGACCCACTTTTTCTTTGTTTATTCATAGCAGTAAATATAAAATGACAAGTAGGTTAAAACATGAACTTAAAATATTACATAAACTCTAATTAAATGCAATATAATAAAAATGAAAACAATCACCAAATAAATAAGAAAAATAATTAATAAATTGTACAGTATGCAAGAACAACACGAAAATTAAATAAAATGAAACAAGACAAAATAGTTTTGATTCTCGATTCTAACAGTAAAATCGTAATTTTAAAATTGAATTGTTTAAAAGCATAAAGAAAATCACAAACGTTAGAAATCCAGATTCAAAATATATAATACGATGAAAAAATGAAAAAATGAATCATATTGTCTTTTAAAATAAAACTAAAATAAAAAGTTAAATAAAACTAAAAGTTAATAAACTCTAGAAAATAAAAGAATTCAAATTTGAATTAATTTAAAATAAAAAAGGAGACCGAATGCCGTAATAAACATGGCGGCAAATTAGACGTGAAATAAAGTTAAAATAAATTAAATTAAAATTAATAAAATGGAAATTAATTAAAAATCACCATAAAATCAGAAAAAAACGATAAAAATTAAACTGAAACTTAAATTTGCTGTCAGATAATTTATATGTACAGCTATATACCCACTATTATCAATCTTTAGTTTAACTTTAACTTTAAGTTTACAAATTTTATTGAATTGCAACATTTAATGAATACTTTTTGAATATACTTCCTTATACAGTTTTTCTTTCATTATTTTAACCAATTACATATTAGGACTTTTAGGTGTTATATTCTTTATATTTTCTTTTATATTTGTAATGCTAGCCGGAAATCCATGCTCTTATTTCTTTATTACAAGCAGAAATGTCCCTAGTAAATGTACATATTTCGGGGAAACAGTCTTATGAAATCCACTTGAGATCGTTAGCATTTATGGTAATTGCTAGAATGGCAGTTTAAGACGGATTATCTTTGCGCGTTTCCTGAACTTCAAAAGACTTAAGGACATGTTTGCTGATGTGGGGATTTAATGATATCCTGAAATCAGAGACAAGTAATCGAGAGTTTGCGGCAGATTATGACGAAAATGATAAACAATCCTTTAATTTCGGGGATTTTATCTTTGAAAAATAGTAAAATCCGCTCTGTATCACACTCGACAAATGGACTTCTTTTATAAATAGGCGTTTCAAGAATGTTAATATTCATAGATTTGGTTGATCTTGGAATTTGGAATTATCTAAAATTAAGGGTTAATTTACACCAAAAGATTGTGTATGCTTACTGATTTAAATTTTGATGCGAAATATGGATTCATTGATTATTACCAAATAATTTTATTGTATTTCTATCCATGTACGCTTCATTCATAACAGTCTGTTCTAGGAATTCGGAGCGATATCTAGGTAAAATATTTCATTGGTTTTTGTCTGATCGATCTTCCTCTTGGAACAGATAGCATTACTTCTTAAACAAAGATGGATTGTATCCTGCTTTTTTGGCCAGTAAAATATATATTCGTTGAGGTTGTTATAATAATTATGGAAATAAAATGAGTGCACTCGAAAAATCGAAGGTGAACAAAAAACATCAAAAATCATTAAAGTGTAAAATTAATTAAAATTTATAAAGTTTGGAAATTAATATTGATAGGGGGAAATGGGTATGGTTGAACGCCAAATTATAAGATGAGTCCAGTAATAATAATAAAAATTTAATGAAGGGTCCCTAGAAAAAGTTATACTGAAAATACAAATTAGTTACAGTTAATTAATTGGCTAATGGAAAGCTCGAGCTAATGGAAAACCCGAGCTAATGGGAAACCCAATTTATCCCAAGTAATTGAGCATAATCTTAACTAATTGGTGTTACTCCAATCATTCTGAGTGAGTTGTATTGTTTAAATGATCCATAAAGATTTGAACAATAATTGTATAATTATAGATAATTATTCTCAGAGAAAAGGAAAGCGAAAATTAGACGAGTTTCCAGTTGGTCGAAGAAACTATTGTACAAACGAGTAATAGTGACGAAGTGTTGTTGAACTTAGAAAATTATTAAACCAGTTAAATATAATTATCTTATCAGAAAGGTATTTACCCCTTGAGTAGCCTTACCTAACGATAATCAGTAATTATCAGTGAGAGAAAAGTGCAAATTAAGTGACAACTTGTATTTGTGATAAAGTGAAATAAAGGCTTTCTGTGTTGGGTTTGTTTATTTATTATCTAAAGGACACGAGGAGTCAGAGAAAACCGACTTTAACGATAATAACCCAACATATTCAATAGTATAGAATCTTTACTGTGAAATAGTTTCTTAAAATAATAGGGCATAATTATTGGTGAAGAATTGTTGGTATTAAGCCTGTAAAGGTTTCTTGGAATCAAATCAAAATATGGTTGTTCTTTTCTATTGTTACTAAAAAGTCTTTCTCTTTACACGTCCATTTTTCAACATCTCTCGTAGCTTTTGATATCTAATATCCTTCTTCTGTTGCTTCAATACCTTTTCCAGAATATTTGATTTTTTGGATAGTATATATACATATATAGTCCTTGATTCTACTTTCTTGACTTCTTCAAGTCAAAATCAAATTCAATCCGTTTTTTGTTAACTGATTGGCGATTTGAGTATTCATAAACATCAATCTTCTGTGGTCGGTACGAGTTGTAATTTTTTTTATCGAAAAGATATTCTTTGAAATGTTTAGCGTAAAATGTATAACGAAAGTCCTTTCCTGGTTACACATTAGCCATTTTAGTGCACAGTCAAATGTCTCGAGCCATAAATTTAATAGATTACTCACCATCTTATTAAACTCTACAGAAAACCGCTACAAAAGCGTCTGCACGGTTTCAGTACCTGGAAGTTTTCATTATATTCTTTTGTCCAAATTTTATCTTTGTTGCACCCATATTTTGCCGCATATAATGGTGCTGCGATTCTGACATAGTCTTTGATGAATTTTCTGTAGTAATTCGTTTAAACAAAAAACGATCCTTACTGTTTCAGGCATTTGGTACTTCTGATTTCTCGAATTTATGTTTGTTTAAATACCATTACCTGCATGCTCAAGAAAACACAATTCTGTTTTTTGAATTCGCATTTTCTGATTTAATTTGAATCCTGTCATTTAAATTCTTCTAAATATAAATTTCCCTTATATCAAAATATCACATAAGTAAACTTATACCCTTCAAATAATATTCATTTTAATACTGTGTGTATCAGTTTCTGAAATGTCACAGTGCTGCTAGTTATTCAAACGATAGCCTATTGAAGCAGAATTGTACCTTCATTTATACTAAATGCAATGATTTATTGAATATCTGGACGTAGTTCTACTTGATAATAAACCTGATTTAAATAATTTGACGAAAATATTATTGTTCTCACGAGACAGTCCAGTAAATATTTGGTTTTAGTATCTAAAAAGACTTCATTTCCGTTATCCACAATAGTCTACTGATGGATCCATCTTTCTTTTATACTATCACTAACGAAGCATTACCAGGCTCTTACAACACAGAATTACATTTATTATTATAAATTCTTTACTAAGGTTTTTCTTTCTTTTCTCTATGTGTTGGATGTTGCATCATAGAACCTGCAGAGGTCTTCATCCGGTGTTGTACTAAATTTGTAAATTTAAGAACAAATTTTGACGGCATGGAAATTGTGCAGTATTTTCTGATCATTTATTATATATTTTTGTTCTTCTCACCTGTAAACACCATCAGTGCTTTGTTTATTCTTTCTTAGAAAGAGTGAATTTTATTTATAAATCAAGTTTATATATTATTGATTTTCATCAAATTAACTCTAAACTGTTTAATTGTATCAGTATCACTTATGAATTCGAGTTTAATCTCTTTTACAACTATTTTCATCCTTCTCTTCCTGTTTAAAATACGCCACATAATAGCAGTTACGAAGCCAGGATTTCAACTTGGAAGGGGGGCAAAATTGAGCATTGTTAAAGTTCACGAGGAAAAATATAAAAATATATTTTACACAAATAAAATACACAAGTAAATGTGCCAAATATATTTTTGGAAGGGTCGAATTCCCCTTTTGTCACCCCTAGCTACGTCCCTGCATAAAAATGTTGGAAGATGGAAGAACATTACTAATCATCAAACTAAAATATTACATGATAGGGCTTAACAGATATAGGATTAATATACATATAATTTAAGGACCACGATCTGCTCGCAATTGGAAATTGGACCAGACTTTTGTAAACCTGATTTTTGCGATGACAATAATGACGGCCATTTCATTGTATTTGATGGTTTTGATAATTTATTTGTGATAATGCAGACTTGAAAATATTATTATCATTCTTTGTTATGTTTTATATTTTAATTTTTTGTTTAATGATTTGTTTTGATAGATAAATGAAATACAATAAGTAAAATGTTAATAAATTCTAATTCAAATTTTTATAAAATAAGCAATTAACAATCAAAGATTAATTTTTATTCGATATATACAATACGTATGAAACAAAAAAAACTAATTACGTTTAACTGATTTTAATAACACTCTCAAAATTATTTGCAACTAAACCACACTGGAATCACATTTCCAAATGTCTGGCATTGTATACAATATTTTAATTTGAATAAAAGACATTAGATAAAATCGAAAATATTTCCCGTTGAAAACTGTCATTGAACTCACTAAAAATATAAAAAAAGAAAATTAACAATAATTAAAAACACGGAAAACCCAAAATAAAGAAATATATTTCGAGGAAATTATTCTCGTCATCATTCTGCCATCGTAATCTTTGTCAAATGATACATACGGAAACAATAATGACGTAATAGATATGATTTAATGAGTTAATTAAATAATCTCAATAAATGTGTTGATGATTGAACGTTTATTTTAGGGGATTGTGATTTAATCACCAAAGCTTCACATAGAAAATAGTAAAATAATTATCTTTAATAATTTATAGCAATAATTGATTAATATTTATTTTTTGAAACGGCCCAAATCAAATCATGTTTTGAAATAATTATAATACACCAACGCCATTGGTTGGTTGATAATTAATCGTTAATAAAAATACCACAAAATATTAAGCAAATCGTTCCTATTGGATAAAATCTTTAAATAATAATTAAATATAGAAAGAGATATGTAATAAATATTTTACAGTAATTTATTGAATATAGATAGGAAATGTTCAATTTCACAATAAATGAAAGCAGCAAAGGAATAAATTATGAAACAGACATCATAACTTTAGTTTCCTACAAAATAAAAATAACTGTCTCACTATTTGGATTTGTTTTAAATTTGTGGGCATTTTCATTTTTTCATCGTTTTGAAAAACAGAGTCATTTTTGTTTCATGCTCAAGCATTTGTCGCTAGTTGAATTGATATTCTCTCTGTCGGGAGTTGTTTTTGAATGTTTCTATTTCACTCTAGTCGTTCTACAGAGACCTTTTCCAAAGGTTTTAGTGAATTTTATTATCTATTTGGTTTTCAATTTTATGTGGTTGATGTATAAAAGTTCTTTACTATCAAGAAATTGGGTCATTGTACTCATTGCATGGAGGAGATACCAAGCGATCCATCGGCCACTCTCATCGAAGCAATTACTGTCGAAAAAGTTAATTCAATATTTGATCTTTGGAATCTACGCAATATCCTTATTTCTCGTGACCCCCAGACTGTTTGAGATTACATATTCCTATTCAAATGAAACGAAAAATGTTATAATTACACCTTATTTACTTGTCAATTCAATTTATTTATCAACTTATCCCATATTGTTTTTTATCTTAATATCTCCGGTACCCGTATGCGTTATATGTTTTTATAGTATTTTTATGTTGAGATCATTAAGGAAGCCGGAATGTCATGAATTAGAAACTCGAAGCGACCATTTCCAAAGACAGAATCCAACGATTTCAAGACGGATTGCAAGAAATCGATCATCCTCGAACAAAACCGTGCTGGTTCTCTGCACCGTGTTTACAACTTGTGAGTTTCCCATGTGTCTTGCGGGCATTTTTAATCAAATTTCCCGAGAATCAACTGGAGTTCAATTTCAATGGTTTTTGACCCATTTTGCTGGCGTAGCAAATATTTTGACAAGTTGCGATTCGATTTTCAATTTTGTTATTTACTTTATTTCATTTCCGTTTTTCAAACAATCGATTTTGAAAGGTTTTTCTGCAATTTCTTGTTATGATTTTCAAAACAATTATCGATTGGACAATTCGAATTTTTCCAGACAAAAAACCATTAATCAATGCGAAGAAACTGTTTTTTCTAATGATTAAATTCAAATATAACGTTTAATCAAAAAAAACACAAAAAATATTTTTGACATATATTTGGGAAGTTATTTGGTCTACTTCGTTTGAAAAAATATTTAATTTAAAACGTCTCAAAAGTTAAATTAATGTTTATGTTTTATCTTACCGACTTACAATTATTATTATTATTATTATTATTATTATTATTATTATTATTATTATTATTATTATTATTATTATTATTATTATTATTATTATTATTATTATTATTATTATTATTATTATTATTATTATTATTATTATTATTATTATTATTATTATTATTATTATTATTATTATTATTATTATTATTATTATTATTATTATTATTATTATTATTATTATTATTATCATCATTATCATTATCATAATCATCATTATCAAATAATAATGGTAGTTTTATCATTTAAATAAAATACCACCATTTTAAAAAAAATTATTTTTGTAATATAATCCGATAGCTCGGCTGTAATTCTCATGCACTTAACAACTTCAATAAAAACGATCATACTCATTAGGTTATTAGTTTTATTTTTATTAATTATATTTGATGGAAATAGTAAAATTATTGAGGATAAAAATACATGCAAATTAAAAATCGATATTTCCAGTTTATCCAAACGTTTAAAAAGATATTGATAAAGTATTACTTGTGAAACATTGATGATAAAGTCTTTTTTTATCAAAAATTAACATTCAAAATATATATACTTTGAAAGTGCTTTATTAATTTTATTAGGATTATTAAATTTATGTAATTACTTATAAATCTATACGCATAATCATTTTTATTGAAGTTGTTTAGTTCCTGAAGATGATAAAAAATGGTTCAAAATATATTGTAAAAATAAATTTTAATAACTTGTGTTTTATTTGATTCCTATTATTATTTAGTCAAGCACCTTATAAGTTTAATTAGTTTAACCCTCTCAACTATCCAACTCAAGGCAGACTATACGGTAGCGCTGATTTAGTGCTCAAATAAATCTATTTGCTGGTTAATGCATGAAAGCGACTACAGGCAAAATTACCTCTATGCAACTATGGAGGAAAGGTTGGGACAGTATTCATAGTAATCTTGTTACAGCCGATTGAAATTAAATTGCTTATAAATGCAGTAGAAAATTCATATATTAGAACAGGAGTGCGCTACCTTTTTAATAGAATCTTTGTATTCTCTTTTTGTTTGCTAAGATATTTTTATTATTAGGTTATTAAAATAAAGCTGTTTTAGAATCACATGCTTAAATGCGTTGATTTAATTTTGAAAAACAGGAACAACGTCCTATCTTTATGGTAATAAATTGTTTACTGCCCTCACCATTTTTTTTCCATGAGCTACAATACTTTTTTTCCTGACAAAATAAATAAAGGCAATCATTAAAATGCAGGTTCGATCACACTCAAATGTATAGTTACTGTGATTTCGCCATAATGATATTCCGAGTTAATGGCCGCCTAGCTCTTGGATATTAGCCGAAAGGTGTGAGAAATTTGTAGACTCATTTGTGACCTTTAGCCATATTCCAGACTCCAGGTAGTAGTCCGTCAATCCAGTTCTGTACTTATTTTTCAAGTACTTCATTCGAGAGAATGATGCTTCACTTACATAGGTGTTTTTGAATAGAACAAAGATGCATCTTAACAGCTCTCGCAGTTTAGGGTACTCCGCTGTTAATTTTCATAATTCTAGCAAATCGGCTTTATCCTAGAGTTTCCTGATGAGCTGTTCATTGTTTTTCAACTCCACCAATTCCATTTGAAGGTACAGGGGCGCATTCCCAGTGTCCACCAGATGAGACGAAGCAACAAGGCGAAGTTCTGGTATAATCTTGTTAAAATCATGGAATCGTTCGGTGAATTCTTACAATACACTGCTTAACATAATTATAACTGCTTTGAATATTTTGCGATTTTTTGGTTAACTAAGAGTTAAAGTTTAATTCACTATGATAGTTGATAAGAGTCGATGATACGACGCATTGTCTTTCTCCAATACCTTTTTTTCATACGTGGGAAACTTTTTTTCGATTTTGGTCATTTTCACACATAACATAATTTTATTTTGAATTACAATACACATTAATGCTACTATTGTGGCTAATAACTTCAAAAATACGATTAGGCATGTGGTGGGTTACTGGGTAATATGGTTTGTTTTAACCTCACTGTGGTTGCCCAGGTAATGCCATATAAACATTTTCTTTGCTGTCACTCGACACCCGTTGCTATGCAACGTTGGAACTGTGCTCGAGCGGGTAGGTCGTTCGCAAAAAGCGAGCGTTATTACTAATTCTGTAATTGCTCGAGCGATCTCTGGGTCCAACGAGCTGTCGTTAGAAGACTTGTGCTCGCTTTAGATTATTAGGTCCCCTTTATGTCGTAGGTTTTTATCAATCGTATTCCTTGAGTTCTTTAGTCGACGATAGAAAAAAAATATTAATGAATATATATTAAAATAAAACTAGTGGATACATGTTTTATACAAGAAGTGAAGCAATTTCAGTTCATAGGCTGCGTTGTATTTAGCAGTCGCGCGGCTCGGCGTTTGGCCCGCTCCTTGCGTCCAGGACGATAACTGTTCCTTGTTGTTGTCGTGGTTGAAGTTGTGGTCGTTGTTGGAGTTGCCGCCGTCTCTCGATAGGCCAATTGGGCGGGAGTAAAGACGAGGGGATAAGTTACAGCTGCCCCTTCTTGACAGGCGGACAGTGCAACCTCCAGTCCCCTTATTTGTGTTTTTAAGCTTTGGGTTAGTTGTTTCTCTTCAGCCCATCCCTTTTGGGCTGTTGTAAGCCTTTGGTACATCGATTTGGCCTTCTTTGGGTCCACCCATGTAGCTTTTGTCTGCTGAATCTCGCGGGATAGTTGAACAATCTGGTCATAAAGATTTTTATTGGTTTTCCTTGCGTGGGTTAGTTCTGTTTGTAACATTTGCAGGGGTTCCATTTCTGCAATAATGAACATAAAAATTTTGTTACCAAATCCAATATTATTAAACGTACAATATTATTAGCTAAATTTTAGACGAAATTTTGTTATTTATTCACTGAAGGATTTGATCAGGTTTTATATATTAATTTTATAATATTATTAGCTAAATTTTAGACGAAATCTTGTTATTTATTCACTGAAGGATTTGATCAGGTTTTATATATTAATTTTATAATTAGTTAATGTTGATCCGATCCTTAGGCGGGAACTCTGGTTATTCATTTAATTATCACAGGGAAGAAATTCTAGCTAACTATATGGTTTCCTCGTAAGGTCAATGTGAAGGTTGGGGTTATTTGTGGGCATGGAAATACTTTAGCTTATAGTAAAGTTTTCTCAGTTATTTATTTGCTGACTTGCTTTTCTATTAGATTCTCGGAGTTCGAATTTTCGATTTGATGGTCTCGTGCTTTATAGGCTGGGTTATGGACGAAGGACACAAACAACAAAAACTGTTTGAGAGGGTGGGAATTATTCTATCAACGAAGGGGACTCGGTTAGTATCCTCATATAAGCCATCGATATTGTTCCCCTCTTTGTATTATCTGTTGGATCTCGATTAATAGTAAGTTTGCCTATTTGGTTATTCGAATCGACTGTTGATTTTAATAAATGTTGCCTTATCTGATTTGATATCTTGAATTTTACATTATTTCATTATTATATTCAAAACTCTATAAACGAGTCATTTTATATCTGGAGTTTTTGGCCTTTCGAGTATTAAATAATTCACTACTGTTTATAAGTTTGGTGGACTTAATTCTATCGGTATAAAGTTCTAAATTTTATTGGGAGAGCATTAGCGGGTTCCTCAGTAATTTAATACCTACCACTACACGTAATTTCCTTAATAATGGGTTTTCATTAAAATCCTCATATTCGGTTTAGCGTTTACTTAATAAATTTATTGCTCGTACTTCGTCATATTTTGATCATAGCAACGATTTTATTTTAATTTTCCCGTCACCTTCCCTTTCATTTAGCCTTAGGCGCATTTGTGTTTATATCATATTTAATGAGTGCCCACTGGACTACTCGGTGTGGTGATTTTGAGCCGTATGTAAATTCAGTTTAGGTCGAGTTTAAAGAAATTGAGAGACAAGGAAATAGCCAAAAGACTACTTCCTTATCCCTCCCTTCTTCTATACGGAATAATATTGACGTTCTAGCTCCTGCGTTCTGCACGCCGGACCTTCACGGACACGAATCATTGGCGATATTCCACGCACTTACACGAATTCGAATAATATGTCGATTTTACTAACTTGTGATGTGTCCTTGGCTGTGGGCCGGAAGAATTTCGACAATTAAAAAATAATTAAAGAAAATAATTTTATGTATTATAAATAATTTATTAATATTAAAAATAACATAACAATTACTTGATCCAAACATAACGAAATATCATAAAAACATCACTCTCCCCACGCCGACACCCAAGCAGAGCTCTATTGAGGTTGCGAGGATGCGACATGGAGAGAGTTTTCAAATGAAACTCTCACTTACATAGATTTTCAAAAACTGATTTAACGATTTTCAAAAACGATTAATTATTATGTGAAAATGGATCGGTATATATACCTATTTTTTGGCCCTAACCTTGCGTGTTCTTTTTGATGTAGTAAAACAAAATTCGACCTTGGAATTTTCTAGTGTATTCTAATCTTAATTTTTATTATTTTGTAATTTTATTTGATAATTTTTCTTTTGAAATTTTTATTGAATTATTTCTAATTCAAAATCTTTGATTTTTATTTCATTTTCATGAAATTTCACATTTTTGTTAAATTATCAAATTTCGGTCAAATTTGTTAGGTTTTCGTGTTATTTTTATATTTATATCGTGCAGATCTTGTTGCTTTTTGTTATTATTTTAATTTATTTTTTTTGTTTATTATTTTATATGTAATTGTCTTCTTCTCATATTTTGATAGAGTTAATTGGTGTTTTAATAGGTTTGAATTTAAATCTGCAGGTTATATTTGCATGTGTGTTACCGATTCACTTAAACATTTACAAGACCGTTTGTGTTCTGGCCCAACACATGGAATTAACTAAATTGGAAAGATTCTCTATACTTATTTAATTTTATGTAGGAAGAATTGCTACTTACAACTCAGCAACCGTCTGATAGTGCGATTATGGTCATAAGCCCGATAGACTAAGATACCTCACAAGTTCTCTATTGGGTTGCAGTCCGGTGAAATAGCTAGTCAGTCCAACATGGCAATATTTTTCATCAAGAGTCAAGCGTTCGTGCTTCCTTTGCAATAGACGCTGTCATTGTATTGTTGGAAAATCATCCCCAATCGTCGATAATTTTAAATAAATCGAAGGAGGCTTTCATATAGTACGCGCTGATATTCCTTGTTATTTATGTTGGAAGAAGGAAAAGACAATTTGAAGCGTTCTTTCCTAGCAAAAGGCTCTCCATGCCATAATACTACCGCTACCAAAATTTCTATGAGAAAAGAACTGACGTTCCTTATACAGGTCACGCCAATACCCATTCATCCGTTCATCCAAGTTGAATTTTTTTCAGTCGTTAAATATCATGTAGCAAGATAAAAATATAGGAGGACTTCATAAATTAGCGTGAAAGCCTAAAATTCAGTAAAAACGTACTTCAGCCCAATCGCGATCCATGTTGACTCGATAGAAATCAAGCCTAGCTGCTTTATAGCGATTCTTAAGACAAGGAAAAGGTTGTATCTTTGATAAAATGATGTTTGGATTGCGTTTAAATGTGCTCCAAATGATCATATAAGAGACATCCAAGTTCATTTACTTTTTAAGATCTAAAAAACCCTTTGATGTTTTTGAGGCACCTTCCTTTTTAGCCAGGTGTGTTTTTTCATTTAATAATGCTGAGGGTTTCTCAAATAGTTGTGCACAACTAGATCTGATCTGGAGATTCGTCTGGCTATTGCTTTTTTGGATACGTTTCCATATGCAATGCAATGATTTCTCCTTTTCATACTGAGACAATTGTTTACCACGTGGCATGACGGCTGGTACTTAAAAAATAACATAATAAAATAGCACTAAACACACTAAAATAGTGTTTAAAAAATAATTACCGGAGTAAAAAGCGTATAAATAAAAGAAATGGAATATCAAAGCAACCGCGGTTATAATTTTGTTACTCTAAAATATTACTTGTTTTTACAATATATTAAAATATTTTATAAAAAGGAAAAATATTTTCATACACAACATTACAAATTTATTCATTGCTATATGATAGATGATAATAAAAAAAATTTCATGAATTATCATATTTGGTACAGATATTTTATAAAGTCTTCCCTTTGTATTTCATCGTTTTACATCAGATACGTCAATTGTGGGAAGTAGTAATAGCTGAGATGAAGAAGATCATTTTTTTATAAGATGGCATTTGTAGCAGAACTCTTGCACATTTCGATGCATAAAGCCGACAGTTGTACTTTTGGGCTACAATGACTGATTCAGAGTATCCAAATGGGTAAGTAAATCCACAAGAAATGCTAAAGAGGGGAGAAATTTGTCTTTACTTAAGTTACACTTTTTATTCTTCGTGGAGTTAAAATCCACAATTTCCTTACGAAGCAACAGGACACGATATGAAGTTCTCTCTATTTTACATGATCTGAACCGAGTAATTCTCTTCATTTACGCTAAACCTCCTACTCACCGTTAGTTCCAGATAATTCTGCATTTTAGTGAAGCACATGCTGAGGACATACTTTAGCGCATTGATGTTTGTTGGTTGTCACAGTGTCCAAAACCGCTGCTTTAGACCACACTGCTTCCTGATGAATAATGCAATGACAAGATTCTGGTTATCAAGCTCCTTTGACACATCGTCAGTAAATCTGGATATGAAACCTTGCTATTTACCTACCATAGCTGGAGCGCTGTCGATGCAAATGCCTCACAAGTACATCAGATTAACGCCTGATCTGACGCAAGCTCCCTTTACTGCATGAAATATGTCTTCTTCATGTGTACAAGTAGAAAGTGTCTCCATATAAAGAAGATCTTCATATATCTCAAACGTAGATGACAAATAGCAATTAAAAATGAGCAGTTGGGCCGAGTTAGTGATATACGTTGCTTTCTGGATGGTCAGTTTCAACTCCTCCGCGATACCACTTTGACGTCGTTGTAAAGTGTCACATGAAAGAGGAATTGTTGAATATTCCGTTTCTTTTACAGGGTGAAAGCACCTAATTACACCTAAAATACAGTCTTCAGAAAGATCAGATAATAAAGCTGTTATCAACGCATTGCAAGCAGGCGCTGATAAATACGAAGAAAGGTCAATTTGGTGTTAGTTTGTATAAGTCCTATCTAGTTGCAGGTAAAATGATCAACATTTATGGGAATCAGCTGGTGGTTCTTTTACAATTAAGTTTGACAGTTCAGATGTATTATTATTATTATTATTATTATTCGATAATTAAATAAGCATGGTAACTATTTTATTAAAAGAAAGCCCATTTACACGCTCGTTTTACGATATATTTTGAAAGATTAACTTTCATCATCAGGTACAAAAACCAATATTAGAATAATTCATATATTTTAAACAAATTGTAATTTTTTGTTAAATATTTTTATAAATTTTTTGTTAAAACAATTTTTACACTTATTTAAAAATTTTAAATATATAAAATACATACATTACCATAATAAAAATCTCAAATTAATATTAAAAATTTTTAATCGTTTTACTTTAAAATATTCAAATCATCTTATTTAGTATAAAAAAAGTAATATTTAAAGAAAAATAATATTAAAATAATATTATTATTAATTTTTATTATAATTATGGACAACATTTTTAATATCAAAAATTTGTTGAAAATTTTGTTTCAATTAAATTTTATAATGAAAGAAATAATTCGAAATTTATAATGTACAAGTTATTTAAATATATTTTAATCACTTCTTAAAATAAATGAATAGATTATTTCATGTACTTAAAATTTTAATTATTTTCATATTTCATTTATTAAAAATTAAAATAGTATAAAAAAATTATTTTTTTACAATTATTTTTATGGTAAATAAAAAACTAAATTGATTAATCAATATCAAAAATTAGTGAAAAAATAAAGATCGAATTTAGAAAGATTTAAATTTTAGAGTTTGTTCTTTTAAATAAATACTTGCTAAAATGAAATTTTAAAATCTAATTTGTTTGGCTGCATTTAAGTAATCGAAATAATAAATAGAACAAAAATTTGAACAATGCAAATTTTGAATAAAATTGAGAGTAAAAAACATAATTTCAATATATAATAACTAATTTGAAAAAATAATTAATTAATAGTTCCAAACCCAGAATAATTAATGACAAAGAAACAGGTTTAAGTCATAAATTTATCACGAAAGAAGACAGGACAATATACGAAATCGAACAAAATACTAAAAATAACAAACTATGATTTTAATTAAACAAGCACTGTTAGCTATTCCAAACAGATTTGGTCATTAGATTTATCAAAACTTCGAATGTATCAGTAACAATATCAAGATCTAACTAAATAAATGTCAAAAGTTAATTGTGAGATCCATATCGTTACTGTGATACTGATTTCTTCTTTCTGGAATTAAAATATCTGATTTGATACAGCAATGGTTATTGACAATATTTTGGATACATAAAATTATTTTACAGATTTTGTGGACGTTTCCAGAGAACTAATTAAGTAAAGAGGAGCCCTGTCAATAAATGGATTTCAACATAGGAAACTCAATTATCAGGAATGTATACAAACATGAAATAAATTTACTAAATTTACAGTTTTGCCGTAGACAAAAAACAGAAAATATTGAAGATTTTCAAGTCTCCACGAACAAATTTTGAAAGGATTTTTTAAAAATCCACCGAATATTAATTTAACGATCATCTGAAATTCAGTTAAACGTATTAAAAAATCAGTCGTTTAAAATATTTTCTTAGAAAGGAGAAATAGGTAGGGGGTGAGCTATATACTTATTTTCCTTTATGTTAATTTATTTTCGGTCTAACGATTAATAAGTTATTTAATATAAAAATCAAATTTTTAACATTAAGTTATTTAAATATTTTCTGCTAAAATTTTTATTAAATATGATGCAAAATTTATATCGAATTAACAAAAAGAGCGAAAGATAAAAGTTATTGAGACCAATATATGAAGAAGATAAAATTACAAAATTAAATTAGAAAAATTAAATTTTAAAATAAAATAAAATTGTAATAGTTGTCTCCTTTTTTCTTTAAGACTAAAAAGTTATTTAACAAAGAACTTTATAATTTCGTAAATTCTGCAATAATAAAACTTTTGCAAATTTTAGATAAAATGATCTTGGAGGCCTTTTACGTTCTATAATTGTAAATGTGATGCCAATTAAAATACTCCTATTAGAAATTTTTTATTTATTAAAAGAATAATTAAATTTAGAAAATTAGTAATAGTATTAATATTTACAGTGGCGAATTTATGCACAGGCGGTGGAGGCAGTCATCTGGGGCCCTTGGTAACAATAAAAATTATATGCAATATATTTAATTTTAAATTAATTTATTAATACTGATTGAAGAAGTTTTAAGAGGTTTAATCGTTCTGATAATAAATTTATAATTTATGACTGGTGGGTTTCTGGGTTCGGATTCCATGTGTTGGGGTTATAAAACAATATGAATAAAAATAATAAAATTTTGAAATTATCAAAATCAATTAAAATTAATTAAAATTTTGAAAAAAGTAAAAATTAATATTTTTCGGGAGAAAAAGTGGTAACCGGTGGCAAATTTGATTGTGAAGACGAATAAAATATTATTAGACTGTGATAAGGTATATTGAAGGGTCGGGAGCCCAAAGACAAATTAATTAATTAATTAAATTATTTACCGACGAACCCATTAATCAAGGGCCGCCGAGCTGAAGGTCAGCTTAATGTGGTTCCCGGCATTAGTGAAAAGGGCAATAAATTGTCCGAAATGGAAAATTGTTTTTCAATAGTAATCCAGATTTATAGGAATCCAAAAACTGTAAAAGCAACTGACAACAAAATAAGTTGCAAGTTGGTCGGAGCGCGAAAATAACGAGTCGAAGGAAACGAGTGAATAGTCGAAAATCGATTAAGTTAATCAGATTGCAGTTGAATTTACATCGTGATACCCTTAAGGTGTATACGATAAATAAATTATTGTGTATCGTGGTGAATATTTGTCAATAAAGATTTCTTTGTTGGGATTTTGTCTTATTGATTATTAAACACAAGGAGTCGGATCGAGAGACCTATTCTTCGACGAATATTAATATCCCAACACATGGTTGCAAGATTGATCAATTAATTTCAGTTCCTGATTTTTCCTACTTCTTACCCATGGTTAGGTTAGGTCGCTGATATGCTGGTTGGAGGGTTTTTTTAACGCGGAGGAGTAATGACAAGAAAGTAAGTCACAGCGTTACCATTTTGGTTGGCAATCAGCGATAATTTAAGGGCGCGTATTTGAATCTTTAGGGCCTGAACTCGACCTTATAATGCTTCGCCTGCACTTTTAACATCTAGATAGACTGAAATAGAGCTTTTACCTTATCGGAATGAAACCAAGTCGCCTCAATCTTATTGCAATGCTGCTTTAGTCGAACAGCATTGAATTTCTAGATCGTTCTCTAACATTACATTTTTGAGTGTCCATTCATTGTATCCCAGAGAGACGAATCTAAATCCAAAGTTCCATAAAGCTTGTCTAAGATTACACACGATTGTTCCTGCATTTTAATGAATTATCTTCCATTGTCGAAAATGGTGCAATCCGTGTCGGCTTGGTCAACTTTTAAAAATTTTATCTCAATACACTTGATTAATCTAGTTAGTTGCTAGATTACACTACGACTTTATAATTTAATCTCTTCGATTTATACGGTTTTTCGTGTTTAAAATTTTTTTTATTCCTTAGGTTCTATAGGTTCTAGAAAATCTTAATTCTTTAATGAAATTACCTATGCCAGAGGTTCTAAATCTGGGGTACACAAACAAAATTCTAAATTCTATAATATTACAAACGCTTCACATTAAAACTTTATAATTCATAAATATTTTAAATAATCGAACTACTACTAAAATAAATACATACACAAAAAACAAATGATAGCATTCTAAACGATAAAATAGCAATAAAATTAATACTTTTTAAAACCCTAAATAGATAATTTGAAACTTCTCAAAACGCAAAAAAACATACAAAACAACAACAAAAACATTATAAATTTATAGTCTATATAGAACTTATTTTCAGAAACGGCACAGTTTTTCTAGGTTATAAATTTGAGGGCGTGCATGTTAAAGAAGGTTGAGAACCCTTGATTTATGCTATCGGACGAGGGAATTTAATTGCCTTTTCTTTTAAATTCCTTTTGATCGTCGCTTTAGAGATTTTAGTACGTTTGGTTGTAACAAATTTTCTCCTTATTTTACTTAACATTTCTATGTTTCTGTTGATTTTGAAGTTTATATCGGTGCTTACTGAGCTACCAGTTGTGGTGATTTTGAGCCGATTAGGATTTCCAGATTTCAAATCAATTTTAAGGTTTCAGAGGTCTCAACAAAACGCCAAAAGACCCTTTTCTAGTCCCCGAGCCTCTTTATTGATTTTATTATACACCAGAGGACATTCACTGGTGTTTTTAGTCCACTGCCCACAACCGTGGATTTTTAGGGAGAACAAGTACGTGACAAATCGACTACCTATAACAGATTCCTGTTCGTGATATTTTATGATTTTTTTACTTTGTGGTGTAATGATTTTGGCTGCGTCGGAAAAGATTCAATGCATAAACTATCATTGACTGGAAAAACCTTTCATTGTAAAGCACAGTTTCATTAAAATATGTCGATGTTATCAAATATGGTATAGTGACAAAATAATATTTTTACTCATGTCATCATAATATTTATTAAATGTTATATACGGAAACAATAATGATGTAATAGTTACGATTTAATGATTTAATTAAATAATCTCAATAAATTTGTTGCTGATTGAATGTTTATTTTAGGGGATTGTGATTTAATTACCAAAGCCTCACATAAAATTCTTTCCCACTTATGTTTTTTATATAAAATTATAAAATCTTTTAAATCAGTTGAGCCTTTGCACATTTTTCTATTCAATCATTAAGTGTTTTTTTAAATAAATAAATAGATGTCTTACTTTTATTATGCATAAATTCATTAAAATAAATAATAATAATAATAATAATAATAATAATAATAATAATAATAATAATAATAATGGCAAACTGAAGATGAGGATAATTTCCTCGAAATATATTTCTTTTATTTGGCGTGTTTGAGTTTTCATTAACATAAATAAGTTTAAATTTAAAGTATGTAATAGTGGAAAATTGAATGCTTGTAAAATTCATATTTAAGAATGTTTGAAATTTAAAAAATAAATATTTATTGTGCATGAATATTCCCATTTCAATTGTTAAATCATGATTGCTATAAAAATTCTCAAAAATATTAAAGATAATTGTTAAAATAATTATTGCACAAGATATCGGATGTTTAAATGATATTAAATTTGGTATTAAATATAAATATGGATGTTATTTATTTTAAGGAACCAAGCAAATAATAACAATGTTAATTAATTTATAAATCTTTAAATAAAAATTAAATACATTAGTTAAAATAAAAATTCAATGAAGCATTCATATATTGTAAAAATTTAAATTAAATAATCATTATTTAAATATTGATTAAAGTTTTGTTAATTTGTTAAAAAATTGATTAAGCATTGTTGTTAACAGTGAGAAGAATCTTCTAAATTATATTGTCAATTCATGAAAGTAATATGTTTAAATGAAGTATTTTAGGAAATTTGGACCAGAAATGTTGATCATATAAAAATTGTGTAAAGTGGAAGACTTGTTAATATTCTCGTACATTTTTGGACGTCCCTGAAGAATTTTTCCTCGTCAAAAAGGCATGCACTCTATTACAATAATATAAATTTGCACATTACTTTTTATTTGTCCTTTATATTTCAAACAAAATTAAGGACTACGATTTATATCCAGACATTCTTTATTGGCATAAATAACTTGTAACTACTTATTTTCTTCTAAAATTTCAGGCACCTTATCTATTTTCTTTTCTATATATTTGTTTTAACGAAGTGAAATAAATGAGCTATTATTTCTTACCTATTCCCCATACATCATTAATCTTTCTATTATTTCTAGTTTTTCGAAGAAAATTTGCATTCTTTTCCTAATTGGATATTTCTATGGAATTGTTTTAATAAAGCTTCATAAGATCCATGTTACCATAATGATTTCAATTGTTTGATGATTCTAAATATATATTGTAGTTCATATAAAATGAATCTAAATCTTTGTTGTGGATACTTAAGCAATAAACTAAATATTTATTTAAATGTACAGATAAAAAATAAAGAGAATTCTGTTTTAGAATACTGAAAACAAGAATTGAGAAAAAGAAATTGAAAATGAGAAGAGAATAACAAAAGCAATAAAATAAAACAATAAAATATGAACAGACGTCCTTAATTAACAAATACAACATACAAATGAAAGCAAAAGCAGAAAACAAATCGGAAATGAAATGTTCTTATCTAGACAGTTTAACTGAAATAAGTGATAGATCACTGGAAAGCCAAGAAAAAAGAGGTAATGTACTGCTATAAAAATAATTATCAGAAAGTACCATTAAATACTGTCAGAAATAATACAGGAAATGTGCTCTAACTAAAATAAATAAATATCTATTAGTGTCATTAAATAGCATGGTTTAAAAGTAAAGCACAGATTGGATTTAGTTAAAAAGAGATAATTTAAACAATGGATTAAATTAAAAGAAACAAAGTTAAATGAAAATTAGTAGAAAAGAACCTATGTTAAAAAGCTAAGTTAAAAGAGAAAAGAATAAAAAAGGATTTTGAAAAAGAATACTTGTACGAGTTATAGAAACAAAATGACAAATATAAACTCAAACTATTGTTGAGAAAACATTATAAGAGTAACGAAGCAGCTTAAACCAGTTATTCAAGTTATTTATAGCGAGTTTAAAATATTTTTAAGTTAACGAAAGATAAGCAACTAAATGGATTCTACTGATTGACGAAACCATAAATAATAGTTAAGTGGTTGTGAATTCCAAGGTGTGTTGCAATAAGTACGTAATAACCCTTATCGTTCATTAAATTATTTTAGTCGCTGTAAATTAGTAATCAACTGTACTGATCAACAAAAGTTATAATGTCAGAAATTCGTTATTGCTGTAAGTTAAGGCACGCTTTGTAGTTAGATTTATAATTATTAATTATATATTATACCCACCCCAACATCTTCATGGTCTTGATTATTTTTTGGAATTACACATTCTCTTGCTTTTGGTTTGTTTATAAATAATGATATATTTGGAAATTGTTTTTATATGATAGGAAATAAAATATAAAATACAGCTTAATTGAATTAATAATAATATTAAAAATTTTCTAGAAAAGTTGAAAATATGCATCCATCAAAATAGTGGGTGAAGAATCCATTAGATATTAAATAAGTATACAATATAATGCATAATTCTGGTTAAGAATTTTAACATTATGAGTAAAAATATTATTTTGTCACTATACAATATTTGATAACATCGACATATTTTAATGAAACTGTGCTTTACAACGAAAGGTTTTTCCAGTCAATGATCAAAATCAAACGAATTATATCTAAGTCTCATTAAATGACAGTATAAAAGTGAAAAATTACTTGGATTAACGGCACAAGACAAGAAAACAAAATTAAAACAAAACAAGAAGTCAAAGGCAAAGACAATTTGAATCAAAAAATTATCATAGAAACATTGTTAGATCGAAGAAGCAATTTAACCCAATTATTAAAGTTATTTATCGTGAGCATCGAGTATTTTCAATTTGGAAAAAAGGAAAGCAAATAAATTGATTCTACCTATTGTCTCAATCATAAGGTATTATCACGTGACCTAATAATAATAATAATATTGGCCGTTAATCCAAGTAATTTTTCACTTTTATACTGTCATTTAATGACATTTAGATATAATTCGTTTGATTTTGCTCCCAGCCCATCATCCCTAATTCCTTTACTATCTCTGACAAATTTTATTTGGTTGCTCCATTTTACTTTTTACTTATTTATTCGTTATTTTGTACAAGCTGTCAAAATACGACAATTTAATTTCCAATTTTTTAAAATTAAAACTGTTAATTTGGAAAGATTTTGTAAGACTCCGTTGTTTAATTTTATTTCATACCTTTACCACTGATTATTTTACTTATTTAACCATTATTGTATTTCATTATTTAGGTATTCTTAACCCTTAAATGCATCGTGTTGCCATTTGGCAACATACCAATATTGAAGCTCATACATTGCACAGAAATAAAATATTGATGCAATACATGTTACAGTGGACAGGCTACATAGTTCTGCGCATGCGCATGATGTGACCAGCGTGAATATAGCAGCTATTGTAGTTACTTTATTACAAAGCGTCAAATTAAAAAAAACGAAAAAAATTAAGTCATGCATTTAAGGGTTAATATAATTAAATGAAACTTTTTTATAAAATGAAACATACTAAAGTAAAATGGCTTGATAAAATGACTAAATAAATTCATTTGGCTTGCAGTGTGTGACAACTGAACTCACACTACAAAAATGCTGTAGAACAAAACCAGATTATTGATATTTGATAACTTGTGGGAAATGTTTGCATGTGAAATTAAATGAAGGATGTATGCAGGTGTTTGGTTAAATATATATTATTTTGTTTAGTAGATTATGTAACTTGAAGCACTATGAATAGTGTCTCATTATGTGTTACAGGTTGGATTAATTAATAAGTTCTTATATTTGCGATTTTGGAATATTTTTCATTGAAAATCGGAAATGGAAATCGCTGTGTAGCATTATAATTGCCATTCTAATTAATACATTTGCATAAATATTATTTACATAATCCAAAATATACTTGTTTATGCATTTATACTATGAATATAATTTGATAATACAGAATATTAGAATTGTGAAATTATATTTATAATTTATAGTTTATTTCATTTATCTAGTTCAAATAATTTAAAGATTATAATCTGTATAATTACATGACAAATCACATTAATTTCAATTAAAACAAAAACTAAACAAAAAAATGTTATTGTGAATACATTTTTTAGATAAAAAATTATTTTCATTACTTTTGCACTTAAAATCTTAGCAAAAATTGTTTGCAGAAAATTCCACCACGGCAGGAAACAAGCAATTCATGTTTCTAACAATAACGTCACAATAAAAGTTGGGGCACTTAAAATTTTAAATTAAAGAAATTAAATCCTCATCATTTTTATTTTTATTGTTTAAAAGAAATCGAAAATTATAGTTAATTAATTTATTAGTAAAAAAATAAATTGAATAAATATAACATTGAAAAAAAAATGAAGTAGATTGATCATATAATTTCAATTGAATTATTTTCGAGAATTTAATGATTACGAGAAAAATATTAATTTAATATATATTTATCGAAATCTAGGATTGTTATTGAATTATCACATGGCCAGGGTTTGCGGCACTTTCAATAAGCTTCAGGAAAATTAATATTAAATTCAGTTAATGACATTTGAATATTAAATTCTCCAAAAATGATCCAAAAGACTTGATGAAAAATTTCACAAACTCACACACACGCATATATATATATATATATATATAATATAAATTTACTAGCTACCTCCCACAAAAACTTGCTGAAGAAATCAAAATCTATCACAAAGTTTTGATTTAATTCTGATGCCATTAATTAACAGTTTTCTTTCTGAATCTAATAATTTTCCTAGCTATCGAGCCAATACGGAATATCAAATTTTTAATACTAAATGTGACCTCGATCAAAGGCCTCGAACATTTCTTTTATTTTCAGAAAAAACGGCTCTAAAAATCACCAACTGATATCTACCTCTTGTAACTTTTTCAAGCGGTACTCTAGAGACCAGATATCTCAAAGAATTCAATTTTTGCCATATTTGGTCAAACCGGAATTCAGAATAAAAATACTGATCTAATGACAATTGTGTAATTTCCCGAATTTTTATTGTTGTACTTTTCTTAAATATTGTCTTCATCTGAGCACTTTTCTTTGAATTAAACTGAGTTCGTTTTCATGAGACGGTAACAAATTCGTTGATAATATTTTCTCCAATTTATTTACCATGTTTCTCACGATTTCAGATCATCTCGATCTTTTTAAAAGAAATTCAGTAAAAACTGCTTTTTAACAGACGATTAATCATTTTAGTCTTAAGTCCCCATTATTTTCATCTAAAATAAAATGTAAATTTATTTTTTATCATGCAAATCGAGTGTATCACAACCGCATGAGGAGAATCTGGTGCACATATATGCAAGCTAATTTTACTTACTTTTTTTATTGAATTTTCTACTATTAAATTAATTATTATTCAAATTTGACAGTACGCCTTTTTAAGGTTTAAAAAAATAAATGACGAAATTAAGCAAACAGATAGGAAATTTAGAGTATAAGATCGTTTCTAAAGTAAGCAATATGTTTATTAATAATACAAAAACTCCGATTGGATTGTTTTCTGATCTTGTTTATCAATTTACATGTAATGGGTGTAATGCCACATACATTGGAGAGACTTCCCGTCATCTCTGTACTCGAGTTCTAGAGTATTGTCGATTGAAGGGTTTAACCAATATTAGTGAGCACAATAGATGCTGTAAAAGTAAAATAGGAATGTCTGATTTCAAAATTTTGTTGAAAAGTTTTAATAATTATTGGGAACGTATATATGAGGCATTGTTGATAAGGTCATTGGATCCAAAGATTAATATGCAAAATGCTATGACTACGGATGCTTTGAATGTTTTTAAATAATTTGAGTATGTTAAATTGTGATAAATTGATGTTTCAGTGTTAATTTAAAAGTTTTTTTAATTTTAATATTATTAAAATTAATATTATTAACGGTAAAATCAAATCATTTTTTTTATTATTGATAATTAATATATAGATAACTCTGTATATTCAAAATCATCTGTATCCTCAGACATGTTTTTCAATTATTTTTCAAAATAAAATATTTCGTATACTCGAGTCTCTCTCTGGCATACGCAAATTTGTCAGTAACACATGCCCGAGCTATGCTTAAAGGTTAAAAGTATTTATTTATTTGAATATTTAATTAATCTAAAACAAATAATTTGTTTAAATTATAAAAGTTAATTCATAATATTTGTTACTTCGTGACTTTCACTTATAACATGATAAATTTTCAAAAATTTAGTACAATTGCTATTTAAAAATCTGTTGAGAATTTTTATTTATTTTATCAACGAACTAGGCGTTTTTACTTTTTTTATGTTAATTCTTTTGTTTTTATTATATTTTATTTCTTGCTATTTTAATTTATCTATATTAGATTATTATTTACTTTTGTTATTTAATTAAATTTTTCTTTTAAAAAGAATTTTTTTTTTATTTTTTAAATATAAATTTTCGTTTTGAAATGGAGTGTTTTATTATTTCTGTAAATAAGAAATCTGCCGTTATAATTCATAGCGCAGGGCTTCAAATTTCATGAGCCGCTACTGACCGGATACGATTAGAAATGGTGCATTATTTAAATAAATTAATTGGTCTGCGAATGAGGCAGTGAAAATAAATATTTTGTGAAAATTTTAGATAGTAGAGAACTACATTCATTTATTAATTCACATAAACAAAAATGCTTTCATTAAAATGAAAAACTATTTAGAATAATAAATTTAATAAAATCTTTGTTTTATTCTTTAAAACAAAAATCTTATTTAAAATTACACAAGCTGTAATATAATAATATTTTTTCTTTGAATAATTAATATATTAACATTTATTAATCAAAATATCACATAGAAATCATAAATACTACTTTTGTACGATGATATAATATTAACTAAATAATGTAGTTTTAATACATTAAAAGACATTTTAATCCTATTTTTAACATGAAATAAATATTTGTTAAATATTTCAAAGAAAATTACTTCAATGTAAAATGGTAATAAATTTCATTATTTTAAAATTATTAATTTTAATTAAATTAATTCCATTAATACATAAGTCAATTGTTTTAATTAGAGAAAACTTAAATTTCTTTTCGAAACTATTTCTCTTAATTAATTCATATTCTTTAATTCATATTCGTTTTATTCATATTTTGTCAAAAAATAGTTTTACCCGAGAAGTTCTGTCGGCTTAATAGATTTAGTAACTGTATAATTTTTTGTAGGTTGCAAAAGTTTTTTATTCCGATAATATTATTATTATTATTATGGTTATTTTATGCTTTTAATCATCCATGATTTTATCCCATTAAGCAATGTTGATTTTCATAAAATAGTATATTTTAAAACAATGGATTTATTGTGGGTCTCACAAAGGGAATTCAGTAATAAAAATTCCTATGAAATTCATGATCATTGTTGAATTCCATTTTATTTTCTGGAGTACAGTTAGTATCCCATAATCGAATTGTTCCATTATTTTCGACAACGGGTACCCCATTCTAGTTAATAATTGATATTTGAGCGTGACTTAATGAATGCATACATGGAGTTTTCGTGAGATCGATATTCTATTATTACTGGTCCATTGATCATGGGACATTCTGTTATTTTCGTTGACGACCTCAATGTCGCGAGATCCAAAATGATAAAATCCATCAGTAAGACCAAATGCGATGTTATCATCAGTGACAATTATTAATCCGTGAGAGGAACCCGGGATTTTCCTATCGTAAGTTAAGAGACCAACTAAATGCGGATCCCTGTGATGAAATGGATTCATTGAGTAAAAAATATGGGTCAACATATTTGCTCCATTATCGATTGCTACAACTCCCTCATCAAAATTTGATACTGAATGCCCCAATGAAACCGAAATTCCGCGATTAACCAAATATGTAATAGCTTGATTAAAATTCAGTAACTCTGGCGAAAGAGTTATATATCTCACATTTTCCAGACAATTTCCAGATATCTCATGTAAAGCCTCAATTGAATTAGGACCAAAATCTATTAATAAATTTTAATATGCATTCCACTTTTCAAATCCGATAGAAATGGGCCTTCTACATGAAATCCTAGGTTCTATGAATTCTCACTTGGCAAATTATAGGTCTTCGACAATATTTCATGATAGACTTCTTTCTTTGACACAACAAGCGTTGGGCAAATACCTGTCACGCCGAATTTAACTAACTTCTTACTAACTACTTTTAAACAAGTTTCAAGCTCCTGTGATAGATCAGAAAAATCATATCCATATCCACCATTAATTTGGATATCAATGAATCCGGGAGATAAAATTGCTCCTTGCCAATCTATAATCATATCAGGAACACATTTGTCAACATAAAACAAAAATTAATTATATAAATTTAAATATATTTTTACTAGCACGGTTTGATTTGCCATTATATGTACTTCTTTTTCTAATAATCCATATATGATAACATGTAACAGTTCTTCAACAGTTTTTGTTAACTTTACTACCAGTCATAAATTTCCATATTGAGATAGTTGACTTTGATACAAATCAAAATAGGGGACCAAAAAATGTTGAAAATGGGTATTTAGCTTTAAACTCAGCAAAATTCTTAACCTAATATCCAATACTTTGCTTTGCGTAAATGTAGTGCAATAGTTGTTATTTTCGAAATCTTGAGTCTATCAGTGAACCTTTGACAATGTACTCGCCACATCGACTTAATTGTTGGTGGACCTCAAAATTGGCAAATGTTGGAACAGCCTCAACTAGGTTGAAACCTAGACAGTTATCCTCGTTGTCATTATGATTTCTATTTTCAAATTAATATTTCAGCTTCAAATGTAATGTTTAAATTAATTTAGTGAACCATAATAAAACATAATTAGAAGTATTTCACCAGAATATGGCACTTTACGACAATGAAGTCCTCTAACAGTCGTCAAGAGCCGAATCGTTAATCAGGAAGTGTTGCTGGACGAAGGAAACCTTGACGCGACGAAAACAGAATGAGTTATTGAAGTCCCAATATAGAGAAGTATTGACAAAATTACAACAGTTACAAAAGGAAAATTAGCAGCTCAAATTGCCGGAAGATATCCAGTATGGGATAACACGACATCCCAGTACTCCAGAAACAATAATCAAACCAATAGAATCTCCACAAGTTAACAGTACTTAAACATCAACTACTCAAGACCCGATGACTCTATCACTACACTATAGCAAAATTCACCTCAAACCTCTTCCAAGGAAAGCTGAACCGACTCGAAGGAGAAGATCAAAGGTGGCCAAGTTTGAAGATTGTCCTCAGTTTTAAAATTAAAATGTTGAATTCTGATATATAAATATGATTTATCATTATTAATATTGTTAATTTTATTAAAAAGTTACTCATAATTTATTTGTTCTTGACTTTCGATATTATATATATATAATGAGCACAAAACCTTGTGAGTAATAGCGATATGGCTTAGTTTTTATTAAGAACTGCCCATTGAAATATATTTCCAACGTTATTTATGGCGTGCATACAATGGTAATATTCTCTTATGTGCGCACCTGGTGGGAATCCCCTTAAGAGTGGTAGTAATTTTAATTCGCTCACCCATCAAGTACCAGCAAAATAAAACTTTGGGATTATTTTAATGCTATCTATATTTATCTCGTTAAAATGATGGTAGAAAATTATATTTTATAATATTTTCAAAAGTGAATTTTGATTCATCTCAAAAATTGTAAATAACATCTATTGTGCATGTTTTTCTATTCTGTACAAACAGTATTTATAACAATATTTTGAGGTTCTCATGATTTATAAGCCAATTTTTAAGTCAGCATTTAAGTTTGTAAATATTAGTACACAGAATTTTCTTAATTTTACCATTTAGAGACTTGCAAAATTTTATTTTTCATTTCTGAAATGGGTTTGTTTGTGTTATTTAATCCTTTCACCGCGGATGACGCCTAGAAGAGTAAAAATTTTTTGAATCTTATATAACAGCTGTTTCATATATTTATGCGGTTAAGGGGCGATCCATAAATGACGTCACGCCCTTATTGGAGATGAGAGGATCACACATTTATAACGATATGTGACGAGAGGGAGTGGGCGTTTAAAACTGTAACGTCACATCAAAAACGCACAACTTTAATTAAAAGTTCCACTAAAATTTCAGCTTTCCAGGGCCTCCTTTTTAATACACTAAATAAATACTGAAATGTCAATAAAGTGATTTGAAACATGTTCTTTTTCAAATATTAAATAAGGTTTTTTAGGGGGATCAAAGATTTGTGACGAAGGAGGTAAAATTCGGCCAAAATCGTGTGACGTTATTTAAAAATAGTGTAGCCCACAAACGTTGTCTAGTAATTTTGCAGCCGTCTCAGGGATATACGAATACTTTGTTAGTAAAGATTTAGAAAATTAATTATTTTCTATTTATTTAGTTGTAATTTATATCATTTTAGGTAAAGTGGAAAATATGTTAATTATAAAATTGCTCAAATGATTTCTCATTCAATCATTTCATAACGCAGTAATATTATATTAAAATAATATAATATTATATTAATTAAAATTTTAATATTTGTAATATAAGTAATGCATTGAATGATATCGATGTTGATGCGACAATAATTTGTGCAATACCGCGATAAATATCAGTATTAGTATTGAGAAGGGAATTAATTATATTTTGGATATATGATATATAGTTAGATTAAAGATTAGGATTTAATATATTTTGTATAATAAAGTAATTTTTTATAAAATTAATTGAATAAATTTTTGATGCGTTTTAGTTAAATGAAAACGGTAAATTTTTATTCAAAGTTTTTAATTCAAATTATATTTTTTATTGTTTTTAACGAATTGTTTACCGGCAATTTTACTGATAATTCATCTCATGTCACTGGCTATTTGATGTAAAAGTAAAACAATATAAATTAATTTCATTTATGATTCAACTTTTAATATTTCTTTTTTGAATGACAAACCGTGTAACAATCACCGACGTGTAATGGTACAAAACAGCTTTTACAAATTTATCTAGTTTCGTTGCGTTTTACTTTTGAATAGCATACTCTACACCAAGCGAAGTTGAGATAAATCACCTATAATATAAAACAAAAATCAATAAATTTATAGCATATAAACACACCAACTCACCTTGAGGTTGCTTGTAAAATAGTCAATAAGACAAACCCTACACTATAGAAACACAAAAAGTGATAGAGAAAATAATGCACATTTTTGGAGATTAGTTATTGTTACTTGATTTCCGAAATATTATTTATAATAATATATATTAAATAGTTGATCAAAGTTATATTTAAGAGCTTGAATTATGATCATATTTCCTTATGAAATCATAATTCAACTCTTAAAATTTAACTTTAAGTTATATAACTATATAAAAAATAACTTAGCAGCCATTTAAAAATGGCTGAAATGCATTTATTTTTTCACAATAAATTCCGACAAGTTGATTTATGTATCAACTTGAATTATAGCGGAATTTATCTCAATGGGGCTTGGTGTATACCAGCAGTGCGTAAACATTTTTGGATCGCGACCCTCTTTAAATAAAATATTTATTCGACCCCACCTAGAAAACTTGATAAAATCCAAAAAAACACCTTTCAAGTTAAATTTTTCACAAAACTTCTAATTTAATTTTTATATTTTATTCAAAAAAAGGTTGCAAAAAATTTTAAAAGAACATTAATTCAGATTTATTATTAAAAAAAATGAGTGAGAAGGGTGAGCCTGTGCTTCAGATATTATTTGATAGAAATTTGGTTCAACTGTTCATTGGTTTTGACGAATATGTAATTAACTTTTCAAGTGAATTACATAGTCGCAAATTCATCCAAGTCTTAAGGTTTTCAACGGATTTACCATACAAGCTGTTATTATGTAATTTAAATAAATATTTATATATCTCGCTGACTGCATTTGCTCGCAAGTCAGAATTTTATCTATATAATTTTTAAAAATAGGTTTTTGTGTAAATTTTATACATCTATGTACATTCACAACCTTAGCCCCAAGCGAAAGATAAAGCCTGAGATGCCTCAAATGAAGAACATGGTTCTTCTTCGGATAATGCGTGAGATCTGCTTCTCAAATTTTGAATTTGGTTTTGCACATCTTTTCTGGTCCAATCGGAAATTCATTTAAAAAATCATGGAAATTTTCAGGGATATCAATATCAAATTTCATAGTATATCCATATGGAATGTTTTAATATCCGCAACATTCAAGCATTCATTCAATACATCTTCCAAACCAATTCAGCAGTCGCATACTCATCATCCATCACACCCTCCATTTAGGTGGCAATTCATAAGTAGTTTCTAGAACATCAAAAGAAGCGGCATAATCATAAGGAAATATACCTTTAGAATCTATAATTGAACCAGGAAAGGCAGAAGTAGTAAGAGGTAGTGTATTAAGTGTTTTTACAGCCTTAGATAAAGAGCAATTTACAAATTGGATACTATCTATAAATCTAACAGCCAAATATTTTATATGTACAATTAAAGAAATAAATTTTTCAGTCGAGGTAGGGATAATGTCTAAATTCCAAGAAGGAAAACCGTTGAGACCATGTTTTAAAATATGATGCAGGTCGTAACCTTTTAAATTATGAAACACTAACGGAAGCAACTCTATTCTACGCGCAAAATTACATTTTTGGCACGTTGCACCAAGATATTTAATCATAATAAAGTAGGACAATTGTAACAGCAATTTCCTCTGCTTTTTAAGAAATAAAGAAATGCAGTCAGGTCCATAAAATTCAAAATATTGCTGTGTTTTTGTGTAGTTATTTAATAGTAAAAGGCTGACTCGAAATTGGCAAAAATTACATAGGTAAGGGTGATGGTTTTAGAATAATTTTCAAATTTTAAATCTTTGTTATCGGCTAATGTGTAAAGGGTTGTACCCATCTGATTTTTAGCGCATAGAGCTACATGTTTATTAAAAGCATTATCCAACCTGAAACAATTTAGACAGTGTGGGCACCATTTGCATCTAATATGAACTGGACAATCGGGGTTCTGATGAAAATTCATTAATTTATTTACCGCGGTGTAGTGGTTCCTATCACTTTTCTCTAATAAAAATAAATAACATAGGTGTCCTCCGCCAGTGACTATTGAACGATTGAATTATACTAAATGGGGTGATGAAGACATTAACTATTCAGGACCTCTGTCAATTATCCACAGTAGGAGTATTAAGAAGGACATTTATTGCTAAATTTAAACTGTCATTTTTCTTTTCAAATTTGGGGGATATTTATTAATTTCATTGGACAATCCGTAATTTCGTCTATACTATTCAATTTAAAAAACTCGATGTATTTTGTAGCTCTATTCCGATGTTCTAAAATTAAATCTTTTTTAAGATTGCCAGACTACTATTACAAGAAGCATATTATCGTCGGTATTTTTTAACATTTATAATAGCTTTTTTAGATCATTAAAGCAGAAGGAGTCTGAATATATCGATGACCTGATAAACGACTAATTGGGGAAAATTTGGTAAGTATAAAATCTATTTCTAAAATATTGATTACTCTCCATCCACTGCCTAAATGGGTGAACTTTTATATTTTTGCATTGAGTTTATATAAAAAACTATCTGAAAATTTTTCTGCATTGTTGGAAAAATAATTGTCGCGGATTTCCCCATCTTTTTCAAACTGTATTAAAACAGCAAATTGAATTTTAATATCACCCCCCATCTTTCCAATCTCATTAATTAATTTAGAACTGATTCTCTCAGTTAATATTATTTTTATCCGTCGCGCTTCTGATGTATTAAATTTATTTGTTTTAATTGCGCCGTTTAAATTAATTTGTAATATAGGTTCTAATGAACCACCAACTTGATTAATAGCATTATTTATAATATCTACATTATTTATAATATCTACATTATTTATAATATCTACATTATTTATAATATCTACATTATTTATAATATCTAATTTATTTATAATATCAATATCTACATTATTTATAATATCTACTTTATTTATAATATTAATATCTGCATTATTTATAATATCTGCATTATTTATAATATCTACATTATTTATAATATCTACATTATTTATAATATCTACATTATTAATTGATTCGTCATCACTGATTTTGATGACTTCGATTTTTATAAGTTTATTTGGTATTTTAGATGTCCTATGTTCAGCAGGTCTTTTATTTTTAGTTATTTTTGTTGGCGTATATTATTTATAATATTCATAATATTTAAATTATTTTTATTACTAATACGAAACAGCTCCTTTTTATTTATTTTAAATGAATCTAAATGGTCTTTGTTAGTGTTATAAAAAGCTTTATATTTTATGGGCTGGGATGTTTTGCATACAGGGCAAATATAAAAACTGGTGCAATTTAATCTATGGACATAGTATTGTTTCATTTTTGGTGATATATTTCACCATGATTCTTTGATACCATGCAATATCTTGAGTAAAATTTACCTGATAAAATAATAATAAATTAAATAACTTGTATAAAAAAAATATAATTATTTTACAATATTTCATAAAATTATCTTTCATTATTATACAAGTCTATAACATAAAGACTTGTATAATAATAAATGATAATTCCTAAATAGTATTAGACATGGCTTTGCACTTGTTATGCATGATTATTGCAACAGTCGAGAATCATTCATTATTATGTAAGTTTATAACATAAAGACATGTATAATAATAAAGGTTTCCTATACAAAATATATTGATTTTCAAATTATAGGGTGAATAGCTGCATGTCACTGCAAACTAATATTATTATAATTATTAACAAATTATAGGGCGAATAGCTACATGCTTACTTTAGACTATTATTATTATTATCATATAAAACAAATATTATTATCATATAAAATGAATATCGTTTTCAATGCTCACTGCAGAATATTATTATTAATTTTTTTCCTTCTTCTTCTTCTTCTTATTATCACATAAAATATATATTATTATTATCATATAAAATGAATATCATTTTCAAAATATAGCTGCATGCTCACTGCAGACTATTATTATTATTATTATTATTATTATTATTATTATTATTATTATTATTATTTTTTATTATTATTATTATTATTATTATTATTATTATTATTATTAATATTATTATTATTATTATTATCATATAAAATGAATATCGTTTTCAATGCTCACTGCAGAATATTATTATTATTATTTTTTCTTATTATTATTATTATCACATAAAATAAATATTTAAATATTTAAATTTAATAAAAACGACCTTTTATTATTCACAGAAATCATTCCCTAGAAATAGTTAATAATCAACTCTGCATGATTTCATAAAATCTTCATAAATTCTTCGCTATTTATTAATTTCCATAAAATCTTCAAAAATCAACTTTTAATGAAATCTTTACTTTTCATAATTATCAAATAACTTCATAAGAATTTTATTTAAATTCGTTAAATTTATTTAAATATATTAATTTACATTAATTATATTTTTAAAAATTTTTAAAAATAAATAAAGTACTAACACAAATCACCATCATTATCATCGTCATCTTTAATAGAAGTGGAGCATTATCCACTAACATCCTCAATAGAAGTAGTGACATTATCCACTGTATCATCCAAAATAGTTATTGGGTAAGTTGCCGGAATCATATCATCATCATCTAAAATGTTTTTATATTTTGTAAATAAATAAATATTAAACTTACCGATAGATATGACCTCATAAACATCTTCATTAATATAAGTAGGAGTATCTTCGATAATAATTGTCAACATTATTATTATTACGAGCTAAAAGAATATTAATAAAATCATTTAATAAACAAATAATTTTTACCAAAAACGTCATTCAAATTCAAAAGATCCTCATTTCCTTTACATTGAACCAGTCGAAATTTACTAAAAAATTAATATTAATAAATAATAAATAAAAATTGCCAACTTCTTAAAAATTATTTTGTCCTGCCATATTGAAATTTTAGAATTAATTGTGACAGATTTTGAATTTGCATATGTTTATAAAGAGAATAATATTTTCAGGATTTAGCAATACACACATATAGGTGAGAGATTTTGAGGCATGCACTTATGCTGTGTAGGCATGTATTCTTTGTAAAACACATACAATCAAAAGTGTGTATGCGATTTCTTTGTAAATTACATACAGTCATGAGTGTGTATGCATGTGTTCCTTGTTACTAATGATGCACTTATCATGCACTGACTTTGTTAACATTAATTAAATATTAATTAAACACATAATAACAATAATAATAATAATAATAATAATAATAAAACATAACAATAATAGTAATAATAATAATAAAACATAACAAAACATTTATACATTTATTAAACATCAAATCGCTTGGATAATAACAAAGCTAAACAATGTTGACCCAATGTTAAGGTCCATGGTTTTTGAAACATAGTTTTATTATACAATGTAGGTGTACTCATTGTTTGCAGTTTCGAAACCATTAAAACCGGATAGTAGAAACCCATAAGATCAAATACAAATATCTTGTTAGGTTTCATATATATTGCTGACCAATGTTCTCCACCGATATGAGACGATTGAATATTGACGATTAAGGCTTGATTATTACGTAAATATGGAATTTTATCAAGAGGAAAAACCCATAAAAATTCATGTCTCAGTATTTGTTTTCCAATTCGATAGACCTGAACAGAACTACATCAATAATATTAATAAAACATGAAAACCTTACTCCATGACAAATTATCATAAATTATAGTTTTACACCCACTGGTAGGGTATGTGATCCAGCGGTGACATCATTTTGGGGTGACACATCCCACTACTTATTTACAACAATTTTCTCTTTCCAATAATTTGCTAAAAAGTTTTGCTAGAATTATTAATTCCATTTTATTTTTAATTATAAATGTAAACATTTTTTTGTTATAATTTATACTTTTGAAACGACTAAATGACCATATTATTTACTCTTACTCAACAATGAGCTTGCTTATTATTTCTTTGGTGAAAAAATGATTAACCATAGAAAATATATAAGAATAAAAGATTTACAACATTATATGTAAAATTTATACAATTTAATAAATAATTTTAAGAATTTACCTGAATTATTTGTTTTTTTCATTAAAAATTAAATTCATCGAGAAATGACTTCATAAATATCGATCATAAGTGAAGCTAAATATTATAAACCTTTGTTACAAGCCATAAGTATGAATTAAATTAAATTAAATTTATTGCAACTTACTGAAAATAACTCATAAATTTTAAAAAATTATTTGGTGCTATTTTTGCAAATAATTTACTATTTTCTACGTGTAAAATAATGTTTTGAAATCGTTTTCCATTCATAAGATAGAAATTTAATTCTTTTAACAATTTCGATAGACTTTCAATGCAAATATTTCAATATTTTTGCAAAATAACCATTTATTTCAATTGAAGTTGCAAGAGATTTGAAGTAAAAAGTTATGATATAATGACTCTCAATTTAACCTCATTTTACAATACTATCCACGAATACATGCTACTTTCTCAACTAGAATGGGTCCTCTTTATTGGGGGGGGGGGTTCGGCAGTAATTTCTTTTGTTTTTATCAAACTCAAATTTATTCACTATCATATTACAAAAGTTAGTTTTACAATTCATCTTCTAACCACCCAAGTCTTATGGAGTTTTCTCCATAGATCTGGAATATAAATGATAATTCAATTTTAATAATATTATATAGTAAAACTTTTAAAAATATGTTTATTTAGAATGATTTGATTTTGCGAAGAAAATCTTCGAATAAATAATTCTGTTCAAATAAATTTTTGTTGGCTTGATTTTACATTCTCAGACTGTTAGGTTGGTTTATAAAAATTAAAATATATAAAATAGTAATTAAAGTTGAACAGTTTAATTACTCATTTACTTACAATTTTTATCTTTGACAAATTCTTTTTGAAAATTTTTTACAAAATATAAAATAATGTCGAAATTTTTAAAATCATTAAATATGTTTAGTAATAAATCTCAAATCCAAATTTTTTTAATGTTTGATCCAGTGAATATTTTAACATGTATTAGATCCTATGGCAAATACATTGGAGAGACTTCTCGTAATTTCTGTGCATGAATTACATAGGAGTTCTCTCCAATGTATCTCACGTTTTACTCATTTCATGCAAATTGTCAAACGAGATTCGAAGGCAATCCAACCGCAGTTTTTGACTTATTATTGAGTTTTTTGCGTATCTTACACGAATTAGTAACGCCATTATAATATAAATTTTTCAACTGTTTAGTTATCCTTCTCTTATAATTTGCTAGAACTTTCGAGTACAATAATACCAACACAAATTTAGGCTTTAACAAATAAAATATAATTTTAAAAGTTAATTTAAATGGTTTTAAATTATTTTAGAAAATATATTGAAATATTACAAGCTTAGTAATTTGTTTGAATATATAAATTGTGATTGTTGTTCAGTTAAACGTAACAATGGATTTGATTACAATAAATTTGATTAATTGTCGCTTTATAACAACCAGGTAACTAAGCAACCAAATAATTTACCAATTTGGAGACATCAATGATCAATTAAAAGAGTGAATAATCTTTTTATTAATAAAATCTAAATTTCAATTTTTATTTCCTTTGATCAACCTTTTATGTAATTTTATTTCAAAATTTGTTGGTCAGTAACCTATAATTATTGGTTTAGTAACTAGTTATTGGTAACATATTTGGTTTTTAGTCAATAACCAAGTATTTTAAGGGGAAATTATCGATGAGGAGCAAGTTTATTGATATTTTTAAGTTGTTGAGTAGGTTGAATATTGTGTTTTAAAGGGTAAATACTATCTAAATAAGTATTTTTATGAAAAATAACATTTAATAGAAGAATAATTTTTCAACATTGGATAAATTTCTAAAAAATAGTTGAAAGTGTTTGACAAAAAGTATTGAGTTTTACAAAAAAACTAAAGTTTCAACCTCATCTTGACCCTTTCCAACAGATTTAGATTCGATGAACTCATTTTGAACCCTTATTTCCAACCTGTTTTTTGTCCTAAATTTAACTATAGTTGATGTTTTTTGACCGAAAACTGACATTTCATACCATATAAACTAAAATTAAAAATGACGATAACCTTGACTTCACATGACATCGACTTACAACAAAGTTGGAATATTACATGATATGACCGTTAACTGACCTTGACGGAACGCGGGTGGCGGCTCTGTAGGCTCATGAGTCATGTTTTTACTGAAATATTTTCCAAGTATTTTTAAACAAAATTATATTTCAAACTTTTTGCTTTTATTTTCCCGGTCATTTTGGATTTTTTGAAAATTTGGCTGTCAATTTAATGAAGAGCTCTTTCAAAATTGTTTATGTCAATTAAAACAAAGAACTTATATATTAAATTTGAATTTACACCAAGTCACGTTGAGACAAATCACCTATAATACAAAACAAAATCAATAAATTTATAACATATAAACACAACAAATCAAATTTGAGTTTGATAAAAACAAAAGAAATTACTGCCGACCCCCCCCCAATAAAGAGGACCCATTCTAGTTGAGAAAGTAGCATGTATTCGTGGATAGTATTGTAAAATGAGGTTAAATTGAGAGTCATTATATCATAACTTTTTACTTCAAATCTCTTGCAACTTCAATTGAAATAAATGGTTATTTTGCAAAAATATTGAAATATTTGCATTGAAAGTCTATCGAAATTGTTAAAAGAATTAAATTTCTATCTTATGAATGGAAAACGATTTCAAAACATTATTTTACACGTAGAAAATAGTAAATTATTTGCAAAAATAGCACCAAATATTTTTTTAAAATTTATGAGTTATTTTCAGTAAGTTGCAATAAATTTAATTTAATTTAATTCATACTTATGGCTTGTAACAAAGGTTTATGATCAGTGAATATTGTGAAATTTCAACTCTGTAAAATCTGTGAAAAGTGTTTGATGGAAAAGTTAACTGCTAAAAGTTAGAGGTCACAAGTTTAATACTTCTGTTATGTTGAGTTAAGCTATTGTTTCATAGCTCGTTTTATAGCTCGTGTTTCTCACATAACTACTAAATTAATCTTTTATTTTTAATTTATTCGTTTTTTTTGAATAACTTTTTTTGTGACCCCTTTGATTTTATATTATTATGTTCGTATTTGTCTCATCATTTGCTATTAATTCAAACCAGATTTTCCCCGAAATGTCAATTTTAAATTTTTTAATATAAATATAAATGAAATTTTAAATTAATTAACAGTTATTTGAATATATTTTATAAATATTTATTTATTACAAAATTAAATTAATAAAAAATAATTTGTTTAAATTAAATGTTAATTCATAATATTTTTAGTTGGTTTTGAGTACCTGAAGATGATAGTGATGCTATCGAAATATATCGTACGAAAAGTTTTTTATTGGCGTTATCTTTTAATTAAATCGTTGCCAAATTTATTTAATTATTTAATTATCAGTAAGTTGCAATAAATTTAATTTAATTTAATTCATACTTATGGCTTGTAACAAAGGTTTATGATCAGTGAATATTGTGAAATTTCAACCCTCTAAAATCTGTGAAAAGTGTTTGATGGAAAAGTTAACTGATAAAAGTTACCTAAAATTATTATATAAAATGTTTTACTCTATTTTTTCCGTGGTTTTATTCACGAAATATTTTATGTTTATCTAATAAATAATGAAATCTGTTAAGTTGTATGCATTTCTCTACAAGCTAAAGAAACTATTAAACTGAATTCAAATTCATCATGATTTCTATACTGTTTACACGAAAGCGATTACATGGAACATCTGGCAACCGCATCTAGGATATGAAGGGAAATGTTTTAAATTTTATGTTGATTTTTGTTTGAACTGTTAGGAATGAAGCATAAAATGCATAAAGTGATTTTTGACATTAAAATGTTATATCAATATATTTCTATATTCGGAATATATCATGTTGTTCATTTCAAATCTTTATTAAATAAAAATTGTAAATCATTATTAAATTTTTTTAATTCCTTTAATTTCATTTATCTTCGTTCTTTCAGGTTCATTTTCTCACAGACTACATAACACAACAGTAAAAAAATATGATATTTCCTACAGAAACCTAAGGGCCCTTTACAATAAAAAGGTAAAATTATAAAATATTATACGAAACCAATAAAATAATTTAATAAATTTAATTTAAATCAATCTTCATCCGGAAACGGGATGGACATATTTATTATTTTCAGTAACTTCATTCAATGTGACAGTGCCCATAATCGTGTCTCCTAATCTATGATGCCCATATGCTAAACTTTAATTTTTAAACTACCAAATGCCTCATTTTGTTTGGCTATTTTAATATTTTTAATTGTAAATAACTAATGGTTTTTACTCCCTATTCAATATTGTGCAACTAACATCATTCAATTATTAAGGTAAAAATCAAGGTTTGATGGGTGTTTCAAATCGATGTTATTCAGTGTTATCCCCTAGTTTTATTGCTTAGTTTATCAACAAAGCGCCTGTAACGTCTAAATTTAAATAACATCAATTCGTTATATCTACGTCATTTATTCTCACTGTTAAACTTGTTAAACGTCTAAAAAAGTTATACAATGGAAATCAAGTAAATAAAAAACAAAACAAACTTTATTTCAAGTCAAACTTATTAATTTTTAATTATATCAAGATTTAACGGATAAAACATTTATTTAAACAATAATAAGTTATAAACCTAATACAAAACATACATTTATAGAAGGTATTTTATCCAGCAAAAATGAAAATACAAAAAACTATGGATTGCAAAATGTTCACAATTTTATTGTTACAATTTGATTTCATGGATCAGCCAAAATATTTATTATCTGGTGTCCAAAACAAATTAACAACATCAATTAATTTAATTTTTTTATTAAGTGGTGATTCCTTTCATTATATAGAAATCATCAATCTTTAATACTTTTAAATTGTCTTAAGTATGCTATTACTGAATTTGGAATTTGGAACCTGTAATGTCATTGCTGTTTAAATGGATTCCATATATTTTGATTCTGTGGCAATATATATAATTGTGGAACAAAATTAAAATTTAGGAGTTTGAAATATGATCTCACCTTAAAAATAACTTACATGGAAGCCATATCAAAAATTGATGAAATCCGGTTGATGTTTAAAAAGAACATTTTTGTATTAACTTATATTATATAGAATTTATCACTTTGCAGTTTAGTGTATGGTAGAAAGATTTATCGAACAAAAAAGACTATTTATGGTTTACTATTCAAACAATACAAACTGGATATTCTAAATGAAATAAGTAATCGCGATTAAATTCTCTTTAAAAATTCAATATGAATTCGAAAACCTCGTGAAGAAGTGTTTATGATACTTAAATAACAAAATAAATTAATCACTAAAATAAATGAAGTATCTCGGAACAAAGGTATAAATTGGAGAGTATATCGTATTGGATCTCTGACAAGATTGACAAAATTGAGAAGAGAAATACTAAATCAATAAAGTTAAACAGAGAAATACGACAAGGTTAATCTTAATTAATCATTGCAAATAGAAAAGAGGAAAGCAAAAACAAAAACAGTTTGGGAAAGATATTTTTCTTATCATTCAAAATATGAAGTTGATAATCAGCTGAAAAATGAAAAGGTTGATTATCATGACATTTTCCGAAGATGGCGAACATTTGTAGACAAGTAACCACCTATAAAAACCAAAGATGAAAAAACAACAAAAACTATTGAAAGATAATCGATTAAAAGAGAGACACTGAAAATAAAGTTAAAGTAAAGTCAGTTGTAATAAATTTAACTAAGTGAGAAATAAAGACAATATATTGAACCTTTGGAGAAAACTGTGAAGTGTGGAGATTATATTTCAATGAAGAGGAAGCAACCAAAGTTAAATTAATCCGTCTATGATACTAGTATATCGAGGAGTTTGATTAAAGAAGCAGCTTTGCTGTAATCTATAAAACTATTACTCACTGAGTGATGTAATAGGCCCTGATTCATAAATTTGAAGTGCTGAATTTTTTGTGTAATTGTATTAGCAAAGTCGAATTAATTGTAATTGTGATAGATAATAAATATTGAGAATATCGAGGATTTTGTCGTTGTTACCGAAATTTCAAGACACGCTTGGAGTCAGATCGATAATTGATAATACCTAATTTCACCGATTACCCCAACAGAAGCCATAAGTCAAATTTCTGGTGAAAAATACGTCAGAGCTTTGATGATATATCCCAATGATCCACTAATTATTATTTATCGCTATAAAGAGCGAAAGTAAAAAATAACTCTTTAATATTATGTAATCTTTTAAATAATCTTACATTAGAAATAAACATTGTGATAGAAAAATATGAAGCTGCAAATACTCCATTTGGTAATTGCTGCTTTGTGATTCAATATTTAAAAGTTTAAAATTCTTCACTGTTGATCTGACATGATAAATACTTAAATAAATCCGAAGAGTTGTGTTGATAAGATATGGTTCAGATTACAAATAATTTTAATAAGCTCATGGTAGCTAAACTACATTAAGGAGTGATTTTGAGGAATACTGCAAGATAACGCCTGATAAATTGACAAAATATGAACAATTCCTTCTATTTGGAATCATTGAAGATTCACTTTCTTTGTGATTCCAAATTTATCAAAATTTGCGGTAAAATATTTATCAACATGGGTGCGAGTTTTTATGTGCTGGATTTACGCATAAGATTATCTCACATAAAATTCGAAATGCTCGACTTTGCAAATAGAGGTTAATTGTTTATAATTTTGTTCATTTTTTATATTACTTATTTTTAATAAATTGATTATTAATTATTAATAATAATTTATATTATATAAATTAGTAATTACATAATCTGCATTATAATATTCCAGCAATTAACCCTTAGTATGCGGAAAAAAATTTCAAGAAATGTCAGGAAATGAGTCAATTATCCAACATAAATTAAAGTTCAAAATTCAATTGCGAAAATTTTTATTTGTATATGGACAGTTCCTGCTGCATCTATATTCATATTCAAAAAATCAAAGTGAAAAAATTTGGATTTTTTATAGATTTAAATATAGAAAATTAATTACAATATGAAATATACAACATATAAAAAATATACAACTTATAAAAAACATATACATACTGTAACATTCTAATTTTATCTGAAAATAAAATAAAATAAAGTTAAAAATCAATTTTTTCGAAAATCTTTATATTCTAAACTACTTAGAATGATTCTTGATTCAAACATTAGCAACTTCTTTGGTATTTGACTTTTTTATGATAGTGTTTGAAACAGGGCTGAACACATAACGCAGGTTTCCCAATACATTGTTCACAATAGAAAGAAGTTTGCTTTCTTTTGCAAACTCCTTTTCCTTTTTCTTACAAGATGAGGGCATTATACTGAAAACTTGACAGTTGGCTTGATATTTTTTACCATCATACTTTGCAGGAAAATGCCCATTTAACAATATTCGAGTTTTCATCAGATCCTTTATTCGTCTTCTACTTCTGGTAGTTGGTTTTTTTAGATATTCAGCTAATAAACCGTCAATTACATTTTCACGAAATTTTTTTGAGTAATTTTTCGAGAATTTTGTATATTATAGCATATATATATATATCCATTTACTAATGCCTCTTCTATCACACAATGCCATAATGTTTGCTACCATTTTTTGTGCCGCCTATCAAATGGATATGTTGCACAACATTTATCAAATCTGTCGACACCTCCCATGTTCTCATTATAAATTCTTTGAATTTTAGGTTTTATGACTAATCTATGGTCAACATGTTTGGAGCGTAAAGGCACTTCCGTAACACCAGCATTTCCAACAGTAGAAAGCATATTTACCTTTACTGTATCTTGCCAGGCATATGCGAGCATCTTTTCATGTTTATTTTCCCATAAAACTGGAAGGCTTCCATTTTTCATTTTTATTTTCTTCCTTTCGGCAGGTAATTGCTTTCTATTAGCTCAAACAGTCCCACAACCACCAATTTTATCATTCAATTTTTTGTAAAGTTCTACACTTGTGTAAAAATTGTCTGTATAAACTACATGACCTCTACATGACCTTTCATTTTTTTTCCATTCCCAAGTTGCTTTTTTATTTTGTTTTAATATCAATCAGTTCACTTTTGGTTTTTCTATATTTTGTACTTTTTGAATTAATATATTGGAAATTTAATCATCCATAATATACTAAAAAAGTCCATCTTAACCATAATATTTCTGTACTGTAAAGAAAGGGTAAAATTGAATTCTAGGTACAATATTGATTCTTAAGCGAAATACTGAATTAAATGGTGATTTCTTGGTAGCACCATAAATTAAAAATTGTTAAAACAAGTAAATAATTAAATAAATGCTTGCTGTAAAGTAAATATTAAAAAAACTTTCAATTATAAAATTGTTGGGTTATTATTATTGAAAGTTGGTTCCCTCTGATTTCTCTTGTCCTTATCGAATCAAATAAGCAAACCCAACACAGAATAATTTTATTTGCACTTTACCACAGTTACAACTCAATCCGATTTATTTCAATGTTTTGTAGTTATAATTTTACTGATTTATTTGCACCCTTCAACCACCGAATAAATTTGATTATCTTAAGGTAGGTTATCCAATAGATAATCACCCTTTCTGATAGATAACGTTTGACTTTACTTGGGTTTAGACTCTTTTACTGAGCTGACTGGACTACTCGTTTGCTTCAACCACTGGCCATTCCGTGTTTTTCCGTTTTCCTTTTATACTCCTGCTCAGACTGTTTTCAGACAATTGTCAACAACATTTGCTACATTAAAAATTATTAAAAATAATTACTTCCCAGCTGGTTTTAGCCGACATTTGTCAACAATGTTTGCTAGATTACTAAATAACAAATTAGGAAATAATTACCTCTCCATAGATCAGTGGCGCTCATTTAATATTGCTTAGGACAATTTACCCTTTTATATTATTCCGTCTACACGCCGGGTTTTCCTCATCTCTCGGGTTTTCCTCGTCTCTCGGGTTTCACATTACCTCGGACTTCCCATTGACTCGGGCTTCTCATTAGTAATATATTTTTTATATAATTTCTTTTTTTGTCTTATATTATTTTCTAGGGACCCTTCACTAAATTTTTATTATTATTTCTGGACTCGTCTTTCAATTTGGCGTCCAACCATACCAATTTCCCCCGATCAATAATACTTTCAGATTTTTGTAAATTTTTTAATTAATGTTGCACTTTTATCATTTTGGTTTTTTATTGATTTTACTGTGCTTTTATCGTAATACCCTAACAAAATAATCATTTTAAGTTTGCAAACGATTATTTTAGGATCGAAAATTATTTCATTTAATATTTCATTTAATGAAAACTATAATCAGAGAAAATAATTTTTCTGACTGTATATAATGATCTCTTTAAAAATTTAGTCTATGATCGGTCATTGAGTTGGGCTAGAAGCCATATGTAATTAAATTAAATCAATTAAATTAATTAAATAAAATTTGCGATAACTGCAAACAGAAAATATTAGTATGGCTGCTGTACATAGGCACGCACCGCGGACAGAAACCTAAATAAATAAAAACCATCAATTAAAACATAATTAAAAAACATAACAAACTAATTAAAACAAAATTAAATTATAACTCGAAAAAACACCTAAACACAATAAGATAATCAAAGAGACAATTAATTTACAAATCACCTCACAGTCAATAAGAAATCATTTTTCTCATGAGTGGAACTAATACAAATAGCGGTAGTCGTCACCCTCTGAGATATTATGAAAATTTTTCACTTCCGTTGAACTTGTGGTCTCAATGGACCATAAATCATCAACATATTATATTTTCAGTTGTTTTCTTCGGAACAATCGTGTGTAACAAAATAAAGAGAAAAAAGTACTAAAAACCAACTGAAAGTCTTACGATATGTCACACGCAAAAAATAAAACTAATCTACCTAGAATACCAAAGTTACCGAAGCAGGCAGCAATAGTCGAGCCACCGACAGAAACACCTTTATATGAAACCTGATATCATCGTATCTAAGCGAAATATGATAAATTAAAGGGAACTTAGTTTACCCTAAAACAAGCGAAATCTTTACAACAGAAGATCCATCAACTAAGCAGAGCTCGTGACGATCTCATCATTGAGAGCCTGGTACAATGTATTCTAATTACTAAATAAAACTCAACTCTTCGTCTAGTCTTCATCGGGAGAGAGCTGAAGGTACGAATGTTTAGCCGAGCTATGACCCTCGATGCAAATATCATTCCTGCTCATCATTCGTCTGAGCTTCATATGCAATCGCCATCTAAAACCGAAAAATCGAACCAAAATACAATACCCGGAAAGAATCGACGGCGTTGGGAGAAGCGCTGAGCAGATAATGACTTGCTTATGGCCAACTGAGCCGAAATTTTTAAAAATGCACATAGAGGAAGTGTCATGCCATCCGTTTGTAAATGAGAACTCAAACATCCACATCGATTTCACTGTCAGAAGCTTAAAGCATGTAATTATAGATAACCATTGTTATAGAAAACCTGGCCAATATATCTGCCACCACATGACCATTGAAGATTAAAGAAAAAGAAAAATCCTAAATCTCAGGGTAAAAGACATTACCTAACGAATACCAAGACCAAAAAGGCCTCTCACGAACAATCGCTAAATTTTGATTGAGTTCTTTGCAAAAAAAAATTTCTTTTGTTTTGCTCATGTCGCTATAGTTAATTTACATTAAAATCACATAAATTATATTTCATTGGGTTTGTAAACGTAGATTTAAATAACATGTCTTGGTAATAAATTTTGGTAATAATTTAATTTTGTATTTTGATAGAGTAATTTGGTAACCAAGATAGTTTATAAATTGAGGTAGTGTAATTAAACAAAACAATATAATTTTTTTCGTATTCGCAGTTAAAGCCATTAAACGCGAGAGTCGCGTTGGTGCCGAAAGAGGGTTATCCATTAAATCGGTTTACAGTAAAATACACAAGTAATTCGCCAATTAGGTGTGTTTGTTAATAGCAAAGTGAGGTAAGATAAGCGTTTTATCGGCCGTAAAGAACCCACTAAGAAAGATAATATAGGGAGTCCTTGTGATAGTGCTTACATGCCTATAGGTTTTCGACCATTGTGGACAGTACAAACTTGAGTTTCCCATGGACACACAGAGGTAAAGAAGAAATAGTTACGAGATGTACAGGTGTAATCATCAAAGGGACCCTAGCAGAGCGAAGGTTATATGAATTACCCCCCGTATACCAACTATTGCCTAAAATCAGTCGACGTGCGCTGATATTACAGAGTACACACAACCAAATTTAGCCAAATGGAGACTCATTGACACTTTTTTAAAAAGATGCGTGTATTATGTTCGGTTTCTTGAAATTTGTACAATGAGTGTGAAAAAAATCATTTTTCTGGAAGCTAAATCAAACATGGAACACAAATACTAACCTTCTATTAATAGATGAGTAAGTAAAATTGTGTTTAAGGTCGATCCTTTGAGATTTGTTAGTTTGAATCATATTATTGATTATTTTGTGCGAAATCAATATTTCAGCGCAAATGCATGTTATTAATGTTTTTCTAATGAAAATACTTTGTAATTTCATCAATTAAATGACAGTAGGAAATTTTGCAATAGACTGTTAAAAGTGTTTACATGAAGAAATGTTCATACTTGTTATAAAATATTAAAGTTGCTTGATTCTTACTTAAATTCATAAGTGCATTATCAATTTTTGAGTGCTTAAGAGTGGAATCAAGTGCATTTAAATGAAAAAACGGTTTTAAATGCAAATATCATGAAATCCTTGTTGATTCATATTTGGCACTTGATTATCAAACTTTTATAAATTTCCAAATAACCTAATTTAAAGATTTTACCCAAATATATCTTGTTTCACTCAAAAATATGTTCCTCACAACATATTTGTAATTTATTAATCATAAAAATTATTTAAAAAATTGTTTTTATTTGCAAATATAAAAGTCATTAAATGATCTATTCTTAAAATATCTAAAATCTTAAAATTTCATAAATAAAAAATATTTTTCTAAATTTAATTGAAGGAAAACATTAATTATACAAGGCATTCCCTAATTTCTAAATTAGATTTTAGTGATTTAGTTTTAATTTAAATTAAATTTTCTGTAATTTGAAAATTTTCAAAAACAAAATATTATTATATATTATTTTTACCTAGATATGATATAAAATCTGACAAACATTGAATAAAAAATTAAACTTAAAATACTTTTTTTGTTTTCATTTAAACAAATGATCAACAGCTGGTTATCCTCGACTTATATATAGAAAAATTGCGTTTTCAACATACTGTTAACATTTATCTTTTCTCTGTCTTACCCATTTTATAGATTTGGATTCTAATCAAGGGCGTATGTAAAAAAAGATTTCGGGGAGGGGATTCTTAAAATAAATTTTCATTAAACTGTTTTATTGATTTTGTATATTTTTTTATTGCACATATAAATTATAAACTATAAAAATCTTATATAATTACAAGATTTTTCCTAAATAAATGAGAAATGCTTTGACATATCATTATTAGTATACATTAGTTTAAAAATTGACAATTTAAATCTTATTCACTTTAATAATAACCATTAAACTTTTAGCCGCCATAGATCATAGGTAAACCATCATTTGAGTTGTTCATTTTTATTTTGCTTTACAAATCACAACACTTTAATATAAAATTTGGTTAAATAAAACAAGGTATACGTATATGCATTGAACTTTATATGGAAACCCCGCTTAGCAAATTGGAAACTATAAAAATATTGCTAAATTTATCGACTTTTTCTTTTACAGATTATTCGATATATAAAAATTGAATTACCGGTTTAAAGGTAAGAGATTAATGTTTCAATGATTTTATAATATTAAAAATTTCAAAAATCTACAGAGCACAAATAACATATGCTACGAAACTGTCATTTTCTGTACGATGTACAGTGGCTTTCAAACCCAAGAAGCATATAAACATGAATTAGGATTTTTTATTTACCAAATTAAATTAAATTAACCAAATTAAAGTTACCGGTAAATTACAAAAATTTACCTTCATATAGTGAAATAAAATTACAGTTTACAGTATGCTTTAATCTTATTTAATACAATTTTCACCCAACACAAAACTAGTTTTTAATTTTTGTTCGCTTTGAAATTTTGGGTGGATTTATCCCCCTAATCCACCCTGCGCATGCCCATAATTTTAATGATAATTTATTATTATTTATTGTTCCTCTCAAAATACACACAAATACATTTTCACATTTGGGTTTCTTTCAATTTTTATTTTAAAATTCCAAAATATCAAAGTTTTTGAATATAAATATTTTTAAAAGTTTGCTTGGTTTTATATTTTAAAGCCTTTATTAATTTTAAAATTTTCTTACGAATAGTTGCGATGTTAATCAACATATAAACAAAAGTTTGAAATAAAATTGACGAATGCTTTGATTATTTTATTAGACTTTTCTGGCTATATGTTCAGACTCGTCAAACCATGTTTTTGATTCAATGAGAAATTACAATTTAATATAGTATTTAATAAATAGAATTAACATATAAATGACAAAGATATAAATAATAAGAAACGCTTTTTTAATTATTTTTAGTTTTTATTTAATTAATAACAAAAATTATTTCAAAATTTGTTAAGTAGCATTTTATAAAAAATAACAGTTTATTTCCACGAATTTTGCAACTGCTTGAGATGCAGATTTTCTGTCCAAATTTGCATGGATTCTTTTAATATTTTAGATTATCACTTTATTTGCGTCATAATATTTTTTCCAACATTATGCGTGCCAGGAGCTAAATTGCTTGGGTACCACTGCTCTTAAGGAACAAAACTTATAGATATATTTTTTGACAGATTCACTGTGAGAAACAGAAAAGTATAAAAAACTGGCTTAATATAAAAAATTTTCAAGGTCATATTATAAATTAATTAATTATTTGAAAAAATAATCAAAATATTTCTAAAAACCACAAAACCAATTATTTATCAATTAAAATTTTTATAACAAATACTATTAATAAATAAATTTTAAACAAAAAACAGGGTCTAGAAAATTTAAAATGCTTTTTGATTTTTTAAATGAAACATCAATCTTATACTAAATTTTAAATCATCTTTCTGTAATGGTGAAAATATGGACAAATTCATACTTCAGAATAAATGTTTAAAAGCTGTATGAAATTTGATAGCGACTTAAGTGTTGTTTCATTCTAGATTTAATTAAAAAGAAATCAATTAACAATGTCAATGCTTTATTTTATTACGGAATAAAATTATTAGCGAAACTACCACAACGTAATATCATAGTTTGAAACTATTATGCAATGGTGTCAAACTCATTACTAAAAGATATAGCGTTTATCATTCATCTCAATCAGCGATGGGAGAACTATGGCCCGAGATAGTTTTCAAATTGGCACGCGATATTAATAATTTAATTTGTAGAGTTTATTCTAACTTTTATTGTATTTGATATTATATGCCTAAAGTCTAAAATCTTTATTAACTAAATCACATTTAAGTTTGATCTGCTTTTATGGCCTTTTCACTTAGTAGTTCCCCTTTCACTGATATAAGCTAAAAAAATTATGGAAGTGATATTGCAAAATTAACATTGAGGTTTGGAATTGACACCATTTAAGAAAATTAGAGTAAAAATGTATTTGAGTTGAAACTTTGCCCTACATTTAGTAAAACTAATTAATATATTAAAATTTTCATTACTTAGAAATGTCAGTCTTATTCAATTTTCTGTCATATTCCGACTCTTGTGATTTCCCAAGAGGTGTAACAATTATTTTTATTCACAATAAGAAATTAATTACTGATAACTTGAAAATAATTAACTATTTTTTAGATGATATGAAAAATAATATTTATTAATCAAAACTTTTAATCTATATTTTAATTACTTTGTATAATCATCATTTATTTCACAAAATAACGTTGTTTTAATAGTGATTTAATTGACAAGGTCATTTTAAGAATACATGTATGCACTTGACTTAGGTCGGATTACCGTAATCAGAGGTTCCCGATGCTAAATTAAAGAAAAGCAATTTTGAATATTTTTTTATTTTATCAATTTTTCATTTGGGAAAATATTTGACTCATTTGAAAAAGCATAAATAAATCTTTAAAATTTTTTCAATTTATTTACGGTTTTATATTAGAAAAATTAAATAAATTATTTAGGGACCCGGGCGAGAGCTCAATGTTTAATCCACCCAATCTGGATTAAAATTTTTTTAAAAGACACAAGGCATATGACATAAATTTGACATGTAACAAAATCGCTATCAGTATAAAAATTGCGTTCATTTTATATGGAGGTGGCTTTATAATTGAGTTTTTTTGGAGTTCTCTTCCCAATTGTTTCAAATATATTGAATTCTTTAGTTAGAACAGTATATTAATCTTCATCGGGTTTCTTTATAAAATCTTTTCACTTTCGGCAAATCACATTCATATTTAGTTGCGTTTGGTTTAAGAATGAAGATATGGTCCACATTAGAAAGCCTTGTATTTGGTTATTTAGCGAGTCGGTCAATCTCTAACTCTTCGTGTCACTTTTAAAAATTAAAATTCAAAACCCAACACAGAACGGGTTTATTGATTTTCAACACAGGGTCACAAATAATTTCAATATATCGTCAAGGCAGATTGCCCGATCGGGTCATCACCTTGTTTAGAACGTTAAGTTATTTAATTTTATAACCAAAGTTTATTTCTTTTGCTTCACTGACCTCCACTCGTTTTCTTACTAATTTTCTTATAATAATTCTTATTCGTATAATTCTTTTCGATTAACTGGCAATACCTCTCTGAATGTCCAACCATTATTCCAGAAATTTTGTCGTCATTGCCTTCAAATACACAATTTGGTCGGCTGTCTCTTAGAGTAATTAATCAAATTTTTTTTCTTGACTTTCTGGGTTTCCTATTGACTCGAGGTTTTTCATTATCTTGTGTTTTACATCCGAAGATTAATTAATTATAATTAGTGTTGGCGAATGGGGTTGGTTTTTATTTATTTTTTCTAGGGTTTTTGTGCATCTACCCCCCTAAACGCCATCACGATTATTATTCTATCCCTCCTATGTACCCATGGTGAATGCCATGTTGGTAATGTACATAAGGGTTGAAAATTCATGAGCAGGTGAGCTCCATTGCTAGAACTACTTCTCATGATATTCTCATTTTCGGTTATTGACTGCCGATAGAAGGTCTTACGTCTTTCTCTTTCTATATCCTGGTCCTTACTCGTCTATTCCTACAATTTCCATACTTATTCATCATTTTTACCCATTATTTATAGATGTATCCTTCAAAAATTTGGGCAGCGTTCCTCCCTTATTTTTTGGTAAATTTTCTATTTCATTTGTTTAATCACGGAATCGACTACATTTGTCCTAGTTTACCTTTATATTTCCTTATATTAAAAATTTGATTAGCAGTTCTTTAACTCCCGGTACATTTCCCATGATTTTAAGTAATTACAACCCTCTGCGATCACTTCAATAAACGCTACTCTCTTCTGTCAGGTCATATCATTCAACTATTGGGAAAATGCTTTCAAATTTACATTTCTGAACTATCCTATCCTTTCCTACTTGATTTTTCATTAATTTTCCGTAAATATTTTAAATTTCCCCTACAAAACTTTATTCCCACTTAAATAAAGTCGCACTTCCCGAATTTTATTCCGACTCGCTTCGGCCACATTTTCAGCAGCCGCCTCGAGTATACAACGGCGCCCTGCGTAGCGGTCCTGTGCATAATCGCCAGAACCGACTGCGAACTGCCGAGGGGTTCACGAGGCACGACCCACGAGCTCAACTAAGGGTTTTCACCCACTAGCCGGCACACGGTCCGTCCCATGAACCATCTATTTAAATACTTAGTATAAATAAGATTTTAGGGGGATTTGTCAATGGCACCAAAAGATTCCACGACCATCCAGAATAAAATCAAAGTAACAAGACTTCGAAATATATATTTATACAAAAAAATAATAGTACATACAATCCACAGTCATGCAACCAGATTTGAAAAATTGGCATAAATTGGCATACAAAATTTGGTCTAAGAATGATTACCTGCTAGTTTAAAAATGTTTAAAAATTTTTCTAGTAGTCACCTGACTGAAAAAATGTCTAAGACAGTCTAAAAATTGTGAAAATGACTGCCGTACACATAGTATTTTTGTGCCTGTGTGCGACCAATGGGCGATTTTTCGCCATTTTTAGGGCTTTTTAATTATTTTATTTATTTCAAAATATTTTTGTAATTTTTTATATATTTTTCTTTATTTTTTGATATATTAATATTTTATTGTTGGATTTTATTTTTATTATTATTTTCTTAAAATATTATTTTTAAACCCCAATATTTTGTTTTCTGGTCGCCTCTTCTGCCTGTGTTTTTTCTAAACCTTATTTTGCAAGGTTTTGGCAGTTTATTTTATTTTTCGTATGTTTCTTTCTGCATCTGTAGACATTTTTCCGAATTTTAATTAATTATTTGTTTTATTTAATTTTTGTTATATTTTTAATTTGTTTTAATTAATATGTTTTTATTTTATTTTTGATATCTTCTTGCGGTAAGTGCTTATGTTACAGCAGCCATATTGACAATTTCCAAACGACATTAATTATTTTGTTTTAACTTATACAATTTTCACCTTTTTGTTTAAATTGGTTTTGTAATTTTTGTTTTAATTTTTGCTCTGAGCCCAACATTAGTTTGATTTTCCTTACAGTTATCCCTGTAGGATCCTTGCTAAATTTTTTTATAATATTTTGGCTTGTCATTAGATTTCACGTTCAATTATACTCGTTTTCCTCGATCAATATTAATTTTCAAATTTTTATAAATTTTAATTAACTGTTGTACTTTAATTATTTTTTGGTGTTTTTCATCATTTTTGATTGTCCGTGGTTTTATTATTTTTTCTATTATTTTATATCAAACTGAACAGTTTTTAATAAAATAGCTTTAGCTGTTCCATAAATATTCGTTTTTGTTAATATCTAACATTTCTATTTGTTGATGTTGCCTGGTACTACTATCAGGATTCTGACGAAATTTTTTAAGAAATACTAACCTTTTGTTTCGTATCTCATTTTTAACAACCCCGAAATGTTTTCAACTTGATTCTGAATTCATTTAAACCAATTATAAAAAAAATTTAAATGAACTTTCTACTGTTACCAATGTGGCATCCACTATACTAAGACTTTCCCCATTCAGTCTCGTCAGTTTTAATGTTTCTAATCCAACTAAAGCAGTCTCAAAGTAGTATATATTCTGCAGACCTAAGCTTTCGGGGCCCGATACACACATAAACGGCGTCATAAGCCAACATACACCCACGCTTTCTTTGGATACACTCACGCATAACTGTTATAAATTAAAATAAATTAAAAACAGTTGAAATAAGTGGTTAGTGCTGTAAATGAGAATATATTGTTAGTGAAATAAGTGCTGGGGGGCCCTTCAAGCAGGCAGTCTGCAGAATATATACTACTCTAAAACTGAAATAAATAAAGAAATCTGTTCTAATTAGAAATAAATATTATTGAATGAAAACTGGAAATAAATATTATTGAAAGAAAACTAGAAATTGTAAAAATTGTTTTACAAAGAAAACAACGAAAACTAGAAATAATGCAATCTAATGCAATCTAATGCATTAATTGCTTAACATTATAATATCGTTATAAAAATTGAACACGAAAAAAACTTGAAATGATTTAAAATGAAATAATAAAAATGAAGAATGATTTCGATTTAATTGTTATTTATAATGATGATGATAATCGTTCATATATTGATTTAGATAAAGATTGGGATGTAAAAGGTTTAATTGATCAAAATTCAAAATGGATGAAATAAAATATCTAATAAAAATTGAAATATGAAATCAAATCGTAAATATTGTGAAACATAAAAAATATATTTTCATAAAAACCATATATGTAAACATATTAAAACAAAAAAACATTTAAAAAATCTAAAAAAAGAAGGAGATTTACAACAATTAAGTTCAAAATTACCTGATTTTCCATGGTCAAAACATCCTGGTCAACATCATTTACCAAAATATTAATATTTGGGTCAATTTGCCTTAAGTGTGTTTTAAAAAGAACATGTTAGTGTTCTATATTCATAATAAAATAATGTTCAATAAAAATATCTTTGAAAACATTAAAAAAAAATTAAATAAATAAAAAAAATTAAATAAATCTTACAAAACAATCAAGCTTAAAGGAAAATATTATTTAGTTGGTACTTGTAAAGAATGTGAAAAAATAGAAAGTAAGATAAGAGAAGAAAAATATAATGGAAACGTTTATTAGGAATAAGAAATTTTGAAACTAGTTCGTTAACTAAAAAATGTAAAACTTGTAAAATTGGAAAAAAAATAATGAATTTAATAAAAGATTAAAAAGAGATTATTATGTTTATAATTCAAACTGTAAAGAATGCCAATTAAAATATGCTAAGTAAATTCATTATCCTAAGTATTATCCAAAAAATAAACAGAAAATATTAGAATACCAGAAACTTTATGCTCAAAATAATAAAGATAAAATTTATGAGCAAGCCAATAAAAAATATAATGAAAATCCAAAAGTTCAATTAGCTAATCATTTACGTGGAGGAATTAGAAGAGCATTAATACAAAATAAAGAAAGTCAAACACTAACGAAATATTTAGGATATTCAATAGATTATTTTTATCAATGAATTGAATTAAAATTTTATGATGGAATGACTTGGACAAATCAAGGTTTTTATTGGCATGTAGATCATACATTACCAATTTCTAGTTTTTGTTTTGAAGATGAAGAACAAATAAAAAGATGTTTTAATTGGATACATTTAAGACCTTTAAGAGCAGAAAAGAATTTATCAAAGTTGAATAAAATAATTTTAAAAGAATATTAAATCTCATTATTTTATGAACTTAGTAAATGCAACACCTTCAAATTTCGGCAAACTCCTAAAATCTTCATTCACCACTTTATTAGAGAAATTTAATAAACGAAATCGGGTAATGACCGATCTCAATGGTAGAAGCAATGAAGAATTTATTGAAAATCCGCAGCACGTCTTCTAAGTTCGTTATGATAAGAATATGGAGATTGTTCAGAGACTAAATGTTGGTGGGGATGAAAAGTCTAATCAACTTTAATGATTCCTTAAGATATAGTCCGGCTCTCTTGGAAACTTGAGAGATATTCCACCAGGAACTAATTTAAATATTCGACTTGATAAAAACGATATTCCAAAACCAGGAGAAGAACCAATAAATCGCCTTGACGAATCTGCCCTATGCCATGATATTGTATACCGTAATGAAAATCTAAGAGATCGTCAAAAAGGAGATATTGATTTAATTCAGGATTTAAATGAAATTCCAGCACCAACATTTGGAGAAAGATTTTCAAGAGCTATTGCAAAAGGTGCAATGAAAGCTAAGATCGCCCTTGGCGGAGGACAATTCCTGATAATCAAAGCCCGACAATGTTAGCGAATGAATTACATAAAGAATATCGAAATAATAAAAAATATTTAAAGAAAAGTTTTTAAAAAGGATGACATTTGGTCAGCAGATTTAATTGAAACTGTTAATTCTAAAAATAATACTAACTTTAAATATATTTTAACAATTATAGATTTATATACTAGATATGCTTGGGCTATTCCTCTACTTAATAGAAAAAGCTGAAACAATTAAAGAGGCATTCGAATCAATGTTTGAATCTAATCCAAATCGTATTCCTAATAAATTACATGTTGATAATGGTAAAGAATTTTATAATAAATTATTCCAGGAGTTTTTAGATGAAAATGATATAAAATGTATTCAACATTCAATCAGCCAGATGAAAGAACACAAGGGACATCACATAATCCTATTATTGAGCGATTTAATAGAACACTTAAATTTGTAATGTATAAAAAATTTACAGAATGAGGAAATCATATTTGGATTGATTTAATTGCTGATTTAATTTCTTTTTATAATAATAAAATTCATCGATCAATAAAAACAAGTCCAATGGAAGCAAGTAAGAATCAAGATTTAATCAAAGAAATTACAAATGAAAATAATAATGCAAATGAATTTATGAATGATGAAAAACAAAAATTCAATATTGGAGACCGGGTAAGAATATTCAAGGGGAAAAATAAGTTTGAAAAACGAATAACACATTCATGGAGTAAAAAAAACCTTTGTAATAAAATAAGTTTATAATACTAGACCAATTACTTATAAGATATATGATTTAAAAGGAGAAGAAATTCTAGGAAGAATGTATCAAAGAGAATTACAGAAAACTAGTTTTTATTGATCAATGAATTTCTTCTGGTTTTGTATTAAGAGCTTTCCGTAAAAAATTTCTATTATTCTCATCATCATTGTTCGATGAAGTTAATAAAGCTTCAACTAATCCTTGCCCGCGTTTTGGATTTAAAAATATTCCATTACCAATATTTTAAATTTTTTTTATTTTGAAATTCAAATTCAAAAACCATTTTGTAATCTAAAAAATGAATAATATTGAGGAAGATAATAAATTTCAATTAAAATTAAAAGCTATTATTGATTCAAATAAACCTAAATGTGATAAATATAAAGATAAAAAAATATATATAACAAAAAAAATCAAACAAATAAAAGATTTAGAAAGTAAACAAGGAGGAATTCTTCATTAAGCTGCATTATTACCATTAATTTTTGGTTGAATAACTGTGGCTACAGGTGCATCTGCAGGTATTTCAACAGTTGTAAAAATGTAAAAGAATCTTAAAAAATAGATGAAGAAAAAGAAAAATCCAAATCAGAAACTGAATTTATTAAATCAAAAACAAATAGTGGTTCAGGAATTTATTTAGATAATTTTCAATCCAAAGCACTTACGAAATATTTACGTTCTATAAATTCTATAAATGAAGAATTAAGAACTAATTTGAAAATGTTAGGAAAACAAAATTTAAAAATTGATATCGATAAAAAAGGAAATGAGATATACTTAATTCCAATTGAGTAAAATAGATGAAATCTTACCAATTGGGAATAATAATTTAACTAAATTTATTCATAATAAAATCTTACTAAATTCATTCCGTATGTTAATTATTGGTTCATCTGGATGCGGCAAAAGGGTTTTATTATTAAAAATGTTATTATACCCTTCTTATTTAGATTATAATAATTTGATTATATTTTGTAAAACAATTCATCAACCTGAATTTCAATTATTATATCATGGATTTAACCACTTGCGCTATATTGACGTGCCAGGCACGCCTTGATGATTTTTTTCAAAACAGCAAGTGACGTGTATACCACGTCGGTAGCATTTGTCGCAAAAAATAAAACGACGTGTGTGCAACGTCGGCTGACAGACGTAACGTCATTATTCGAACTGCAATTATAAAGTTACGATACTTTACATATATAGTAGAGCGCGGACCAGTTACCGAAAATTAAATCATAGCGCAAGTGGTTAAAAATCATTTAAGTAAATCAGTCATCCTCAATATTTTTAAAAACCAAGATAAAATCCCATATAATCTATCAATAAGTGATTTATGTGAATCATTTCCTAGTGATAACACCGATATAACAATAACAATGAGTAATAAATTTTCCGATATAATTCCATGTGAAAATCTAAATAAATCAAAAAAGAATTTAATTGTATTTGATGATTGCATTAATGATAAAAACCAAGAAGTAATGGAATCATATTTTACAAGAGGAAGACATACAAATTGTTGTTGTTACATTATCATATTTCAAGATAAATGATGCTGGTTTCCCTGGTTATGTGTGTCCAGAATGTCTCACAATAACATCTGGTAGATGGTCAATGTTTTTACAACAAAACGGGCATCACCTCAGACAATTCAGAGAATCGAAAAGTATTATAGTTGTCAAAAGTAAGTGTATGTATAATATAACTAACTATTAACCTTTTTTAGTATTGTCAAATAGGACAACCCTTCAAGACACTTTACATATTGATAAATATGATACAAGTAATCTTTTGATCATTTTTAATGATTTTTAAATTATTAACTGTTAGATACTTTTATTATTCAAGATTCAAGATCGAGTAATGAAAGAAATGAATATAAAAATGGTAATTTTTTACTTTTATTTAAATTATTAATTATTTTTAATTTAGATGATTTAAATATTCACATTGAAAACATAGATGATAGAATATTTTATGAAACAAATTATGACGAACTTGAAAATATCTCTACTGTGAATGTTAAATGTGAGTTTTTAGTTATTACAATCAGAATTATTTAACTTTTTTCATGTTTCAGGTAATCTTTATCCGAAGTATTGTCAATCTACAAGCCATGATAACAACTGCCACAATAAAATGAATCGATATTATCAAGTGAATAATTATTATATATGTCCTGTATGCCAGACCCAAACCTCTGACCCGTACCTTAAATTTTATAATGACCATAAAAATCACTTGACTCAATTTTATACGGATAAAAAATCATTGTTTAAACACAGTTTGAAACGAAAAAGCACCATAAAATCTGAAATACTTGAAAAAATATTTATTAAAGATGATTTACAAATTGGACTAGGGTTAAGTGACATTATTGTTGAACCAGAAATTGAATATGATTTACTACGCTCACATCGAATTATAAAAGTGAACATCGGAAGATATAATGTTAAGGAAATAGTTCTTCCATCTTCTCTTTTGGAAAAATTAAAAATTACATTAAATGAAATGAAACTTCCAAAAGTTCAATTTGGAGTCCAAGTAGAATTTGAAAAAGATGGAGAATTCAAAGTAGTTAGTATATCAAATCGCGCTGCTTCAATGACTACAACTTTTCTTGATGAGGGTATAAAGAATATAAATGAAAAGATTGTTGAATAAACAGAATTAGGAAGTAGTTGGAAAATAAACCGAATAATAGAAGTAAATTTCAAGGTAACCAAAGTTTCGAATATATCTAGGTTATCTGGACATAGTTATATTCCAACACCTAAAGCTCTAATAGGTAAAAAGGCAATAGTTAACGTACAAAATACCGATAATTTATGTTTCATATATAGTGTTTTGGCTGCATTGAAATATGATAAAATCAAGAAACATAGAGATAGACCAAGAAAATATTTACCGTATATAAATGACTTGGTATACGATCCTAACGATATGCCAATGAAACTGTGTAATATTGCAACTTCTGAAAAGAAAAATCCTGGTTTAGCAATTAATGTAATGATTTATAATAACGAAAATTTTGAGGATAGAGAAGAACTTATAATGAAGCATCCATATTTAAATATAATTCACCGAACAAAAGTAACTGGAGTGGATCCAATTTATTTATTATTGATAAAGGAGGGTGAAAAATATCATTATACAGCAGTAACTAATTTACAATCCTTGATGAATTGTCATAAAAACAATGATTGTAATGTTCGAATTTGTTGCAAATGGTGTAAAAATTGTTTAAATGGATTTCGTAAGCCAAAATCCTTTGAAAAACACCAAGAGTTATGTAAGAAAAATCAGTTGGGTACTACGCTATATACATTACCAAAAGATAAAGATAAATGTTTGGAGTTCAAAAACTGGTCAAAAACGATGACACCTCCTTTCGTTATCTATGCAGATTTTGAATCAATTTACCAAAAGATGACATTTATTTTCAAAAACATTTGCCAATTTCTGCTGGACTCTTATTAATCAACAACTTCACTGGAATGACAAGTTACCATCAATTCATTGGTCAAAACTGCGTTTATGAATTTTTGAAGAAGGTTTCAGATATAGGAACAAACATTGTGTTACCATATTATAATGAAAATGGGAAAAAGCTAATGTTACCACTTACTTTTGACGAAGAATATTCATTTCATAATTGTGAATATTGTTATTTGTGTAATAAGAACATAGTAGATAAGGTTAGAGACCATGACCATTTTACAGGAAAATATATTGGTCCAGCATGTAAAAGTTGTAATGTTAATAGGAGCATCAAAGAATTATTACCTGTAGTGTTTCATAATTTACGTGGGTATGACTTACATCATATTCTTAAGTATGGAATAAATCAATTTCCAAATTGGAACTTATCGTGTATTCCAATTAGTAGTGAAAAGTTCTTATCCCTTATGGTATATGTTGGTAAGCTAAGAATACGTTTTATCGACTCTTACCAGTTTGTTAATGACTCATTAGTTAGGGCTGTGAAAACTTTGACTAGTTTACAATTAACAAATCTGTTTTTACTGGTACCATTGTTAATGAAAAAGGTATTTTTCCGTACAACTTTGCCACTAGTTTAGAGGTCCTTGAAAATACTTATGAACTGCCTCCAATCTGGGAAGTAGTGAGTGAAGTTGAATATAAGAAAGCTCAATTAATTTGGACTGAAACTAAATGTGTAAATTTACTTGACTATATGATGATATACTTGAAACTCGATTGCTTTCTTTTAGCTGACTTTTCCCAACAATTTCGGGCGAAATCTATAGCTCTTTATAGTTTAGAGCCTTTAAATTATTTGATATTCCTGGAATGTCTTGGAGTTCTGCGTTAATAACTTTAGATAAACCCATTGAGCTGTTGCAATACATGGAAATTTATAATTTCTATGAGGGTGGTATTCGTGGAGGTCTTACTTTTGTTAATAAACACTTTGTAAAAACTGATGAAACCAATGAGTTGCTTTATATAGATATTAATAATTTATACGGTTGGGCTTTAAGTCAACTTTTACCTTGTGGCAAATTCAGTTGGATACACGATGGTTTTGATTCAATATTGTTAGATTGTTTTTCTTTAAATCTTGAATCTTTGTCGTATGGGTATACTCTTGAACTAAATCTTGAAATTCCTTCTGATCTTCACGATAAGTTAGACGACTTTCTTATTGCTGCTAAGAAAATTAAGCCTGAGGGATCTAAGGTTGACAAATTGTTATTGACTCATTACCCAAAAAAGAATTATGTGATTCATTGGCGTTTACTAAAATTATACTTGTCTCTTGGTGTTAAGGTTACTCATGTAAATCGAGCTGTAAGATTCAAACAGTCTCCTATTTTTAAAAACTACATTGATACCAATACAGAGTTAAGAGCAAAAAGTACAAACACGCTAGATAAAAATTATTATAAGTTGTTAAATAATAGTTTGTATGGTAAAACTGTCGAAAACCTGAAAAAAAATGAATTTAAGATTATGTAATACAGAAAAGAAGATGATTATATATGCTTCTAAACCAACTTTTCAAAGAAGTATCAAAATTGCTGATGACTTAATTGCTGCTTTGTTAAATCCAGACTCGTTATGCTTAGATCGACCGAGTTATATTGGACAATCGGTACTTGATTTGTCCAAACTTCGAATGTACGAGCTACAGTATAAGGACTTGGAAAAATACCGACGACAATTTAATTGTGAGATTAATATAGTCGCTGGAGATACAGACTCTTTCTTCTTGTAGATTAAAAATTGTAAACTAGATATTCTTTTGTCTGAAATGGTTAAGGATAATCTTTTGGATACATCTAATTATCCATCTACTCATCCACTTTATTCTAAAAAACTTGATTCGGTCATTGGAAAATTTAAGGATGAAAGCAAGGGAGAAGGTTATGATGAATGGGTATTCCTTAGACCCAAATGCTATAGTTTACTAGGAAATTCAAAATGCCTAAAAGTTAAGGGAGTCACATTGAAGGACATAACGTTAACTCATAAATCTTATGAGGGCTGTTACGAGAAAAACTCCACCTTTTCTGTACCTCAATTTTGTATTGGTACAAACAATCACCAACTTTATAGTTTTAAAACTTCAAAGGTTGCACTAACAAACAAAGAGGGTAAAAGGGTTTGGGTAGAAAAGAATGTAAGCCTGGCATACGGTCATTATATGATTGAGACTGACAATGAATAAAAATAATAATTTTCCACATGATTATCCAACAGCACATCCAACAGTCTATCAAACAGATCATCCAACAGCTCAGCCAACTGTTTATTAAATTAATAAATGTATACATATATACATTCTTGTTCTTATTCATTATTTTGTAATTGTTTATGTTTACATTATATTTTAGTTTGTTTTGTTTTTGTTAGGGGAGGTACCAAAAAGTGGGCCAGATGGGACACATCTACCTACTATTACTTTAAAATAAATAACGTAAAAGATGGTGAATTTCATAAATTTATGTACTAAGTAATGTGATAGTTATTTCTTTAAATTCAGTTTAGTTCGAAGAGAACTTTTGTAAAGGAGGAGAATCCTAATTTGAGGTGAACAGAATAAGTGGAGGGAAAGTTGGAAAATAAATGGATCCTGTTCTAGAATCTGAAAAATAGAAATGAAAAGTGAGAAATTGAAAATAAATAAAATAACGAAAATCGATAAAATGAAAAAATAAAAAACGACAAGACCGTTATTAATTAAGAAGTGCAAAATGAAAATGAAAAAGCAACTAACTACAAAATGAAAATGTTATTTTCTTATCTCAATGTTTGAACTGAAAAAATCAGAAAAATAAAAATGGAAAATTGTATAAAAAGTGATTATCTTGATAACTATAAGAGTAAGCAGCAGAATCGAGTATGGCCAAAGGGAATTGCAAACAATCATCTTTATGTGCCATTGGATAAATGTGTATTAAAGGGAAGTACAAATTGGATTCATGACAGAAAAACCTAATAAAGAAATTAATCTGGAAATATTAAATTCAACAGTTAAAACAGTACAAAAGAAGTGAGAATGAGCAACAAGTGCATACAAAAGTGAAACGAGTAAAGTAAAAAGAAACCAGAGATTATTATAGAAAATATATTGTTAGATTCCCACAAATTGGAACTAAACACTTTATTTATCAGAATTAACAATTTCGGGTAAACTGCGTTTGAATTTCAAGTAAGAAATATTGTCCTCATATTATCTCAAACAAAAATCAAATTAATAAAAGAAAAGGAAATAGAAACAAACTGGAAATTCCAAATCTATAGGACAAGATTCCAATCCACTTTCCTCAATTAAATTATTATTAGAGTTTTCCGTTGTTTTATGAAATTACAGGTGTATTTGTCATTCACATTTTGTTAAAATGGCAATTATTAGAGTTCTTTTATTGTATCACGATTGCATACATGCATAAAAAATATTCATCTCAGCTGTCCCGAGACAGATAGTTTTAACGGAGATTCTACTGGGCTCGACAATCCTCAGATAAAATCTTTTAACATCCACATTTATGCGTAAATTTAAACAAAAATATTTTACTTATAATTTCAACTTAACCAATGTATCAATATTGTATGTTTATTATTAAACTACCAAATTCTTTATTTGAAATTTTAAAATTTATTACATAAAAGTAAATGAAAACTCAGATCATTTCCGTACTTATTTCGCAATTTATTATAGAATATTTATTGTTTAAATTATTTTGGTTTTGTTTAAATTTATTTGATTTATTTTAATTCATTAATTATTAGATTTAATATGTCCTTAAACGTAAACCCCGAAGTAGAAGACTCTTATTATCGTTATAAGATGCCCAAACTTATGACGAAAATAGAAGGCAAAGGAAATGGTATCAAAACTGTTATCACAAATATTACAGACATTGCCAAAGCGATTTACCGTAAACCGGCATATCCAATAAAGTACTTTGGAATGGAACTTGGAACTCAGACAATATTGGGAGAAATGGATGAGCGTTATATCGTTAATGGTAATCATGATGCTGCTAAACTTCAAGAAGTGTTGTATACATTCATTAAGAAATTTGTTCTGTGTTCTAAATGCGGAAATCCTGAAACTTTTCTTTCTATTAAAAGGAAAACAGGTACAGTGGTCGCTAAGTGCAGGGCATGTGGAAACTCTGATACGTTAGATGTTAAACACAAAATAACTCAGTATATATTTAAAAATCCTCCAAAGACTGAACAAGAAGGTGCGGCAATTAATACTAAAGCAAGTGAAGAAAATGAAGAAGGTGAAATCTTGGAAGACTCTACTCTAAATGATAAAAACGATACGGTTACAAATAGCTTGGTTGAAGAAGCTGAAATTAAACCCAATGAATTGAGTGTTGATTCGAATCGGGTAGTTCCAATTCATGCTAGGAGTCAACAGGAAAGTATAGATGACTTCTTTCAAATGGTTACGAAGAAATTTAAAGAGGGTAAATTGTTATCAGAACGATATCAAGTGTTGAAAACTATCAAGAAATTAAAACTTAAAGAAGGTTGTATTATGGTATTGATGGAAACTATTTTTGTTAGCCCCCGAACTATACTAAGTGACATTGAGAAATATAAAAGTCTCTTTCATTTATTTACTAGAGATCAAAACAACAACAAGGATAAATTTCAAATTTATGTTATTGCCGGAATGATGAAATTAGTCGAAAAGTTTAATTTGGCATCAAAATCGTGCTATTTATTGCACGCTTTATATGACCAGGATATAATTGAGGAGGAAATCATCATAGATTGGTATGAGAAAGGGGTAAGTGTTTTAATTTGAAATAATTATAATCAATAATAATATTTAATTATTCAGCCATCAAAGAAGTACGTTTCTAAGGATCTGTGCAAAGAAATATTGGAAGCTTGTAAACCTATGATCGAGTGGCTGAGAACTGCCGATTATGAATCTGGTGAAGGCGAGGATAATGTCAACGCTTCAATTGAAAATGGCATGAATGCCAATTTTACAAAGCCTGTTGGGCATAAATTTAGTTTGATTCAAGGTGAAGGTGATGACGTAATTGACATTGAGGACTTGTAAATGATTGTTATAACCATTGAAGAAAATAGTTGAAAAATGTTTTGTATGAAGGGTTCTCAACAGAGAATTTAATAGTTCGTATGATTTGATGAAGTTATTTAAAATTAGATTAAATAATTTTAAAAATAAAATCAGTTTTCTATTAGTAAATTTTTTTAAATTATAATTAACTAGCCGTAATATTTACGGTTATATTTATTTGGAATGTGTCAGACGAAAATGGCTTTATTTCGGTTCGGTTTGCAAGTAATTAATATAAAAAATAAAATAAAATAATCATTAAGATGTGAAAGTTTCTGTAAAATGAATAAATTTACTAAAAATATTTGAGAAGCAAATTCCAAAAAAATATGAAATCGAAAATTGAAACAAATAATGTATATAATAATTAAAAAATAAATTTTAAAAATCCAAAACAAAAATATAAACTTATTGATTAATTATTATTGACAACTAAATATTTTGGATTCGGATCAATAATTGTTAATTTTATATTTCACTTACAACCCTCGCAATACGTATAATGTATTATGAGGAGTTACTAACGTGAACAGTACTGTTTGTTAGCATGAGTTTGTTTTGTGATAAAAATAAATTTATTGCGTTGAATTTTTATTCGGATCAAGTACCTGACAACCTGAATAATAAATTCTTTCTTTCAGAATAATAATAATAATAATAATAATAATAATAATAATAATAATAATAATAATAATAATAATAATAATAATAATAATAATAATAATAATAATAATAATAATAATAATAATAATAATAATAATAATAATAATAATAATAATAATAATAATAATAATAATAATAATAATAATAATAATATAATAATAATAATAATAATAATAATAAAAAAATAATAATAATAATAATAATAATAATAATAATAATAATAATAATAATAATAATAATAATAATAATAATAATAATAATAATAATAATAATAATAATAATAATAATAAAAATAATAATAATAATAATAATAATAATAATAATAATAATAATAATAATAATAATAATAATAATAATAATAATAATAATAATAATAATAATAATAATAATAATAATAATAATAATAATAATAATAATAATTGATTAAAAACTTACAAAACTTTGGCATTGAATTAAAAAAATTGAAAGCGCCAATCCAACATATATATTACACTACAATATATTTCTGACAGACTCATTGTCATTGCCGGGTAGATTCGAACTTGAAACTCTGTAGAATAAAATACTTTTTTCCAACTAATTTCTTCTTGTATGTTTTAAAACATAATGTATTAAAAATCCTAAATTCTGTTTTATAAAGCTCAGTTTAAAAAAAAATATTTTAAAAAATTTTAAAAAACTCGAGATGTTAATAATTTTTTAATAAATCATAATAAACTATGTATAAAATTTCTACACAAAACTATTTTACATTTATTTTCATCTTGCAACACAAAATTACATTTACTAATATTAATCAATTCCATACATCGACTGTTATCAAGAACTTGAGAGCGGAAATGACCAGAAGTAGGACATGAAATCCACGAGTAAACACAAAATTCAGACAACATTGTGTTCACTAAAATTAATCAAGTCTTTCAGTTGACAGTTATCAAAAATGATTTATCAAAATGATTTTACAGTAGGGAAGAGGAAAACGATCTATGTGATTCACAAAATTTTTGAACGTGCTATCTTATAGTGAATTATTTTTTGAGCAATTTCATCTAAAGGTATTGTGATAAATATAAACACATAATATATTTAAATTTAAGCAAATGTTGGGCAAAAACTGAAAAACTGAAAAAAGTGAAATTTTTGTTTGTCTAGCACGATAACCCAAACAAAAGATATCAGCTATAAAATTAAAATAGATGACTCATAAACAGTGGCGTAGTCAAAGGGGGTTTAGGGAGTTAAATCCCCCTATTGGTCTTTTCATGTACAAATATTTGTCGACGTCAAGTGCCTAAAATATCATCCACCTAAATAAGAAAAAAACAAAAGACACATTTTTCATTTATTTTATTTACTGTAAATGTAATACTGGGACATCTGTTTTTACTCTGTAGTCTGTACTCTCAGTACATTGTGATTATTTATTTTGTTAAATATTATTTTGGTGATGGGTTCCTCTTTTATCACGGGTTTCCTTCGTCAACCAATTTCGTTTTCCGTAATTAGAAAATTTGTTGACGTTGCGGGTTTCTCACACTTCCAATTAGCTTGGGTTTCCTATTAGCCAATTAATTTTTAATTAATTTCTATTTTTATTAAATATTTCCTTCTGGGGAACCCTAACCGATTTTATTTTATTATATTTGGATTTGTCTCGTCATTTGGCATCCACCTATACTCGTTTCCCACGATAAATATTTATTTTAAAATTTTAATTGAGATTTCCTTTTTAATTATTATTTCGAATGTCAATGTTTTTATTGATTTTTCCATTTTTTACTTTTGTGAATTTTGTTAACCCCAACAGTGGACTTTATTGTTTGCCTTATAATAACACTACCAGTATGTTTTATGACTTGAAAACTTAAAAAGTATGAAAACAAAAAAACTGAAATTTGAATCTTTAAAAACAAATAAAATAAAAACACTGTTGGAACATGGATTACTTTCTATGTCTCACTGATTTTGACAGAACTCATTTTCAGTCTGGATGCAGGCGAGAGCGGTTAGTTGATGCTATATTCGGGTCTCTTTCGATTTCCCAGTAGCAAGTAGTATTATAGTACTATGCATAAAACCCGATAGGCCGATATCCAAATAATATGTATGTTTCTGGTCATAGGTAGATAAATAAATCTGGAGTCTATAGACTAGGAGTAGTGTAATATGAGGATATTTGGCTTGAAAAAAAAACAAAAATGAATGAAAAAAATTTTTTAATTCATGATAAAAAAGTATTTTTTCTCGATTAAAAAACCTAAAAAAAATAAAAATTGACTTAAATCGCCTGTAATTGGTCGTACTATAGTGAGGAGTATATTCGAATAACATTGGCTCAATCTTTATAAAAGAACCTAAAAATATCGAATAAAAAGCCTAAGTATTTTTTCATACTTATAAACCCATAAAAATAAAATTGGCTCAATCGCCTGTCGACTAAAAATCATGAATTTTTTTTATTTACTTTAATTATTTGTTTAAGTCAATAATATTATTTATTTATATTTTAATTATATTATTATTAAATTTAATTGTTTGTTTTAATCAAGTCAATTATTTTATTTATTTTTAAACTATATTATTAATAAATTAAATTGTTTGTTTTAATCAAGTCAATTAAAAATTTACGTTTTATTTTCATTTAATTATTTACTTAATATTATTATTTTTATTTAATTAATTATTTATTTTATATTATTATTATTTTTATTTTAATATTATTACATTTTTTTAAAATTTATTTATTTTTAAAATTTAATTGTAAGTCTAAGAATAATTTTTCAATGTAAAAAAGATAAATTATGAATTGTAAAAATAACAAACTTTCAATCCATACAAATATTTTTATTGACGATAAAGATTAAATAAAAAAGATTAATTTTTATTTCAAATCAAAACTATCAGAGTAATATGCTTTACGCATTTCGGCCAACAATATATGGATTGTTTGGTAACATTTGAAATCGTGGCAACATGGACATCCATTTGAACATGGTACTCTCATACTATCTTTACAAACGATGCAATTTGCGACACATCGGTCACCAGATCCCTGAATTTCGAGAAGTTCTTCAATGTTAATCCCTGTGAAATGGTAAATTTTTGTTGCGAGAAACTCTGGTGCGCAATAATCCAACGTATTTTTAATTCTTGGATAAAGTTCCTGAATTTTCTTTAAAATTACTTCAAAGAGATAAACTAAATAATAAAATAAAATACAGATTTAAATATACATGATTTACCTTTTGACATTTTTTAATACTTAATAAAAAATAATACTAACTTAAAAACATACAAATTTTAAACATCAACAAAAATATACAAAAACAAAGAATATTTTCAAATTATTTATTCATTCAAAGTTCTTCATAATCGTCATATTCTTCATTAACTTCCGAAAATTCTTCTGGACTGTTACCTAAAACCACATCACCTCCCCTATAATGACCATATGCTACACTTATATTTTTCCCCACCCAAACCCTTTTATCATCCTTGTTTGTTAATGCAGTTTTACTGTTTTTAATTGTAAATAATGGATGTTTTTTACTAGTAATACGAGTTTGTGGTACCGAAAAAATTAAGTTTTTGTTATAACAATCTAAGTATGACTTATGTTTTAAGTCAGTACCTTTCAATGTTATACTTTTAGCTTTGATACTTTCAACTTTAGACAAGAGGCTATAACACTCACTCCTTGTATTTAAGTCCTTTATTCTCGTCTTTGAACTTTCCAATGACAGAATCAAGGTTCCTACTATACAAGGGATGTTTTGGGTCAAAATTAGAAGTATCGAGTAGATTATCACGAACCATAGCAGATAAAAGAATGTCTCACTTACAATTCTTAATTTCTAGAAAAAAAGAATCGGTGTCCCCAGCAACTATATTAATTTCACAAGTGAATTCTTTTCGATAATTTTCTAACTCTATGTATTGTAATTGATACATCCTAAGCTTAGATAAATTGAGTACAGTTTGTCCAATGTAACTCGGTCGATCTAAACACACCGATTCCTTATTTATTAACACAGAGACCAAATCATAGTCGATTTTAAATGATTTCAGAAAAGATGGTTTTGAGCAATAAATAATTTATTTGTTTGCAGAATTACATAATCTTAAATTAATTCGTTTTTTAAGATTTTCAACGGTTTTTCCGTAGAGTCTATTATTTAAAAGTTTATAATAGTTTTTATCTAAGTCATTGGTTGATTGCGCTCTAAGTTGTGTGTTAGTGTCTATATACTTTTTAAATATTGAATTTTGATTATATTTAATGGCTCTATGTATACGTGTAATTTTAATTTGTAAAGAAACAAAAAGCTGCATAAGTCTCCAATGAAGAACATAATTCTTCTTTGGATAATGCGTTAACATTAATTTCTCAACCTTAGAACCCGGAGCGCACATCTTTTCAGCAAATACTGGAAAATCATTAAGTTTATCATGAAGAAATGTTGGGATTTCTAAATCTACTTCAAATGTGACAACAAATGACAGTGATTCAAGATCCTTATTCAAAAAACTAATTAAATTATTTAATTGATTAGTATCAGTAACCCATTCAAAATTTCCATATGGTAATGGTTGACCTAAAACCCAACCATAGAGATTATTGATGTCAATGTAAAGCAGTTCGGTGTTGTCATCAGATACTACGTGATGTTTATTAACAAAGGTTAATCCACCACGGATTCCCCTTTCGAAAAAATTATAAATCTCCATGTCAGTGAGAAGTGCAATTGTTTCGTCAAGAGTCATAAGAGCCGATGCCCAAGACAAACCTGGAATTCCATAAAAGTTAAGTGGTTCCAATCGGTTATGAGTTAAGGACTTTGAACGAAATTGCTGGAAAAAGTTAGCCAAAAGAAAAACATCAAGTTTGAGTTAAACCATCATATAATCTAGTAAAGAGTTACAATTGGTTTCTTCCCAAATAGATTGAGCCTTACTATATTCGGCTTTAGTTACATCTTCCCAAATCGGTGGAAGTTCATATGTAGTTTCTAAAACTTCTTGAGAAGTTGCAAAGTTATAAGGGAAAATACCTTAGTATCAATAATACTACCTACAAATTCCGAACGAGTTAAAGGAAGAGTGGTCAATGTTTTAACTGCGTTACTTAATGAACTATTAATAAATTGACAAGAATCAATGAATTTTACAGTTAATCCACTGATTCTTGCCGACAAAGAAAGAAACTTTTCACTTGTTACAGGAATAAAACTTATTTTCCACGTGTTAAAATCACTCATACCATACTTGAGGATATGGTGAAGATCATACCCTCTCAAATTATGAAAACAACTGGAAATTCAAACCTTGTCGAGAAATATTACATTTGAAACAAGTTGCTCCCAAATATTTTCCAGTAAAGTGATCATGGTCCTTAACCAGTACTGATAAAATCTTATTACACAAATAACAACAAGTTGCCGAAGAAAACGAAAGAATGTCTAAGTCTGTTAATAATATTTTTTTCAATAATTATTTTGATAAAAAGGTAAAACAGTATTAATTGAAATATTATTTATTTCTTGTAGAAAATTAACTACACAATCATCACCCAGGAAACTCTTATATGATTTTTCCCCTGTAAAATTGTTAATTTAAAGTAAACCGGCCGAAATCGGCATATGTATTTGAAAATGTATGTCATCTGAAGGTAAGATAGCCTCAAAATCAGCGTAAAGGACGAAATGAGGAGTAACGGTTTTAGCTCAATTCTTAAATTCCAAGTTTTTATTTAAAAGTAATGTATAAAGAGTTGTGCCTAATTGATTTTTATCACACAACCCTTTATGTTTATTTAATGAAATTATATTGCGAAAACCATTTAGACATCGATGGCACCATATTATTTGAACTCTAGTATCAGTAAAAGAATGATTTCTATAATTTAAAAGCCTATCTAATTTAGTAACAGTGATATAATGATAAGAATCAATGCATTCTACTAAAATAAAATTGATAGGTTGTCCTCCAACAACTTTAGAACGATGAATTATTTCGACATAACGGTGTTTGAAAACTTCAGAGCTAGAAAAATCATTAATTAAATTATTTTCATCATACGTAAGGACATTAATGGAAAGATTTGGATTTTTAGCTTCAAAATTTGGAATGTCACAAAGTTTCATAGTTAAGTCCGATGGTGAAAAGTCAAGTTCAGATGTTTTGTAGCTAAACGTTTCATTTCTATGATGGTTACTTATATTTTCATGATTTAAAATAGCTAAAATATTGTAAATGAAGCATTAATTATCAGAATTAGCAACATTTACAGTACAATGTTTATTTAATAATGATAATGATGTTGGAATAAATCCATGATCCCTCAACCGATTTATTTGTGAAAACTTGGTAAGAACAAAATGAATTTCTTTTATTTTATTTATAACCCAGTTACTACCTTTGTCATTAATTAATGATATTTTTTCGTCAAGAAGAGTAGCACCTTCATCTAAAAATGAATCACTCATTATTCTGCCAGAGTTTGAAATGATGAAAGATTGAAATTCTCCATCTTTTTCAAACTCTACATCAATACAAAATTGAATCTTAACAGATCCCATTTGATTGATAACATTATTTAATTTATTAATTAACTGTGTGGGTACTGTAATTAACTTTAAATTTAAATTCGAAACATCCATTCTAACAATGGAATGTGATTGGTTTAAATCGAAGTTAACAATAGGTGCTATCGAGCCACCATATTGATTAACAATAACAGAAGGAGTATCAACAGGAAAAACATCAGAAACATCATCTGAATCAGAAATGATTATTACATCATCAACCATCTTTGATTCGTCAGTCAGAAAGTATAATAGTATCCATAATTTTAGGAACTTTCGAAGAGTGTGGATTATTATTATTATTGGTTTTTCTTTTAGTTTTTGTAATAATAATATTATTATTATTATTATTATTTTTATTATTATTATTTTTTATTATTATTATTTTATTATTATTATTATTATTATTATTATTATTATTATTATTAATATTATTATTATCCCTCAATGGTAATTTAAAAATATATTTTCTTTTACAGTTAAACTGTGTTAAATGTTCTTTATGGTTTAAATAAAAGTCTGTATAATTCATTTTATGGGTGGTTTTACACGTGGGACAAATAAAATAGGTGATGTGGTTATAGATATGAGAATAATAATTCTCCATAATCGTATCACAATTTCCATCGTGTTGTGGAGAATTGCAAAAATTTTGTTAAAGGTTACTTGTTATAATAAAAGAAAAATTTAATTTCTTGATAATTTAATAGATTTAACTTGATTTTAGGATTATTTTAAATAAAAGTTTATTTTAGGAACAAAATGTTTATGAAACATCTATTTAAGATAATTATTTACAAATTAGAATCCAATTTGACTGATAGATTTTGAATAGTAAATGATCTATTAAAATAAAAGTTGAAATTGTTTTGCATTTATTCGTTGAAAGCATCTAAAGCTTTTCAGAAGTTTATTGGGTATTGATTAATGTATTTTACAGTAAATTACAATCATCTTTTGGAATATTTGAAGACACAGAGACAAGAATTAATTAAAATTTATTGTTAATTATACACGGTTTTATTAAACTTTAAGCGATTTCAGTTGATTTTTAAAAATATTTCAGTGAAACTTAAATCGTGAATGTCTCTACTGAAACAATTGTAGTACTCTGATAGCTGGGATATATTTGTTTGATTTGTTGGATTTGTTGAATTTTCGTTGGATTTGTTGAATTTTCTTTGAATTTGTTGAACATTCGTTGGATTTGTATACATCCACCGAATTTTGTATAAGCGCGCGCGTTTATTGTTTTTAATAACTATTCCTCCGCCCATAAGTGTCCATCAAAAAAATATATATATATATATAAATATATATATATATATATTTAAATATAATTGACCGATGAAATCAACTCAATTGTTAATAATTTTTAATTGAATTTTTAATTCATCCACTCTTATAGTACGTTCATTATCAGTGCACATTTTCATGTTTTAAGTATATTTGTTGATCAGTGAATAATTCAGACTCCATTTAAAGTATTTCCCAATATTTAATTGATATTTCATCTCATCATTGAGAAATTTACAATCTAATTTGTTATAAGCAATTTTCGATTCAGTGAATATTTGGTAGTTTCAATTCATATTTTCTCACTTTAATGATTGCTTTCCTCTTTAATGAATATTTTCTCTCTTCAATTAATGCTTTCCTTATTCAATGAATGTTTTTTCTCTTCAACGAATATTTTTCTCTTCGATGTATATTTTCTCCATTCAAAGTATATTATCCTTGTAAGTTTTTAATATATCAATTGATATTTCATCTATTTAGTAGATATCTTTAACTATCCCACTTTTTTTCCCAGTAATCTCAATGATTTTAGACACTTAATGTACTCTCTCACCAACATTGCTTCTTCACTGAAAATTTTCTTTATAGAATATAATCTCTACTAATTAAAATTCTATTTGTTGACTTGTTATTTTCAATGAAAATTTAATTAAATAAATAACATCTTTCAATAGATTAGGTTGTACTCGACAAAAATAAAATAATTTTAGGCTATGTAAATAAATTAGAGCTTTTAGGGAAATTTTATGATAATTTAAGTGATATCTAGTTTTACGAGGTATTTATTTTAGTAAATTTTAATCATCTTTGTGAATTTTATGGTTTTCTGTTGAATTTTAATAGATTTAGGGTTTGATTATGTTTTTAATGAAATTATTGAAGAAATTAGGTTAAATCTATAATTTAGAAACACTTTATTTCTTGATAATTTATTAGATTTGACTTGATTTTAGGATTATTTTAAATAAAAGTTAAATTTATGATCAAAATGTTTATGAAACATCTATTTAAGATAATTATTTAAGAATTAGAATCAAATTGACTGATAGATTTTGAATAATAAATGATATTTTAATTTTATGTTATATTTAAATAGTTGATTAAATCAGTTAATTTTTAAAAATATTTTAGTGAAACCTAAGATTTTAATTGATTTTACAGTGTAAAAAAGGAGATCAATAATTATTATCATTTTCCATTTATTGATTTCGTGGATATCAATCACAAAAGTAGTATATTGTAGAGATTTTTAAGAGGATGCTCAGTGTGGTTAACAATATACATATGAAAATCGTTGAATTATATCTATGGGTTGACTGGTAATTTTTATTGAATTTATACTTGATTTACTGATTAATTTTAATTATTTGAGCAACATGATATATATTTTATGATTTTACATTAATTTAGTGAAATTAAATTTATGTGGGAAACATAGACTTTATTCGATTTTAGTCATTTTTGATAAATTTTTTATTTGATAGAATTTTTTGTCAGAATAAATTGTGGTGATTTTTGACTGACAATGTTGGGTATCGATAAAAATTATGTAATACTTTAAAGAAAATTTATTTTTATTGGTAAAATTCAGATTTTTATTTAAGGGAATTTGATTGGTTGAATAAATATAGTAAATATGATCCGAATGATGGATTTTTAAGGATCTTATTCGGTTAAATATATATTTCTAAAGAAAATTTACAAAAAAATATGTATTTTGTTGGTGCATTAAGGGAAAATGTCATTTCAAAGGAAATGATTGGTTAAGATGAAATTTTATGATATTTTAAAGGGAAATACTCGATTAAGAACAAGTTTGTTGTCATTTTTAAGGGAGTTGAGTTGGTTGAATATCTGTGTTCAAAGAATAAATATTTTATAAATGGAGAATATAGAGGAGGACTTTATAATATTTTTAAGGGGCTTTGTTCAGATAGATATCAATATGTGTGTAAATCTTTTGAGAGTGGAAATATTGTCATTTAAAAGAGAAATGATTGTTTAAGAAGAGAATTTATGATCTTTTAAGGGGAAATAATTGGTCACGAGATGGATTTCAAGAAATTTATCCTTTGAATATCGATATGTTGGTGATTTTTATGAAAATAATGAATATAGCGGGGATTATTGTAATTTAAAGAGAAATGATTGGTTGAGAGGCGAATTTATAATATTTTTAAGGGGATTTGATTGGTCAAGAGAGGAATTTTATTTTAAGATAATTTCAAGAGATTTATTCGGTTGAATATCGATATGTCGGGGATTTTTTATGAAAATAATGAATATAACTGGGATTAATCTCATTTAAAGAGAAATGATTGGTTGAGAGTAAATTTTATTTTAGGGGAAAACAATTGGCTAAGAAGAGAATTTATGATCTTTTAAAGGGAAATAATCGATAAACAGCAAATTTGTTGATATTTTTAAGGTGTTGAGTCGGTTAAGTATCGTTATTTAATAGGTGATTTTTATAAAAATAATGAATATAGTTGGTAGAGTAGGGGAAAGTGTTATTTGATGGGAAAAGATTGGTCAAGAGTGGAATTTATTTTAGTGAAAAATAGTCGATTAAGAACAAGTTTGTTGTCATTTTTAAGGGGCTTGAGTTAGTTAAATATTGATATTTAAAAGGTAAATATTATAGAAATGGGTATTGTTATGATTTTTATGAAAAATATTGAATATGGCTTGAAATATTGTTATTTGTTGGGAAATGATTGGTCAAGAGAGGAATTTATAATATTTTTAAAGGAATTTACTAGAATGAATATTAGTGTTTAAAGGGTAAATATTATCTACTTGATAGGTTTTCTTGAAAAGTATGAATGTAGTTGATATAATGGAGTGAAAATGATATTTGAAGAGAAATGATTGGTTGAGAGGTGAATTTATAGTATTTTTAAGGGGATTGAGTTGGTTGAATTTATAACATACTTAGGAAAATTGTTACTTTTTCATTGATTTAAGGTTAATCAGGATATATCGATAATATTTCAGTTCTAAGAAATTTTTTGATTCATGTAACTATTTATTTGATTTTATTAAAATATTTGTAATTCAATTAAATTAAAAACTAAAATTGACTAGTATTTAAAACTTTTGTGTTACCCATTATTTAGGTTTATTTGACAATTTTCTGAATAATTTAAATATTTACGATTATTTCCAGGAATCAAGAATTTAATAATTATTTATCCGGAAATTGTAGAATTAAATACTATGAGCGTCGATAACATATACTAATTTTCATTCAACAAGTACCTAGAAAAAATACCTAACAACCTTATAAAATTTTAAAAAATGATCTAATAAATTTTTCAATTATTTTACAACTCAGTTAATTTTTTAATTGATAAGTACTATTCTCTTTAAAATTTGCTACTATGTTGAAGCTTTCTTTTAAAAATTTTATTTAAAGAACTAACAAATTTAATCAAATTTATTTAAAATTTACATCTTTCCCACTACTTTTATCAAATTCTATTCACCAGCTAACCACAATTTAATAAAAATAATTTCTACAAAGACTAATAGACAATCACATACATTTTTCTTATAAGTTTGGGTTTTCAGTAAGTGATATCAATACACAAGAACCTATGTATGTATTGAAGCATGGTATCAGAAATTATAGTTATTTGATTTTAGTAATGCTGTAGATATTAATTTTTTTTCTATCAGTTTTATTCAAACCTTTAGCATCTTTGAGTTAAAAATTTAAAGAGTCTAATCATTTTCAATAAATATATGAAAATGTATTCCATGTACAATGAAAGTAATATATGTTTTGAGAAATTAATTTAAGTATCTTTTTCTCATCAAGTTTCTTTTCACTAGCAATTAGATTAACCACTACTTGTACTTACAAATTAATTTATCATTCAGTAAACAATAAGAGTTGGGGGTGAAAAGATTAGAAAATCTATAAAAATAAATTTAAGTAATTATTTGATGAGTTACCAATTAATTTATTTAGGGCATGTGAAAAATAAATGAAAAGGTTGACATTCATCTTTGAAAATAACTTTTAGTAATTGTTCATTGTTGGACGCAATTAAAAATATTACAAAAATAGTAGAAAAATTTTACAAAACTAAGTTTTACAAAATAATTTCAATAAATCAGATACAAGACTGTAAAGAAATAAATTTTTATTCAGAGAAAATACAACAATTGATTGAGCTTCAATGATTAATAGTTTCTTGATAGCAATCAGGTAACTAAACAACCAAACAATTTGGAGAGATCAATTATCGATAAAAGAGTCGAGAAGTTAATAAAATTTGTAATTGAAATTGTATTTCTTTGGATTGTTCAAATTTTTATGTGCTTTTATTTAAAGATTTCTTGATAAGTAAAACTTTTTTGATATTGATTTGTTCAGTAACTAGTTATTGATAGCATATTGTGAGTGTGTGAATAACCAAGTATTTTAAGGGGAAATGATTGAGAGAAAATTTTATTTTTAAGTGGGTTAAGTTGGTTGAATATCGGTGTTCAAAGAGTAAATATTATTTAAATATGGCATTTTAATAAATAAGTAAATTATTCAATGCCTAGTATGTATATATAGAGTTGTACAGTACTCGGTTATTTGTATACAGTACCTAGTGATTGTTGTTCAGTTATTAATGATTTATTTACTGTGTATGGGTTATTAGTATTCAGAAGTTGATACCAAGTAAATATAACAATGGATTTGGTTTCAATGAATTTGATTAATTATCGCTTGATAACAACAAGGTAACTAAGCAATCAAAAAATTTCGAGACATCAATGATGTGAAAGAGAGTGAAGAAGTTAATAAAATTTCAACTTGTATTTCTTTTGTTCAACCTTTTATGTGTTTTATTTCAAAACTTGTTGGTCAGTAACCGATCATTAATATTTATTGGTTAAGTAACTAATTATTGATATTGATTTGTTCAGTAACTAGTTATTTAGTGTGTGAATAACCATGTATTTTAAAGGGAAATGATTGAGAGAAAATTTTATTTTTTAAGTGTGTTGAGTTGATTCAATATCTGTGTTGAAAGAGTAAATATTATTTAAATATGTCATTTCAATGAATAAGTAAATTATTCAATGCCTAGTATGTATATATAGAGTTGTACAGTACTCGGTTATTTGTATACAGTAACTAGTGATTGTTGTTCAGTTATTAATGAATTATTCACTGTGTATGGGTTATCAGTGTTCAGAAGTTGATACCAAGTAAGTTAACTTTTTATGTTTTCTGAAAGTATTATAATTATTATTATTATTATTATTATTTATTATTATTTTTTTTATGAAGGATGGGTTGCTGCAGAGTGGAGGAGATGGGTTGCTTTAGCGAATGACTACTACCTACCTTAGGCAATACTATGTAACACTGAAACTCAAAAATTTAATTTAATAAAGTTCTTTGAAAAAAGTTTTTGAAAAATTTCTTTGAAAATTTGATCGTTATCAACATGTATAAAAAAGTCATAGTAAAAATTATACTAAAAACATGCTAAAACCTTGTATAAAAAATTTCATTGTAAAATTATATTAAAAATTTTATTATTTAAAAAATTTCATTGTAAAATTGCCCTAAAAATTTCATCTTTAAAAATCATGTATAAAAAATTCCATTGTAAATTATGTTAAAAATTTTATCATTTAAAAATATGTATAAAAGTTTATCGATAAAACTATACTAAAAATTTTATTTAATAAATTTTATCATGTAATATTGTCGACTCTTTAACTTTAAAAATTCTTACCTTATGTAACTTGCCTACTATAACTGCTTTTAAAATTTTCAGATTTAAAAATAACCCTTATGTAACTTAACTGTTGACTATTTAATTTTAAAAAATTCTTACCTAACTTACTATACTTTACTCTAGTCACCTTTAATTACTTTAAGAACCTTAATTTACTTAAATTTATTCTATCATACTTTAAATTACTCTGATGTACCTTAATTTACTATTATGAACCATAATTTACTTAAATGTACCCTAATATACTTAAATTGACTTTCGACCCTTTAATTTACTTTAATTTACCTTAATGTACTCTAATTTATCTTAATTTACTAGAGGAACCTTAATTTACTCTAATATACTTAAATGTATTCTAATGTACTTTAATTTACTTTAATTTATCTAAATTTACTTTAATATACTCTTATGTACTTTAATTTATTTGAGACCCTTTAATTTACCTTAATTTACTTTAATATACTCTAATGTATTCTAATGTACTTTAATTTATCTTAATTTACTTTAGGTATTTTAAATTATTTTTATCTAGAGCCTAAATTTGCCTATGAAAATTGTGTGAACAAATATTTCAAGTGTTTTTTTTAACAAGCTTATAAAATACCCCTGCCAATTTTTTTATCAGTATGCGTTTCAAGCCATTTTTATTTTATGCCTATATTTACCTATAGAAAGTATTGAGACCAAATATTGCATTAGTTTTTATTACGAATTAAAAATATCCCTGACTATATCACATCTTAGGCGATTTGAGCCAATTTTAATTTTATGCTTTTTTTATCGTTAGGCGATTTAAGCCAATTTTAATTTTATGCTTTTTTTATCGTTAGGCGATTCAAGCCAATTTATTTTAGTCTTTTTCAAAAATACCCCTTGACTAAAGTGTGATTAAAAAAAATTTTGTGAATGAAAATACCCTCTCTGACTATCTTAGGCGATTTGAGCCAATTTTAATTTTATGCTTTTTTTATCGTTAGGCGATTCAAGCCAATTTATTTTAGTCTTTTTCAAAAATACCCCCTGACTATAGTGTGATTAAAAAACAAATTTATTCAAAACAAATATTTCAATTTTATTTCAAAAATTCGCCAAAATTTGAATTTTAAAAAAATGTTCCAAAAATTTGAATTAAAAAAAAATCGCGCCAAAAAACTCGAAAAAAATTTCGAAAAAAAATACACACAAAAATTTCGAAATAAAAATTAATACACACAAAATTAATTAAGCTGATTACATCATTATGTAATCAAGATAATCCGAATTTAATCTGTAAATAACCCACCCCCTCCCTTCTATTTTTTTGTATTGCAGTAAGCTCCTAACTACCTACTTTAACTAAGCAACCAAACAATTTGGAGACATCAAGGATCGATAAAAGAGTGAAGAAGTTAATCAAATTTGTAATTGAAATTGTACTTCTTTTGATTGTTCAAATTTTTATGTGCTTTAATTTAAAGATTTCTTGGTCAGTAAACAATTTTTTGATATTGAATTGTTCAGTAACTAGTTATTGATAACATATTGTGAGTGTGTGTGTATAGTAAATAACCAAATATTTTAAGGGGAAATGATTGAGAGAAAGTTTTATTTTTAAGTTGGTTAAGTTGGTTGAATATCGATGTTCAAAGAGTAAATATTAATTAAATAGGGAATTTTAATGAATAAGATACTCAATTATTCAATGCCTAGTATGTATATAGTGAGTTTTACAGTACTCAGTCATTTGTATACAGTACCTAGTGATTGTTGTTCAGTTAATAATAAATGGATTGTTCAGCATGTATGGATTATCAGTATTCAGAAGTTGTTACAAAGTAAGTTAACTTTTTCTTTGATTGTTGATGAATTTAGTATTATTTTTATTATTATTATTATTATTAATATTTAATCTTTATTGTCAATAAAAAAAATAGTATGGATTGAAAGGTTGTTATTTTTACAATTCAAAATTTATCGATGATTTATCTTTTTTACATTGAAAAATTATTAATAGACTTAAAATTAAATTTTAAAAATAAATTTAAAAAAAATGTTAATAATAATAGAATAAAATAAATAATTCATTAATTAAAAATAATAATAATATTAAATAAAAATTAAATGAAAATAATAAATAATTATTTAATTCACTTCTTTAAAACAAACAATTAAATTTAATAATAATATAATTAAAATATAAATAAATAATATTATTGACTTAAACAAATAATTAAAGTAAATAAAAAAAAAATAAAAATATTCATGATTTTTAATCGATCAAATATAATTCAGGCTTTTTAGTCGACAGGCGATTTGAGACAATTTTATTTTTATGGGATTTTAAGTATGAAAAAATATTAAGGCTTTTTATTCGATATTTTTAGGTTCTTTAATCAAGTTTGAGCCAATTTTATTCGAAAATACTCCTCAGTACGACCAATCATAGGCGATTTAAGCCAATTTTTATTTTTTAGGCTTTTTAATCGAAATATTTAGAATTTTTTATCATGAATTAAAAATTTTTTAAAATTTAAACAAATAATAAAAAAAGTTCGTTCATTAAAGCAAATATTTAAAAAAAAAATTTTCATTCATTAAAACAAATAATTAAAAAAATATTTAAACCACCCTCCCCTGAAAACAAATTTTTAGGAGGGTCTGTTTTTTTTCAAACCAAATATCCATCGGGCATAGTCCTCATATGTCACTACTAATGTCGATATTTAATTTTGATAAACATATAAAATTTAATCATGATATACGTAAAATAGATATTCTTGAAGTTTTTCCATAAACTGCAAGTGCTCAAGCTGTTAATAATATAGGGAAAATCTATTTTAATATAAATCAATCATCTAATCCATTAGATATTTGTAATTCGGAAATATATTATAAAGTTAAAATAAGTTGATATGTTGATACTGATTTATTTGCAGTAGAACATAATTGGTTTTTAAATTTGAAATTCTTGGTCCTATTTCTTCAATATTGAATTTTCTAATGACAGATTCAAATTATAAGAATAAGTTTGGTAAAATGAGCGCATGGATTCCAGACACAAAATTGGTTAAAGATCAATCATTTAATTTACGCCAAAAATTATATGAAAAACAATTTGAAGGATCATATCTATTGAAAACAATTTTTGGGTTTTTACATAATTATAATCGGGTATTATATATGGTTCCTTTTGAACTTTCATTAACAAAAACTAATGATTATAAATCATGTATATTTGGATCAAAATTTACTGATCAATCAAAAATTAAAATCGAGATTGAATCACTTTTGCTTTTAGTTCCATCAATTACATGTAATCCAAAGTTAAAAACAATTCTAATGGAAAGAATGAATGATGAAAACCAATAAATGTTAATTATTTACAAAGAATATCAACAAGTATTGAAATTCCATTAGGAACACGATTTAGTTGGAAATCAACAGTTTTAAATTTGCGCACTAGATATATTTTTATTGGATTTAAAGATGAAAATATTGATATGGAAAAGAATAATTCAAAATTCATTCAAAATTTAGGTGAAGGAAAAGAACTTAAATCATTACATGTCCAATTAAATACAACATTTTATCCTTTAGATCCAATGACATTTAGCTCGAAAAATAATTGCTAAAGATATTCTTATGGGCATATATAAATGCATGTAAATACATTTGGTATTGATCCACAATTATCTATGTATGATTTCTTATCTTATTATTCAATATTTTGTTTTGATGTTTCTGATCAAAATGAGAAATTAGCAATTAATGGTGTGAATATAACAATAGATATGGAAAAACATACTGATTTTAAAGGGTGTTATTTTAGTTGAAAAACAAGTAGAAATTATTAAAAAGTGGTAAAATAATTAATGTTTCTTGATTATAAATGGAACAACAATTAGAAAAATTATCAAATATTTTATCAACAAAATATTCAACATATTTAAGATTTAATTCCATACTTTCAAATTTTACCAGTTCTTTTCCAATTCCTCTTGAATTAAATTTAGAATATAATTATGAAATGGGATTAGTATGGTTTTCCGTGTACAACATTATTTTTAATATAACTGAAGAAAATAATAAATTTGGAATTCGAGGTGTTGATAAATTTATTAGTTTATTTACTGTTCCTCCAGGTACATATGAACTTGATGGTTTATTTAAAAAAATGACGAAAATTATTAAAACAAAGTATGGGATTGATGATATAATTGTATTTAAAATTGATTTACCTACAGTTAAAGTTTCAATGAAAATCAAACGGGATTATGCAATAATATTCCCAGGTAAATTAAATGATTTTTTAGGATTTACAGGGGTGGAATATTCCACATCTACAAGTAGTGAAAAGAATATAAATATTTCAAATATTACATCTATAAATCTTTTATGTGATTTAATTGAAGGAACATATCAAAATGGGAACAAGATAATTGTGTATATTCTTTACCTATTTATGTTCCAATAATAAAAACCAAAAATATTTCATCAATTATTTACAGAATTGTTGATCAAAATAATAATACTCTTGATTTTAATAAAGAAACTATTTCTTTTTGTTTGCATTTAAGACAGGTCTAAAATGGAGAATCTAAATTCTTTTTTGAAGAAATAGGGGGATGAATCAACAACTAATTTTTATTTATGTGATTGATATAGTTGAATAAAGAATGTAAAGTAATTAGGCGCTATGAAATAAAAAAATATTTAGATAAAAAAATATAATATTTAATTTACAAACCACAAACAAGAAGGAAGTCATTCGATTATAGCAAGTAAGAAACACCAGGTGTATTTTGATTCATATGGAATTATTCCAGTTCGAGAAATGAATCAATATTTTTCAAGTCCAAAATCCCTCGCAAAAAATTGGTAGACAATTATGTATTTATGTTTTATTATTATTATCATCACATCAATACAGTTTTGACGAAATTCTTTGTTTAATAAATGATTCTAGTTAATTTAGCAGGTGGTACATTAGTAGAATCTAATTTCGTTAATGAATCAGGAGATCAAATGCGTGGAGATCTTGATATGAACAAGTATAAGATTCTTAATTTAATGAAATCAGATGATATTAACAATTTAAAAAAAGAAATAGAAAAACTTAAAAATAATATAAATATAATTTTAGATAAATATAATACTTCAAATAATTGTTTTCTAGGAAAGATTAATGAAATAAATTCAAATTTAGATGTTGATAGTAAACAATATATAATGCAAAGTATTCGAGATAAAACCTTTTCTTCTTTTTTAAAATATAGGAAAATCAAAGAAATATTAGGTAAAAATTGTTTTATAATTGAAAATAATGAGATTAAATTTACTGGAGGAGAATATTTGATTCCTTATGGATGAAAAAGTTTTGTTGTTGTTGTTCATAATAGCGCTTTAGAAATTGGTGGTATATTTGTGCGGTTTTTTGATGACGAGACATAATATTTTAAAAATTTTCCTGGAAATTTCCGCGCGAGTATTATGAGGAAAAAAGGAAATTAGTAGAACGTGTTTTAAACAATGGATTGAGAGTACAACTTTCCGTGATCTTAAAATAAAACCATGGGGAAAATCTGGAATTATTTATGATTATGTTATTGTACGAAAAAATATATTGGGGTAAATGCTATTAAAGTTTTAAAATTATTTTAGTAATATATAATTTTAAATATTCTAATAAAATAATATTTTCCATTATTAAAAGTTGTGCAAAGTTTCAATAAGAAAATGGTCTTAGTTAATTTATTCAGTGGAGCATTAGTTGTTGATGCAGCTCAAAGTTTAGAAAAAGCCGAAGCAACTTTCCTTAATGAATCAGGAGATCAAATGCAAGGTGATATTGATATGAATGGGTATAAAGTATTAAATGTAAAAAAATCAGAGGATATTCTAAAATTAGAAAGTGAAATAATTAAAATAAATGAACAAATAAATAAAATAAGTCAAGAAATAAATAAACAAGTAAATGAAGAAATCAAGAAATTCAAAGAAAAAATTAAAAAATCGGAACAAAATGAAGGAAGAAATAAATAAAATAAAACGAAAAGTAAAAAAATTAAATGAAGAAGTCGAGAAATTAAAATCTTATTGTTTCCCACCATTTAAAGACCCCCTCGGAAGACTATTGAAATATCATGAAATCAAAACAACAAAGGATGTAGGCGCTAATTTAGTTATAATTGAAAATAATAATCTTGAACTTAAAGAAAAATTTGAAATTAGGAGAGGATTCGATTATTTTTGTATAATTGTTAGTAATGGAAATATAACTGTTAATGATCTATTCGAGAAAATAGAAACAAAAGGATCATATCAAATATATGTAAATCTTCCTGGACTATTTTGTTTTTTTGGGACGAGAAATGATAAATGTGAAACTTCTTATAAAATGACATCTTCAACGAATAAAAATAGAAAAGCTTTTGATATGGTAATAAGACCATATAAACAGATTCCAGAAGAAAAAAGCATTGTTTATGATATATATCTTCAACAGAATAAAACAGATAATTCACGTATGTGGCGGATTATGTTTTTATTTTACTCTTTATATGAATTTAATGACCCGAAAGATGCATTAAACTCGATTTTAGGAAATTGTGCTTTAAAATTACGCGTGTTCCTTTCATTGCCGGAGCTTAATCCTGATAAAAAAATAGTTTAATAAATGAATGATAATAATAATTTTGAAGAAAATATTTATCCAGTTTTTGTTTAAAGAAAATTCCCGATATTAAATAATGAAGAAGAAATAATAGGATATAATAATAATGATGAAGAACCTAAAAAAGAAATCACAAAAAAAATAATAAATAATCATATAAATGAATTTTTATTAGAAAAAAAGAAATTAGAAGAAAGATTAATCCATTATCAAATAATCAAAAGAAGATGGACAAAAGCATATTCAACGATAAAAATAGGATGTATTTTAATAACTGGGATTTTATTGATAAGTACAGCAATATTAAGTGGAATAGGAAGTGGTGGAATAGCTCCATTTGTATCTATAATTCTAGCATCTGTATTTAGTGGTAGAAATGCACTATATTTATTTTTATCTGAATCCATAAGTATTGGATTAACATCAAAAAAGAAAAAGATTTATCGAGAGATTTGTGAAGAATTAGAACTAGGAATAAATAAATTATATTTATATCAACAAAAAGCATTAGCTGATGGTATTTTAAGTATAAATAAAATTGAAGAATCAAATGAAATAAATAATGCAATAAATAAAATCAAATTTAATAAACAAATCGAAAAAGAAATAAAAATAGAAATGAAAAAAGAATTCAAAGAAGAATATAAAATGAAATTATAAAATATTTAATAAAATGGAAAATTCATTAGAATCATTTCTTAAAGAAACAGGTTTAATATGCCCAGAAGATGTTAAAAATATAATTAAACAAACAAAATATAGGAAATATGTCCAATTCATTTCAATTAAAGATAAAGATAATAAATTAACACAAAATGAAATTTGTGAGAAAATAGGAATAACTGTTTCTGGTTTTGTTAAAATAAGAAAGGAATTAAATTTACCATCGCCATATCGATCATCTCCTAAAAAAATATTAAGAAACCTAAAGCTTAAGCGCCTCAATTATAAATTCAATTACAAACTCAAGCGCAATTACAATTCCAATGCCCAAAATGTTCTAAATATTTTAAATCAAGTATTAGATTAAATAACCATAAATGTAAAGAAGATATCTACGCATCTGGTTATAATAACGATGAACAAAGTTATAATTATAATAATGAACAAAACTATAATTATAACAATGAACAAAATGAAATAACTAGTATTGCTTCCGAGAGAAGTAAAAAAATAAAAAGAAAAGCTTATCACTAGCAGTACAATAAGGAAAAGAGGTATTGAATAAATTCTAATTTTTTTATTAATTATTTTTTATTAGTTATTTTAGTAATTAAATTCAATGTTAAATCACATGCTTCAGCATAATTTTGAGTTTTAAATGTTACAATTTAGCATTACAAAAAATCATTTCTTAAAAATAAAGCAAACCAAAAAAGCTTAGCAATGATAAATAATTGTTTCTTTTGCGAATATTGTAATAATTTCTATAAATCAAGTTATTATAATTTCCATTTATTAACTAAAATTCATAAAATAAATGTCGAGGAAGGAATTGAATATAATCAAGAACTTAATCAACTAGAAAAAGTTTCACCAATAAAAAATGAATTTAGATTCAAGTATCCGTTTCTAACACAAGAATCATGTATGAAACAAGCAGGTATAAGATTTATTTTATCTAGATCAACTCGTGATTTAAAACAAAAAATATTAAAATTGTTTAATAAAATAACTAAGGAATATTTTACTTTTTATGAAAATTCACCAATTAAAATATATCCTGGTGTAATTGTATTATATAGAAAAGCTTGTCCAGAAATAAGCCCTGGAGATAATAAAAATTAAAAATTAAAAATAGGAATAGGAAATCACAACTTAGAATTAGAAGAGATGATTTAATTAAATTAAAGGATCGGAAAGAATGGAAAGAATATTAAAACTTAAAAAGAAAGAAATTAGGATGGAAAGGAAAAGAAGAGAGGATGAAGAAGAAAATGAAATTGAAAATTATTATGAATCAATTAAAATGTATTTCACATCTCCAGTTTCAGTAATTGTTACAAAAGATCAAATTCATTCTCAATTATTTACAATAATTGAAAAAATAACAAATAGAATATATAATGAACAATTACGGGGAAGTGGTTGGGTATCTGATAGAATAACAAGTACTAGTTTAACAATTAGTCAATTTAGATCACCACTTGGTGGTGGGACATATAAAAAACTTCCATTTAAATCTAATGTTATTTTAAATATCCAAAATAAAGATGATAATAATTTTTTTTATGTTGTGTATTAGCATATTTACACCCAGTAATTACAACTCAACATCCATGTAAACCGAAAAAATACAAACCATATTTAGAGAGTGGTGAATTAAATCTATATGGTATTAATTTCCTAATAGATTTAAATGGAATTAAAAAATTTGCGAAACAAAATAGTGATAAAGTAAAAATAAATGTATTTACTATTAATTATAAAAAGAAATTTGGAATACTTTATAAAGATCATTTAGATCCAAAAGGCTGTAATTTATTATTATATAAAGATCATTATGTTTTATGTAATAATGTTGGTGTATTTTTAAAAAATAGTAAAGTAGATGTTTCTTTCCATGTCTTAATTGTTTCGCATCATTTACAGTTGAAAATGCTTTAAAAAAACACCAGAAATTTTGTGTGGATCATGAAGAAAGAATTGCATCATTCCCACATGTACCATATCATGAATTTCAAAATTATAATTATAAAAATAAAGTTCCTTTTATATGTTATTCTGATTTAGAAGCTTGGAATAAAGTTGAAGACTATAATGATATAAAAAGAGAACAAATAGGATTTTGTTTTAGTATTTATTTGAAAAGCAATTATCCATTATTAGTTGAGGATAGGCATATAGTATAGAAAGGAGAAGACGCAATAACAGTCTTTAGTGAGACTATAAATAATTTATCTGAAGAATTAAAAACAAAATTAAAAACAAACTGGGTTTTAGATATAAATCAAGATCAATTAAATGAATGTAGGAATTCAACTAAATGTTTCTATTGCAATAAAGAATTTAATAATGATAAAGTAATGGATCATGATTATTATTTAGAAAAAGATAATTATAGGGGTGCGGCGCATAGTGAATGTAATTTAAAAGCAAGGAATAATAATTTTGTTCCATTTTATTTTCATAATGGAACTGGGTATGATAATCATTTAATTTTCCTTCCACTTGCACTCCATATAACTAAAATCCTTGCAGCTACAGATGAGAAATATATTTCATTTACTGTTGGTTGTATAAGGTTTTTAGATATATTTAAAATGATGCCTTTATCACTTGATTATCTTGCATCTCTTTTAGAACCAAAACATTTAAAAATCTTTAATAAATTCTATCCACAATTTAATTTTAGGGTGCGGAAAGGAATATATCCTTATGAATATATAAGTGGAAAGAATTATACGGATATAGAACAAAAATTATCGGAAACTAAATTACCAGCAAGACAAGCTTTTTATAATCATTTACGAATGGATGAATTAAATGAAAAAGATTATTTTTATGCCAAAGAATCTTGGGATTTATTAAATTGTTCTTCAATAAAAGATTATACTATGCATTATTTAAACATGGATGTTTTCTTATTAGTTGATGATTTTGAAAATTTTAGAAATGTTTGTCTTGAAAATTTTGGAATCGATCCATGTTATTGTTACTCTTTATCTGGTTTAACTTGGGCAAGTGGAATGAAATTAACTCAAGTTAAATTAAAACATTTTAGTAAGAAACATAATCAGCTTTTAATAAATGAATAAGGAGTAAGAGGAGGATTCTCAGGAGTCTTAGGGGATTGATATGTTGACGTAGATGAAAATAAAGGAAATTCATTATATTACTTTAATGCTAATTCCTTACATCTAACAGCAATGGTTGATGAATTACCAACAGGGGAAATGAAAGTCATAAAAGATAATAAATATGTTAAAACTATAATAAATCATCCAATAGGATATATTTATATTGTTGATCTCAAGTATCCTAAAGAACTCCATGATAAAACACAGCATTTCTCATTCTGCCCAAGGAAAGTTAAGGTCATGGAATCATAATTAAGTGAATGGCAGAAGCAAAATAATCCATTGAGTTACAGAACAACAGAAAAATTAATTCAAAGTCAAGATGATTTAAAGGAGTATATTATCGAAGGTAGAGTATTAGATTGGTACTCAGAGAATGGGATGATTCTAACCAAAGTACATAAAAAATCATGTATAATAAATCATATTGGCTTAAACCATATATTGAATTTAATATTAAAAAAAGAACAGAAGCCAAATCACGAGGTGATAAATTCGGCGATGTATTTTATAAATTATTAAATAATACATTTTATGGTAAAACTTTAGAAAATGTAAGGAATAGACAATCAATAGAAATTGTTGGAACAAAAGAAAAATTAAAAAGTATCACAGCTAAAGCTGGGTATCAAAGAATGAAAATCTTCTCCGACTTTATATGTATAAATTTGTATATAATGTTTTATATAACACATATAAGAATAACTACAAAATACATTTCTGGGATACAGATTCAATTATTCTTGAATTATTAAATAACGAAAAAATTAATGATTATATCCATGAAATTAAATTCGGATATTTTAAAAATGAAATGGGATCAAATAAAAAGATCTTAGGTTTTTGTGGGCTTAAATCTAAAATGTACTTTTTAAATATAAGGGATTTAACTACAAATAACTCTATATTACATAACAGAGTTAAAGGATATACCAAAACTGCAATGAAGAATACCGGAAATGAAGAAGGAAAAGCCTGTTTATTAGGTTCCAGAATGAATACGATTGGTTCTTGGATGATTCGATCACAGAATCATAAAATAAATTTCGATTATTTTGAGAGGAAATGATTAAATAGTTATGACGATAAACGATATATTTTATCAAATGGGATAAAAACTCTCCCATATAATAATTAAGAATCGAATATATAAAAAAGATAGAAGAAATAAATAAAAAATATAATGCTAATTATTCCGATATAGATTTGAGTATGATTAATTTAGATAATATCATTTTTTAAATCGTTCATTTATTTCATTCATCCATTTTGAATTTTGATCAATTAAACCTTGTACATCCCAATCTTTATCTAAATCAATATATGAACGATTATCATCATCATTATTAAAAACAATTAAATCGAAATCATTCTTCATTTTTATTATTTCATTTTAAATCATTTCAAGTTTTTTTCGTGTTCAATTTTTATAACGATATTATAATGTTAAGCAATTAATGCATTAGATTGCATTAGATTGCATTATTTCTAGTTTTCGTTGTTTTCTTTGTAAAACAATTTTTACAATTTCTAGTTTTCTTTCAATAATATTTATTTCCAGTTTTCATTCAATAATATTTATTTCTAATTAGAACAGATTTCTTTATTTATTTCAGTTTTAGAGTAGTATATATTCTGCAGACTGCCTGCTTGAAGGGCCCCCCAGCACTTATTTCACTAACAATATATTCTCATTTACAGCACTAACCACTTATTTCAACTGTTTTTAATTTATTTTAATTTATAACAGTTATGCGTGAGTGTATCCAAAGAAAGCGTGGGTGTATGTTGGCTTATGACGCCGTTTATGTGTGTATCGGGCCCCGAAAGCTTAGGTCTGCAGAATATATACTACTTTGAGACTGCTTTAGTTGGATTAGAAACATTAAAACTGACGAGACTGAATGGGGAAAGTCTTAGTATAGTGGATGCCACATTGGTAACAGTAGAAAGTTCATTTAAATTTTTTTTATAATTGGTTTAAATGAATTCAGAATCAAGTTGAAAACATTTCAGGGTTGTTAAAAATGAGATACGAAACAAAAGGTTAATATTTCTTAAAAAATTTCGTCAGAATCCTGATAGTAGTACCAGGCAACATCAACAAATAGAAATGTTAGATATTAACAAAAACGAATATTTATGGAACAGCTAAAGCTATTTTATTAAAAACTGTTCAGTTTGATATAAAATAATAGAAAAAATAATAAAACCACGGACAATCAAAAATGATGAAAAACACCAAAAATTAATTAAAGTACAACAGTTAATTAAAATTTATAAAATTTGAAAATTAATATTGATCGAGGAAAACGAGTATAATTGAACGCGAAATCTAATGACAAGCCAAAATATTATAATAAAATTTAGCAAGGATCCTACAGGGATAACTATAAGCAAAATCAAACTAATTATAATTAATTAATCTTCGGATGTAAAACACGAGATAATGGAAAAAAAAAACCTCGAGTCAATAGGAAACCCAGAAAGTCAAGAAAAAAAATTTGATTCAGGATAAATTACTCTAAGAGACGGCCGACCAAATTGTGTATTTGAAGGCAATGACGCCAAAATTTCTGGAATAATGGTTGGACATTCAGAGAGGTATTGCCAGTTAATCGAAAAGAATTATACGAATAAGAATTATTATAAGAAAATTAGTAAGAAAACGAGTGGAGGTCAGTGAAGCAAAAGAAATAAACTTTGGTTATAAAATTAAATAACTCAACGTTCTAAAGAAGGTGATGACCCGATCGGGCAATCTGCCTTGACGATATATTGAAATTATTTGTGACCCTTTGTTGAAAATCAATAAACGCGTTCTGTGTTGGGTTTTGAATTTTAATTTTTAAAAGTGACACGAAGAGTTAGAGATTGACCGACTCGCTAAATAACCAAATACAAGGATTTCTAATGTGGACCATATCTTCATTCTTAAACCAAACGCAACTAAATATGAATGTGATTTGCCGAAAGTGAAAAGATTTTATAAAGAAACCCGATGAAGATTAATATACTGTTCTAACTAAAGAATTCAATATATTTGAAACAATTGGGAAGAGAACTCCAAAAAAACTCAATTATAAAGCCACCTCCATATAAAATGAACGCAATTTTTATACTGATAGCGATTTTGTTACATGTCAAATGCCTTGTGTCTTTTAAAAAAATTTTAATCCAGATTGGGTGGATTAAACATTGAGCTCTCGCCCGGGTCCCTAAATAATTTATTTAATTTTTCTAATATAAAACCGTAAATAAATTGAAAAAATTTTAAAGATTTATTTATGCTTTTTCAAATGAGTCAAATATTTTCCCAAATGAAAAATTGATAAAATAAAAAAATATTCAAAATTGCTTTTCTTTAATTTAGCATCGGGAACCTCTGATTACGGTAATCCGACCTAAGTCAAGTGCATACATGTATTCTTAAAATGACCTTGTCAATTAAATCACTATTAAAACAACGTTATTTTGTGAAATAAATGATGATTATACAAAGTAATTAAAATATAGATTAAAAGTTTTGATTAATAAATATTATTTTTAATATCATCTAAAAAATAGTTAATTATTTTCAAGTTATCAGTAATTAATTTCTTATTGTGAATAAAAATAATTGTTACACCTCTTGGGAAATCACAAGAGTCGGAATATGACAGAAAATTGAATAAGACTGACATTTCTAAGTAATGAAAATTTTAATATATTAATTAGTTTTACTAAATGTAGGGCAAAGTTTCAACTCAAATACATTTTTACTCTAATTTTCTTAAATGGTGTCAATTCCAAACCTCAATGTTAATTTTGCAATATCACTTCCATAATTTTTTTAGCTTATATCAGTGAAAGGGGAACTACTAAGTGAAAAGGCCATAAAAGCGGATCAAACGATACGATACATCAGTGGTTCTCAACCCGTGTTCCGCGAAAAAATCTAAATTTTATCTTTAAATTTTCATTTAAGATACATATTGTCAAAAACCTCAATTCATATTTTTATAAGATGATTCAATAAGAAAACCATTACACAGATATATAAACATACAAAGAATTGAACTGTGAATGTGTAATTTTTTTTCGTTTAAGTATTTCTTTGTTGAATAAATTTGTTTTTTTTTGTTAATGTGCGTTTATATTTAATATCTTCAAGACCATTTATTAATAAAGGATGGTGAAAAGTCGTTTCATTATTCAAAAATGAAATAATATATTCATTTGTGATTTTTTATAATGTATTTTTTTTCAGTGTTATGTGTAAAAAAAATCAAATGAATGGTGTTCAGCGCTTTTAAATTAGTTTAGAACCACTGCTATACATATAATACTATTTTTGCGTTATGAATTTTTCTTGATCAATCTAGACCAATTTTTAAATCAAGAATCCCCCCCCCGGTCAATTGTACACCGTTTTACGAATATTAAAATCTGGTCGCCTTAAATTACTTTAAATTAGTCTAAATTAAATACCTTGTCTATATTGATAATTATTTTAATTTTTTTTGTTAATTTTCCGTCAAATTAATGTAAGCATGAATGATATAAAATTCAGTTGACATTTCCTACTATAAATTAAAAGATTTTTATTTTGACATAACTTTACAAAGAGATTTTAGAAAAAATTTTAAAGCATTAAAAAGTTTTACAATGAAACCAAAGAAAAAAAGAAAAAAAGAAAAATAGAAAAAACTACATTTATTTTTCTCCAGAAATAATAAAATTTCTCGAGAATTCATAAATGTTAAAATTAAAGTAATTGGTCGATAGTAAAATTAGTGAAATCTTGTTTTATTAACTTAGTATTTATTTAGTATTTAGTTATATGTTGTGCAGTCGGTGAGATATAATTCTTTCATTTTGATTAAATAAAACATATACTGTCAATGTAAAAATGCAAATAACTTATGTCTTATATAGAGTATTTTAGCTATTTTGAAACACGATTGAGACAGGGCAGAAACAGACCATCTAATTATATTTCGTTTGATTTTGTTTTTGATTCTTCTGATTTTTTCCTGTGACTTTGAAATATTCCTAAACATTCCAGACATTTAACAATAAACCTGCAGAAATCAGCAAGGCATTAAAAATGATTATTTATAGGTAAGATAACCTCATAGTTAGCGTAAACCACAAAAGTGGGTTGTGAAAGTTTTAGATCATTTTTGAAAATACAAATTTAATTTTAAAGTGGTGTATTCCTTGTTGTTATCAATGGTCTGATTATGTGACCCTTAATTAACTTCTGGGCAGCTAAAGATTGATAAGAGCACTTTATTGTTTGTTTAAATCTTAGTTAAAAATTTAGCCTTTTCGTCAAGTTCATATATATTGAAATTTTTAATAAAAAGATTGTAAGTGAAAGAATTTTAAAGTTAGATTGTTTAAATCGAAATAATTGAGGAAAAAATTTAAAAATCACTAATAAGTAAAATCTATGGCTTTTATATGTCAATTATGGTGGGTTTTCGAGGTCAATGCAATCAAATGTTGACCAAGAATTTTTAATGCAATTTTTAGTTAGCTTAACTAAATTTCTTGTCTCATGAATATACTGTCATCTTCTATATCTCAAAAAAGGAATCCTTGAGAAACAGTCAATGTTGATTGGCATTTGTTTATAATATTTTCTCAAAGGTTTTGTATTTTCATTGAGTTGATACCCCTGAGAGAATATATGGGAATTTATTCTTCTTTTTTTCAGAAATTTATGCATTACTTAAATTCAATTTATTTCCATTATTCTATTCACGTCTCCAATCCTGCACATTTTTCAGCAATAACCAATTATTCATCCTCCTGCACTAATAGAAGTTTTACAGATTGGATTCTTGTTTTTGATATGCCTTTTGCTTTAAAATAAACTTTTGAGCTATGAGTGATAAAAAATAAACATCACATTTTTAAAAAAATTCAAGATTTTATTTTATCCCTTCAACTGGGACAATGTTTATCATATATAACCTTCTATAAACTATATAGAATCTATATATCTTATTAAATAATAGTATTAAAAGAACTTTTTCTAGTTTTCACCTCTGATTGCTTTACATTTAGCAATGACATAAAGAATTTTTTTATTGATTGATTATGAATATCAATAAATATTCTGATTCATAGTCAATCAATAAAAAATTCTGTATGTAATATTAATTGATAATTTATAAACTAAATAAATATTACTATTATTATTTTCTAAAATTTAAATATTAAATTAAGCGAATGCCTTATAGTTAATAAAATTAATAAATTAAATTCTTAAAATAAATTAATTACTCACTACTGTTCAATAATTAAATTAATTTGCAAAAATCAAATCACGAAATTGTTGAATTTTTTTTTGAAATTTTGTTTTACTGTTCAGAAAAAGAATAAAATAAAATATTTTTAAAATAAACAAATTTCAAAAGTTTCATGCTTTAAAATTAACAAGCTAGGATCTTTGTGATATCTCAAGAGAATTAAAAATGTGAAACAAAATTTCAATAATTTAAGTTTCGTTTATGAAAATTTTATTAAACTTTTGATACAAATATATGAAGTAAAATTACTAGCTAAATTGAAATCATTAAATATATTTTTTCAAAAAAATCTTGATAAAAACTGCAAAATTTTTTATTGACATTTTATTTTACTTTTTGATAAATTTTCTTCAAATAAAAGACAAAGACAAAATTTGTAATAACGTTTAACCCTTTAGATGTGAGGTGCGAATATATCTCACTCACCATAAAAACGTGTCTCTTAAAGTGCGAGTTGCAGATATAGTGGAATACATACTACCATATGTTTTTATTGGTATTTTAGGCACAATTTAATTTATTCAGAGAATATAACGATTCTCTAAAACTAATAAAATCTATTTGAGTGATTGATAAACTAAAAATGGAATACTCGTTATTTTTATGTATACGGCCAAAGGCCTTGAAGGGAGAGTATGCATTTATTTGAAATCTAAAGTAGGAGAGTGTTGACCCATCCTTATTTTTTGACTTACAGTAAATTTTCTTAAAATATTGGTAATTACTTTAAATCAATTATCCATTTGTGTTAAATCATACTTATACTAAGCAAATATTAATTTAAATCCCCAAAGATATGCATCAATCACATAAAAATACTGAGAGAAAAATTAAAAAAAGTCTTCAAGAAAGTGACAGTGAATATGAAAAGGATACAGAAAATGAAAATAGCAACAAGGAAATTAGCGATGACAACGAGGACCGAAAAACTAGCGAAGAGAGCGAGGAAGATGGTAATAATGTTAATTACAAAGAAGATAAAGAAATTAGTATTGACGTTTGTTAAATCGATGGGGATGGCGATAACGACGGGGAAATAGTTGTGCTAATATCTTGCAAAAGGCCTAGATCTAGCACAATTGGATCTGATTCTGAATGGCGTGTCGTGAAGGATGTTCAAGGCCCAACAATTTGTGATTTGGACGGAATACCGGAATTTAGCGGAGAACATAAGATTATGGGTTTGAAAATTTGAAACTTGTCAATTGTTTCTAAATTTTTTTTCCAGAATCAATATTTGAGCATGTTGCTGTAGAAACAAATCGATATGCGAGGAGTAAATTGGCAGCTATTGCGACATTTCTCGTTTCAAAAAATGGAAAGAAATCAATGCAATTGATATGAAGGGGTTTGTGGCTACTGATATTAAAATGGGGTTAGTACATAAAAATTCAGGTCCAGAATATTATCGAGATTCTTTTTGGCTCACGGAAACTCCTGAATTTTCAGAAATTATGAAGAGAGACCATTATCAATTGATTAGGTGATTTTTGCATTTTGCAAATAATGAGGAAAACAAAAAAGAAGATTGCTTGTTCAAAATCCCACCCATTATAAATATGGTAGAAAACACTTATACAGATGCTTATAAAAGCAACAATGCGTTATGTGTCGATGAGTCGATGGTAAAGTTCAAAGGACGATTATATATAAGTAGAGGGATATGAGGACTATGCCCGTGGATATTTGGCTTGAAAAATGCCCTGTGGATATTTGGCTTGAAAAAATCCCGAGATCCCCCATAAATTTTTTTAGGGGGAGGAGGGGTGATAAATTTTTTAATTATTTGTTTTAATGAATGATAAATTTTTTTAATTATTTGTTTTAATGAACGAAAAATTTTTTTTTTTAATAATTTTTTGTTTAAATGTTAAAATTTAAAAATTTTCATTAATTTTCTCGATTAAAAAGCCTAAAAAATAAAAATTGGCTTAAATCGCCTATGATTGGTAGCATTTTCGAATAAAATTGACTCAAACTTGATTAAAGAACCTAAAAATATCGAATAAAAAGCCTAAGTATTTTTTCATACTTAAAATCCCATAAAAATAAAATTGGCTCAAATCGCCTATCGACTAAAAATATCGAATAAAAAGCCTAAGTATTTTTTCATACTTAAAATCCCATAAAAATAAAATTGGCTCAAATCGCCTGTCGACTAAAAATCATGAATATTTTATTTTTATTTACTTTAATTATTTGTTTAAGTCAATAATATTATTTATTCATATTTTAATTATATTTTAATTTAATTGTTTGTTTAAGTCAATTATATTATTTATTTATATTTTAATTATATTATTATAAAATTTAATTGTTTGTTTTAATCAAGTCAATTATTTATTTTAAAATTATTATTAAATTAAATTGTTTGTTTTAATGAAGTGGATTAAATAATTATTTTTTATTTTCATTTAATTATTTATTTATTATTTTTATTTAATTATTTATTTATTTTATATTATTATTATTTTATTTTATTATTAACATTTTTTTTTTAAATTGTAAGTCTAATAATAATTTTTCATTGTAAAAAATAACTTTTAATCCATACAAATATTTTTATTGACAATAAAGATTAAATAAAAAAGAATAATTTTTATTTCAAATCAAAAATATCTGAGTAATATGTTTTACGCATTTCGGCCAACAATATATGGATTTACCTTTTGACATTTTTTAATACTTGATAAAAAATAATACTAACTTAAAAACATAAAAATTATAAACATCAACAAAAATATATAAAAACAAAGATTATTTTCAAATTATTTATTCATTCAAAAGTCTTCATAATTATCATATTCTTCATTAAATTCCGAAAATTCTTCTGGACTGTTACCTGAAACCACATCACCTCCCCTATAATGACCATATGCTACACTTATATTTTCCCCCACCCAAACCCTTTTATCATCCTTATTTGTTAATGCAGTTTTACTGCTTTTAATTGTAAATAATTGATGTTTTTTACTAGTAATACGAGTTTGTGGTACCGAAAAAATTAAGTTTTTGTTATAACAATCTAGGTATGACTTATGTTTTAAGTCAATACCCTTCAATGTTATACCCTTAGCTTTGATACTTTCAACTTCAGACAAGAGGCTATAACATTTTGGTCGAAGAAACACCCACTCCTTGTAATTAAGTCCTTTTTTTCTCGTCTTTGAACTTTCCAATGACAGAATCAAGGTTCCTACTATACAAGGGATGTTTTGGGTCAAAATTAGAAGTATCGAGTAGATTATCACGAAGCATAGCAGATAAAAGAATGTCTCACTTACAATTCTTAATTTCTAGAAAAAAGGAATCGGTGTCCCCAGCAACTATATTAATTTCACAAGTGAATTCTTTTCGATATTTTTCTAACTCTATATATTGTAATTGATACATCCTAAGCTTAGATAAATTGAGTACAGTTTGTCCAATGTAACTCGGTCGATCTAAACACACCGATTCCTTATTTATTAACACAGAGACCATATTATTGTCGATTTTAAATGATTTCAGAAAAGATGGTTTTGAGCAATAATTAATTAATTTGTTTTTCCGTAGAATCTATTATTTAAAAGTTTATAGTAGTTTTTATCTAAGTCATTGGTTGATTGCGTTCTACGTTGTGTGTTAGTGTCTATATACTTTTTAAATATTGATTTTTGATTATATTTAATGGCTCTATGTACATGTGTAATTTTAATTTGTAAAGAAACAAAAAGCTGCAAAAGTCTCCAATGAAGAACAAAATTATTCTTTGGATAATGCGTTAACATTAACTTCTCAACCTTAGAACCCGGAGCGCACATCTTTTCAGCAAATACTGGAAAATCATTAAGTTTATCATGAAGAAATGTTGGGATTTCTAAATCTACTTCAAATGTGACAGCAAATGACAGTGATTCAAGATCCTTATTCAAAAAACTAATTAAATTATTTAATTGATTAGTATCAGTAACCCATTCAAAATTTCCATATGGTAATGGTTGACCTAAAACCCAACCATAGAGATTATTGATGTCAATGTAAAGCAGTTCGGTGTTGTCATCAGATACTACGTGATGTTTATTAACAAAGGTTAATCCACCACGGATTCCCCCTTCGAAAAAATTATACATCTTCATATCAGTGAGAAGATCAATTGGTTCGTCAAGAGTCATAAGAGCCGATGCCTAAGACATACTGGGAATTCCATAAAAGTTAAGTGGTTCCAATCGGTTATGAGTTAAGGACTTTGAACGAAATTGCTGGAAAAAGTCAGCAAAAAGAAAAACATCAAGTTTGAGTTAAACCATCATATAATCTAGTAAAGAGTTACAATTGGTTTCTTCCCAAATAGATTGAGCCTTACTATATTCGGCTTTAGTTACATCTTCCCAAATCGGTGGAAGTTCATATGTAGTTTCTAAAACTTCTTGAGAAGTTGCAAAGTTATAAGGGAAAATACCTTTAGTATCAATAATACTACCTACAAATTCCGAACGAGTTAAAGGAAGAGTGGTCAATGTTTTAACTGCGTTACTTAATGAACTATTAATAAATTGACAAGAATCAATGAATTTTACAGTTAATCCACTGATTCTTGCCGACAAAGAAAGAAACTTTTCACTTGTTACAGGAATAAAACTTATTTTCCACGTGTTAAAATCACTCATACCATACTTGAGGATATGGTGAAGATCATACCCTCTCAAATTATGAAAAACAACTGAAAATTCAAATCTTATTTTTCGAGAAATATTACATTTGGAACAAGATGCTCCCAAATATTTTCCAGTAAAGTGATCATGGTCCTTAACCAGTACTGATAAAATCTTATTACACAAATAACAACAAGTTGCCGAAGAAAACGAAAGAATGTCTAAGTCTGTTAATATTATTTTCTTTTTATAATTATTTTGATAAAAGGGTAAAACAGTATTAATTGAAATATTATTTATTTCTTGTAGAAAATTAACTACACAATCATCACCCAGGAAACTCTTATATGATTTTTCCCCTGTAAAATTGTTAATTTAAAGTAAACCGGCCGAAATCGGCATATGTATTTGAAAATGTATGTCATCTGAAGGTAAGATAGCCTCAAAATCAGTGTAAAGGACGAAAGGAGGAGTAACGGTTTTAGCCAAATTCTTAAATTCCAAGTTTTTATTTAAAGGTAATGTATAAAGAGTTGTGCCAAATTGATTTTTTTCACAAAACCCTTTATGTTTATTTAATGAAATTATATTGCGAAAACCATTTAGACATCGATGGCACCATATACTTTGAACTCTAGTATCAGTAAAAGAATGATTTCTATAATTTAAAAGCCTATCTAATTTAGTAACAGTGATATAGTGATACGAATCAAGGCTTTCTAATAAAATTAAATTAATAGGTTGTCTCCCAACAACTTTAGAATGATGAATTTATTTCAACATAAGGATGTTCGAAAACTTCAGGGTTAGAAAAATCATTTAATTAAATTATTTTCATCATACGTAAAGACATTAATTGAAAGATTTGGATTTTTAGCTTCAAATTTTGGAATGTCACAAAGTTTCATAGGTAAGTTGATGGTGAAAAGTCAAGTTCAGATGTGTTGTAGCTAAAGGTTTCATTTCTATGATGGTTACTTATATTTTCATAGCTAAAATACTGGAAATGAAACATAAATTATCGGAATTAGCAACATTTACAGTACAATGTTTATTTAATAATGATAATGGTGTTGGAATAAATCCATGACCACTCAACCGATTTATTTGTGAAAACTTGGTAAGAACAACATGAATTTCTTTTATTTTATTTATAACCCAGTTACTACCTTTATCATTAATTAATGTTACTTTTTCATCAAGAAGAGTAGCACCTTCATCTAAAAATGAATCACTCATTATTCTGGCAGAGTTTGAAATGATGAAAGATTGAAATTCTCCATCTTTTTCAAACTCTACATCAATACAAAATTGAATCTTAACAGATCCCATTTGATTGATAACATTATTTAATTTATTAATTAACTGTGTGGGTACTGTAATTAACTTTAAATTTAAATTCGAAACATCCATTCAAACAATGGCATGTGATTGATTTAAATCAAAATTAACAATAGGTGCTATCGAGCCACTATATTGATTAACAATAACAGAAGGAACATCAACAGGAAAAACATCAGAAACATCATCTGAATCAGAAATGAGTATTACATCATCAACCATCTTTGATTCATCAGAGTCAGAAAGTACGATAGTTTCTATAACTTTTGGAACTTTCGAAGAGTGTGGATTATTATTATTATTGGTTTTTCTTTTATTTTTTGTAATATTATTATTAATATTATTATTATTTATATTATTATTACTATCACTCAATGGTAATTTAATAATATATTTTCGTTTACAGTTAAACTGTGTTAAATGTTCCTTATGGTTTAAATAAAAGTCGGTATAATTCATTTTATGGGTGGTTTTACACATGGGACAAATAAAATAGGTGATGTGGTTATAGATATTAGAATAATAATTCTCCATAATCGTATCACAATTTCCATCGTGTTGTGGATTATTGCAAAAATTTGGGTAAAGGTTACCTGTTATAATAAAATAAAAATTTAAATATATATAATCATAAAATCATTAAAATAAATCATTAAAAATCATTAAAATAAATCACTAAAATATAAACATTAAATTAATTTTACACACAATAAATAAATGTATTTGATTGTTAATTTTATTTTGAAAATCTTATATAAGTAGATTAAAATAGTTTAAAATCATAAAATGAATAAAAGTAAATGGTTTTTATATTATGTAATTATTCATTAATTGTTTTTTATAGAAACCTCGGTTAGAAAAGAAGCTGTCAAGTTAATTCTTGAGGAAAATTCCATAAATGCTAACAGTTTAAGCAGAAATTCACCAATAATGTATTTACAATATTCAATGGAATATTTAAAATTTCCAATCATATATTCATTTAGAGTAAGTATTTTTATTAAAAGTAATATTATTAATAAATTTTAATAGGAACCAACAACATTGAAACAAAGCCTATATAATATGAAATTTGATGAAATTGGTGAAATTGATCGAAAAAATTTAACAGAGTTATTACGAGTCATCAACAAAGATATTAGTTTTAATGAAAAATTCACTTTTATGAATTGTGAAAAAGAATGTAATTATGAAAATAAAAAAGAAAATGAACATTTTATGATTAAAATAAGAATTCAAGGATATAAAGAAGAAAACCAGACTATTCGACCAATTTGGAAAATTATTGAAGCCAAATGTATTTAAATAAAATTTATTTAACTTTATTCGTCCTAGTTTTTTATTATATTATTTTTAATTTTTTGTGTTTAAATTAATAAAATGTTAATATTAAATTTAATTTAAAAATTATCATTTTATAATAGTAAAAAGTTAATAGTACTTACATTTAACTCTTTTACTTTTGCGACTCTGAGTTTTAACATTTTGTTGGTAATTTTTATTAATGATTTTAATTCTTGAATTATATTATTGATGGATTCGATTTTCTAAAAATAAAAATAATTTAGTTATATATTAACAAACATGTAAGTGGTTACATGATCGACCAATTAAAAACACACTTAATTACATAACATCAAAAACATTTAAATACATATAATCCTCTGAACTTAATCCTTTAAAAGGATTATTACATAATTCATCTTTAATTACATTTTTAATTAAAAAACAATTTTGAAAAGAAACTTTATTCAATAAATTCATTTATTTTTCATTGTTTTTAACCAAGCTAAGCAATACTGTCCACATGTTTTTGTCATTGGATTTTGATAACGAATTCGATTGTATTCAATTGGCATTAACATTGATTCTAGATTATTAATTAATATAGGGGGATAATAGAAACCCATTGGATCAAATACATTTATTTTATTTGGTTTCACATAAATTGCAAGCCAATGTTCGCCACTGAGATTAGATGATTGAGAATTTACAATCAAAGCTTTGTTAAAATCGATATATGGTATTTTATCTAGAGGGAAAACTCCAAGAAATTATTTTCCCAATAATTTTCTACCAATAGAATCAATCTGAATAGAAGTAATAATAATTTAAAAATATATAATTAATAAAAATTCTTACTTCATACTTGACAATTAAAAAATCTCAATCGGGTTTATAGTTCAAAATAATACTGTTCGATTAGAAGTAATTTGAATCTCCTTTTCAAAAACTCCATATACAATTACCGTAATAGATCCGGTTAGGGGTGATCCAAACTTTATATCTAATCTTAAATTTCCACTTTGTGGTAACTGACTTTGGTTAAGATCGAAATCTGGAGCCAATACAAATGTAAAGAACGGATACTTATTTCTAAAGTCTGACAAACTGATACCACAATTCAAATTTTTATTAAGATATCCCATATTCCTAACAATACTTTGCATATAACTTGTACTATAATTATCATTTTCAAAATCTTGACTATATTTTTCACGATAATCACTTCCTTTACTTAAAGTTATTGACTTAACGTTAAAGTGATCAAACATAGTAAATGTATCTAAAAACGAACCACTAAATTTTTTATTTCCCTGGAAAGTTACAAGGATAAAATTAGGTAATCGTCTATCACCAAATATTTGTTCCTTGTAAAAAGAAGAAGATCCAATAAGTAAAGAAAATTCAACAACTTCTTTGCTTCGCAATGGATAAATTGCATTTCTTGTAGCAAGACCTATTTGATGACCCGCTAAAACAGAAGGTTCAACACGAACTCTTCTAACCATTAATTTTGCATCTAGCAATACTATTTTAGGTACAAATTTAGTACATGTCAGACTTTTTTTGGATTTGGTCTTGTTAATTTAATTTGGACACTAACACCTGGTAACAAATATTTGGGTTGATCAAAGAAATCAAATTGGAGTGGTGAACATAGTGAAAATGCTTTTGATTTTGCAATCCATGTTTTTCGCATAAGATCATGTTCAGTGTAACCCATTCCCACTAAACATGTATGTTTAGTATCTTGATTATAATTTATAAGTTTCAATTAGGGGCTTTGTGTGCAAAACTATCATTTGCTCCTTCAATTTTAGTAGAATTAAAAACTAATTCAGCGTCTTTAAAAAGAGTTTGAAAAAAGAAATTGTTTGCTGTTACGTCAGTTTCTTGTGTAATATTTTCACCTAAGCTATTTACAACTTTCAACTGAATATATAACAAAGTATCGTTCAAATCTAAATATTCTGTTTGTGATCCGTTAATGTAAAATTGAATCGAAGAGATACCAGCATCAGTTATTGAATTCATTGGGAAAATATCTGCAAATAAACCATGTTCAATCACAGCTTGAGGGGGATGGTCTATCAAAAAGACATAATTCAGATTTTGCACTAATCATTTTTCAAATATAGTTCCGAATCCTCTCATTCTTTTGTTTATATGTTTCTTCATAATCTTTCTACGTTTAAGTGTCTCTCCTTTTTGTTCATTTTCATGATTAAATACATCACTTACTTTATTAATAACACTAGGTAAAGTTTGCATAACACTTGGTAAAGATTCTTTAATTTCAGATATTGCATTAGATTTTAAAGCAGGTAAAAAATCAGAATTATTATTTATTACATCATTTGCCGTTTTCATACCGAAATTGCCTATACGTCTAAGAATAGGTAATGCGAATCTACCTATTGTTTTCAATCAACCGGTTCCATATTGTTTACCTATAAAATATGGTAATTCTCCACCAGATTGACTACTACTATAAAAATTTACAATGTAAGGATTGCTCATTTATTTTACGAAAATGTAATGTAAGAAAAGTTTTATCTTCTTTACCAAATATATATTTTCCACTATTGTCACGAATATTGATTTCTATATTGTTTATATATGTTGACGATACAGACAAATACATTGGGTTTTTCTCTATAATTTGAACTAGATCATCCTTTTTATGTTTTTAAATCCATACACATTTCAATAGAGGTATCAAAACATCACTAACAAGAATAGGTTCAATGATATTTGTATAGATCATCATTTGTTGATTACTTTGCAAAATTTCTGGTAAACATAATCCAACAATAACTTTTTCTGAATATGATTCTTCACTTAATCCTAAACTTTGAGCCAAGAATTTACTAAATATAACTTTACTGACATCATCTTCCAATTCAATTTTGACTAATCTTCCTTGTTCAATTTCGCAAGATTTAAATGGATGCGGATAAAAAGTCATTAATTGATCATTTATTTGTGATAAATTAGTAATGATTAATTTTTCTTCAAATTTATCTGTATACTCGACATCATAAAAATAATTTATAGTTAATCGAATTGTATCAAACTTTATTTTAAAATTATTTGAAGGAATTTTAATTTGATTCAAGTTTTCAACAAAATTTATTTCTTTTTTATTAAATCCTAATTTTTGAGCTTCTGCAATACTGTCAAATGAAATTTTAAATGGAAAATATTTACAATTAATATTTAATGTATTTCCATCAATGTATACTAGATAAAATATAGAGTCGTGACTAATTGTATATTCATTCTTTGCATCGTTATAGTAAAAATATTCATAACTTGTATGTAATGTACTCTTACTATATTTAATATTTGAGTTGTTATAAAATTGAAAATTATTGTATACAAAAGTGAAATCGGTCAGAGCAACTTGCCATTCACCTTCCAGGTAAATTGGATTTTGAAATTCAACATTAAATTTATCAGCTTTATTATTTGGATGAGTAAGAAGACAACTATTACTCGGTAGATTTATGTAAAATTCTTTATTCATTTATTTTTCTAAAATGTATTGATAAATGTGTTTTTGGTATCTTTACTAAATTTAATTAATTTTCCACTATCATCGCGAATATTAATTTCAATGTTGTTTATAGTTGAAGTTGAAATTGGTAATTGACAGTTGAAGTTGACATTGGATTCTTTATTTCTAATTGTACAATTTCCCCTTGTTCATAGTTTTTAACCCAAATAGATTTTAATAGAGGAACTCTAACATCTCCAACAGTTATTGGTTCAATAATATTCAAATAAATGAACATTTGTTGATGATGATGTAATAATCTTGGAACTTTATTACCAGCGATATCTTTATCACTAAAAGTTTGTTTATTTTATCCTAAGGTTTTGATTAAATTATGGTCAAAATATATTTTTGAAATGTTATCTGCAAGTTTTATTTTAACCAATTCATTGTTTTTCAATTTTTAGTTCTTTAAACAGAGACGGAATAAATGACATTAAATGTCCTTGTAATTCAGATAATGTGTTTATTAGTAAATTATCTTCAAAATATTTCTTAAATATTGTTTTTTCTTCATAACTTATAATTATCCCAAATTGTTCCATAACACCATCATCTGTAAATTTTGGTAATTTTAATCGACAATGATCATCTTCATTAATGACGGATATAGAATTTAGTCCAAAGCTAAACGCATGTTGAATGTCAGGGAATGTTACTTTAAATGGAACATGTGGACAGACAATAACCAAGTTCTCATATTTTTCAATAAAAACATCAACATCAGGGGTATGTTTTAGGATTTATTAATTCATAAGTTTCATTTTGATTATTTATTTTCAAATATTTTATCTCAGTACCACTCTTCATCGTTTCATAACTTAGGTAAGAATTACTATAAAACGGAAATGTTTTATACACAAAAGTAAAATCAATCAAAGCAACTTCCCACTCACCATCCAAGTAAATAGGATTTTAAAATTCGACATTAAAATTACTAGCTTCATTATTAGGAAAAATAATAGGACAACTATTACTAGGTAAAATCATATAAAACTGGTTTTCTTTCATAATATTTATTTAATTAATTGATTTTCAGATATCCAAGTTGGAGTTTCATATCCATGCCATTTAACATAGTATTGTTTATATTTACCAACATTCTTGGTTTTTAATATCTTTTGAATTCTGAATACAGTAGGGGCTTCTATAACTTGGAGTTCCTGTTCGTAGATTTTTCCACTAACTTGATTGTTTTCCTCATCCTTGATAAAGTACATTACAGGATTCTGATTGGTATTGTTGTCGAAATTCTTGATGAAAGGAGAAGCACTGATTTTACTTATTCTAACGTGGTTACGCACTTTATATTTAGGCTTTTTAATGATAGAATCAGATTGTTGTGATATCCAATTATCCATATTATTCGTTGAATAAACATCAATTGGTCGCATTCCATTTAAACCCCTATGTGGCGAATAATTGTAGCTATAAATTGCTTTCGGTAAAACATTTATCCAGGTTTTATTTCCTTTATATACGAAATATTTTTTCAAGCGATCTCTTAGAGTTCGATTAAATCTTTCCACGTGGGCAGCTTTAAATTGAGAAAATACAGAGTAATGATTTATTCCTTTGATAATTTCTTTAACTTTACTATTATAAAATTCTTTACCTAAAGAATAAATTTAATTTAATTTATTTATTTAATTACATACCCAAATCAGTTTGTAAATTACGAGGCTTGCCATCAATAAATAATTCCTTGATTGCTTCAGCCATTTCATTGGCCGATTTGGTTTTTGTTGGAATAGCACGAGCGAATCAACTAAATATATCAACACATGTCAAAATATATTTGTATCCTTTATTAATTTTAGAGAATGATATCATTTCCATCAAATCCATTTGCCATAAATCATCAACTCCCATTGTTTTATAACTACGGGTTTTGAATTTCTTCAATATTGGTTTATTTAAACTGTACGCTATTTGCCCAGATAACCAATTCTGAGTTTCTTTCTTTGAATTAACTACTTCCTTCGCCAGTTTCCTTACACCACCAAAACCAGCGGGATTTTTTGGGCCTGTCCATACTTTTTTGATCTTTTTCACTGTGTTTCGATTTTTGGTTAATGTTTCCTTCATTATTACAGCAAGTTGTCAAAATATTTAAATCTAAATTATGTTTATCCGGTAATGAATTCTTGGTACTCATTAAGAAGTTAACGATGAAATTGCTCTTATTGCAGATAATACTATTGGAATTAATGCCCCCAAAAATCCACCATTTTGTTTATATATTATTTTTCGCATCAAACGAAGATTCTTAGTGTTTACTAAAGATAAAAGTGTAATACAAGTTTTTTAACTTTAGTAATGTTTACATTACCACGAACTACATTAACAATAACTTCAACTAGATCATCTATAACAAATGAAGGAAAATTCTGTAAAATATTCATTCTTTTATTATTAGCAGCCTTCATCAAGGCATTAAAGTATGGTAGACTACATTCAACTTTCATATTAAATACATTTTTCATCTAGTTGTTTTGTTTATATTTTAATCCACTTTTTATCTTTAACAATCTTCTTACTCGTTTTTATTATTTTACGTTTAGTAACCCTTTTCTTTGTAACCTTTTTCTTTGTTGATTTTTCACGTTGAACAATACATTTTTTAAACGTCATTTCAAGTAATTATTTTCAAATTTCAATTTTGTTTATAAATCGTAACACCTTTCTCATTGAAAATATCAGTTCTAATACGTAATTCATCAGGACATTGTTGTGTAAAGTCAAAGAACAAAGATCCGTGGGGAACCTTTGTTGCATCTTGAAACGAATCAATTAAAAATTTTCTATCATTGGGATAAGCTTGTCTAGCAAGAAAATCTATAATGGTTGCATCTCGAGGGTTTTTAAAAATAACCAAGTATTGAACATTTAAATTACGAGTTCTATGACCGCCCCCTTGATGAAACAAGTTTTGAGTAATGAAAATAACAGTAACTCCAATATGTCGAGCAACTTTTGTAAATAAATTATTAAAATCCTTTTCTTTATTAGTTTCCTGGTATAGATCATCGATAATAATAACATCGCCTTGATTTAATCTAGATGACCAATTTTTATCAAACCTTTTAATTATTGTCATTTTCAATTTACAGAATTGATTTTGAGTAAGTCCATGTTCTTCGTCAGCTCCTCTATGCCAATTTATTTTGTTGAATTTTGATTTGAATAAGTTTGATTGTAATAAATTGCATACAAATAAAGTCTTTCCACAACCACTTGGTCCAACTACTTGATATACTGCATCATTTAATTCCATTTTATTATTAATTATTTATTTAATTGTTTATATTTGTTTTAATTTTTAGAATTACTTGAATTGAAATTATTTGAAAATGTTGAGTAACATAAATTATAAAGGAAGATATTCTATACCTGATATGAAATTCCCATTTGGAAAACCACAGCAAGTTGTAGATAGATTAGGTAAGTATCCGATAATATTTTTCAGATCGGGGAAATGTCGGGTAATGGGATGTAAGCAACCTCTAAAAACTGGGGATTTGAAATATAATATACATGATTTACAAATTCAATCAATCACTGTAACAATCGATATTGGAAAATTTATAAATCTATATGAATTACAAAGAAAGGTGAATTGTATATTTGAACCAGAAATATTTCCAGCATTACGTCTTCAAAAATATAATCCATCATGTGTCAATATATTTTCAAGTGGGAAAGTAGTAATACTCGGAATAAAATCCTTGGATTATACTGATTATGTGGAAAATATTAAATCAGAAATAACTATGTTAATAAATTAATAAATATTTTGTTTGAATTTGTTTCATTTATTAAGTATTAAAAAATGTCAAAGGTAAATCATGTATATTTAAATATGTATTTTATTTTATTATTTAGTTTATCTCTTTGAAGTAATTTTAAAGAAAATTCAGGAACTTTATCCAAGAATTAAAAATACCTTGGATTATTGCGCACCAGAGTTTCTCGCAACAAAAATTTATCATTTCACAGAGATTAAAATTGAAGAACTTCTCGAGATTCACTATGACAACGTTCAGGGATCTGGTGACCGATGTGTTGCAAATTGCATTGTTTGTAAAGATAGTATGAGAGTAACATGTTCAAATGGATGTCCATGTTGCCACGATTTCAAATTTGACCAAACAATCCATATATTGTTGGCCGTAATGGGTAAAACATATTACTCGGATATTTTTGATTTGAAATAAAAATTATTCTTTTTTATTTAATCTTTATTGTCAATAAAAATATTTGTATGGATTAAAAGTTATTTTTTACAATGAAAAATTATTATTAGACTTACAATTTAAAAAAAATGTTAATAATAAAATAAAATAATAATATAAAATAAATAATTAATTAAATAAAAATAATAATTAAATTTAATAATAATATAATTAAAATATAAATAAATAATATTATTGACTTAAACAAATAATTAAATTAAAATATAATTAAAATATGAATAAATAATATTATTGACTTAAACAAACAATTAAATTAAAATATAATTAAAATATGAATAAATAATATTATTGACTTAAACAAATAATTAAAGTAAATAAAAATAAAACATTCATGATTTTTAGTCGACAGGCGATTTGAGCCAATTTTATTTTTATGGGATTTTAAGTATGAAAAAATACTTAGGCTTTTTATTCGATATTTTTAGGTTCTTTAATCAAGTTTGAGTCAATTTTATTCGAAAATGCTACCAATCATAGGCGATTTAAGCCAATTTTTATTTTTTAGGCTTTTTAATCGAGAAAATTAATGAAAATTTTTAAAATTTTTAAATTTGAACATTTAAACAAAAAATTATTAAAAAAAAAAATTTTTCGTTCATTAAAACAAATAATTAAAAAAAAATTTTCATTCATTAAAACAAATAATTAAAAAAATTTATCATTCATTAAAACAAATAATTAAAAAAATTTATCACCCCCCTCCTCCCCCTAAAAAAAATTATTGGGGATCTCGGGATTTTTTCAAGCCAAATATCCACAGGGCATTTTTCAAGCCAAATATCCACGGGGCATAGTCCTCATATCCCTCAATAAAAAGGTAATGATAAAAAGTTCTTATCAATAATCCATTATGTACAACTGACAAATTAAAGAGCCCATTTTGCTTAACAACGGCTTGGCATTGGGGCAGTTACCAAGGGCGCCACTAAATCTCTAATGTTTAAATTTTTATTTAAATAGATATTTCACTTTCATCCTCGATAACAACAAAGCTAATAATTAATTATATTTAAATATATTTCACTTAAACCATTATAATATTTTTATTTTGTTTGTGGCCTTTGTGGGGTTTCTTATTATACAAATGTCTATTTAGAATCTAAAGCTAGTCTATTATCAGTCAAATATCTTGAAATAAATAAAGAGCAATTTATAATTGAAATAAAATGCTTTAAACACCAAATGATTGAACTATTGCAAACAAAAACCCAATTACATGTTTCATTTAGATCTTTTAAATGTTTTTGTTACATGGGAATTGCAAGAAACGTACCCGAATATCGAACGAGCTCTGAAAACATTTCTTACAATGCCATCGACAGTAGCCACCGCTGAAAGGAGTTTCAGCAAACTAAAATTATTAAAAAATACTTGAGATCAACGTCAGGCCAACAATGCACATCATCTCTAGCTCTTCTTTCCGTCGAACGTAGACTTACCAGTCAAATAAACATCAATGTAATAATCACTTATTTTGCAAACATTAAAGCAAGAAAAGTTACGCTTTGAGTCTTTGATATAGATCTAGAAGTGTATCAGTGTTAGGTTACTTAAATTTGCTTTTAATTGTGAGTTTCTATCTTTATGTATAAGTTAGTGAGTAATTACACTATTGTTTTTATTTATAACACATGATACTTCAAGTATTGCTGTAGTCTGTTTTGACGCAACAATATCAAGTTTTATCCATCAATTTATTTAGTATTATTTATTAAATAATAAACTGTAAATTAGTATTGTTCTTGTCTTTTACATTTTTGATATCCACGCTGTATGACTGTCACTGTCAAACTACGTAATTATTGTCATAAATAAAATAAGAGAAATTCAATTATTTTTTCTAACAATTGAAAATGTTTCAAAGTTGAAATTTGTCAATTTGTCAAGGGCGACAAAAATAAATTAGCCAAAGGCGTCAAAAAACCAGTTACGCCACTGAAAGATCCATTGATAAATTCGAATATTTCAATGAAATTGTTTAAAAAATTTTAATTAAAAAAAGTTTATTATAGTTTTGAAAAAATCATTTTTTGAACTTTACTAATAAATCGGATTTTATTAACTTATTTTTCCTGCCAATTATGGTTATGAAATAAATCTCTGTAATTAATTTTTATTTAAAATTCACTGAACTATGAATTGAACTAATTTAAAACTAATGTTTAAAATTTCTTATAATATAATAAAAAAAAATTTAAAAATCATAAATTCATTTAAATAATACATTCCATTTAATTATAATGTAAAGAGCCAAATAATTCTGTTACAGAAAACACATATAGGTACATAAAACCCAGAATTATCCATTGAAATGTGATAATTGAAAGGGAGATTTGTCGGAATTTCTAATTATCTTCATGACAAAACAAATGTCAAAAGAATAAAATCAAACAAAATAATTATTATACTTTTTTATTATTTGTAACCAAAATAAAAGAATGATAGATATATATAACAAGAAATAATCAACAAGGAAGAAATTTAAAAATAAAAATGTGAGAAAGTAAATTAAATATATATTCATTTTATATTAAATGATTGCATATCTAAGTATACGAGAATATTTGATGTAAATATTTATTATTTAGATTATACGTTACATCGAATATGTTTAAATAAAATAACAAACAGTTTTGAATTGAAATTTTTCAAACACACACACATATATATATATACACCTAATTCTCTTTTTACGCTAACTTTTTTGATTTAACGCGATTCAACGAAAACGTTACCTGTGAAGACCATCGAAATTAGTTGGATTGTGAAGGCCCCTTTGGCCGGAGTCTCATAAATGAAGATTCGATATTATCTAATAAGGTTGAGTATTCTTCAATAGCTTTAGCTCATGAAGTAAGCACTATTTTGATGAATTGTCAATTTATTTGTTAGCTTTAATATTTTATTTTTTCTCACTTCTCAAACCAAACAATCGTATTTAACTTTATGTTGACTTTGATAGTGATGACACAGATTGTATTCTCTGAACACAGACACTATATTCTGGCATATCAAACACACAGCTCTTTCCTTGTACTGCATGAAAATTAATCATAAGTCCAATGTTCTTTGAATATTCTACACTCCGATTCAATTTATCTCTTTCTTGATTGCATTGCTTCCAAGGAATTTCAAATTGCTAATACTAAAATACAAGGTGATTTATAACATAAACCAAAACACTTAAACACGTATAGTACTCATCATTACAAACAAAACTTACAACACAAAAAGTTGGTTTATGTAATTTTATAAAAATATAAATTAAACTACCATAATAAAAATTAGTAAATAAATTGTAAAAAAATAAAATTGATTTTCAAATACATGATACTAAACAAATTTGACATTTGGTGGGTTTCTGGGTTTTGATATTTGAGACTATATGGTTGTTACCCAGACAACTCCATACAAATATTCTTTCGCTTACCACTCGGCACCCGTTGCTAAGCAACGTTGGGTAGATCGTCCGCAAAAAGTGAGCGCTATTGCTAATGCTATAATTGACCGAACGATCTATGGGTCCAACGGGCTGCCGATAGAAGGCCTATGCTCGATTTCGTTTTTAAGTCCCATTATTCTCCTATCTCCTTCAAATGTTAACCTATACTGTCATATCATTTATCATTATGTCTATTCCCATAGTTCTTCTTATCATTGTCCGTGTTGATGATTTTTCTATGGCCTGTAAACCCTCTGTTATATTAAATATCCACACAGTATCTTTCTGACCCTTATCCCTATTATTACTACTATGTTCCCTATTATTGTTACTAGTATTATCATGGTCACTATTATATATATTAACTTTATTAATTGTTACCGTTATTACATTTATTATTATTCTTATCAGTATATTTTTCTTATATAAAATTTAGCCGTAATTTATCCTTATCTTTACATTTTTCGGTAAAGTATTTTTAATAATTCGAAAAATTTTAGCAGCGTTCAACCCTTACCTTTCGGTTTTATCGGATTATTATACCAACCATTTGAGCCGCGCTTCACCCTTATTTTACGGTCTAATCAGATAATCCTACCAACAATTGAGCCGTATTCTACTTTTACTTTGCTATTTTGATAAGTAATTTAGTTGATTCGGAAAACTTGAGCAGCGTTCCGCTCTTATTTTATGGTTTTATTAGAATATCATACCAACAATTGAACAACATTCCACCTTTACTTTACTATTGTTGATAAGTATTTTACTTAATTCGGAAAATTTGAGCAGCGATCCGCCCTTATTTTATAGTTTCATGATAAATGTGTAAGTATTTCCGAAAATTTGCGCAGCGTTCTGCCCATATTTCCCGCTTCAATTCAACATAATTTATTTACTTCTTTAAAACATTATTTTTCATGATTTTAGTCGTTCGGATTATTCTTTTTTCGATGGCTATTCATTTTAACTGTTGCAACGATTTCGCTATTTTCCCCGCTACCCTTTACCTCTCTTTGTCCTTAAGATCTATTTATGTTAATATTATATTTAATGAGTGCCCACTGGACTACTAGGTGTTAATGATTTTTAGCCGAATGTTGTTAAAATATTTATGTCGATTTTATCGAAATTAAGTGCAAGTAAGTTGAGCCAAAAGACCCACTTTCAAGCTACTCTCTTTCGCTATTCAATTCAATGATTTGACGTTCGGGCTTCTGCTTTACCCACGCCGGAACCTTCACGGGCACGAACTATTGGTGGACTTACACCGCACTTACACAGTTCGATATTTATGTATAAGTTTAATAACTTGCAATTTGTTTTGGCTGTGTGCCGAAAAAGGAATGAATGAAAATTACCAGATCAATTGGGTAAAAGCCTCGAATGCATGAAATAATCGTCGGAAGTTTGTAAGCATATAATAGAAATTCGTAGTAGCATAATTCATAATTCATCATATATTAAAAATTCGTAGTAGCATAATTCATAATTCATCATATATTGAAAATTCGTAGTAGCATAATTCATAATTCATCCTATATTGGAAATTCGTAGTAGCATAATTTATAATTCTTTGAAAAATTCGTAGTAGCATAGTTCACAATTCATGGCATTTACAGCACTAATCTACCAATCAACAAGTTCGCAGTCATCCATGCCGATAGCTGCAACGCACACTACTACGATCAGTCTCCAGGTGAGACTGAAAATCAATATTCCAATCTAGTTGAAAATAATACTGCAAAGTAGTTGTTGTAATTTGTGAAACCACATCAGTATATATACCTATAATTTGGCCTTAACCTTGCGTGTTAATTTTATTGCGATTAAACAAAATTCGACCTTGAAATTATTTGTGTTATCTAAATTAAATTTTTATTAATTTTTTAATTTAAATTGGTAATTTATTTTTAACATTTTTAATTAAATTTATTCAGCTAAAAACATTTTATTTTTATTCATTTAATTCATTAATTTTTACTTTTATATAAATGGTCATTTTACGGTCACATTTTCTTTGTTATTGTGTTATTTTTTATGTAAATTTCGTGAGGTTCTTGATGCATTTTGTATTTATTTTATTTTACTTTTATGTTTTTGATTTTATATTTATTTATATTCTCTCATATTTTAAACTGTTTAGTTGGTGTTTTATATTGTATTTTAAGTTATCTTGGTGCTGGGTTTTTGTACTGTATTACCGATGCATTTAAACAATTCTCAAGGCTATTTGTGTTCTGGCCCAACACATCCTACTCTGAACTGAATAATTCAACAAAAATTATTTTTCACCATATTTTATTAATATTTTTAAACATTATTTTATGTACTTAAAAATTAGAATTTACTCGGTGGGCCTAATAAATGACTTCGGTTGGCCGTTTGTGGCTCGCAAGCCGTCGTTTGAGAACTCCTGGTTTATGCACTATAGCAGGAGTTCTTAAGACTTCATTTCTTGTAACACACTTATTCCATACAAATTTTTCTTGCGACACACTTAAAAATTCTTTTTTAAACATTTTCGACGTTAAAAAAGATAGATGTAAAACTTAATTAATTATATTCTAAAAGTTAATAAAATTTTAAATCAAAGAAATTTATTGTTGTTGATATTTTTGATCACAAGCTTTCAAAACATGGTCTTATTTTAGAAAAACTAACACGCGGTTAGATCTTTAAGTTTTGATCTATTCTTTGTTTTGATGTTTTTCATGGCTGAGAAGGCTGATTCACATAGATATTATGTTGAAAAGAGCATAATAATTGTTATTGCCTTTTTGGATATTCTTTGAAATCTGGTTGATGTTGATATCCAAAATTTATTTCAATTTGCTTTGGGAGTTCATCATCCTTTTCATTTGAATTTTTCTTTTTAATATCAATAAATTTATCCATTAAATTTATGGGTTAATGGTTTTAAAATACTCGGATTTCACTTAATATTTTAGTATGATTTTATATTCAAATCATTAAAAATTAATAAATATAAACATAATTTTTAGATATATAATGCAACTTCAACAAATAACAATTAAATTTAAAATTTATTAATATTGTTTATCAACAAATAACTTTACATCAAACATCAAATATCAATAAAATTTCAAAAAACTTCGCGGCACACCAAACAATTTCAGCAACACACTAATGTTTCATATGACACACCTTGAGAACCCATGCACTATAGTGCCCATTTATTTTGTTTATATATATATATATATATGTATATATTTTCCTTCCGTTTCTAAAAGTTTATTTAAATATTTGTTATTACTTTGTTTTATTTGGTAGAGATGGATTTTAAATTAACGTTGTGCGGTTTTTATGCTATGTATTTTGAAGCCATTAAAAATGGATTATTTATGATTAATTGATTAATTAAATATTCCAGATTTAGCCCAATAACTTTATTTAATTAACCAATAAATTTTTCAATCATTCTAAAATATTAGTAAGGGTGTCTGATTGTTTTTCGAAATCAATTTAAATTCATGAAAGTTTTCATTGAGCGTCTTGACTTCAAATTTGTTTTAATTATATTCAATTATCAATTTGACCCTCACTCTATGAAGAACTCAATTATGTAATTACTTTGATATCTCTGTGAACACATTATTTCAAAGTGGTGATGCTATATATCATACAAAATATGGAGAATTTTTTCCATAAACATTATAATTTCCCTATAATAATTGTAAAAAGATACTTGGACTGACGTAATTACATTCCACACAAGGTTAGTATGGGCCAGTTGACTTATGTTTCTTGATCAGTTGATTTAAGCATAGTAAACTGACTTTTGACCATCAAAAGCAAATGTCATTTTATTAAAAGATATTGTTGGGCTTAAAGCCAAAATTAAAACAAATATAAATTATTATATGAGTTAAAACAAAAAATAAAAATAAGGAAAATGGCCACTGCACATAAACATGCATCGCAAGCAGAAACTAAAAATAAAATAAAAAATAAAATAAACAAATTAAAAATACAACAAAAATAATTAAAACATATATTAATAAAATCGATTAAAGCATATAAAAGCAAAAAGAAGGAGTTGTCTTTTATTTTTTGTAATTTATATGCTTTAATAAAACTTTGTAAACATTTTAATTTAATTATGTTTTGGATGCTCATGGTATAGTTATATTTTTTGCCACAGAGAGGTCCCTATAAAATATCTATAATACGTATTGGAATAGATCTCGAGAGAATTGGCTGGTCGTCCGGCTAATGAGTTTACTTTCGTTAGTTGCGGCTGCTGGCCGAGCACTTTTGAAAACTCGGTTGTCCACGGCGAGGCCTAGCCGAAAGACCTAGGACTTTTCCCGTAGGGCACCGTTTTACAACTCGAAACGGCTGATAGAAACGTCGGTAGGGACGAGCAGGTTAAAATTTTGGAAGGGCGCCATTAAGTAAGGGAATTAGGAGTGATCTCTAAATGATCATTAAGCATGTATTTTTGTGAATAATTCAGTACGGGTGTTTCCCTCAATACCTCCGTACTAATATTATCCGGTCCACTTGCTGTTTTCAATTTAATATCTTTGACAACTTTTTTTAATTTCGTCTTCAAATATAAGTCTTACTAACAGCGGATCTGCATATACCTCCGACACCGGACGAATATCGGGGTTTGATTCTCTTTCGAAAATTTTCTTCCATATTCCCCTTGTCTGGCACTTCGATCCTCTTCGCAGACAAGAGTTTCAACTTTACCGCTAAGTACTAAATTTGCCACCTCACATCTATCTTTCTTCCATAATTCTTGTAGACCTCATTATAGTTCTCTTTTCAATTTCTTTTTTAGGAACTTTTTAGATGAGGTCTTCACATCGTGATGTGGGCTAACTTTAGAATTTTTCTTTAGCGGACCATTGCAACTTTTGAGATATCTTTTAGTCACTGTTTTGCAGTAGACATCAAAAAGTCGCTTCTGTTCCTCAGAGTCTGATATGGAATGGATAATGAAATCCAGATCTTGCTCCTCGCCACTTACTAAAACCTTTTTTCAAAGGTAAGTTTCTCAAGTAACTAGTAAAGATCAATCTCTGAGGTTCGAGGTAAGGGACTAGCATTAGAGATGTTTGTGATATTTCTGACACAACTACTCTCTTCATTTCGTAGGTCATTATATATCTTAACATATCTCTTAGCCTTCATGTGTATTCTAATCGGTTTTAGTGAGCGACCAGTTTTATATACGGAGTACATTTCTCTCAATACATGAGCCGAATCTTCTCTCACTTCTTCCCGTAAATGAATCATCGCCATCATCGTTTGCTCCTCCAGGCTACAATAGTATGCCTTTCTTCTTGGTGTTAGCTTAGATAGCTTAGCATCCTTCTCGGCACGATGTGCCTTACTTATATGGGCACTCTCTCTGATTTCAATTCGACCAGTTAGCTAGTGATAGGATGAAAATTCTAAGGATTGATAAGGTTAAACGTCTTATTAGGATTATATGTGACGCAGGAAACCATCGGCCAATCAAATTCTCATAAAATTTAGACCCAAATGTCCCAGTATAAGGCAACAACCAAATGATACAAAATCTAATGAATGAAAATTTTCTTTTAAAATCATCATCCGTGAAAATAGGTGTAAGGTAGATTAACCCTACTCTTGATTAAAGGAAGCAGCAGATGATGGGACGCCTCGAAGCTACTTAAACCGAATCTACAACGACGTCCCAGAACCGTTTTTTAACCTTACTCTTGCGCTACAACGATAAATAACTAATACCGAAAATTTTGCGTCAATCAATATTCACAAAAAAAAAATTTTTATGTAGGCCGGCCAGTTGATCTTGGCCTACTGTTTTAAGCGACTCAAATAATATACGATACAATAAAGTAATCGATTTAATAAATCAACATTTATTTTAAGGTGATTAAATTTAATTACTACTAAGTTTTAAATCATAAATTTTTAGGTAATTTTTAAACTTCTCCAACCATTGTCTCCATCAATTTGATATCTCTCGCAACTTGGAAATTAATCAATATAAACCAAATCTGATCAAACGCGAGTGCTAAAAAAATCCCGGATTACAGATTCACCAATTCAAGGTATTTCAATACCATTTCGGATTTCTGATTCTTTCACCACAATCCATTATAAATTTCCAGGGGAATTTATTTCATATAATAATCAAAAATGAACTTGCCGCTTGGCACAACAAATAGAAAGACTCGAACGGGAAAATTTCACTCTCTGTGAGAAATATGAGAAGATAAAAAGCACTTGGTGCTCGCCAGAGGCCACCCGAGAATTATATAAGAAGATCACGTGGTTCTCTCGTGCCCGTGACGACCTCATCATCGAAACAAGAAGCCAACTGATTACAATATCCGAACAAAGTGCCGCTCTCAGACAGATTTTCACGGAGAAGGAGTTACAAGCTCGCATACCAAGCAGATTAATATAATCCCGGCACATCCCCTGCCAATCAATGCAGAAAATCCATCAACCAATAACGACAGCAGCGTACCCACAGATGGAATCTCATATGCAAATCGACGGGATAAACCCAATCGAAATCGCCGCCGGCGGCAGAGGCGTATAGCCGAAAACACCCTGCTCCAGGAAAATTTGAGAAACGATGTACACCCGGAACTGAGAGAAATCTCAGACCGGATAACTATGGACCACACCGCTCCTAGATACGATGGTGATCCAGATGTGATATATGCTCCTATCTAACCGGAGTTTTCTCATCCCACTCCCACTCGGGATCAAATCACGATCACCGCAAATGATCACGAGTCTCCAATCAATATCCACATCACCACTACCTCTCGTGCGATTCTGGATGAAGAAAGACATTCCAGCGGGCGATCTTCACCGCTAATTATCTCGGTCGTAAAACCAACAGGACCTCGAGAGCAGAGGGCAGATTCTTTTCGTCAGACGGTTCCACACCCAATATCACGATTCCCAAAACGCCGATGTTTACCCGTGGATATTGACGGGGAAGAATAGAGCAAACTTTCTTCAGACCAACAAACCTAAACGTCATCACCGAATTAACACTGACAGTGAGCCGAATTATTTCTGGCGCGGACTCACATTTTCGCCGTCGTTTCTCTGAAAAACTTTTGTTTTATTTTATTTTTTCCCTGCCTTGTGACTGAAATGTTTATACTGGCTGAATATGTTATTTATGTTTATAATTGAAAAATAAAAACATACGTTTAATACTTTTAATTCGTTATTAATAAATACCAAATTTAAAATTAGTGTAATTACTGTATAGAAAGTGATTTACTCATAGTAGCAGAAATAATTAATTAATTTCTTATTTCATATTAAATAAATATTAAATCTAATATTAGTTTAATTAATTCACAACCCCTACAAATATATGTAATTTACTCACGGTAGTAGCAGTAAATACTTAGTAGGATATTAAGGTACGAATCTTTCAGTGGATAAAACAATAATCTCATGGAAGAAATAAAAATTTAAATGAAAATTGACAGAGTAAAAAGGGAAAATTGATTGATATGAGTAGGAGATGACCGTCACTAAATTTATAGTTTTAGTTTGTTTCATTATCATTTGATATCTTAACAGTCAAGTTTTGTTGCTTAAACTTAAGGAATCAGATACACTTTTGGATTTTTAGATAATGGGATAATGCGTAAGACGTTCTAGCGGCCGCTTTGAACCCGAAATCGAAGGTTATTCAAATAGTAGTATCGGTAATGATGCTCACCTGTTTGAATATGTAAGTTTCAAAGGATTTTCATCTCATATTTTAAACCAAAAATTGCATATTTATTTGACTTTTTGAGCACACTTTCGGTAGATAAAAATATTTGTGAATTTAAAAGGTAACCCTAAGAGTTAATATATGAAAAATTAAATAAAGGAAAATTTATAACATACGATCAGTTGGGCATTTTCTCAATCGGTGATTCATTTTTACTTCACAGACCACGTGTTAAAATATAAGAAACCCACGGATCAAATGATTAATTTATTCAATTTTAAAAATTTAACACTCAACCATTTCAAGGTAAATTTTTTAAATAAAGAATTATTTAACTTTTTTATGAAAACATAAATTAAAGCCCTCAAGTAATATTACTAATATCCTAACTATATAATACGGTTTTCCACACATTTTACAAAATAATCATAATTTTGCAAATTTTTGAAATATTAAAATAATTTAAATTTTTCTTCAATTTGTTTTTTTCCTTTGGGGACAATAGTTTAAGGACCTCCGTTCTGAATTGGTAGAACAATCGGCTTCATTGAACTTGATACAATATACAATTTTGAATTTTTGTAATTGTATTTAGCTATCATTGATGAAAACAATTTATGTATATATAAAAAGACGTAGTAGGAACATTTCTGATAATTTATTGAGGAAAGAATCATTACACATATTTGCAATAAAACATTTACAATAATATATAATATTTGTTGTCAAATACAACGAACCATCACCTGCACTCGTCAAACAGTTAAATATTTCCAACAGCGTATTTATAGAATTCATCACAGAGTGCACGCATCAATAAAACATAAGTTCATCATTTTTACAATTAAAATTACACAAAAGAATTCTCAAAACAACAGTTAAAATTTACCCGGTTATAGAACTTCTCTCAGACTGGAAAATGACTAATATGACAACAATATCTTTGATGAATAAATTAAATTACAATTTCCCAAAAAAATATCTACCACGTAAAGATGAGAAAGAAAATTCAAAAATTTGATTTCAAGTTTTTACCCAAGTGAAGTTCCAAAATTTTATAAATTATGAATTTTTCTCATAATAAAAAATAAAAACTGATCAGATTTTATTGACTAGATACAAAAAGCTGCAAATAAAAGCAACATTGCACATTTTTACGTATTTATCAATAGGATAGCAATATTATTGTGTAAAACGATAATTAAATACAAAAATTGATAAAATATAAATCTAAAAACTTTTCAACGCAAAATATGTATAATAAATGAATGACAATGTGATCGAAACGGTATTCACAAATGAAAAGTTAATAAAATCGTTTCATAATGCATAATAGCATTAATTAAAGAACAATACTCAACATTGAATATATATATATATATATATATATATTTATAAATATAGATCAATTAGTATCTAAACACACAGATAATTTTAGCAATCCATAATCAGAATATTCTCTTTTCAGGTTGATATTTTCTTTGTAAAGTTCTAAATAATTATTTTAAATAAATAAAGGTCAAATAAAAATATGAAACGTAGAAAAAATTATCATTTAAATTGTTCATTTAACAAGCAACTCTAATTTTACTAATTGTATTATAAGTATTTTAACAATACTACCTACCCACCAGCAGTGTAACCACGATTTCAAATTTTTTTTTGCCTAAAAACCCTAGCAATTCTAAATATATTTCCGGCCACAAAACTCAGCAATAACATTTATTTTTGATCTTCAGAATTCACGCGTCAAGTTGACGTTTTCCTTTGCTGAACTCATCGATAAATTCTTCCAACCAATACTTTGATATCATGATGGATACTCCAAAATATCAATTGAGTCTTTCCACTCCTGACGAGTTTCTTTTAATGTTTTATGAAAAAAGGTTTCGTCTAAAAATCCTAGCAATTTTGACACCCAAACATCCTTCTGGCTACGCGCCTGCTACACACGAACAGTTCAAAAAACTAACAAAATTGCATCTATTTTGGATTAGAGTCGTTCCCTATCTTTCACTCAATTCGAGCGCGTCAACAATAACAATTGAGAAAATAACAAAATTTATTTGTCCTTTCAGCCAATCATGTTTCATTCAAATTTCATAATAAATTAAAGAGACTTTTTGAGAAATAAAACTTTATATTTTGATTTTTAAAAATATAGAACAATTTTTTGGGAAATTTTAAAATAAAGAATATTTTTAAAAATCATTAAAAAATAAAATATTGAACAAAAACTTTAAAATAGCACACTATTAATTTTTTGAAATCAATTAGATATTTTAAATTTAATTATTGAATTAAATAATTTTAATATAGGTGTGTTCAATGAAAGGCGGCAGAATCAATTCAATGATGTAGTTGCTAAAAATGGCTAAATTGGTTTCAGAATGCCGTGCTCTTTCTGTAGAACTGTCCAATGAACCTTTTTATTTGATTGATAAAAAGTTTACAGTTGATCTGGAAACAAAAAATGTGAATGCAAACATTGGTATACCGTGTAAACATGTGTACGGTTATGTATAATACGGGAAGATAATATCTTAGTAGTGTTTACTACAACTCCTTAATTAGCATACTTCCTTTATCTTCATTAGACCTCAGCAAGGATGATTTAGCGCCTCCTTTGAAAAGAAGAATATCAACACTCTCGAAACGTGAATAAATGTTTCTTTTCATTTGTTTTATTGTTTTTATGAAATAATAGTTAAATTAAGCGTTCTATTTTTTAAATTTTTTTTCTAGATTTTATTTTTTTAATAAGTCTAAAAAATGTTCTGTATTTTAAATTATTTCAAATATTGTTCTATTTTTTAAATAATTACAGTCGCAATTAAATGTAGTATTTTTCAAATTACTTCTTAAATAAAATATATTTAACAATTTTACTTTTGTATTCATCAATATTTTTATAATATATTTTTTGCTAATGAATTTAATTTTTTCAATTTCCCATTAATTTATAATTTACTGCTGGGACACATGGCCTCAAAAGAAAATATAAACAAGATAATATACCCCAGAATTTATAAAGTTGTAACTCTGAAAATAAGGGAGTGTAATTTTTTCACCCATTTCCCTATAATCTATATTGCTAATATAATACAGTGTTAGTAAAATAACTAGACCTGAGAAAAAATAACTTAAAACCATTGGCTATTTTAATCAATTATAAAAATATAATTTAAAATATAAATTAATTCCATTGAATTAAAATAAAATTATGCTAAATTTTATGGGAATAAACTGGAAACCCTGGCAGAATCAACAGTCACTATGTTGGTTTCACGACTAAAATATAATTTTTTTTTTCAATATGAAATATAATTCTTAATAAACTAGAATTACAAGAATTAATTATTCATTGCATTTAATTTGAAATATTAAATCTAAGTTATTAATTAGGGGAAAATTGTCTACATCTGTCTATCGAAGATGTATCAAGGAAAGACTCAAATTCTAAAAAAATATTTCAAATGTGTAAATCCATAAAAATGTTTAAAACAACTCAGAAGTTTTATTAATAAGTGATTTACAGTATGGGACAAAATAAATGTATTTTTTTTAAAAATTCACAAAGTACAAAAAAATGGTCGAGAAGTTTAATTAGTTTAAAATAGCATTTCTAATATAGTTTTATAAAATTATTAAATTAAATAAACTTTATAACTTGCAGTGTTAGAAATATTTTTTAATATTCAAAAAGCTGGATTGGACAAAATAAATGTAATTTTTTAAATTAATAGTAAATTATGACACCGCCATTTTTGAAAAAAAATTTATATATATTTAAAATTATAAACTAAGGGTTATGGCTGCTAGAAATTCACTTTCTGATAACGGAAGAGCTTCAAAGAAGGAATGAAACAAAAGAAAATGGCTGAAATACTACAGGTAACACCTAGATGTATAAGTTATGTATTGCAAACATATACTGAACAAGATTTTAAATCAAAACGGAGTAGTTATGGTAGGAAAAGTCTCTTTGTGATAAAGAATTAGTTAAATTATAAAAATAATTGATGTAGATTGATTTATAACTGGACCTCAACTTGCAAATAAAGTAGCGAAAAATTTCAAAAAGGTTATTTCATCAAAAACGATCAAAAAATTTACTAAGTTTGTAGGGTTTAAGGCAGAGGTTCCCGACCCGTGCCCGTGGAATGATTAGTATGTGCCCACAACTATTCGACCGAGACAGAATTTTTTCATAAATTTAATTAAAAATGTGAATTATTTTTATTTATTTGTTAGTTAGTGTTAATTTTTTTGAATGCCTAGGTTTATTTAATACGTTCGTATGTTTGCGATATTGGATGTATGAGCGGTTCCTTTGCTTACAGTACTTGTCGCAACTTGCCTAGTAGCGAGCCAGACTGCACTTTCAGACAATTCATGCCACTTTTGATGTGAATTATCCACTTAAATCTGAAGTAAGAAAGAAAAAAATATGTCAACTAAAATCAAGTCTAACTGCACAACAGACTGTTTTCACTAGACATGTGGAAAATTCCAAAAAGGCCAACATAGCTTCTTTCAAAATTTCTCACATGCTCGCAAAAAAGGAAAACTTTCATTGATGGTGAGTTGTTTAAAGAACTATTTTTGACTGGTGCCAATTGATTGTTTGATGGGTTTTCTAACAAACGTGAGATTGCCTCAGCAATCAAGACTTACAGTAGTCAAATAACACCATCACAAGAAGAATACATGCAATTTAAACAGACATACAAACCCAGTTAAAGACTGACTTGGAAAATTATGTGACTGGTTCTCGCTACAATTTGACGAGTCAACAAATACATCAGACACCGCACAGTTAGCAGTTATGGTGAGAATGGCATTTAGTAACTTCACAGTAAAAGAGGATATGTTGCAAATATTACCTATGAAAAGACAGACAATTGATGAGGAGATTTATAATACATTCATAATATACGCCAAGTCAATAAATATGCCTTTGCACAAGCTGTCTGCGATAACCACCGATAGGACACCAGCAATGGTAGGTAAAAACAAAGAATTTATTGCCCTCTGTAAGAAGGATGAATCATTTTTAAATTTTATGTTCTACAACTGTATTATCCACCAGGAAGCTCTGTGTTGTAAAATATTGGCATTTGAACACGTCATAAAAATAGTTACAAAAATAATCAATTCTATTCGAGCAGCTCCTTTGCAACACCGACTTTTCAATGCGCTATTTGAAGATAAAAAGCATGATCTTATTCTGCATACTGAAGTACGTTGGCTCAGTAAAGAAAAGGTTCTTATAAGATGTGTGAGTATAATAGAAGAAATAAAAACATTTATAAACGATAAAAAGTGATATTGTGATGAACTAGCTGATTCTCTGGCTGATTGATTTGGGATTTCTCACAGATATCTTGGAAAAATTGAGTTCTCTAAATTTGGAGTAGCGAGGGAAAGACAAAAACATAACTGAAATGATAGGATAGCCCGCACACCGTACGCAATCAAGGTGTAACAAGTTTCTGTTAAATAACGCTATTGGAGCAATCCGGTAGCAATTGTTCTGTACCATTAAAATTTATTTACATGTAATACATTTTGTATATTATACAATTTAATAATCTTTAGGGGCTAGTGGCAAATCAAATTGTGTCTTAAGGTGGCGATAGTTAAAAAAAGCTTGAGAAACATTGAACTAGAGTTAGAAAGTTTGGACCTTAAAAATGATATTTTGCTAAAATCCTTAATATCAGAGGACTTTTGGAATATAGTGGACAGAGAAAAGTTCTCATTTTTGAAAAAAGCGGTATATAAAATTGAATCATTTTTCGGTTCGACATATTTATGCGAATCATTGTTTTCAGACATGAACTTAATAAAATCAAGATCTAGATTTCAACTCACCGATGAGCATCTTTATAATTGTTTGCTGACAGGATTATCGTCATACTCTCCTAATTATGAAACACTGGCCAATGATATGCAATGCCAAAGATAGGATTGCCAACTTTTATCCATAAATCTTATTTTTCAAAAAGGGCATTTCCGTCTTTTAGAATGTTTTCCGAAAAATCACCGCAACTATCCTACATTCTAACTTAATTCCTAACTTAATTCCAAAGGACATATACTTTTAATATGTAATTTCAAGTCTTGAAAAAAGGACAGTCCTTTGAAAAAAGGACGGTTGGCAACCCTAGCCAAAAATCACATTGACAAATTGATATTATATTTTTTTATAAAATGTTTTCTTTGTATGTGTTTTTTGTTTACGTTATGTAAATACATTTATCTGTGTGTATGTAATTTGAATAATAATTTTATTATTTGAAACATTTTTGTTTATTATTTATTAATAAATTATAAATATAAAATAAATTATGGGAAAATGAGAGGTTATGGACTGAGTTTTTCGATTAAAAATTGGTGGTGCCCGCCACCCTACCGATATTTTAGAATATGCTCTAGAGTACAAAAAGGTTGGGAACCCCCGGTTTAAGCCTATGAGGCCTAAAAAGTACCTTTTATATCTAAAAAGAATAAAATAGCTAGATTAGAATTTGCCAAAAAAATTATTGTGATGCCTAAAAGATATTGAGGAAAGATTATCTGGTCTAATTTGATGTTTTAAATCATCAACCAATTACGCAATCGGAAGTAGATTTTCTGGGTCATCATATCTCGAGAACTTGGATTTCTCCTATAGAAAATTAAATAACAGCGATTAAAATTACCATAAACAACAAAACGACTAAAAAGATTCTTAGGTATAATTAATTTTTTAACCGTTTCATTTCATAGGCTACAAATAAACTAGAATTATTATATAAACTTATTAATTCTAAATCGAAAAAGATAATTTGGACGGAAGACAGTTTGAATTGTTTTGAGGAAGCTAAGCAGATTTTACGAAGAACGACTGAACTCACTTATTTCATGAATCTGAACCTACCATTTTGAGAAAAGATCCAAAGAACTTTTCAAGGGATTTATTGAAAGCGGCATATTACTTTGTCAAAGTGGGTCTGGATGGTATGCTATTGATAAATAAGAACGTATGGATTTAGTGATAAAATTAGTACGAGCAAAACGTGATTCCAAGGCAAGAGATATTGCTGCAATTATTGAAGTCCCTCGTAGTACGGTTTGATGCCTTTAACACTAGATCTACCGGACTTTTTGATATACCTAGTTCTACCATGAGCGGTCAAAATGACGGGTTACGAAATACTTTACACAATTTGAGAGGCAATATGTATAATTGTTTATTAAATAATAAAAATACAATAAAACATTTATAACAAGCATATTATAGTATTTTACAACAGAAACAATTAAAGAAAAAATAATAATAATAATTCAGGAACGATATTCTTTTTTTAAAATTTAGTTTGATTTTGATTTTTATTCTTCGCATCTTTTACAAATAATTTTTTTTACTGATATACATTTGCCACATACGTATCGTTTGCATTTATCGCACATAAGAGTAGTTTTATTCTTATTGCAAAACCCTGTTTGACATTGCTTTCTTGTATTTGTTGATTCATCAAGAGGTTGCTGGTTATGCCTCTCTATCTGACTTCTTGATTTTACGAAATCTGCAGCAAGTTCGTCCGCCAGTTGAAACATAAAATCTTTTCTTGCTATATTTATTGCAGTTGTTTTCTTATATAATATCCAAGCATTTATTATGGCAAGGTCTAGTATATTGAAGAATACTTGTAGTGGCCATCTTCTAGATCCAGATTTTTTGCTGTATTTTCTGGCCATTTGATCAGATGAATCCACACCACATTTATTTTTGTTATAGAATGTAATTGTTTCGGGCAATAGCTTTTTATTTTTGTTAATTTGAACCGACTTATGTTTTGAGCTTAGCACTAGTACTTTTTTTTGTGGTTTGCTTTTATATATCGTGAGAATAAAATCATTTGCTTTGTAAAGCAAAGTTGAATAACATTGCATATTATCTTTTTTTATTTTTACAAACTTTGGCAGTTCTCGTTTATTACTACGTATAGTTCCAACCAACGTGGTCCTTTTTGCAAGCAGCTTCGATGCTAACGATACGCTTGTAAAAAAATTATCTGTTATTACAGTTCTCCCTTTCATCGTATATGGCTCCATTAGTTTTAAGGCAACAAATTCAGATAATGAAGTAGAGGAGGAACGAGTTTCATCCTTACCTAAATATGGAAATCCATTTATTATATATTTGCTTTGGACATCTGCTGCCAGCCAAAATTTTATTCCAAATTTGTTGGGCTTATTTGGCATATACTGCGTAAACCTGCACCTAGCTTTTGTAGCAAATAGTTGTTCGTCTACTGTTATATTTTGCCCTGGTTTGTAGCAGTTTTGGCTATTTTCAATAAATTTATTCCACACTTTCGAAATTAAAGCAAATTTATCAGTTTGCAAACGTTGACTTCTAGAATTTTTGTTGTCGAAACGAATAAATCTTAAAATTTCAGTAAAATCGTTCCTAATCATGGTATCTGCAAAAAACTTAGGCCCCCATTTTTTTATTCCATAAATAGGAAAGTTTTAGATTTTTGGTTTCATATGCTCCACGTGCACATACTATAGCCATAAAAGCTTTTAATTTTTCTTCTGTAAGTGTCCATTTTTTACCAAAAACTCTAAAAGCCTCCGCTTCTGTGCATTTTATTATATACTCCATAATATTTCTGTCGATAATCAAAGAAAATGCACTACTTGCAGAACCTTTCATTATGTTCCTTTTGGCATATCCTGTTGGACCAGGTGTATCTTTGAAAATATTATGTAGTGGTAATCTTCCCCCAGAAGATCCTTCGTTTAGTTTTCTCCAGACTGTTCCATCCGCAGACAATTCAATTTCATCCTCCTCTACTTCTTCTTCTGAACTTGTAGATAATTGTTGGTTCCTTTTCCTTTTCGGTATATTCAAAATATTTTCATATTCACTATCACTTGCAGAAGATTCCTCATGATCACTGTCATTATCACCACTATCAAACATGTAATCATCACTACCGTACGGTCCGTTATTACTTTCGATTAGATCGCCATCACTATCATAAAGTTTATCTTTTTCAATGTCAGAGAATCCTTCTGGTATGTTACGTATTTTTTCTAATAACTTTTCTATTTTCATTTGCTTGGTCATTTTTACGGCCTGATAAATAACAAAAATATAAAACCAAAAACATTTTTTATTTTCTCTAAATTATCTTACCTCTGTTGAAATCGTGAGGGTGGAGATGAACTGGCGCGGATAAATACTACTATATCTGCCAATGGCTAAAATTACTGACTGAGCATATGCGGTGAGAACCTCAGTTTTCAACGAAATCATATGGAGCCTGTGAGATCACTCATCATGTGACAACCAATTTGTTTTCTTTTTCAACAGAAAATATGTAGTATATAGAATAAATGATTCATTTTTGAGATAACAAGGTATTATTTATCAACTTCTAAAATCCTACTGGCGAATATAGCAATAAACCGTACAACAAATATCAAATTTGTCTTAAATATTAGTAGCCGTCATTTTGACGGGTGTTGGTAGAAATAGGTATAGCACAAAAAAATTTGCATTTTGGATGCATTTAAAAATAGAAACAATTTATAAAATTAATTACCGCTACATATGTAGAAAAGTCATGCAATTATTTCGAAAAAATATTAATTGTAATTATGTAATTTTTTAGCAAGAAAATTGAAAACCGTCGTTTTGACGGTCTCGGTAAATCTAGTGTTAAATGAAAGTGAATTTAAAATATGTTTTCGAAAAACGATTCCATTATTAACTCAAGCTCACATTGATAGCAGGCTGAATTTTTTAAGAGAACAAAGACGCAACAACTGGAATGATTGGGGTGACGTTGATGATAAGTGGTTTGAACTGAATAACACGAAAACAGAAAGATGCCATGAAAACAGCCGTAAAAAGAAGTTTCCGTGTGTTGGCAAAGGTAATCCTCGGAAATTGATGGTGCTTTCTGCAAATGCAAAGCCTCATCCCAAGTACAATTTTGATGAACTCATTGGGATCTTCCAAAAACCACGAAAGGGAAGAATATTTACAAAATCGATACAACCATCAAAGCAGATTCATACTAATATTTAATGACCAAACATGCAATTCCTGCAGAAAGAAATAAGATGAACCTCACGGACAATATCGCCATTCAACAAGATAACTTCATACCACATGTTGGGGAAAGGAATGTAACACGAACCGAAGAATTTGGCCCTGTCAGTGGTTCAAGCATACCCGTCGTGAACCAACTAACACAATTACCGGAGCTCAATACCAATGATTTGGGCTTTTTCCATTCCCTCTCCAACAGGATAGAAAAGCCTACAAAGAGGAATATTGAAAAACTCTAGCAAAATATACAAGATGCTTACTACTCATATGATGCAATTGCATTGAAAAGTTTGTGGAGTGCGAAATCAGCTGTCATCCAAGAAATCATCAAAGCAAGAGGTGCATCCATCCACATTATAAATACATGCCTTAGAAACTCTTTTCTTTGATTAATAGTATTTTTACCTTCGTGTTTGGTTTATTCATTATTCACGTTATAACATTGACTCAAATTGAAAAATCCCGACTTTTTTATGGGGACTGAAGTAGTAGTGATAATAAAAAAAATTATAAAATCGAAATTTTATCAAAACTTTAATAAATTCTGAATAAAATACTTTTAAATTTTTAAAAAAAAACTATTTTACATTTATTTTCATCCTGCAGCACAAAATTGCGTTTAATAATATCAATCAATTCGCTAAATTGACTCATCGAAATTTTGAGAGCGTAAATGACCGGTAGTCATTCCAATGAATGTGGCATTGACCTCATGACCCAAAAACAAACCTCTCTATTTATATCAAACAAGGCTAATTGATAGTTTTTCATTCATTGAATTTCTACATCTCTTCCTAAATTCCGAAATCCTTCTTTTGAACACTGGAACAAACGAAGCATAACTTTCAAATTAATTTTGTAAATTTTTTAAAACTTGCGATTTATAAAAACAGAATTTAAAGGTTTTAGTAAAATAATTTTGAAATAGAAAAGAAATTTGTTAAAAAGTAATTCTATAATGTTTCAAGTTCATGCCTATCTGACGATGACAGTGAGTCTCTCGAAATATATTGTAGTATAATATATATGTTGGATTGGCGTTTGAAATGAAATGTATGAAATTTGTAACAAAAAGCGGCATTTAAAAAGTGGGAGTATCTCAAATTTAATCAAATAGGATTATGTAAATATATTGACTTAATGGTTTAATTAAAAATAAATTCTAAGATAAAACCAATGCGCTATTAAATATTTAAACCAGAAAATTATAAATTCAAAATATTTACTAAAAATTATAACAGCGATTACTTAGTTCATTGTTGTTCAAAATCATGTTATACAAGATATGGAATTTTCGAGAGAAAAAATTAAATTCTTACAAATTATATTTTAAATTATTTAACATTGTAAAAAAAGAAAGTAAAATGAATTTTTAAAAATGTAATTCAAATACGGATTTTTTTGAGGGTTATGTTTATAACAATTAAATTGTGTTCATTATTATGTTAATTCACATTTGGTAATTGATCATATAACTTTTTATTATTATTATTATTATTATTATTATTATTATTTTTATTATTATTATTATTATTATTATTATTATTATTATTATTATTATTTTATTATTATTATTATTATTATTATTATTATTATTATTATTATTATTATTATTATTATTATTATTATTATTATTATTATTATTATTATTATTATTATTATTATTATTATTATTATTATTATTATTATTATTATTATTATTTATTCGTGTGCTAAAAATATTTTATCTGACATTATATTTATTCATCAATAATTTAAGTTCCCAATTTGATACCAGAATAATGAATCTTGTTCAATTTTATAACTGTCAATTATAAAATATTTGCTGTTTCATTTGACACTTAGATAGAAGATTCAAAATTAATGGATAAAGAATCCTATTAGCCGATCTTATTGCTTATATTCAATTATATTAAAGTTATTTACACAAATTGAGAATGTATCGCACAATCTATTGCCAAAATCAGAATTCATATTAAAAGCATTGAATAATGAAACCACGGTTGAAAATAGTAATAAAATATATTACAACAATTTTTAGAATAAACACTGAATAAGTCAGTTTAGCTTCTAAGAAAAGTTGAAGATATTTATCATTGTAGTTGGCATAGCAAGAAGTTCGAACTAAATTGCAACGCTGAAGTTTGTGTTTGAAGTAGATTGTTTCCTGGAGATATTAAAGAAGTCGTCGAAAGAAAATTCAGTTTGACTTCTTCTGGCAACCGACCCAATCCCTAAGGTAAAAAAAATTTCGACGAAACTAATGACATAAATTATCCACATTTAAGAAATATTTTTCTTTTTGAATACATTCTTAAAAAAGTTTGAAAATGTCTAATCTATGTTTAAAATAATTCTATAATGAAAAATAAGAAACTTTAAATTCTTAAAAAAGAAGTTTAAAAATATTAAATAAAAAAATTAATTTATTAGATAATATGATCTGTGGTTCCTCGTTTCAAACATCTACTCCTCTGTCTAAACCATCCTTCAAATGCTTCTTTTGCTGAATTCATTAAAGTGGCAACTAGGGATTGCAGAACCGGTAAATTGGAGAAAAAAATTACCGGGAATTTCTGGAATTTTTAAAAAATTATTTCAATATTATCCTTGAAAAATCATGGAACTAAATTCATATCCGTTATTCAAATTCCCCAATTAAAATTATAAGTCCTGAAAATTGTGTTAATTTAAGGTCATAGTAGAAATTCGTTTTAAATTGTGAAGTAACACTAGAGTTCATTGTAATTCTGCTGTCTTATTTTAAATATTTCATGATTGTGTTAATTTGAAGTTATATTAAAGTTGGTATAATGCTGTTGTCTTATTTTAAATATTGTTACTAGTATTTTAAAATAAGTGTCTAGTAAGTATTTATTTTATTTTATTTTTTATACACAAAACATTTTACAATAATATATATTTAAATTTAAAGGCATGGAGACTGAAAAAACAAAGATGAAAAGATAAAGCCAAATGCAACAATTGCAAAAAAAATATCGAAAGCTGGTTGAGGTTCAACTAGTAGATTACATGCTCATCTAAAGAGCCAGCACCAAGTAAATCTATTAAAACGGGCGGAAACAGATGCTTCCACACTAATTTCGTCTGCTCATCAAGAAGATAAATCATCAGAAGCGAGTTCGTCTAGCAATACCCTAGGATATTATTTCAAAAGACTACTGACGACTCACTTTTTGCAGTGATTTCCAGAATGGTGGCAAAGGATGCCTTGTCATTCCAAAAATTTTGCATCTCTTTTGACTTAAGAAGACTTTTTAAAAATAAAGGCTATATGATGCCGAAATCTGCAAATTCTATAAAAGACCTTGTAATGGAGTAAATTCGCAGTGAAATTCGTGGAAATACTTCAGACCAGATAAAAAATGGTGCTCTATTTAGTCTCACCTACGATGAGTAGACTTCCATTAAAAATCGAAGATATATGAATATATATGTTTATACGGCCGGAAAAAAATTTTTGAATCTAGGTCTCACTCGGGTATATGGATCCATGACGCCAACAAATGTAGGGATCTAGTTGAAACTAAATTGAAAAATTCGGACTAAATTTTAATGGTATAGTTTCAATAACAACAGACGGTGCGGCGGTTATGGAGAAGTTGGGCTTAAACTTGATCGAAGACTATCAGAATACAGCTGTTATTAAAGTCTTATATAATAAGAAAATAGTAAAACCCGTTGCAGTATCTGGGGAGTCGAGTGAAGAGGATTGTGGAGAGGAAGAAAGCGAAGAAGATTACCTACCTGAAGCTTTCAGCTTAGAATTTGACTTGGTGTATGAAAGTGATGTTTCAAAAATTATAACTAAAATTCGACGAGTGGTAAAATTATTTCGTCGTTCCCCCATGAAGAATTATGTTCTTCAACAGCACGTGAAAAATTAATTTGGGAAAGAAATGTTTTATTTTGAACAGTGGGACAAAATGGAACAGTTTATTAGATATGGTTGAACGCTTCTTGCAATTAAAATCATGTGCCAGAAATAGTCTTATTGATTTAAATATTGAATTTTTGTACCCTCCAATGTAAAACTTCTATACTTCAACAATTGAACAAATATATATGTAGCCAATATAAGATTCCAGATTGATTTCTTCCGAAATCTTCGAATATTAAAAAGAAATGTGGAATGTATATTTTTTCAATACATCTATGAATGAAGTGGCGAGTTTGTTTTTTAAATGCTACAACACAAATTGTACAAAGTACAAAACAACAAGATTAATAAAATGATTGATGGAAATGTAATTGAAGAATATCAACTTTTATGTAGTGGGATAATAATTGCAAAAAAGACTTTCAGGAAGTTATAAATTTAATAAATAATTATTATTGATATAATTATTTGTATAGTTTTTTTTTAATTTTTTAGATCGTTTATCTATGTGGGGGAAATTTTAATTCTGGTCTGATTTTCTCATGATTTTTAATATTTTTCAGTTATAGTTATTCAAAAATTTCTTTCAAATAATGGTGTTTTGAGGGTTACATGACATTTAAACATGCGACACTTTAACATAGACATTAACATTGTGACAGTTTAACATGGACACACTTTAGCATACGACAGATTATGACACATTTTAATTTTGGAAGATAAAAACGGAAGTGATCATAGGCTAAATAAACTTTTAAATTTAAAATATTCGATTTCTGATACTATTCTTAAGATTTATTCATATTATAATATCTTTATATTTATGATACAATAGTGTCAAACCCTTTGAAGTTGTGGACTAAATAAAAACTTTGCAAACATTTCGCGCGCCAAATGTCAAAATACCTTTATATTCTAGACTAGCGAGATTAATTTTTTTTTAATTGATTACTTATATAAGTATTTTTTACTACAACACTCAACCAATGGTTAGATCTGTACAGTTAGATAATAACAGTTGGAATTAAAAATTGCATTTTCTCGTAAAAAACATAATAAATAAAAAATATGGTAGGGTGACTGCAAAGTTTTCATTATGGTCGCGGGACACAATTACACAAACGGCGGACTAAATTAAATATTAATAATTTTTTTTAATTATTTATAAAAGACATTGTATTTTCAACAAAATTTGACTATAAATCAGATTTTGTAGAAAATTCAATGTTTTTTATAAATAAAAATAAAAGGAAATCAAAGGTGAAAAACAAGAACGTCCTTATAATTTTTTTTAATTATATTATAAGAACTTCTTTAGATTTTCACCTTTTATTTTTTTTCATTTTTTAATTACATATTTATTAAAAAAATGTTTGATATAAATCAGTTAAGATATCGACGTTTTTTGATATTCATGAATTTTCGGCACATCCCTTTTCAAGTGATTTAGATCATTCTCTATTGATTTTATATATAATGGGAAAAATTTATTTTATTTTATATTTCATATTGATTTTATTGGTTAAATTTCATTTAATTAATATTAACATTTTTTAAAATTATATTATATTACAAATTTAAAGTGTCCCTTAATTTAAATTAGCGGAATATTGATGGATATTCAACTAACTTAAATTCCAAGGGCACATTAAACTTCTAAAATTGCAGTCAAAAATTTATTTAATTGTTAATGTAAAAAAATATGAATTTTTAAAGATTTTTGTTTTAAATAACATATAACTTACCAATATTTGTTTTTCCTAGTATATTCATTGAAAATTTCTGATAGCTTTGTAAATGCAAATAAAAGATAATTCAACCGTAAATTCTTCAAGTAAATCGCAATCAAATCAGTTCAGTTCAACATCAATGGAAACTTTTTCTTTTGGTATTAATTCGAAGTTAAACAATAAAATGACATTAAGAAAAAATAAAGAAATTAATGATAAATTTCACAAATCGGCAGTTAAAAAATCCACTCAATACTTTTTTCTGGATTTTAATGAGAATAAATCTCAAAGAGCCGCATAGACTAATTTTTCGTCTGATGAAGAACATTGAACTAACTGATCCTCACAGTCAGCCAACTGAACCGGAGCGGTACAATGTTGATGATATAAATGATTACCGGTACTTGTCTCGGCAACTCCACTACTTGATGAGATGAGATCGAGGTCATTCTGACCAGCAACACTTGAGATTCCACTAGTACTTGAAGATGATGCAATGGTGCGACTACTTTGAATTTGATTATTGTTACTACTATTATTATTTGTGTTATTATTGGAAACGGAAATATTATTATTATTGTTTGGATTGTTTGAATTATTGATATTATTATTGGACAAGGAACCATTTGTTAACGAGCCACAATTTGTGAAACAATTTACGATATTGGCTACCGAGGCCTGATTGCATATGAGCCTTTGCTGTTGAGGATCTGTGATTTGCACAATGTTTCCTGCTTGTCCGATATTTGACCCAGAAATTGGAATAACAATATGTGTAGCATTTGAGTTATTCAGTGATGAAAATGCACCACTTTGGGATTGATGTGGAGATGTATGTTGATTTGAGATATATGCAAGTGTAATATTTTGATTTCCCATTATACTCTGATTTGAACTTAACCCTATTGTCTGATTAGGTTGCTGTGAATTTGGTGCTACGGAATAGCCAAGTATAGTAGCCTGATGAGCATTCCCGGCTTGAGTATCGTTGGTGGTGGAAATAATACTTGAAGATCCACTCTGATTATTTTGACCATTACTATTATTAGCTATAACTACATTATCGCTAGAAGATGGAGTCATAGAACAACTTGGTTGACATAAGGTATCTTGTTGTAATAAAGGATCACTACCATTGCTGTTTAATTGATCACTTGTTAGATTTTCAGACAAGCAATTAGCGATTTGTTGGAATTGAATATTCCCAAAACTGCCATTGATGCCTAAATATTAATTACATAAAATTCCATTAAACAAACGCATTATAATATCAACACAAAAATACAAAAAAATACAAAAAGATACAAAAACAGAACAGCAAGAGATTGGAATTTCTCAAGAAATTTTATTACACCAGAAGTTGAAAAAGATTTCTGGTCCTTATTTAACACATTGTGATCGGGCAGTTTTCGGCCGCGTACTAGTGCTGGTAACGGGTGATTTTTCGCGTAATTTCGCGCTAACGTAGACCTCTAGAAAAATTGCGATAACTTCAAAAATATTTGTTTGATTTCAATAATTCTTTTTGCAAATTATTTATTTTATTTCATTTTATTTTATTATATTTAGAAATGTATTCTTCATCGTTAAACTAGTACAGAATTTCACATAACGAAGGAAAGTTTTGAAAAAAATAATATTTTTTTACATAACATCCTTTATTTTACAAATTATACACAAAAATTATTTCTAAATGTAAAATAAAAATTAGTATTGTTTTAGGGTGTGATATCTTTCAAAACATTTGCCCCTGTGTAGGGGAACTTCACAAAATTTGCATATGAAGCCCGTTATATGTACCGTTATCTTCGACTATTTTTGTGATGAATAACACTACCTCGGTACCCACCGTACACCCCATCTATTGTTACTCAAGTATATTGGAACCCGTATTTTAACGTGACCCGAGCTCCACTAACAATCTATCAAAAACGTATAAATACGTGATCCGCTCTCTAGCATTAATTTGCTAAACACTTATCAATACGTGATCCGATTACAATGTGTTAACTCTCAGAAATTCTGGAATTCAAGAAACATTATAATTTCTCCACAATTGCCGATAATGTCTCAAAATACTTATTTTGTATTTAAAAACCATTGTTGTGACTATTTATCACTAATATATATCACTAATAATATATCAGAACACAATTTTGATCTCGTTTATCAATTTACATGTAATGGGTGTAATGCCACATACATTTGAGAGACTTCCCGTCATCTCTGTACTCGAATTCTAGAGCATTGTCGGTTGAAGGATTTGACCAATATTAGTGAGCATAATAGAGGCTGTAAAAGTGAAATAGTAATGTCTGATTTTAGAATTTTGTTGAAAAGTTTTAATAATTATTGGGAACGCGTGATATGTGAAGCATTTCTGATAAGGTCATTGGATCTAAAGATTAATGTGCAAATGGCTATGATTTTGAATGTTTTTAAATAGTTTAAGTATGTTAAATCATGTTTGTGTATTGTTTTTTAAAAAAATTTAATTTTAATATTAAAATAATTTAATTTATAAAATATTACATTATTTTTAAAACTATAATATAGATAAAAAAAGTTATAATATTTATAAAAATAACGTTTTAAAATTAGTTAAAAGTATTTAAGTATATTTTTTAAGTGTTTATTTATTAGAAAATTAAATTAATATTAAAAAAAAATAAATTGTTTAAATTATAAGTTAATTCATAATATTTTTAGTTGGTTTTTTTGTACCTGAAGATGTCAGTTATGCTGTCGAAATATATGATACGAAGAGTTTTTTATTGGTGTTATCTTTTAATTAAATCGTTGCCAAATTTATTTAATTATTTATTAATAACAAATATAACTATCTAAATCAGGGGTCTAAAACACGCGGCCCTAAACGAAGCACATGGATTTTGTAATTTAACCAAACTTATATAACAATTAAAATCACGATAAGCTTTAAAATTTGAACTTTCTTTTAAAATTATTTTATTTGAACGATTGTGTCTGCTTACAACTCAATAAAGGCTTCAGTACGTAATTCTAATAATATTATTGAATAATATTATTTATTTATTCTTTAAAATTTTTATGGATTATGTCTTTTAATCATTGTATAAAGATTTTAAGTAGTCGGCACTGGGGTTATGCTTTTACTCACACACGGCCCGCACTAGTCTTTCAGTTTAAGACCCCTGATCTAAATTAAGTTCCACTATATTATTATTTACTTAGACTTACATTTTTATTGTCAAATCTCACTTAATAATTGTTGATAAATGAATTTTTTCAGATAGTTTTGTCTGTTGACAACTATTTTAATAAAAAAGTACTACCATAAAATTTAAAATTGTACTTTATATACCAATATACTGACTTTTTGTAAAATAAACTTCTCGAAAATTCCTGCCGCGGGAATTTTGAATCCCAATTTTTAACAATATAATAAACCAATAAAAATTCCCATTAAAATCACAAGTAATTTTTGTTTATTTTTTGAAATAATGATAATCTAGCGGCAAAAACCCAGTCAAAAACTTGAATGGATTATTTATTTACAAAAATATCAAAATAATTTAACAAATCATAAATTAAAAATTTACTATTAAAACAATATTTATGTTATGCGAAGTTTCCAGTAACAGTCGACTAGAAATATATAAAACATAATTTTCAGATTAGCAATTAATTACATACGAAGTTCCACAACAGTAATAAATCTTTGAATAAAAAGAGAAATTAAAACTTTAATTAACAAGACTTAGAATTTTCAATTTTAAATCTCAATAATTTAAAAACGTTAATTTGCCTAATGGATTTCATTGTACTTTGAAAATCACTGAAATTTAACTAAAATTATAAGTGATTTTTCAAAATAACATAAAAACTATACGATAAAATTGAAGTTTGAAATATTATCCGACATTTAGAAATTAAAAATTTACAACTTTTAAAAGCATCGAAGTAAAAAATTTTGAGAATTTGGGTAAATTTAAATTTTTTTTGTTAAACTTTGATCTGTTTCATGTTTTATTGACTTAAATTACTTAATTAAATTGACTTAAATACAACAGCCATCTGTTTATTTGGCTCCCTACAAACATATAATTGTAATGTATAATTAGCACAAAAACAGTCGGATTATTGTTTGTATTTAAATAATATTAATCATCAAAACATGAAAACAGATCAAAGATTACCGGAAAAAAATTAAAATCAATAATAGCTTAAATAATATTAGGAAAAAACTTTAATTTTTAGTTTAATAAATATTACTGCTGAAACTGTAATGATGTTGCGCAATAATCATCTGAATATTCTAAGATGTGTGTGGGGAGGGCAAATCTATTACATCATTTGTGGGAAATCGTCGTGATTATTCCCACATATTACGTTGCGGTAATTTAGACAATCATTTATGATTGGCAACAAATAAACTTATTGTCTTATTCGTTAATTATTAGAAAATGTCACTAAAACATTCACTGTAAGACATGTTTCGACAGTATCACTATTATCATCATGTATTAAGAAAACTACATAAATTTTAATTTGCTTATTCGAAAATAATTATCAAAAATTTTAATAATCACCAAACAAATTATTTAATTATTTTTTAAATATATATTTATGGATATAAATCAAATTAAATATTAATTCATTTTATATTAAATTATTATAAGTGAATATTTATTGTCAATATTACCATTAATTATTCAGATTATTTTCGTCACAAAAAAAATATTTTAATAATAAGAATAGTTTTAGAAATTAATAATAACTATTAAATCTTTCATCAATATCTTCTGATTTTATCTTTTATTTAATTCAATAATTTTCATTTAATTTTAAGACAAAACAAATTTTCACCCGCACACAATATTTCGACACAGCTTTTATCATATCCATTCTTAAGTTCTTGGTAACAATCGACTGAAGGAATTGAATACTAGTGAAAACCGCCTTAGAATTATGGACCCAGTTGCAAAACATCGTTAATTTTGGGTTTGATAAAGTTTCTTCTTAAATTTCATTTTTTATGTCCAATAAAAAGATTTATCTCTTATCTATTAGTCGATCTAAGTTTTTCATATATCTAGTCTGTGTATGCTTGCATAATCCCATATTAAATGTCCTTTATGTTGAAAATTGAAGTACTTGAGGAATGTAAACTGAGCTACTTGCTCTGTGGGTGGGTTACTGTAGTTTGGCTTTTTAATGTTTAATATTGATTCGATCAATGAACACTTTGTAGGCGACTGCTTGTCAAACAACTTCGCTGTTTTAGAGTTTGAAAAGAGTTGTAGAAATTCATAGGAACAGTTCATGGCGCTTCATAAACCAAGTTGATGATTTAAATCCGAAATCAAGGATTAAATCTGAGGAAATAGCATGTGCTAATTGTTTATGTCTATTCGATTTATGACAAGACAGTGAGATCTTCAATAGACAATCCATTCAAATATTGAATCTTCAAGGGTTTCAATTGTTTTTTCTTCCTGCTGTTGTTATGCGAAACTTTAGAGTATCATCAGAATCGAGTTACATGCCATTTAAACATCGCCACAACATTCTTTCATCAATATACCCTCAAGTTTACATTCAAATATTTAAAAGCATAACAAACCAAGTGTTCACAGCATTTTGCATATTAATTTTCAGATTCAATGATCTTATCAACTATACTATATATTTCATACGTTCCCAATAATTAGTATAATAAAATCACCCACAAAAATGTTGTGAATGTTTGGAAATAAAAATTTTAAAATATTTTAAAACAGTTCAGAAAAAATGATGTGTAAATAAACTTGATTTCAGTTATGTATCAATTTTTTATCATCATATTCATTCATTTTTGTACGGCAATCATTTAATTTTTTATTAAATTTTTAATTAATTGTTAATTGATTTTTATATTGGTTTCTACTAGAGGTCGATCAATTAAAAAAATATAAAAACATTTATCATTTAATCTATAATGTTGACTATAATAGTGAGACCAAATACAAATGTTCATTATTTATTCAAACGTCTATTATGATGCTCATTGATCCGATTCATTCCGTCAATAATTTCCAAGAACTTGATACCTTTATCACATGGTGTCACAAGCAGGATTTGAATCATTTCTTCGAGGCAAAATTTAATAATTCCTAGGCATCAAGAAACTAGTATAAGGAGGTCATATTTCAACAGATAATAAGAAAATTCGATATTTATTATAAGATTTGAAAGAAAATGGTACAAAGAAATTGAAAATTAATTTTTAGGGTTATTTAGGGTTTGAAGAAGTGCGAATATCATTCACTTTTTGATTTATTAAAAACCAATGGGAGGGATAATATCAAAGCTAAGAGTAGTTATTTGGCTTAAAGTATCGAAATTAAATTCTGAAATTAAAATTCAAAATTTCATTCAGCACTTTAACCATCATGGCACATAGGATAATTAATAAAAATAAAAAACAACAAACCAATAGGTGCTTGGATTGCTATTGGTTGAGAGAACGCTAATGGATTTACTATCTGAATTTGTTGCTGTTGCTGTTGCTGTTGTTGTTGCTGTAAAAGCTGCTGGAGAGTGGCTGCAGTGCATATGATTTGTTGTTGACAACCAACGTTGTTGTTATTTGCTTTCTGATAAAATAAATTGGACGGTTGTGTGATTATTTGAGGCGATCCTTGGACACTTATAGTATTATTATTCCAGCTTAATCCAGATGAATTTGATGAATCGTTATTCGATGAATTGTTTCCGATGACTTGGCTAGGTTGGATTAAAGCAAACGTGTTGCCTCCCCAGGGCATGATTGTCGCTGTTGCTGATTGATTATTCGCAGCGGCTAAAGCTGTCAGTTGAGGAACAGATAGTGTGGCGCTCTGTTGAATAATCGGAGATGATGTTGTTAACATATACGTTTGACCATTTGCGTCTTGTTGAAGAATAATGGGTTTGTTGGTGGCAACTGAGGTGTTGGCTATTATAAGCATATTCAAGCGTTTGTTAAAAACAATTTCGTTGAAATTTGTTAGTGATATTTATTAAAATTAAACTATTTTGTAAGTCGTGAGTAAAATAATGTTACACATGAATACATTTAAAAGGCTTGTTATAAAAAATGATCATAAATAGTCTATTTCTCTACACTTTAGAACACTATTTCTCATACTTATTAGCTAATTGTTGTCCTCAGCGCCCAGATAAATTTATTAAAATATTCCCACAAATTTTTTGTATTGTTTGGATTTTATGAAAAGTTCAAATTTCTTTTAACTTAGAAAAAGGAATTATTTATGGTACATAAAATAATAATAGTAATACTAATAATAATAATAATAATGTGAAATTTTAATTTGGTGTTCTGTAAAGTGAGCACTTGTACACTTTCACACCTTTATCTCCTCAGTAGGAAATATATTTTTGATACAACAGGTTTTGAATTTTGGACCCAAAGGTGGCAATATTCGGATTCAAAGTACAAAATTACATAGGTTAAAGTCTGATTACAAAAATAAACCTTTCGTCTAAGGCCTGCAAGTTATAGCAAAATATATTCAATTTTCTCCAAACTTTTTAAATTATATATATCTGCTAATTGAATTTCTACTTCATTTTCATTGATTTCTTGAGCAAATTCAGGGAAAGCTGTTTTGACTTAATTTAAAAATAAATCAGAAAGTTTACACGGATTCACATCCATTTTGTCATTACAGTTATTAAAATAGATGCAAATGTTTTGACTGGAGCAAAAATAAAAACCATTGTAAATTTTTACATGATTATTACTGATCATTTCTCTTTATATTTGAATTAGAAAGGAGATTTTAAATTTCAAACTGTGAAAATTTGAAGTCAAACTTGACATTTACTCTCCCTTCTCACATCATACAATTAACACGTGAACCAGGAAAGAAAAAGTGCTGCACAGTTTTCACTGGTAGAAGCAAATAACTGCTAAAACTACAATATTTTATCAGTAAATCAATGTATTGTCATTGCAAATGTTTTGTCATAAAACTTGTTTAAAAGTAAGTTTGTAGTACAAGTATATAAACAATAAAACCCACACTAACGGCTATAGTTTACAGGCGGTTTAATAAGTCAAATATATAATTCAAGTTCATAATTAAGTTTCTAATTTAGAAAATATGTAAATTTTGCAACTGGAGCTCACTTGTATTTACTAATCATTTTTGTTAACGATGCCTTTCTCTTTATTTTACTTTTATCGTACAAGTTTCTCCGTGCTCTTCTTTCAAAATTGATGAAAACATAAACAGGTTTAGCAATCGTTTTCACTCAAAATAGCCACTATTTTCTCTATTGAAGTCCTATTTACTGTCTGTCGGTTTCATGAGTTTTCTTACAATAACAATTAAATTTTTATCAAACAATTCTTATTAGTATTCCTGATTTCTCGACTTTTTTCATTTCTCGAGAAGAGGAAAAATAACACTGATTCGTCACGAAATCTCGAGAAATAACAAAAAAAAATTAATTTAATTTTTTTAAACATTTTATTAAAAAAGCCAAAATTATTTAAAAACATAAAATAACAATTTATTGCACTTTTCATTTAAGCATAGGTTAATTTTACTCAATTTTCTCGGTTGTTTACAATAAAAAATTTATAAATTAATAATTATTCTGAATTAAATACTTTATCAATATTGAAAATTATTTTAACTTTTTTTATTAATTTTCCGTAAACTTTATGTTAGCATGAATGAAATAAAATTCAGTTGAAATTTCCTACTATAAATTAAAAGATAATTATTTTGACTTTATAAAGTAATTGTAGAAGTAAATTTAAAGACAGTAAAATATTTTACAATGAAATCGAAAAAAATAAAGTTTTATATAAATAGAAATAATAAAATTTCTCGAGAATTCAAAAACCTGAAAATTGAACTTTTCTCGAGAAGGAGCAGTTATTATTGAGCTATGTATTTCTACTTTATTTCATTTCGTTTTTTCATTCGATCTCAATACTTGTATTACACATCTTTGTTGATGTTGCAGTTTTTTATCACAATTAAACATCCGTAAAGTCATAACGATTGTGAGGTATTTTAATTATAAATTAAAGTATTACTGTACGTTGAAATCCTTACTTATGCATTAATTATTTTTATATAAACTCCTCAAACAAATTATTATGAATTTGTTTAAATATATTATTTTATTAAAAATAATAAACATTGCATTTAAAATATTGCCTTTTTAATGATTCCAATTAACACCAGAAGTTCTGTGGCTAACAACAATATCACAAAATAGTTTTGTGAAATCGTGAATCTCACATGCTACATGCAACCTGGGATTCTTTGGATAGCCCCCTTTCAAGATAACCTTTGCAGATTATGTGACCAACTTTTTTGTGAACCTTACAGAAATATTTAACTCTTGGATGTATGGAAAACAGGTGATCCTTCTTATCATTTACCTCGAACTATGAAACAACATGATATCAGTGATGTGTTTGAAATTATTCGGTGCAATTGAAAAGCATGGTAAAGACATAATTTTAGAAACTTTTAGAATTGTAGATCAAAAAATATTGATTCAAATGACGAAGTGCTGAATATACATGATAGTAATTTCTAGGACAGTAATTTCAAATTCAGTCAAGATATTATTAATTAATTTTCTCTTGTTAGATATAAAAATAAAATCTACATATTTAATGTAGAAGATTAATTTTTTTCAAGTTCATAATATTCAGATGTTTGATAGGTTTATTCAACGGTAAGCCTTTATCGGAAAAGCGAAATTTCCATTAAAAAAAATTTTATTTTAAAAGTTCTTATAATTTTTTTGAAGTCATTAAAATAATTAATTTTTAACAAATTTAATTATGTTTTATTTTTATGCGTTTTAATAAGCTAAAATTCGCCAATTAATAGAAAAATTATGTTCGAATTTTGTGTTTATCCTAAAACAGTTTATTTAATAAATTTTATACATATTTAAAGATTTTCGCAGAGAATTATTAGATCACAATAAATCAATAGTTTTTTTTGTTTTTTAGTAAATCTTTGAAAAAGCCTATACAATTTTTAGGGCAAAATTAAGAAATTTTGGCAAAAATAATGAACAATATTAATAATTAAAAAAATAATGATAATATAAAATATTAATAATAATATTAATAATAATATTAATAATAATATTAATAATAATAATGTTAATAATAATAATTATAATAATAATAATAATAATAATAATAATAATAATAATAATAATAATAATAATAATAATAATAATAATAATAATAAATATATAAAAAATTTAAATTATATAAAATCCAGTATTTATGATTTTAAAATTAAAACTAACATTTATTGTTAAGTGTGAGAAAAGTATTCTGATTGGCAATGTTGAAACTTCCTAGTGAACTGTTGAACAGGAAATCACTTGGAACTAGACTAATGACACCATTTGATTGATTTAACAATGCGACTGGAATTTCTATTTGGGAAGAGGAATCATCGGGTAATGTTGTTGGTGTCATGTCATGGGTTGTAACCCCATAATCAGTATCTTTCGCTTTTCAAATATATAATGTTGTAAATAAAAATCAAAAATTCGTAAATACTTGAAGAAATGGAATTAGATTTCTGGGTTTGGATATTATTCATGATTGTTTTACTTTTACGGGGTTTTGTCATTCCAATCAGCTGTTCAGATCCAGTTACAGCCATCAATTGTTCAGCTTTCCGTTTCCTTCGACGTTCAGCTTTACGCAAACTTTTAGGATCAGGTTGAGTGACTCTGAATTCAGTATAATCGGTGAAAATAACTTCTTGATCATTGAGATGAGTGAGACGACCTTTGACATAGTCTCTTAATTTCCGGAGAGCAATGAAAAATGGTAATTTATCTTCAGCGCGAGGTAATTGTGCACATCTGGCACTAGACGATGGCATCACAAAAATTACCTGATTAGATATTGAAAATAATGCGTGTATAATATAGAATATAATGTATATATATTTTACATAATATAGTATGTATTATAATGTATTAAAATGTATCAAAATGTATCAAAATGTATTATAATGTATTATAATGTATTTTAATGTATTATTATGTAGTATAATGTAGTCGGACGTAGCTAGGTGGCATCGGGGGCATTTGCAAACCCCCCCAAAAAAAATTATAGGTTATCAAATATAAATCAGGGATGAAATATTTTAATAAAACTTTTGTTTTGGTTTTGTTATGTGAATTGTATGAGAATTAAAAAAACAATGTATCTTTTTAGTTAGGTCTTTTCAAATCCAAGACAGTACAACTATGGTCGCGCTAGCCATTCCCGTAGTTTTTCGGTCTTTTTGGCACAAAGTACATAGACGAGTCCGGTTACATGTATCGTTGTGCTCGGCAATGCTCAAACCACCCCCCCACTATTAGGGATGCTCTCCGTATTTGACACATTTACTTGTGTATTTTATTTGGGTAAAATATTTTATTCTATTTTTCCGTGTCAGCTTTTAAAATTTCTTGGTGAATTGCAATAATTAATAATTTTAGGTAATGTGTATAAAAAGTATATAATACTACTGTATTTTGAAATTTTATATTTTTTAACATATTCTAAAATAATAATGCAAAATTTTTACATAGAAACATTTATTAACTAGAATTTAATAATTTTAAACTGAATGTTCATTAACATTAATGCACTTTAATAATAGATGATAAAGGGAATTCATCGTATTTTTACACATTTCTAATGATATTTCAGCTTAATAATTAGATAAATATATAAAAATATTTTCTTGACATTAAAGATTAATGTTTTGTTTTTTATTTAACACAAACTTCAGTCTGTAAGAAATAAATAAAAATGAAAAAAACAAAAACAATTTATTTAAAGATTTTCATTTGGTTTCATCCAAAAATGTAATTTAGTGAATATCATGTTAATATTTAGTAATAGTTAGTAAAATGCATTATTTTGAACAAAACGGAAAAGCCAACTTTGGTTAATAAAAAAATTATCTATGTGAATAACTAGAAAAACTGTTAGTATATGAAATTTTTTAAAACAAAAAATTTAAACATGGCGCGAGTTCACGTTAAATAAGCTGAATTTTTATACCCAGGAATATTAAAATATTTATAAGAGCGTTTAAGAAACTATGTAATTAGAAAATGATCCATGAAATCGACATATTGATAAGATGTACAGCTACGGACGTTTCCCATACAAATTTATTTTTATAAAGAACATTCTTTTTGAAGACCAAAAGAAAATTGATAGATTCTCCTACTAGTATCTATAACATTTTGGTCGCTGTAGTGTTTACGCTGGAGTAATTATTAATAATTATTCATGGTTAAGAAAGAATTTAAAGATTTCTAGCTTCTCAAATATTCTGTCACAAAAAACAAACTGATTTTTGCGATTTTTATGACAATATATCAACTCAATCGTCTTTGTATTTAATGAAAGATGATATCCAATAATACACGTAATCTCTAATCTAGTTTGGCTATTTCCGTAAATTTAAAAAAAGCAAGTTCAATTTATGATGAAAATGCAGATTCCGCTTGTCAGTCGTAATAATTACTTTGAAAAAGTGAAAAATATCAAGAGAAATCTCACGGCACTATAATATACTCTGATTATCTAATGGTTCAAATTTTTAACTTAGAACTTTCGTGTCAATTTCTTTTTGCTAACTAATAAGAAATTAGTTTTTAGGGAAATCGCGACTTTAAAGAATCATGTAATTCCAAATCATGAAAAATCCAGAACGATAACGATGGAATTGGAGCGATTAGAAAATGTCTATAATTGAAAAACTAATACAAATAAATTGATCTGCTTCTTTTAAAATATTCATTTTTATTAAAGTTTTATTTGTTTCGGCAAAAGATTTAAATAACTTCAAGCTTTAGACGAAAGGCATGTGAATATGTATGAAATGATTATCCTTCTAACACGCACTTTCTTTGATAAATTTTTTCTCTCCTAACAGTCGTGATCTTGGGCGACTTATATCTATTCAGCCATATGAAGAAAAATTTGCAAGGGAAAATCTATCAAACTGCTGCAGTTTTGCAACATGACGTGGAACTTTTCTTGAAAAATCTTCAAAAATGTTTTTTTTATAACTCTTGCATCGCCGGATAAAGAGTGTAGACTAAAATGGGTCTTCTATTGAAAAATAAAGTATATGCATTATTGTTGTGCTTATGTTAAAATATACGGTTGCTACTGGTTTCATTTAGCATCTCTTCCAGGTACTAATTGAACGTATGAAGTACATATTGAAAGTACATAACTACTGATTTTAGGAAATTGAATATACTAAATGACAACAATTTTCAAATCTTGTAAAATCCTTAAAAAAAGTTCCATAGCTTCAAAAATAGCAGGCTGTTTATCTTGACATGACTAAGACTTATTTTGTATCTCAGCTAGCAAAATATATCCTAAGCCAAATGGTATTATAAAACATGATTAGAACAGACCTATATAATTTTTTGAAACAAAAATTCACTTGATAAATCCAAAAATAATTAATGAATTGAAAAATGATATTAAGTTTGAATTGCTGAAATTTATGAAAATATTTTGCAATAATACAATAATTGAAAAATTCATATATTTTTCATAATATTATTCATAACTATAATGCTTACAATATCTGTCCCATCTAGAGCTTTAGGTTGTTTACCCATGTAGAAATTCTTGTGTCCAACAAATGCTTCATAAATTCCTAAATAATATAATTATATATATATACAAAATAATAAATAATGTATATTCAATTCTAACGTAAATATAAAAGTTTTATTTAAGTTAAAATAAATAAAATGGCGTAAAATGATTTATTATGTTTTATGTTACACATACTGATTTTACAGTCACAATAACTAGCACGTGAATTTAATGGAAATTGAGAATTTAGACAATAAATTTTATTCTCCGCGTTATTTTTTTATTAATTATATGAACTGTTATTAAATACACTTTCATCCAGTTATTTCTCAAATTTGTCAGCATTTCAAGTTTCAACGTTTCAATTATGTCCTGCACATTTCCAATACAGTTTAGATCAATTATCAATATCATAATACTAGAGGTTGGAAACTACAAGATCATTAATTCGTTTGATTTATTGGCAAGTTGAATGATGTGTTGAGTGTTTCTCGGTGATGCTCAGTGTGAAATTAAAAAATGGTCGGAAATGGGAAATTGCATCCTCTAAAGCATGAAGAGTTCCGACAAAAGGTGCTAAGTGGTTTGATTAAAAATGAACTAATTGAAGAGATGAGTAAATCTATTCGTCCAATAGGGTAGCAGTCAGAAAAAATGTATGGGCTTTCAAAAACTCCATAAAGATAGTTTATAAATGAAACCAACTTTGTCAATGGTTGGTAATATAAGGTAAGGATAGTTTTGAGTTTGTTTCCTGCATTACACAACTAAACAGACAAAGTATGAATGAGATTATGGTTTCGTTTGATGTTTGTAGTTTGTTTACGATTCTCCCATTGGTTGGTACGACTGACTTATGTTGCGCGTTGTGAATTTAAAACGTCTCTGAACATCACATTTGGGATGGCAAGGAATTTCGCAAACTTCTGGAATTTGCTTCTTCAAATATTAATTTTCTTATATATAATGAATGGTGTCAACAAGTAGATGGAGTCGTTATGGGTTCCCTTTTAGCAGCAACCATGGCTTGCTTAGAAAAGAAAATTGCTTCTTTCCAATTTGAGAAACCCACTGTTTATAAAAGGTATGTGGATGATATTTTTCTTGTATTTGAAAACCAGAAGCATGTAGAGCCGTTTTTGCATTTTATTAACAGTTTACACAAAAGCATTGTATTAACATGTGAAAAGGAGAAAGTCATCGATTGAGTTTTTGGATTTGTTAATTCAACGCAAAGATAAACATTATGCGACAGAGATTTATAGAAAACCAACTGATACTGGTCTTTATACTTCTCAGAAAGCTTTTGTGAAGTTAAGTATAAGTGAAATATAAAGAAAGGATCGATTTATCGTTCTTGGTCTTTATCTTCTACTTTCGAAAATTCAGTGAAACGTGTTGACAAATTGGCTGAGTTATTGATAAAGAATGGTTATTCGAAATCGTTTTTATTATTGATGATAAAAGAGACTGTTGACAAATTGATTAAAAATCCTAAGAATCCATGTTTTGGAAAGTGTAATTTGATTATTAAAAAAATCCGGTGTTGATGTAAATAATATCAATAGTGTATTTGAGTTTTAATAATAATTAGGAACGTATTATACGTTAAACTTTTTTGATAAGATCATTGGATTCATATTTTAATGTTCAGAATGCTGAATACGAATGTTTTGAATGTTTTTATTTTAAACAGTTTAGGTTGAACAAATAAAAATGTTGTTTGTTCTAAAAAAATTTATTTTTTATTTTATATATATATATATATATATATATATATATATAACTTATTTTAAGTAAAATATAATATTGAATATTTAAATGATTTAAATTTAAATTTTTAATATAAATTTAAGAGATTTTATAGTATTACATTTATTTTTAGTGAATGTGAAATTTTTAAACAACAAAAGATTAAAAAGTTTAGAAAGTAATAATTTGTTCAAAATATATAAATTAAATCCATATTATTATTTGGGTTGGTTTTTTACCTGATGATGAAAATAAATCTGTCGAAATATATAGTAAAACGCGTGTTTGAATGGCGCTTTATTTTAATTAAATCATTTCCATGTTCATTTAATTAACTTAATTATCCACGAAGTTAAATACATTTTCAATGTTTATTTCAGATTAACCAGAAAATTACTTATATTAAGCGATTTTTAAAAAAAACCTTATTTGTTCTTAAAATAATACAATAATTAAATTTTTAAAAATGAATCTAGAAACCTTTTCCATTAAAAACAGCAATTTTTGGTCGGTATTTTCTCATCTTTTCTAACATAATCATTGCACCTGCTTTCATTTCTTTACGCGAGATTTCAGCTGCTCCTTTCGTTGGTCTGCTGCACACATTTGTGAACCCGATACCGTAATCAACCATTCGATAATCATCATAACACGTAACTTGTTCGGGGACTAAACCAGCTTCCGTTATACAGGTCCCTATAAAATGATTAAAAAATTATTAAATAATTTTCATTGTTCTAATTAAAACGTATTTGATAAAATCAGAATTATTTAGGTTTGTTTAAAATATATGAAAAATTCGAATGTATTTAAAATTAATATTAATAAAAAACAAGATATATTGAATATACCAATAAAATCATATATTCTGAAATTTTTCTAATAATTTTATTATTTATACCTCAGCTAAATTTTGCTTACAAATTGCTAGTGGAGGATTAAAGAAACTCTCGTAGGATTTTAAATTTAAAATATCTCAAAATCCGTAATACAATAATTCCAAAAAAATTTCAAATATTTTAAATAGTTTTTTAATTATATTACAAATATTACAAATACATTACAAGCTTTGATAAATTTAAAAATTAAAATACAGCAGTATAATAATAATATTAATAATAATATTAATAATAATATTAATAATAATATTAATAATAATAATATTAATAATAATAATAATAATAAAAATAATAATAATAATAACAGAAAGTAGGATGCCATATTAAAACATGTTAGTACAAAAATGCAGAAAAATTAAGGAACTTGAGTAATTTTGGACTTAGTTTGATAACATCAGTTTTGATAAATTTTTATTTCCCATAAACTAATTTTAAAGTATTTGGACAAAGAAATTTAGTACATGTCAAGTCTCTGAAATTGCATAGCTCTAAATTGTTTCACAGAAAATTAGTCTCATGCGTTCCAGTGGGTGCTCATCTCCGAAAAAGTAAAACCTTGATGCAAATTTTCACGGATCCTGAACCAAAAGCTCGAATGCTGAGGCGCAATCTCGCAGAAGATAGTCTTAAATAGTGTGTCGGTTTGAGAATCTATCAACAATCGTGCTTTTACGAAAAAATTAGCTACTGTCAAATCATTCACGAAACGTGTGTCTCCAGATAAAACATGACAATTTATTTTATATCTTTTCTTAAAACTTTCCATAAACCCATTTGAAGCCAATTCTTCTGAAATTCGGAATGCAGCAGTTTTAAAATCAATGCCAGAAACTGGAAAGTTCCTTTCTCTTTTTGATGAAAACCACTATAAAAGAATCGGGTCAACAAGTTTTGATTTTCTTAGATAGACTTTATCATTTTCGTTGTTCTCAGAAATAATAGCTTCAGCCTTCTTTAGAATCCGATTTACAATTGCAATTGATATATTGTAACGAGATGCAAGAATTCATTGTGAGCAATTTTTATTGTTCTGTTTAAATTTAACCAATTCACGCTTCTTTTCAATTTTCAATTTATAATATTTCTTTGATTTATTATTCTCCATTTTATGGGTCAATATAAAAATCGAAATAAAATTATTCATATTTAAATCTTTATAGTTAGAAATTGTTTATGTTCAGACATTAAATATTTAAATAAATTCATAATAATTGGTTTTAGTAGTTTCTATAAAAAATAACTAAGCATAAATAAGGATTTTAACATAGAGGTAATATACGTTAATAATTTAATTTATAATTAAATAATACTTGAAGTTTAAAATTTTGGTGTTTAATTAACTGGCAATATTTAATTACAAGTTTAGGAATATTTATTGCAAATTTTACCAAGTAAACTTTTGTTTTTTATTTTTAATATACAACACAAGTATAATAATATCAAACATATTGCACATGTGCATATTAAGTATTAAACAACTTTAAATAGTTGAGTATAAAACACCCTTTTTTATTAATAAAAAATATTTAATATATTATGTCTTAATAACACATGTTCCTAAAATGAAATTTTTATTTTTAAATAACTAAGGTTTCATCTATGTAGTATTTAAAGACTATTTTAATAAATCATTTATGTGAAAAAAAACAGATGGTATAAGTGAAAATATCTTAAAAATCCTACTAACTAATACAATTTCAATTATTATAATGAATGTATTTTAAATTATCCTTCAAAATTAAAAAAATATGAACGTTCACCATGAACTTTGCTGTTATTGTTTATAAAAAATAATCAACTGTTTTCGGCGAATAATTATTAAAATTCATTATTATTTTTATGTTATTAATGTAATAAAGATTGGCCGAAAATTTGTATTTATTATTCATAATTTATTAATAATAATAATAATAATAATAATAATAATAATAATAATAATAATAATAATGATAATAATAATAATAATAATAATAATAATAATAATAATAATAATAATAACAATAATAATAATAATAATAAAAGTCCATTTTGAAAGGCATCACGAAATTGAAAATTAATATACCCAATGAAAATTCATTTTCTTTATCAAAAAGTTTAATTAATTAGTTTCTTTGCTTAAAAATTTTAAATCATTCAAAGATTAAATGCAATGAAATTGCTTACAGCTAGAAAAAAATCGTGGTTGAGAAAATTCACATTGATTTAATTGAAAAAATTTAACAGTTTTACAAACACTTGAAAACTGCGATTTATTTTTGATAGATATTTACTAAACACTAACTATTTAAAAAAATAAATTACTATTACAAATAAATTTGTCAAGTTATTAATTTAATTGATATCATCAGACAACTTAGAATCACAACTAATTTTCGTAGACTATGATTATAATTAAAATTTTGGAAATTAATAATTAAAAGTTAAATATTGATTAACAAACTCCATAATTTGAGTTTTTTTAATTTCATTTTTGTCTACAACAGTGGTTCCAACCTTTTTCAAGCAAGCGCCCCTTTTAAGTATATTTTTTTCAGCCGCTTCCATATTTAATAAATTGTATAGTAAGTATAAACAAAAAAATGTTTTTCAAAATCATACTGATAAAAATAGCTCAAATATCAAATAATTTTTATTTATAACATCCTCAACCAAACTATAACCAAACAACACCATTTGTATAGTAAATGAGAGCATTTATATTTAAATAATTTAGCATATTTTTTTAATTTATATTAGCTTTAAGAATTATATTACCTTTTGTGCACTAACAAATTAAATTTAGCTTTTATAAAGACTCTTAATATAGTTTTCCTCTGATTCTTCTTATTTCGCTGTTTTTACAGGTTTTAAAGATGTAAAACCAATAACCTATTTTACTGTCTTTTTTACAGGATTTTTTCTTTAACGTATCTACCGAATAAAAACTAAATTAAGTGTACAATATTTTAACTTTTAAATTCTAATAAATTTTTATGAATTCTTTAATTTTGTATTGATTAAATTAAATTTTAACAAGCAATAAAAATTGTTTATAATATTTAATTATTTAATTAAAAATTTTATCTCACAGGTTTTGAAATTGGTAGCAAGATCTTAATTCGTCACACGCATTAACTCATTACATCCTAGAAGGCCTTGATACTGTAAATTGGCTTACGTATCTGTGTACAGGGTTAATAGCGTAAAAATCAAAACATATCCTTAAAAACAGAAAAAAATTAATTTTATTTATTTATTAATATCTACGAATTTTTGGATTCCACCCCTTGACCAAATGTAAACGTATGCTAACTCTGATAATTAATCATAACCTCATTTTCGAATTTTCAAAAAGTAGCACCTTTTGACATTAAAAACCATCGATATGGTTTAAATCAGTGTTTAACGTCCTTTATTTATAATGATCTAACACTAAAAAAACCTAATACACCTAGTACACCCAGCAAAAATCACAATCATAAAAATCCTAATTTATTTTCTTTTAAAAAATTGTAATTTATATATGCTTCTATTTAAAATCTAAATAACAAAGATTTTACATTTATTGATAAATTCATGATTAATTAATGATGATTTATATTAATAATTTTCAATATTTGCCTTTCTATTTAATTTTGCATTTATATATTAATTCTAAATTTTTTAAGTAAAGCATAGATCAGACCTGCACAACATACAGCCTGTGAACATTTTCTAGAAAGCTCCTAAAAACATCAAATTTATATATTTAAAATTTTTAAATTTTAAAACATTTTATTTATTAAAATACCCATTTAACCCTCAACCATTTTCCTTGATATTTTTGACCCTCGACGCTACTTAAGTTGCGCTTGTCTGGCATAAACGAATATGGGTAATATAACATGTTGAAATACCTATACTTTTATTTTAAAAAATTGAATATATACAACTGGAAGGTTTGGACATGTTCTTAATAAAATTTGGCATTGTTTTCTGAAACTAAACTTGTAATATTTGGACGTATTATCTGACAATAAAAATAGTTTCAATTGTAGAAATACTGTAAATTTTAAATTTTTTAACCGTTGATCTATTTTAGTTTTTGATTATATTTCATTTATTTTGTGTTGCGAATTAAATTTTTGATCTTTAGTTAGAATGAAAAGAAATGGTTTGGTTATTATTTTATTCAGTGTGAGTTTATGGGGTGTTTATGAGTTTGAATGTTATTTCTACTAATAAATTTTAAATTATTTTGCAAACATTAGTTTAACATTTCAAAAGTTTTTGCCCACTGGTGGTAGAGAAACACTGATTTAATTCAAGTATTCCTTATGGTGGGCCGTGGTTTAACCATTTAAAAAAAATTGTCAATGTTTGAGTCGAGATTCTACATAGACGCATTATGTTAAATCATAATATTTATGTTTATATATTTATATTACTGATTGATAATTGACACATTTTATGAAATTTTATTCCGCGCATAACGGGCTAAATTAAATCAAATTTAAATTTTTTTTCTCAATAAATTAAATATTCAATAATTCATCTAAAATATTATTTTTCAATTGTTTCATTTTTATAATTTTATTTATTAAAGGATAAAATAAATAATAATACTTTTTAGAAAGATGTCACTAAGATGTTGTCATGTTCTTTCCATTCCCCTGTTTTTACTGTATTTATTTACATAAATTTCATGTAAATTAGGTAAATTGATAGATAATTAATAAATAATTTACGTATGGTTTCCACCGAAAAAGCTGATATCTTGTTTTTGATCGGATATATATAGATCAGTATTTGAAAATTTATGCAGGAATCATAATTTTAAAAAATACTATAATATAAATCAGGGGCTCCAAACATTTACTAGTCGAGACCCACTATTAAAATCAAAATGATTTTTCGACCCACCTGTAAAAAAACAAGGAAAAAAGTAAAAACTTGAATAATATTAGTTATTATCAGAAGAAACGAGTTTGACAACTGTTATTTGTTTTGATATTTATATTTTATTGCAATCATTGTCACATATCCAACTTTCCATATACAATAACCAATAACCCCTCACCACTTCGCGCTTCTGTTTCTACTACAATATATTTCGACAGCCTCACTGTCATCGTCAGGTACTTTTGAACTTAAAACTATATTGATTTAAAATGCTTTATTACAACAAATTTCTTCATTTAAATTTTAAAAATTATTCCTATTAAAAATTACAAACTGTTTTAAAAATTCCAATTATTTTAAAAATTTAACTTAATAAATTTTAGTAATTGAAATTTAACAAAATTTTAATAAACTTTTAAAATATTTTCAAACTTTTAAACAAAAACATTTTACCTTTATTTTCATCTTACAGCACAAAATTACGTTTACTAATATCAATCAATTCCATGAGTCGACTGAACAAAAACTTGAGAGAGGAACTAACGGGCAGTCATTCCAAATATATTTATTTACCCATGACATATATTTATAAACAAGTTCCGAGCACAATCTAAGTACGACTTGAAATCAACCAATAGACACAAATTCCAGACAAAAATTATGTTCAATTGTATTATTCAATTCTCTCAGTAGATAGTTATTTATACACTAGTATAATAGTGACTATTTCATGTTAAGAATGTAAAAAAAAGATTTTATATGCTCGGAACACGAAAATATTCAATTTATTAACAAAGAATCCTACTTGGCGGAAATTATTATCGCAATAGAGTCTGGAGCGGATTAACTGCGATAAACAATGGATTACTGTATATGGAGTTGTGAAAGGAAAGATTTTGGATGACCCATCTCAAGTCGATTTGTGACCAAAATTTTGGGAAACACTGATATGAAATAACTTCAAAAGATATATTCAGGTAAATTAGACTTTATTGCAGTTTCCTAAATTAATTCTAAAAAATGTGTCGCCAAATTGTTAAATTATTAATTGCTATTATTTTTAATAGCATTTAGATTTTCAATTATGGATTCGATACATAGATGTTATTCTAAATGATCTCACATGATTCTGTACAATAGTAATTTTTCTCTTATTGTTTCCTAGAACCGTTTAATGTTAATAAATAATTTATTTATATTAAACATTATTACTTTTCAGAAAGCCTCGTTTAAACTTTAAAATAAAATTGATGAGAAAACTCTTTCTGACTTAAGTGATTTCAGTGGAATGTTGACTAAAATTAAATGTTGCATTATATTCATCGAAAAATATTAAGACTTATGAGTTGTTTTAATCGCCTTAAATATTAGGGTTAAAATTCAATTTGCTGATTGTGAGAATAATTAAATAGAAAAGGATTCAATCCTCATTTAAAGTGTTATAATAAATTATAATAATAAATTTAAATAGAACATAAATTTAAATTAAAATTATGGAATGATGATTGCAAAATTAATATTTAAGATTGTCTGAAATTTAAAAGGTAAAATATATATTGAATGCTTGTGTATTAATTAATACTCCCGATTCATTTGTTAGTTATGCGTGCTAAAATATCCTCAAAAATATTAAAAATTAATTATTGTAAAAAACTATTAGAAAGTGTCAAGATATTGTGTTTTAATAATATTAACTTCTGTGGTAAAATCAATTTCGGATGTTATAAACTAATGTTATAAATTTGAGAAACGAAACAAATAACGCTGCTGAAAATTTTTTATTGTTTCATGTTAACATTTATGATTTAGCTTTCAATATAATTGAGTCATAATGAGCTATAGTAGCACTTGAAATCCAACAGTTATTATACATGGAACAGCTTGTTGCTTATGCTTGAAACATTTAACATGTTCAATTATGAATAAAACAACATCAATACGAAATTGTACATCAATTTTATGCTGCCTTGTGTCACTTAATAAAAGAAAGGATAACATCATGAAGTTACCATTTTCATATTGGTCACACATATCTCATTGAAAATCACGTATGGTATTGTACCAACTATTATACAACTACTCAAAATAAATAAAATATGATATACCTATTAAAGCGTCTAAACTCGATAGATATAATAGTTGCAGCAGATGTAAGTAGTGGCCAGGTTTTATCAAACAATGAATGTTATAAAGAATTAAATGAAGTTATGAGAAAAGGATTAACATCAATACGAGTGTAGAAAGCACATTTTCTAAAACCTGTGCGTATTTGAAAATGGAAGTGCAAGAAGTGATTATATTTTTAAAATAATATGATATTTAAACTCCTGGAAAAGTAGCTGAGAAATCTAATAGACACAATCAGAGAAATTCGATATTTAATCATTCTAAATCTAAACGCATTCAATACATTAAATCTGGACCAGTTAAGTCACAAAGATTATTTATACAAGTAAATGTGCAATGAAAAGTATAATGTGTGGAAGAAGCAAGCTACATTTAAGAGAAGTAGAAGTTTGCATTGACAAAATGTAAGTACAATACATAAATCTTGGTTAGAGCTAGTGTTTCTTGTCGAGAAAGAATTCTCGAGAATTTCTCTCGAAAAATTCCAAATCGAGAATTCTCATTTCTCGAGAATTTTTTATAAATAAATTTTTATTGTATAACGAAAAAATTTTGCGAATATTTTCACATTCTCTGAACTATGAGAGGCATTCTGTCGATTTAAAGAAAGTTTTATCATATATGTACAGTATCAAGGTATGAATAAAAATGTTTCAAAAATTCTAAAGACCAAATTTGTCTTATCGACAGGTAATAAATTTTTAAAGAAGCTACTCGCAAGCCGTTCTAAACGCGTCCGTTCTTTCCCCATAAAACATGCTTGCTTTCGTAGAAGATACAATCAGACAATTTTCACGGCATTTTTTTGCTGTGGATTCGGTTATCTCAATGAGAATCCAAAATCCGAATACCTAGATTTTATTTACGGTTGGATATGGTTTGCTTATGACGGTTGATGAATAGTTTTTTCGTTTATGGTGACGAGTTTATTTCGGAAATTCACAAGAGTCGGTATGCAGTTTTTACTTTATTCTAAAACAGATGTATGTAAATATTTACTTTCAAAGGATATAATTATTTGGTAGCTCATTTAATTTTAAATGCGACGCAGTGCACTTTAAAAATCGCCTCAGCGATTTCATATTGTTCTAATATTAAAATTTTCGATACTTTAACTAGTATAAGTATGCGTGTTTGCGTTTCTTCAACATTTTAATTTTTCATTGATTTATCATTAATTTTTTTTTAAATTTTATTTATTAGAGAATCTTAATACCCTTCATGAGTAAATCATATCAAGACTGCTGGCAATATTTTAAGAAGTGCAAGAGCGATATCGATTTGGCAGTATGTAATATATGCGCGAAAACTCTTTCTTGCAAAGCCTCGGCAACAACTGGACTTCGAAGACATCTTGAGGGAATTCATGGATTTCAAAGAACAGAAAATCTATCGACGAGTGTGATCAAAGACAGTAGAGATTATCAAGTTGATAAGCATGATCGATGTTCTACAAACGAAACAATTGTAAAGTTTCTAAGACGATCCACGTTATCTGAGGAAGTTACTACCCTTGCAGTGATTGATCGGTTAAAATCTAAACAAATCAGCCAGTTTCGATTAATTAGACAAGCATTATCTGATAAAGGCTTTAAATTTTCCAAAAATCCCACAGATATTATGAATCTGATGATGGAATTTTACAATGATAAAAAACAAAAAAAGTGACCTAAAATTAAAAAATTTGAAGTTTAGTGTTTCGATTGACAAATGGACAGGTACAAAAAATAGAAGATATATGGATGTTCAAATTTATTATTTAAATAAAACGGATAACCTTGAAATGATACCGATACAAGGTAGTGGCAGTGCTGAAAATATGTTAAAAGTGGTTGACGAAAAATTGTCCTCATTTGGGATTAATATCAAAGATGATGTCATGGCTTTCATTAATGATGGTGCTGCTGTGATGATTAAATTCGGTAAACTATCTCAAGTATATCAGCAGCTGTGCTACAATCATGGACTTCATTTAGCAGTCATAAAAGTGCTATACGAAAGTAAAAAATAGCAATGATGTCTATGAAAGTGATGTATCGCTCGAAAACATTGTTTCTGATTCCGACGAGGAAGATTATTTTGAAGAAATATCAAATTTAAAACTGGTACCGACTATAGAGGATACAATAAATGGAATCAGAAAAATCGTGAAGATTTTCAGAAATTCCCCTGTAAGGAATAGTATTTTACAAAAATATGTAGTTGAGGCTGAAAAAAAAATTTGCGCCTTATTTTAGACGTGAAAACTAGATGGAACACAATGGAGGCGATGGTAGACTGCTTTTTAAAAATTAAATCCCCAGTTAAAAAAGCGCTAATAGACTTAAATTTTAGTAATCTGTGGAGCGAAGAATACATAATTATTGCTGAAGAAATCCTAAAAACTTTGCAGCCAATAAAGGTTACCGTGGAATTTCTTAGCAGAGAAGAGACTACATTGTTGACAGCTGAAGGAGCTCTAATATTTTTATTTAAACAATTGGATTTTTACATTTTGTCCTCATGCCATTGTGTTCTCATATCATTATGTAATAATGCCGTTTTTGCATTACCATTTTGTTTTCGTGCCACTTTGCCTTCATATATTTGTGTCCTCATACCATGGTGTCATCAAATCGTTATGTTCTTATATCATTGTGTTCTCATGCCACTTTGTCTTCATATCTTTTTGCCTTCATATTTTTATGTCATCATATTATTAGGTCCTCATGCCATTGTGTCCCATTATCATTATGTCCTTATATCAGGGTGTCATCATAACACTTTCTCCTCATACCATTGTGTCTTCATGCCACTTTGTCTTAAATATTGATATTCAAATACATTAATTCTTTAAAAATTCAAAGTGTATATGCAATTGTTAGCATCAAAATAAGCAGTGTATTTAGTCAGATCTGTATCCGAGTGCCTATTGATGATGCTATTATGATGTAGGTCAAAGTGCAAGGTCAATTAAAAGTCATTTAAAGGTTAAAAAAGTAGAGTTAACGGTCAAAATTTAAGGGAAAGTTAGATTTAGTTATTAATGAGTCGAATAGCTTGGATTGGAGTTGTTTGAAGATCAAAATAAAAGGACATGCTAGATTAGAGGGGGTTGAACAATATTAGTTGTGAAAAAAGAAGACAATAAAGGCAGGTCGTGAGGAGGCGTAAAATTTTATAAATTATCTTATATTTATAACTTAATTAATTATTAAAATGAATTAATAAAATATTTGATAAAAACTAACAAGCAAAATGAATTAATAATAATATTAATAGTAATAATAATAATAGTAATAATAATAATAATAATAATAATAATAATAATAATAATTAATAATAAAATAACTTCAATAAATAATTAATTAATAATAATATTAGCAAAAATAATAATAATGGCATAAAGAATTTTTTATTGTGTGACTATGAATCAGGTTTTTTATTGATACGGCAATACCTCGCTTAGTGCGGTTAATTTGTTCCACCGATATGCCGCACTAAATGAAACCGCACTAATTGAACTATGTAGTCTATGGGAAAAATTTTAATTGGTTTCAAATTTTTTTTTAAATACATATCGATATATTATCAAATTTTTTTCTAATTCAAAATAAATAAAAAATGTCACGAATTAAAAATATTACGATATGAATGAAATAGAACCAAATAAATAATTTTAAAGTATTTATTATGCGTTACAATACAGAAGCACTCGCAAATTCGAGCTAAAAAAATATTTTAGTTTTTAGTTTCCAAAAATTGTAGGATCAGTGTTTGTTTACTTATCTTCTTTCGTTTTTTTCTCTTCAAACCACTCTCTGTAGCAACGAATTAAACTGCCAATATTTCAGCGAACATGAATGCTGCGTTCAAAATTAGGATCAACTTCCATGATATGTTCTGAAAGCTTATCGACCATGTTAATAATTTTTGAAAGTTCTTCAGTTGATAATTCCTTTGTTGGCGTATCAACTGCAACTGCGTTATCTAAGTCACTGTCCCTTTCTTCGAATGCTCGTTTTTCTTCCATATTAGGAAGAGTTCCATTGTCCAATTCATTCGTATTTGAATTGATGCTCTCTATCACATTGGCAGAATCAATTTCACTAAAATCTAGGTCTCTTCCAATTTCTACTATGTCATGAGTGACCTCAGCAAAATGAGTCTCAAAGCCTACGAAATCATTTGCGCAATGCGGCAAAATATGTTTCAAAACTGCCCTCAGATTGCTGGCAGTAATTTCGTGCCAATCTTCGCCAATATTTTCTTTAACATTTCTGATGTTGTAACTCTTCCAAAATTCAATTAAAGTTGGTGCATTTTCCCCTGACGTTGCTTTTATAGCTTGCGAAAATGTTCGACGTAAATAATAGGCTTTGAATGTTGCAACGACACCTTGATCCATTGGTTGAATTAATGAGGTAGTATTTGGGGGAAGAAAAATTATTATGTTTATTTAAATCAGAGAGCCCAGTTGGATGACGTGGTGCGTTATCTAAAATCAATAAAATTTTATAATCTAAGCCATTTTCTTTGCAATAACTCTATGTTGCAGGACAAAAATAATTTTGAAACCAATCTTCAAATAAAGTTCTTGCCACCCATGCTTTTTTATTTGCACGCTATAATACAGGAAGCGTATTTTTAGAGAAACCTTTAAGTGCTCTGGGATTCTCAGCGCGATAAACTAGCATAGGCTTTAGTTTGAAATCCCCTGCAGCATTTCCACCCAATAATAGTGTTAGACGGTCTTTTGAAATTTTATATCCAGGACATGCCTTTTCTTTCTCGGCAATAAATGTGTATGTCGGTAATTTTTTCCAAAACAATCCTGTTTCGTCCACATAAAATATTTGTTCATCTTGATAGCCACCTTCTTCAACAATTTTTTTAATTCTAAAGTATAATTTAAAGCTGCTTCCTTATCGGAACTTGCACTTTCACCAACAATGCGTACATTGTGAATTCCAACCTTTTTTTGAAACGAAAAAACCAGCCATGACTTTCAGTAAAAGCTTCATTAATTTCTCCGCTATCTTCGTCTTTTAAGTCCTCAAAAAGACTTAAAGCTTTTGCTTGAATTTCCATTTGACTTAGTGAAATTCTCTTTTGATTTAAATCTTCAATCCAAATGCCTAATAAACGTTCCATATTAATCATTCGAGAGGTTCTGTGTTTAGAGACAAGTGATTTTGATAAATAAGATGCTGTAGCAATTCCTTGGGATTTATGCTGATCTTTATTTTTAATTATTAGCCGAATTGATGATTCGTTGATACCTTTATCTCTGCTAATTTTTGCGAAAGATGCACCGTCATCATGAAGCTTAATTATGTTTAACTTTTGTTCTAATGTCAACCACTTGCGCTTTGCAGACGTACCTTTATTTTCCCTTTTTCTTTTCGTGCTCATGGTTACAATAAAATTTGATAATTACAAAAATTTAATTAATTCAACTTAATTAGGCTAGAGCTGGTTGATATAAAATTTATTGATATAAAAATTTTTTTATTGATATAAAATTATAATTTTATAAATTTTACATGGCTTTATTGTAACATACATTTTTCGCATAATATTAATTACTAAACAGTAATTTAACTAATTATATTTTAATCGGAGTTTCACTCTGCAAATTGCGAATAAGCCTTATCTATTGCGTATTATGTACAGTATCCAATTAATATTTTATTTATTCTTAATTACATTTTCTAATATTATAAACTTACACTTTGTGATTTTATTATGTTTCGTGAATAGTAAGCCTATTTGTATTATTAAGAAATTTATATTTTAAATGGCTTGTTGATACATTTTTGCGCATTTTATTGATAAAAAATTAGACATTTTAATTTTTTTCCCTCCCAAAAAAACGCACTATAGTGAAACCGCACTAAGCGAGGTATTGCTGTATTTACAAATTTTCCGCACGGGCTTCTTCAATCACTTTAAAAAGGCTGTGCCAAAAATTTGTAAATATCAATAAAAAATCTGATTCATATTCAGACAATAAAAAATTATGTCATTGCAAAATGAAAAGCAATCTGAGGTGAAAAATAGAAAAAAAATCTTTTAATAATAATAATAATAAATAATAATTTTATTAAAAATAATAATTAAAAATTTAATTAGTAAAATTAATTAAGAAAAATAATAATTATTTAAATACTTATTTTAATAGTAATAATTAATAAAAATTAACTAGTAAAATTATGAATTAATAAAATTATTTAAAATTTGGTAATAGAAATTAATTAATAAATATTAATAAAATAATAATAATAAATAGCTTTAAGAAAAATAATTTTTAAAAAATTAAAATTAATTAAGAAAAATATTAAATAATAATAATAATTTTATTAATAATTTTAATAATAGAAATAGTTAATAAAAAGTAACTAGCAAAATTAATAATTAATAACAATATTAATAAAAATATTTAATAAAAATAAATTGATAATAATAATTTTTAAAAAAATAATTTTAAAAAAAATAAAAATTAATCAAGAAAAATATTAAAAATAATAATTTTAATAATTTAAATAATTAATAATAATAATAATAATAATAATAATAATAATAATAATAATAATAATAATAATAATAATAATTTTATTAATAATTTTAATAGAAATAGTTAATAAAAATTTCGTAGCAAAATTACTAATTAATAAAAATATTAATAAAAATAATAAATAATAATACTGATTTTATTCAAAATTAATAGAAATTAGCAAAATTACTAATCTGTATGATATGATATTGAATTCAGTCATGGTGATTTGCTTATGATTGTCAATACAAGTTGGTTAAAAATTATCCAACTCAAATATTTAACCGAAATGGGAGGGGTTGGGTAAAGAGAAACAGAGACGAAGAAGAAAGAGGTAAAACTGGCTTTAAAATTCTCGTATGAAGTTGTGTTTTGTTCAATTTTAGAACATGCAGTTCTCCTGTATCGATACTTAATCGCACTTATTTTAACTTTACCGATAATGTACATTGAATCAGAGAATGCGGCAATAAAGTAACAGAATGTTAGCAATAATCAATGTGGAGAGGGTTTAGGTATATATGCATATGTGGAGCAGAGGCCTAAACCGTCACCTTCCTTCAGATACATCACAGATACTCCTGGAACCCACTACCAAATGATTGGATGGCATAAGTTAAATGAGTCAAGTGAAGAATATTTCATTTTACAATAGTTATACAATTATTAGCGAAATTTTTTTAATAATTATTAAATCTGAGAAATTTAGAACAAATATGTAAAAATCAATAAATATAATTTTAATTCTCACTAATAAGAGTTCTATTTTAAAATTAATAAATATTAAATATTATAAAAATTTGATGCATTAATTCTAGATAAATAATTTATATACATATTAATTTTATTGTCCAATGAAATTATTATCTATTAATTTAATAAATAATTACATAATAACTGTAATTATATATATAAAAAAATTACTTACAGAAATGATTTCCGATGCCAGCATAATGATGTCCTACACATGCCGATGTCATGCTGGGATTGATACCTACCTATTTAATAACATGGTAAATTTGATAAATGCATTAAAATATAATTAAGTCTTTAGATTATATTACGTTAATATCAAGTTTAATTTACCACAATTAAATCCAATCCTTCTCTTAAATAATCTGGTAATTTTCGTTGCATTACTTCATCTTCAGTCATTCCATTATACCTATCTATGTGACCTCTAGATCGTTTTTGTGAGGAAACTGTTTGTTTCAGATCATTTGACTGACAATTGTCTTGCATTTCTCTAAAATATTTCATGTTGTTAAATGATATTATGTAATAGATTGAGCAATATAGCATTAAATTAAAGTTAACATAAATTTATTTCATACTCTGATTTAATATTTTTATGAGTTAAAACATCTGGTTCTATTTTAAATATTGGAGTTACGGTTACAATTTCTTTATTTATATTTTGTACATTTTGTATAATTGGTTGATAATTAGAGACTTGATTACTTGATACTGTAGTAATAATATTGTAACTGTTTTTAGATAGTTCGTGCTGAGACTGTTCACTAAATCATACCACGATTCATGACAATTATTCTATTTGAAGATTAACTTACAAATGGTTATCAAAGTTATTGACAAGAGCAGATAGATGATCATCCATCCAAATGAAAATTATGAATATAATTCTAAAAATTTATAGAATACAAATAAAAACCTTAATTATATGATGGTTAAAATTATTTTTCTAACAATATTTAATTTTAACTTATTAATATAAAACATATTTATTTATATTATTATGTTTTTAAATAATTTAAACACTTAAATAAATATTTGTTTATACTATAACAAATAAAACATTCTTTATATAAATTCTTTGTATGTTACAAAATTTGCATTTTTATGAATATTATGAAAATATTTTAATTTCTTTTAAGACTAACTGTTATTATTTGTTTTATATTTAACAAAGAATTTTAGTCAATATAAAAAATCAAAAAGAAATTAATGTTTTACGTTACGTTCATTTTGAAGCTTTATTTAATATAGTTACAATCATTCTCTTTGATTTAATTATGCCCCAAGGTTTTCGATAACTCGTTGCCACTGAGTAGAAAACTTTATTATGTCGCTTTTCTCAAACTATTTATCCTATTGGCAAGGAACTGACAAAGAAAGTTTCCACAAACCCTTCAAGCCAATTTCACACTACTAAGAGCGTCAGACATTTACAAAAACAAATGATAATCATTTGGGGCAAGATCCGGACTATAAATTTGATGCATAAGAACTTGCCAATCAAGCTACCTGAGCTTTTGGCGGGTCACCGATTTTTTTTTCAGGAATTACCCAAAAATTTATTCCCAATTATTCGATGGAATTTTAATATTTCGTAAAGATTTTCCTTCAAGGACACAAGCTTATCAATTCAAAGTTTTGGGTTGATTGTTATATGTTTTACTTAAGTTTTTGTCATTTTCAGTTTTTATAATTATGATTTTCAATGAAGTTTATTTAATAATTCCAATCTACTATGTAAAGACACATAATTAATTTTTGATTTTTTTGATTTATTTTAGCCACACAACATTTTTAGGAATAACTGTTTCAAATCAGTGAAATGTCCAGAGTTTATAAAATATTAAAATAAGCTTTAAAATTGATCAGAAAAATAGTAAAAACATATATGAAAATTTTGAAATAATATTTAAATTAGTACAAGAATTTTTTAATTTTAAACTAAAAAGTATTATTGACAAAATTAACCATAAAACCACCAAACGATTGAAAGGTAGTTAATACGACGTTTTCTTTTTCTCTGTGAAGATAAAACCAAAACTATCAACTTAGTAATTTCTAATAATTTCTAAAATTAACATTATTTTTTTATTTTAAAAAAATTTTTATAATATAAAAATTTAATAAATTCAAAATGTTCAAAATAGTTAACTTTATAATTCAAGTATTGGGCAAAAACTAAGATTTTAAATTGTTGTTTATATGGCACGACATCTGATACAATTAGGGCGCGCAAAATGCAAATGGACGAAAAATCATCAAATATAGTCTACTTAGAATTAAATAATACAAAAAGTAGAAAAAAGAGTAGAAAAATACAAAAAATATGTAAAAAATAAATAAAAACATTTAAAAGAATAGAAAACACTAAATTTTAGCAAAATTAACATATTTCATCAAATTGGCTCAAAATTCATCGAAAACGCTTATATTCTAGAAAATAACTATGAGAATTAAGCTTAAAATGTAATTAGAAACTTTAATAAAAAAGAATCATGAAAATCTGACAACTAGGGAAAAATTGATGAAATATGGTAAAAATGTGTAGGCGTTTTGTTTTACCGCATCAAAAAACATGCGTGTAAAACCCCTATATAAATCGATGCCGGATCAACATAATTTAATGCTATTATTTAAAAATAAGTTTCAGAAAAATTTGTTTTGCAGAATTGTACCAGCTTGAAACTATTTAAAGTAAGGAACTATGTGCATTTTGTTTTTAATTTTTTTGTTGATTATATTTAATGTTAGATTCTAGTAGACGCAAATAAATTTTGATTTTTACTATTTTTATGCAGAAATTAAATAATTTTAGGAAATGCCCTACCTTGTATTATTTTTGATTTAAAAATAGATGTTAGGTGTATTGAATACAAATTTTCAAATAATATGATTCGTTTTCTTTATTGTCGAAATCTTAAATTTTCTAAAAACGTATAATATCAAAATAGTTTCCTACCATCGATCAAACCCCAAGGAAGCTTCTCTCCCATGGTGCTTGACCTATGCGAGATGCCTCGTGACCGATCCCCATTATAATCAATAATATGAAATCATCAAAACCCATAATTAACCATTTATCGTAATCATTATTTTAATTATCATTTTTGATTACTATTATCCATAAATTGCTAATTATATATTCATTATTATTGATCATTATCATATTCCAATTGTTAAAAATCTCATCTTCTACATGCATACAAGAGAATAAAATGATATTTCACCAACTAGTCTAAGACTAGTACTTCGGTGTGGGAGGTACCCGTAGCGAATGGTAGTTCGCCGGGTCAGATCTCCTCTCCAAGAACCTCAACATCAAACCCTCAGTCAAGAGCGAATGACTATGAGGAAGGAGAAAATAATATGCATATAAAGAAAGAAGAATATAAAGACTAATGAGCAAGAAGGAAGTAAAAATATTATCCAAAATAATAATGCAAAAGAAATTTGAGCGTTGATAAGAAATATGAAGAACTAAAAAACAGAAATTACAATTTTAGTAATCAGTCAATGAAGGTATCATTTATGCCGAACTAGACAAGTTAACGAAGGAAAATTATCAGCTAAAGTTAAAAGAGACGATAAAAGCAGAAATCGGGCATCACCCAGCACAATTTCGAACATTGATTCAGATATCACCTGGCCCATCTCAAGTTTCACTCCAATTTATACCCAAAGTAATCATAATCCACAACCAAATCCAAATCACAAAAAATGTCACCCTAGCAAAGCGGAGAGAGAAAGAAGGCACAGATTGAAGACCGCTCGTTTACTGGGTCAGGTAAACAAATTTTGACCATCATCTTCAGACAACCACCGATAATTTTGTAATAATAATTAATAAAATGTTATGGGATTTGAATCGATGCTGGTTTTACAATCACTTAAAGTATTCGATAAATAGTACCTTTAAAATAAAATAAAGTGATCGAAGGATCGATATATTAAGCTAAATGC